>JAYESD010000004.1:6824029-7465201 GCA_036927565.1 Tuctoria greenei
CATTGAATCTTTCCTCATTGGGGTCCCGGACCCCTTCTCTGGGAGTATGCAGCTTTAGGGGCCCAACAGGCCCTGTGGCAACCCCCTTGCCCTTCCCTTTAGCTTGGCGAGGGCCACTTGACGGAGGAGCAGCCTTCGAGGCGGCCTTCTTGACACACACCTTCCTCCGAACCTGGGGAGGTGAGGGAGCAGGCTCGGAGGGTCTCTCTTGGCGTTTCTTGCCAAGACCCGTCGAGGACCGAGGTGCCACCTCGTGGTCCAACTCGGCCTCGAAATCGGATATTTCATTGTCGGAGCTCGACATGATCTGAGAATGAGTGATCAAGAGAAAAGACAAGTTATACAAGGTATTGGTGAGGTAAGATGGCAATGGAAGGCAGTAGGGAATTAAAGAATTAGGTTTTGGTTCAGAAACAACGGACTTGTCCGGTGCTCAGGCACGGACTAGTCCGGGAGACCGGACTTGTCCGTACCTGGACCGGACTAGTCCGGTGTTCATCTGCAAAAACCTAACAAACTGGATAAAAATTGATCCCTAATGAAATAACTAGTCTAGCATACACATAGTACATCAACTGGACATGCAACTAGTGAAGAATGCTAGGCCAAACGATAAGCAATGAAGAAATTTGTGATTTCTTAGGGTTTTGAGGAAAATTTACCAAGAAATCCAAGGAAGCTTGAAAATGTGGGGGTTGGAGGCTGGACTTGTCCGCTAACTTCAATCCCCGAGTCTTCAAGCTTGATCTCCGCCCAAGATTGAGGCTTTTCGACGGAGGAATCAAGGATTCGCCTTGGGAGCTCGAGTGCAAGAGAGAGAAAGCTTGGGGGAGAGTGTGGGATGAAGGGATTAGGGTTTGGTGGCGGCTAGGGTTATGGACACGAAAAATCGGACAAGTCCGGACAGGACCGGACTAGTCCGAAGTCCTCCAGAAACCTAAATCGGACTAGTCTGTGGTCTGTCGGACTAGTCCGGCCTAACCGGCACACTGCGGACTAGTCTGCAATGGCGGACTAGTCCGGGTAACCACAGACTTGTCCGTGGTCACCAGGAGAGAATTGCATAGCCCATTCATATATATTTGAAGGTCCAATAATTGAGGGTAGAGAGGCAAAACAATTCAAATAATCCTGATGAATTTGATCAGTAAGCAAACAACAATCATACTATGATCAAAAATTCATCAAGATCTAATAGTTGACATAGTTTTTCGAGAGAAAAATGGGGAGGAATAATTTTCACAATTCAATCAATATTTTGCAGCAATCATACAGGTATGCAACTTTTCAAGCCACACTCCGAGAATCAAGGATGTTTAGCTCATTTCGGAGTTCACAAAAACGTTTTTCATCAAGTGGCTTGGTGAATATGTCGGCCAATTGTTTTTGGGTGTTGACATGAGAGATGGATATGTCTCCTTTCATGGAATGGTCTCTCAAGAAATGGTGTCTTATGTCAATGTGTTTAGTTCTAGAGTGCTCAACTGGATTGTGGGCTATTTTAATGGCACTCTCATTGTCGCAAAGAAGAGGAATACGGTTCATATTGTAACCGTAATCCCTTAGAGTTTGTCGCATCCAAAGGAGTTGTGCACAACAACTCCCGGCTGCAACATACTCCGCTTCGGCTGTGGATAATGCAATGGAATTCTGTTTCTTGGATGACCAAGAAACTAAGGATCTTCCTAGGAATTGGCAAGTGCCAGAAGTGCTTTTTCTATCAACTTTGCACCCGGCATAATCTGCATCGGAATACCCAATGAGATTGAATTTTGAGCCTTTTGGGTACCAAAGACCAAGGTTGGGTGTATGAACTAAATATCTTAGGATTCTCTTTACGGCTGTCAAATGACATTCCTTAGGGTTGGCTTGAAATCTTGCACACAAACATACACTCAACATAATATCTGGCCTAGATGCACATAAGTAAAGTAAAGATCCAATCATGGAGCGATATACCTTTTGGTCGACGCTCGGTCCATCTTCATTGAGATCCAAGTGACCATTCGTTGCCATGGGAGTCTTAATGGGCTTTGCCTTGTCCATGCCAAACTTCTTGAGGATGTCCTGTGTGTACTTGGTTTGGCTTATGAATGTTCCTTCCCTTTGTTGCCGCACTTGGAATCCCAAGAAGTACTTCAATTCTCCCATCATTGACATTTCAAATCTGTCTGTCATAATTTTACTAAACTCTTCACAGAAAGATTGATTAGTTGATCCAAAAATTATATCATCAACATAGATTTGGCAAATGAAAAGATCATTATTCAGATTTTTCGTGAATAGTGTATAATCTACTTTGCCAATTTGAAAGCCATTATCAATTAAAAAATCTCTAAGACACTCATACCAAGCTCTGGGAGCTTGTTTGAGGCCATAGAGAGCCTTACACAGTTTATACACGTGGTCGGGGAACTCTTCGTCTTCAAATCCGGGTGGTTGCTCCACGTACACCTCTTCCTTGATCGGTCCGTTGAGGAAGGCGCTTTTTACGTCCATTTGGTATAGCTTGAAATCATGGTGAGTAGCATATGCAAGTAATATTCTAATTGATTCAAGCCTAGCTACTGGGGCAAAAGTTTCATCGAAATCCAAACCTTCGACTTGTGAGTAACCTTTGGCCACAAGTCGTGCCTTGTTTCTTGTCACCACTCCGTGTTCGTCTTGCTTGTTGCGGAAGTCCCACTTGGTGCCCACAATATTTGCATTGGGTCTTTCCACAAGTTCCCAAACCTCGTTTCTCTTGAAATTGTTCAACTCTTCTTGCATTGCCACCACCCAGTCAGGATCCTTTAATGCATCCTCAGTCCTGCGGGGTTCCAAAAAGGAGACAAACGAGTAATGTTCACAAAAATTTGCTATACGAGATCTAGTGGTTACTCCTTTTTGGATGTCGCCGATGATGTTGTCGATTGGATGATCCCTTTGAATGCATTGGTGTACTCTTGGGTGTGGCACTTGGGGGGTCGTATGTTGGTGTTCATCTTCTTCTCCCCCTGAGTTGTTGTCCTCGTTGATTTGTTGATCATGTTCATATTCTTGTGATTGATCTTGTATCGAGGCTCCCCCTTGATTGTTGATCTCCTCTTGTGTTTCACTTTCCTCTTGTATTTGTGCCGATGACTCTTGTGGTCGTACTTCGCCTAGAGCCATCCTCTTTATTGCTTGATAGGGGGCTTCCTCTTTACCTAATTCACATTGATCAACTTGCTCCTTTTGGGAGCCATTAGTTTCATCGAACACTACGTTACGTGCCACTTCAACAAGTCCAGAGGCCTTGTTGAAAACACGATAGGCGTAAGTGTTCGAATCATAACCAAGCAAGAAACCTTCATCGGACTTCGAAGCGAACTTTGAAGTCCTGGGCTTCTTGTTCAAAATATAGCAAGGAGAACCGAAAACTCGAAAATATGAAATGTTCGGTTTGTTACCGGTGAGTAGCTCATAGGGGGTCTTCTTTAGTAGTCGATGAAGATAGAGTCGATTTGTGGCATGGCAGGCGGTGTTGATTGCTTCCGCCCAAAATCGATCCGAAGTCTTGTATTCATCGAGCATTGTTCTTGCCATCTCTATGAGCGTCCGGTTCTTCCTTTCGGCAACTCCGTTTTGTTGTGGAGAGTATGGCGCTGAGAATTCGTGCTTGATTCCTTCCTCATCAAGGTACTCCTCCACTTGTATGTTCTTGAACTCCGTGCCATTGTCGCTCCGAATACTCTTGATTGATAGTGAGAACTCGTTTTGCGCTCGCTTGAAGAATTTCTTGAGTGTTCCTTGTGTTTCTGACTTGTCATGCAAAAAGAACACCCAAGTGAAGCGGGAAAAATCATCAATAATGACCAAACCGTATTTGTTACCGCCTATGCTTATGTAAGCAATTGGACCGAAGAGGTCCATATGAAGTAGTTCGAGCGGTCTTGTCGTGGTCATGATGTTCTTTGCGGGATGTTGTGCTCCAACTTGCTTTCCTGCTTGGCACGCGCTACAAGGCCTGTCTTTCTCAAACACAACATCTTTCAAACCTCTGATGTGATCGCCCTTGAGGAGTTTTTGAAGGTTCCTCATACCAACATGTGCTAGCCGTCTATGCCACAACCAACCCATGTTGGTTTTTGCAATCAAGCATGTGTTGAGTTCGGCTTTATCCTTGTTGAAGTCAACAAGATAAAGCTTTCCCTTTAACATACCCTTGAATGCAATGGAACCATCACTTCTCCTTGAGACGGTCACACCCTCGTTAGTAAACAGACAATTATAACCTTTGTCACATAACTGAGATATGGACAGCAGGTTATAATCTAAAGATTCAACGTGTAAAACATGCGAAAGAGTATGTTCAGAGGATATTGCAATTTTACCGGTACCGAGGACCCTTCCTTGACTGTTATCCCCAAAGTAGATGCCTTCGTTTGGGTCCTGGTTCACTTCATACTCCACAAACATCCTCCTTTCTCCGGTCATGTGGTTGGTGCATCCACTGTCTAGCACCCATTTGGATCCACCGGAGGAGTAGGCCTGCAAAAACAAATTACGCCTTGGTTTTAGGTACCCAAGCTTGCTTGGGTCCTTGGAGGTTAGTAACAATACATTTAGGCACCCACACATGGGATTTTGTGTTCCCATGGCGTGGCCCAGCATAATAAGCATACACTTTACCAACACTATTTTTCATTAAAACATAGGAGGCATCAAATGTTTTAAACAGAAGTTGCTGTTTATTATGGGTCGGACTAGTCTGTGTGACCGGACTTGTCCGGATGACCGGACTTGTCCGGACCACAACCGGACTAGTCCGATTTTCATGAGAGTTCAGATTTTTAGTTTTCGAGTTACCAGGTTGTGAGGGTCCTCCCTTCACAAAGGTGATCCTTCCCTTGTTATTCTTATGATTTCCAGCTCTTTGCTTTCCATCACAAGAGTAACCAATGCCATACTTGACATTTGGAGGTCTTTGGACCAAATATGCACTACGTGCATAGTTGATCCTCTCCTTGTCAAATATTACACATTGGGTAGGATTTTTGTCCTTCGTGGAGATAGGATTTTCCTTCAACCTGGTGTTAGTTTTATCACATTTGCAAACATGAGCGATGTTAGTTAAAGTGGGTTGAGAAGGTAGGGTTGAAGAGGAGGAAGGTTCACTAAGCTTGAGTGACTCAACCTGCACTTCAAGGATCTTGTTGACCTTGATTTGGTCATCAAGTTGATTCTTGATTGCAACATTTGAGTTGGTTAACTCCAAGCAAGTTTTCTTGCTTGAAGCTAGCTCAAGCTCTAGTGAGTGATTTTTCTCCTTTTCAAGAACTAGAAGATTGTCAAGTTCGACATGCTTCTCCTTTTGGGAGATAATCATGTCTTCTTGACGATCAATTAGCTCTTCCTTCTCAATAAGTTGGTTAAGCAAGAATTTCATTTTTGCAGCAGTTTTTCTATCTAAACCAATTAGCATATCTTCATCATCACTGTCTAGATCATCATCACTTGAGTAAGAATGCAAGGAAGGGGTTTTGATGTTTACCTTGCGTTTACCTTCCTTAGCCATGAGGCAAGTTCCATTTGCCTTCTTTGCACAGAGCATGGGGAAGAGTGTGGGTTTCTTGGGCATGCTTTCAATGGCTATGCTAGCCATTTCTTCTTCATCGGACGATGAGGACTCATCGTTTGAGTCCCACTGCTTTCCGATGTGTGCTTGTTCAGCTTGTTTCTTCTTCTTGAAGAACTTTTTCGGTTGAGGTTTGGACTCTTTACTCTTATTCTTGTTGTCCTCATATGGGCAATCAACTATGAAGTGATTGTACTCACCACAATTATAGCATGCCCGCCTCATCTTCGGCTTTGTCTTCTCCTTGTATTTTCCTTCACTCGATTTTGTTCCTTGTCTTTTCTTCATAATTCTTTTGAACTTCTTCATGAACAAAATCATATCTTCTTCGTCCAGCTCGCTGCTTTCATCATCACTGTCCTCCTCAAACTGAGCTTCTCTTGCTTCTTTGGATAGAGGTTTGAGTGTGGATTTTAAGGCAACTCCCTTCTTCTTGGCCGATGTGAGGTCAGCTATTTCTTTGACGTGCTTGGCTTGCTTCTCCATCATCTCAAAGTTGATGATTTTGCCAAGCAGTTCATCCGGAGTCATTTTCTTGTACCCGGGACTTTCTCGGATCATAGAGCAGAGTGTGACGTTGCGAGGCATAAAGGCTCTAAGGATGAGCTTTACAACTTCGTGGTCATTCCACTTTTTGCTACCATACGATCGAACCTTGTTCACAAGAGTCTTCAGTCTGTTGTACATGTCCTGGGGAGATTCATCTTCCTCAATCGCGAACCTTCCTAGTTCGCCTTCAATCATTTCAATCTTTGCCTCCCGCACATGCCAGTCACCTTCATGTGCTGTCTGTAGTGTGTCCCAGATTTCTTTGGCAATTTCCAATCCGTCCACCTTTGTGAATTCATCTCTACTTAGAGATGAGGTGATAACGGCTGCGGCTTGGGCATTCCTGTGGATGGCTTGCTCTTGACTTGGCGTGAGTTCTTCATCGTCATCAGGGATGTTTATTCCTGTGCACACAATATGCCATAAACTTGGGTTAAGGGAAATCAAGTGCATCTTCATGTTTTGCCTCCACATGGAGTAATCACTCCCATCGAAGTGTGGGGCCTTTCCGAGAGGGATGGATAGATAATGACTGCTGTTAGAATTTAAACGGTCATAATTAAAAGGATATCGGGAGTAGTCGGTGTGACTACTCCCCTTCTTCTTTTCTTCAACTTTAGCTTTCCCTTTGGAAAGTGCTTTCTTTCGGAGCAGTGCTTTCAGCTCCAATGTCTCATCATCATCATCATCGAAGTCTTGAATGGCTTCGAGATACTTTTCAAGCTTTTGGTGCTTGTCATTGTTCATCTCTTCCTGGTTGTTGATTTTCTGGACTTCCTTCATGTCCGACATGATCTCTTCGAGTGGTTGCACTCTTTCTTGAAGAACCTGCTCTGATACCAATTGAATGTAGGCCTAGAGGGGGGGGTGAATAGGCCTTCTTGAATTTTCTTGGTTCCTGTAGGACTTCAACAAAAAGGTCAAATCCAGATATATCGGACTAGTCCGGTAAAGTGCGGACTAGTCCGGATTTCACGGGCTAGGTTGATCAAGTTAGGTCAATTTGATTGTTTCGTTGTCGTTTGCAGCGGAAATATAAACTTTAATGACAGTTCAATAGTTGTATGTTAAGTTTTATTGCAAGTATGATTCTTGTTCAACTATTTAACTTGAATTCAACAAAATGAATCAAACCCTAGATAATGTTGATCAACTAGAGTGATGAACACAAACGAACAAGACACAAGATTTATCCCGTGGTTCGGTTACCACGAAGGCAGCCTACATCCACGTTGAGGAGCCCACAAAAGGACCGGGTCTTCACCAACCCTTCCCTCGTCGGATCGCCACGAAAGCCAACCCTCTTCCACTAATCACACAGGGGTAAATCACCAAGTTGAAGGGGCGATCTCACAAGTTGAGAGCTCCCTTGATTACAAGTTTCAAAACCACCAATAACACACTTCGAAATATACAAATTGAGATGCAAGAGTGTGTTAGAGATTCAAACCAAGAGCTCAATCGTGTGCCAAGTGCCTCTCCAATGATCTAGAAGTGATCTTCAATGGATTGATTGATTTTTCACTCAACTTCGTGGAGAGAGATGGTTTTTGAGTCTCTTGGGAGGTGTGACGGCGCTAGGGTTCGAGAGTTATTAAAAGTGGGCCATGCACCTCTATTTATATGGGGTTTCTAGAAATTACCGTTAGGGTTCAGAAAGATCGGACTAGTCCGTGGTGGAGACCGGACTAGTCCGGTGTGCTGTGTGAAGCAAACCCTAAGTGTCCAGGAATATCGGACTAGTCCGATTGAAAAACGGACTTGTCCGATTTCGCTGCTGGAAATCTTCGGACTTGTCCGGTTGCCATCGGACTTGTCCGGACCTGTGAAACCCTAAGTGTTTAGAACGACAAGTCCGCACTTGGAGGACTTGTCCGATTTAGATCAGAGTGTATATCGGACTAGTCCGTGTAGTCACCGGACTTGTCCGAAGTGGATCAGAAAGGGTATCGGACTAGTCCGGTGGTGACCGGACTTGTCCGATCTAGTGACTTGTGCATTGTGTTGAGGACTAGTCCGCACTGGGGAGGACTAGTCCGAAGTGGAACAGAAAGATATCGGACTAGTCCGGTGGAGACCGGACTTGTCCGATCTTGTGCAGAATGTGATATCGGACTAGTCCGGTTGATAGCGGACTAGTCCGGTCCCGTATAGCTTTGTGCATTGTGTGTGTGTGATTAAATGAGATTGAGCTCTTGGGTGTGTTTCCTTAACACACTCCATACATACTAATCTACTAATTTCTTCTTCTTGAGCTCAAATTCATTCTTCTTCTTAATTTCCTCTTCTTGAGCTCAAATTCATTCTCCTTCTTAATTTCCCTCTTTTTGGCATTTTACTCATTTTTCACCATTTTCCTCCATTCATCTCAACAAAAGGATTAGGATCCCAATTGCTTGTCATAAATCATCCAAAACCCACAAGGGAGTCCTAGATGCACTTTCAATATGACATGTTTAGTTCCGATCTTACGGGTCGGGATGCTTCAGATATACATGTCTCCAACACTTTTTTGCAAAACTATCAAGTGATATATCCTATGTCATATTACATACGTAAAAATATTGCAAAATATGAAACTTTTAAGCATAGCGAAGAGCAAATAGAGGAAAAATTAAGTCTAATTTTTGTTCCTACACCCACTTGAACTTTGATGAACTATATGGCTAAATTTTGTAGCGCATGATTGAAATCCTAGATCTTGTAACTGATTAGTAATCTACCAACTAACAATTTATTTAAGATTTTGTAACACATAATAACTTGTACAATGTGGAAATGACTTGGCACAAAAGCTGATTTGGCATGACAATGTGGATGACCGACTAGGATATGGATGAAAATGAACTGGAAACTAAATTTAAGAGACTAAGTTGACCCTTTTGAAAGTTGAAGGATAAAATTTAGATTTAGGTAATAGTTGGAGGATGAATATGGCTATTCTGCCTAGATAAATGTATTGCTCTTGGACTAAATGACGCAACACACTATAGAAGTGTTGTGAAAATATTATGTTATTTAATATTGACAAGACTTGATTTGTTTCATGAAAAAGTTTGTCAGTTTCAACATGTTCCAATTGAGACATGTTCCAATTGAGATATCGAGCATGATGTTAATCTAGGGGAACAACTAGAATGCAATCGGTCATATGGTGTAATCGTGTAAAAATCTCTCCTAAGCCACACGATCTCCATCTAACTGGCACTATATTTTTGTACTTAAACTCCTTCACCCTACAATAGTATTTATGTTGTCAGCTGGGAGGATTTAAGTGTAAAAATATTGTAACTTTTGGATGAAGATCATTTGGATAAGAAAAGATTTCTGCACGATTTCACCATATAACTGGTTGCATTCTAGTCATTCCCTAATTTAGGATTTAAGTTTTGTAAATCACACTTCTTACATGTGAGTGATTTTTCTTATAAAAATTGGGAAAATAATATTTATGACCATTAATCTATAAGAAACTTTGTTGTGTTCTTTTGCTCCTGTCGGTACCCTGCGTACCGGGTACCCCATGATACCGCAAGAAAAGCTAAGGAGTTCCACCCGTACAAGTTGAAGACCTCTGAAGGTTGCACGTGTTACACAATACTGGGTCCACCTCCCTCATTTGGGTAGATCCAGCACTGACACGTGTAGCACAAGGCCGGACCTAACTCCGTTCATTGGGAAGCTCCGATCTTACCACGTGTCGAGTGACTCCGGATCTAACCCCTGACTGAGGGAAGCTCCAGTGGTGCCATGTGTATAATGGCTCTGGACCTGCCTCCCCATGATAGGAAGCTCTAGAGCCGCCGCGTGTTGAACCTCCTCAGCTAGGACTTCAACGGAAGACTGGTAGATCTCCAACGGCTCGAACTTTCAAGGGACAACTAAAGCGACAATTATAAGATCTGATTACGTGTCATTAATGCTATATTAATGACACACAATCAGTGGACTGTTAATAGGGGTAACGCCGTCATTAAAGCATGTTATCACTCATAATTACGCTTAATACATGTAGATCTTGTATTAGGCTGTTAATTACGCCAGGGCCACATGTCAGGCCAGACAAGTGATGTAACGGTCAGTCCTTAGACTATAAAAGAGTTGTGCTGTATGATACATGGAGAAGCAAGCTCACACACTCACAAGCGCCATACAAATTCATACATACAACACACAAGTCGTGGAGTAGGGTGTTACGCTCAGGCGGACCGAACCACGTAAATCCCTTGTGTCACTGTCTTGTCCAAATCTCATGTGCCCCAACCAATCAAGAACCTCTGCGGGCTACGATCTAAGTAGTACCGGGGGAAGTGTCTATCGCACACTTCGACATTTCGCGCGTCGGGAATGGGGGCAATATTTGAGATTTCAAGATAGTGAACTCTGCCGCAGGATCATCCAACGGCAATGCTGCGCAACCTGCTGGGGGAATCCCTCAAATGTGCAACAGCCAGTTGGACTTGTCGTCCCGGCGGGCGTTGTACCACTTCCACCTGCTTAAGCTAACAATGCTGAGCAGCAGGATGGAGTCCTGGTGTCGGTCACTGCAACTACACACAACAATCCTGAGAATGCATTGATCGCCGCGCGTACTCTTCTGGAGTGCCCACCAGCGCCCGGAGTATCTGAGGGTGCGATGGAGCAGTGGCGCGCTGATGTGCAGCATCTGGTTGCAGCCGCAGCTAATGCCATCAGCAACCAAGGTCCTCCCCCTTTTGGGCAGGCACCTTCTCAACGTAGGACCTTGTCTGGAAGACTTGGTCCTCACGCATCACAGCTTCGGAGGCATGTTGTGTCTCAGCAGGTGATTTCGCTGCCCTCCGGGGTGCGTCGTACCGATACTATGTCAAGACTCTTGATGCACGATCTGCGGTCAGAACTCGACTGCCGCTACAGACAGCAGGACTACCGCGTCCACATCGAGCGTGCTCGCGAAAGGCGGGAGGCTCAGGAAAACCCTCCTACTTCGTGAGTGGGGGGTGTCTGTTCAGCCCTGGCCATGCACTTGCGCATGGTACGCTGACCCCAGAAGTTCTGACCTCATCTCTCGAAGAAATTCGACAGGACTCTCAACTTCGCCAAATTTCTCCAAATATACTCCACCACCATTCTAGCGGCGGGTGGAAATGAGGCCGTGACGACCAACTACTTTCTGGTGACTCTAACTGGGACCGCCAGATCCTAGTTCATGAGTCTGCCGTCTGACTCAATCAACAGTTGGGCGGAGCTATGCCAACAGTTCACTGCCAATTTCGGGAGTTCCTACACCCGGCCTGGCACCAAACTGTACCTTTTTTCTGTGAAGCAAACATCGGAAGAATCGCTGCGGTCTTTCATCCAGCGATTTTCTCAGGTACACAATACCATTCCTTCTATCTCCAACGCATCTGTCATCGTGGCATTCAGACAGAGTGTTAGAGATAAGAAGATGCTGGAGAAGCTGACGACGAAGGAAGTTGAAAGTGCATCTAGGACTTCCTTGTGGGTTTTTGGATGATTTATGACAAGCAATTAGGATCCTAACCTCTTCGTTGAGATGAGCACAGGCTTTTAATAGAAAAATGAGCAAAGTGCCAAAAAGAAGGAAGAATGAGGAGCAAAGTGGAAATGAGCTCAAGAAAGAAGAATAGTAGATCCTTGTGTATGGAGTGTGTTAAAGAAACACACCCCAAGAGCTCAATCACAATTAAACACACACATTGCACAAAGTTACACATGACCGGACTAGTTCGACTGACACCGGACTAGTCTGAGAACCTCCCTCCACAAAATCGGACAAGTCCGATATCCATCGGACTAGTCCAATATCTCTCTGACTAGAATCGGACTAGTCCTCCCCACTGCGGACTAGTCACCAAAACACTTCACAAGTCACACAAAATCGGACAAGTCCGACCGCAACCGGACTAGTCCGATATTCTCTCTGGTCCAAATCGGACAAGTCCGATATTTGCACGGACTAGTCCAAAAAACCCTCCGAACTAAACCAGACAAGTCCTCCAAGTGCGGACTTGTCACCCAATACACTTAGGGTTTCACTGCCTGTACAAGTCCGATGTCTATCGGACTAGTCCGAAGATTTCCAGAAGCGAAATCGGACAAGTCTGCTCCTAGTCGGACTAGTACGATATTTCGCGACACTTAGGGTTTGCTACACACAGCACACCGGACTAGTCCGGTGACCACCACGGACTAGTCCGATCTTTCTGAACGCTAACGGTCACTTTTAGAAACCCATATAAATAGAGGTGTACGACCATATTTCAAAGACTCTCTCAAACCCTAGCGCTGTCACACCTTCCAAGAGCCTCAAAAACCACATCTCTCCACGAAATTAAGTGCAACAAAGATCAATCCTTTGAGGATTCACTCTAGTTCATTGGAGAGACACGTTCAACACCACATTGAGCTCTTGGTTTGATTCTCTAACACACTCCTGCGATTTAATTGTAATTTTTTGAGTGTGTTCTTGGTGGTATTTCGTGTTGTAATCCAAGGGAGCTCTCAACGTGTGAGAAGGCCCCTTGAATTCGGTTATTCACCCCTTTGTGATAAGTGGAAGAGGATTGGCCTTCGTGGCGATCCGACGAGGGTAGGGTTGGAGAAGACCCGATCCTTTTGTGGACTCCTCAACATAGATGTAGGTTGCCTCTGTGGGAGCCGAACCACGGGATAAATTCTTGTGTCTCGTTTTTGTGCTCATCGTTCTTATTCTTCAAGATAATCTAGGGTTTCAATCATAATTGCTTACTTCACGTTGAATCATTAAAAATAAGATTGAATTGTGATATAACTTGCTATACAACCTTGAAATCCTTCATTTGATTGTATATTTCCGCTGCATACATTGAAGAATCATTCTAATCGATTAAACTTAACCAACCTAGTACGTACACACCGGACTAGTCTGCACTTTATCGGACTAGTCCGATATCTCTGGTTTTGAACTAGTTGTTAAGTGTTGCAGGTTCTGACAATTTTCAAAAAGGCCTATTCACCCCCCCCTCTAGGCCACATTCAGAAGTCACCAGCGTCATGGAGCTATTCAGTCTGGCTGACAAGTGCGCCCGAGCTGCTGAGGGTCGGGAAATGCACTCTAAGCCAGCTCCGAAGGCTAATAAAAAGTCCTCCAAAACTGAGGCCACTACCTACGGTGGTGGAAAGAAGAATAAGAAGTCCAATGGCAACAAGAAGTCGTCGATCGGCACACTTACTGCTGCAGCAGCTGCAGCTCCGGGTGGCCAGGGGCCATGCCCTGAAAAGCGACCTCGACCTTCGTCAGAAGACGGCGGTGGTCCAAAGTTTTGGTGTCCGAGAAAACCGCTGGGAGGTCCAAAACCTTGTCGAGCACTACAACAAGCGTCAAGAAGAAGCTCCTTTCTGCCAGCGGGAAGGAAAACAAAAAGTCGACGAAGCTCCAACCGAAATGGAGCTAGGCTTCCAGGACCCCAAGAAGGTCCCGAAGGTTGTGTACAACATAGTTGACGACGATTCTATCATTTCCGACAACGAGCATCGGAAGACCCTCAACACCATCTATGGAGGGTCCTGGGTCATCACCTCTCACAGCGTCCTCAAGACTATGCGGCAGGAAATGGCTTCTGTAGCTCCTACCGCCAGGGCAGAACCACATCAGAAGTGGATGGACACTCCCCTCACTTTTGATGCCACAGACTGCCCCAAGAACATAGTCGGAGCTGGCCAGTTTCCACTAATGATGTCTCCAACCATCAACAATGTCCAACCCTACCATGTCTTGGTAGATGGAGGCGCAACGCCCAACCTCTTGAGCTTTGAACCGTTCATGAAGATCCAGCTCCAACTCTCGTACCTCCGCCCCTCACGTCCTTTCTATGGGGTAGGTTCGGGGGCCATCAGCCCTCTCGGGCCCATTACACTCCTAGTGACCTTCGGAACTCGGGGGAAGTACAGGACCGAGAAGATGGTCTTCGACGTCGCTCACATCAGTCTGCCCATCAACACCATCTTGGGTAGGCCTGCCCTGTATAAGTTCATGGTCGCAGCTCATTACGACTACTTGATGTTGAAGATGCTGACACCTTCGGGCGTTCTCCGTATCCGCGGAGATCGCACTACAGGAGTCACTGCGCTGGAGGAACTCCATGCACTTGCCATGGCGCATGAAGGAACCTCCGACAAAGAGCTAGCTGCTCAACCTCTGAGCACTCGTCATTGAGGCTCGACCTCTGCACCACGTGTGTAACCAAGCAGCGACCTTGACGTTCCCGTCAAGGTCGTCCAAATTGGTTCCGATGCTGCCCAGATCACCCGTATATCGGGAGGCCAAGACAACAAATAGGAACTCACGCTCATCACTTTCCTCCGGGCGAATGTTGACGTGTTTGCCTTGCAACCATCACAAATGTTTGGGATCCCTAGGGAGGTGATTGAGCACAACCTACATATTTATCCCGACGCACGACCAGTACAATGAAAAACCCCGGAAGCAATCAGTCAAGCGACAAAACTTCATCCGACATGAGATCAAAAAGGTGCTCGAAGCTGGCTTTATCTGGGAGGTTCATCACCCAAGATGGCTGGAAAACCCAGTCGTTGTACCCAAGGTTAGCGGGAAGCTTCGGATGTGTATGAACTACACCACCTTGAATAAGGCATGTCCAAAAGATCCACTACCTAGAATAGATCAGATAGTGGACTCCACCTCCGGGTGTGAGCTATTGTGTTTCCTAGATGCATATTCCGAATATCATCATATCCAAATGTCTAGGAAAGATGAAAAGCATACTGCCATCATAACAGTAGATGGATTGTATTGTTATATTACCATGCCTTTTGGTCTCAAAGATGTTGCTTCAACTTTTGTGCGAGCTATGCACAAAACCTTTGGAGAGCTAATCAGGGACTTGGTGGAGGTGTACGTCGACGACATCGTTGTGAATGTCAAGAACAAGGAGTCACTCCTTGAAAACTTGCAAGCCGTTTTCGACAAGCTGCGCATCACGCGCACTAAGCTGAATCCGGACAAGTGTGTCTTCGGGGTTAGCTCCGGAAGCTCCTCGGTTTCTTGGTGACTCACCGAGGAATTGAGGCAAAACCGGCAAAGATCAAGCTATTGAAGATATGCGACCCCCAGTCCGCATCAAGGACATCCAGAAGCTAACTAGATATCTAGCTGCGCTCAGCCGGTTCATCTCAAGATTGGCGGAGCGGGCGCTACCTTTCTTCAAAATTTTGAGGAAGTCCGGGCCATTCCATTGGTCCGAAGAAGTTGAAAAGGCGTTCCAAGAGCTCAAGCAGCTCCACACCACACTACCAATCTTGGTAGCTCCGAACCCCCGTGGGCCTCTACTGCTTTACATTTCTGCAACTACGGAAGTTGCCAGCATGGTCCTGGTCACGGAAAGACCGGAGCCACTTCTAGTTCAGGAGCTCAGACCCCTCCGGGAGGGTTTAGAGCTACCTGAAGGTGAGTCTGGGTCCCAGCCCCCAGGCACTGATCTTCAAGGAAAAATACTAGAGGATCAACCTCTATCATCTGAAACAATTCACACAATTGTTCAAGAAGATCCGGACAACTCCAAGAGGGTTCGGACTGAACAAGAAGAAATCTCGTACCTCTCCGGGAAGGTTTGGGAAGATGAACAAGAAATTCCGGACCTCTACGGGAGGGTCCAAGTGGATGAAGAGGAAGCTTCGGGCCCCTCCGAGGGGGTCTGGACCGTCTAGCGGCCAGTTTACTTCATCAGTGAAGTACTCCATGATGCCAAGACTCGACACATTGAGGTGCATAAGATGCTTTATGGAGTTCTCATTGCCTCAAGGAAGCTTCGTCATTACTTCCAAACCCACAAGATATCAGTGGTAACATCCTATCCACTGCGTGCTATATTGCATAATCCTAATTCTACTGGGAATATCGCCAAGTGGGCAGCGGAGCTAGTAGAATTCGATATCAAATTCTTGCCTCGACAAGCTATCAAGAGTCAAGCATTGGCTGATTTCATAGCGGAGTGGACTCCTTCTCCATCAAATCTTGGGGGTCCTAGTGAGAAGAAGTGAGAACCCAAGGTCCCAGTCTTCACAGAGCCTCATTGGACCCTCTACTTCGACGGCTCTGTGCAGAAGCAGGGGGCCGGAGCTGGAATACTTCTCCTTGCTCCGATCGGGGAGAAGGTCAAATACATTGTGCACCTTGATTTCAAGGCAACCAACAATATGGCGGAGTATGAAGCTCTCATTTATGGTCTCAAGGTGGCGCTATCATATGGCGTCAAGCAGATGCTAGTGAAGGGTGACTAGCAGCTCATTATCAAGCAAGTCAAAGGCGAATGCAGTTGCAACAACCCTCAACTTGCTGCTTATCTCCTTGAAGTCCAGAAGCTCCAGAAGGACTTCCACGTCCTAGACCTCTGCCATGTCCAGCGTCTCAACAACGCAGAAGTTGACGAACTCTCAACGAAGGCTTCAACCAGAGCTCCGGCTCCTGACGAAGTCTTTGTCCGGAGATTGTCAAGACCAACGGCTCAGCCTGCCGAACTGAGTGAAGGGGGCAATACCAGCACCCCGAAGCTGGCGGTCCTAGTGGCCCTGTTACCATGACGTCCACTAAGGATCGTAGGTGCTGCAGGAAGCTCCGAGCAACCTGGCACGCAAGACTCAAAAGCTCAAGTTAGGTCCGATGCAAAGATCTTGGAGATCCGAAGCTACTTGAAAGACAACCATCTTCCTGAAGACGGTGTATCCTGACCGGACCGTCAGATTGGCTAAAAGATACACGTTGGTAGAAGGGGTTCTCTACTGACGCGATGCCAACAGCGTACTAATGCGGTGCATTGCAAGGGAAGAAGGTCGCGAGCTCCTCGCGGAAATGCATGGAGGCGAGTGTGGGAACCACGTGTCTTCCCACACGCTGGTCGGTAAAGCCTTTCGGCATTGCTTCTACTGGCATACAACACTCTAGGATGCAGTCAAGTTGGTGAAAAAGTGTGAACTGTGTCAGTTTCACGCAAAACAAATTCACACACTGGCTCAATCATTGCAAATGAAACCTCCTACACGACTATTCGCTGTGTGAGGCATGGAAACCTTGGGACCTTTCCCAAAAGCCGTTGGAGGTTACAATTTCCTATATGTCGCCATCGACAAGTTCACCAAGTGGCCGGAAGCAACTCCAGTTGTGACTATCAACAAGCAATCAACTATCATGTTCTTGAAGTCCATAGTCTGCAGATTTGGAGTTCCGATAGATTCATCACTGATAATAGAACCCAATTTACAAGTACAACATTTCAAGAGTATCGCAAAGACCTCAGCATTCAAGTCAGCTACGCATCAGTAGCTCACCCGGCAAGTAACAGCCAAGCTGAGAGAGCAAATGTAGAAATATTAAAAGGAATCAAGACGCGCACTTATGAGCGCTTAAAGAAGCACAGGGCCAACTGGATAGAGGAGCTTCTGTTTGCACTGTGGGCAAGCAGGACTACACCTAACCGGTCTACTGGAGAGACACCCTTCTTTCTGGTGTACGGAGCTGAAGCAGTCCTTCCTCCGGAGATCACCATGGGCTCACTCCAGGTCCAGACCTTCGACAAAGCCACGCAGGACCAGCCCCGCCTTGAAGACCTTGACCTCATCGACGAGGGAAGGTGCCAAGCAGCCGTTCAGAATGCACGTTATCGCCAGGCGCTCCGGCGCTATCATCAAAAGTATGTGTGTAACTGACAACTCGAGGAAGGTGATCTGGTGCTGCAGAGAATACTAACTCATGAAGAAATGAACAAACTTTACCCTAGTTGGGAAGGTTCCTTCTGAGTAATCAAAGTATCCCGTCCCGGATGCGTTCGCTTGACAACTGAGGATGGGACCCCGCTTCCTAATCCTTGGAACATCGATCACTTTCGTAAGTTTTATTCTTGGTATCACGGAGGTGAGTCTGTAATTACATACAATGTAAATTATAGAGTTTATACACAAATTCAAGTAGGTCCTCCGGGAGAACATCCGGACCCCTCCGGGAGGGTCCGGGACGTTCAAGCAACACTTGAAACAGTCACAACACTAAAAGTGTAGCTACCTGCCCTGGGTTAGTACAAGATGTATAGCACACTTAGCCTGGTTCCATACCCTAATTGTGTCCTTATCTCCCTTGTAATCTGGACCTATAATGAAAGGCATTGTTGTGTAAAAACAGACTCCGCGTGCATTAATTTTGTACAGGCTCGTTTTCTTTTGTTTATCCTTCTCCTTCTTGTCTATAATGAAGTTGTGCAATTCTTTTTGAATTTAGTCCCGGTTGCTCATATGTTGTACAAGTTATATTGTTGTTTTTTTTTCGGATCTTAGCATTGCTGGACGGTCTACTCGTCTGAACACCAAGCCAACACAGGTTTGGAGTGCGCTATCGACTTAGCCTGGTCCAGCACCCAAAGTACGCCACTCTACCTACATTCCGGTAGGCTTCAGTAAGGCGAGTCCTAAAAGCATTCAGATCTGGAAAGATTACATCAGTGTGCTTGTTATCATATTGAGTTTCATCAGATCTAAAATTTAAATAACAACAGTAAGTAGCAAAAGAGTTATAGATGAGAGGATGAATTTTACTGTTTTTCTTGTCTTTGATGCGCAGGAAAAATGAAAACTCATGACGATGGTGGCCGATGCCGGAGCTAACAAGCTCCGACAACTCCCATGGGGGCCAACCGTCGACGTGAAGCATAATGACAATTCAAGCGAAGACGGTGAAGAAATCACCCCGAGGGAATTCACCGTCGACGTATTTTACGTTGATGGTGGATATCATCGAAGTTGGGAAGCACCGACGACCCCACGGGGCCCGCTGTCGACGTTTTATGCATTGACAGTGGGTGATGTTTAATCTACCAAACTCCAACAACCCAAGGGGGCCCGCCGTCGACATTCTACGCGTTGACAGTGGGTGTTGTCGAACCTACCCAGCGCACACAACCCCAGGGGGCCTGCCGTCAATGTTCTACATGTTGACAGTGGATCCCGTCGGACCTATCAAGCTCCGACAACCCCAAGGGGCCCGCTGTCGACATTTTTCGCATAGACAATGGGTGTCGTCAAAGCTACCAAGCTCCGACAACCTCAGGGGGCCCGCTGTCGACATTATACACGTTGACAGTGGGTGTCGTCAGACCTACCCAGTGCCGACAACCACAGGGGGCCCGCTGTCGATGTTCTACATGTTGACAGTGGGTGCCGTCGGACCTATCAAGCTCCGATAACCCCAGGGGACCGTTGTCGACGTTCTATGCGTTGATAGTGGGCGCCGTCGGATATATCAAGCTCCGATAACTCCCAGGGGGCCCACCGTCGACGCAACAAAAGCTCCCTGGAGAAGCTGGAAATAAAACTTCGGACCTAAAAGCTACAAGTTTGAAGCGTTCAAGTCATCAACGCATCGTCAAATCATTTTGGTACATGTTCGCAATCGAATTGTGTACATTTACCAAGGGGCAAACAAGATAAAGGACAATGTATTGAAGACAAAGACAAAATGGAATTCATTTCAGAAAGATTGAACTTCATTCGTTCGAGGAATGGAGATTACAAAATTGGAGAATTACAAGTGGGAGCAAAAGGGAAAAGTCCTAGGTTCTGTGGAAGTATGAGGCAACTTTCTGGGCAACCTCTGGAACGCTGGCCTTGGCGGCGTCTTCCTCTTCATCAACGGGCCCTTCGAGCACTGGATCCAGAAAGAATTGGGGGTCTCGGCTCTTGTAACACGTCAGCACATATTCTACGACGTTCTTAGCCAGAGATTTCCTCTCCGTCTCCAGCTGGTCCACGATGACGTCACCCATCGCGTCGAGTTTGCTGCCAGCAGACCTGAGTGCCACCATCGCTTGGTCCAGCTCTAGCTCTGGATTGTCTGGACATATTGGACTGAAGCCCAGCGGCATCAAAGCGTCATTAGCTTGCCCCAAGAAGTACCACACCTACTGAGAATCAATATCCCTCAAATTCCGCAGCTCCTCCAGTGACGTCCTGGCAGCCGCAAGCTCCGAGCCTTCCTGGGCGAGGCGCTTGACCTCTTTGGTGTGCTGGTGAATGCTTTCAGCAACTTTCTTTTCGCGTTCAACGAGTTCCGACTCCTAGAGGTGGATGCGGTTCCGCCGATTGGCCAGGTCTTTCTCCCTGCCCTGCACTTTCTCCTCTCTGGTGGAGACTTCGACCTCTCTCTTGTTGAGGTATTGTCCCCTTTGCCATAGTTTCTCCTCCTCGTGCTTGCACCACTCATCAAGCTTCTTAGTGCGTTCCACCAAACTTTGTTCACCCAGAGACATTCTCTGGGTGAGCTCCCCCTCTCTCTTTAAAATATCCTCCTGCATCTCTAGGAGTTTCTCTTCCCTCTCATCGAGGTCTGCTCAACACTTCAGGAGAATCTCGTTCAAAGTGGTGAGGTTGTCATGACGTTCGCCCGCAACCTCACTGCTTTTCCGAGCATGCTCGAGAATCTCCCAGGACTTCATGTCAAGGGCCCTGATGGAGGCCTCCATTTCATGCATCATCTTGCCCCAATATTCCATCTGGGCCTTCTCCTTCTCAACCCACTCTCGGTGGTCCGCAAGCCTCGTCTGTGCCAGCTTGGTCTCAAAGTGAAGCCTGTTGCACCAACATCTTAAAGTGTGGCACTCTTCCTTGAGGACCTTGCTGTCATGGTCGAAGGCGAGTTGGAGTTGACGTAGGCTCGAGCAGGTGATGTCTATCGAAAATGCCAAAGGAATAGGTTCTGGACCTGCCGGGGTCATCTCCGCTGGCTCCAAGGGGTCTTCGATTACAAAAATTGGGTCCCATGCCGCAAGCTTGGTTCCCTGTGATTCTACGACACTAGGGTCGCCCCCTGGAAGCTCTTCTGCTTCTGCTGCCGCCGACGAGGGTCCCACCATGGGTACATCAACCTCTGGGGCTGACACCAAAGGCCCCCCCTCTGGATCTTCAGCCGACGACTCCATAGGTGGAGGGACTGCTGCTGACTTCTCTAGGCGCTCTGACTCAGACATAGACGCCCCTGGGGAAATGACCACTGGGGCGAACATTAGAGCTTCGTCCGGAGCCCCCACCACCACCGACTCAGTCGCCGATACATCTTCCACATCAGGTTCAGTTGTCAGAGCTTCAACCATCTCTAGCACGGAGGCCAGTACATCAACCATCTTCGGTTCAGCGGCCAGAGCTTCAACTATCTCCAGCACAAAGGCCAGAACTTCGGGCACCTCCGGCTCAATCGTCAGATCTTTAGCCACTTCCGACATGGGTGCTGGAGCTTTTGTTACCTCCGGCTGTAAGGATCGAATGCCCAAGAGGGGGGTGAATTGGGCTTCTTTTCAAAAATCTAAACAATAAAACTTAATTCCTAAAAGCCCAATTCCCTACGCAAACTATCTATGCATTGAGGTAAATAGCAACTTCGCGGAATATAAAATGCATAAACGTAAGGGAGAGGAAGAGGATGCAAACTCCCGAGGAGACACGGGGATTTATCCAGTGGTTCGGCAAGATCGTCAAGATCTTCCTACATCCACGTTGTGGCACCCACCAAAGGGTTTAGCCACACCCAAGTCACCGAGACGAGGGATCTCCACTATTCTTCTCCGTTTGCCAACCTTGGCAAGGTGGAGCTCAAGCCTTGTACAACTTCGACCCTCTGGGCTTCCACAAACGCCTTGGCAATCTCTTGAAGTCTTCTCACAGTTACAAACACCAAGGGGAACTCCCCTGAGGCTCTCACTATCCTAGAGATTCCACTCACCCAGAATGGAGGCACACAAGCTCTCTCTCTAGCTAGTTCTAGCCTATCTCTTGGTGTGTATGTGGTCAAAATGATGTAGAAGTGATGGCTCTTGGTCTTGAACGCTTGTGGATGTGTTGATAATGTCTGGTGATCAAGACTTGTTGAAATGACCGGTTTAGGGGGTATTTAAAGCCAGCCTCCATGAAATAGCCGTTAGAAAAGTAGGCTGACATAACTTTTCTGCGAACATCGGATGATCCGATGTCTCCCCTTTAGTTATCATCGGTCAAGTTTACTTTAGCTGACGTCATTGTGTCAGATATGACCGTTTTTAGACCGATGTTGCACTTGTCTTCTCATCGGATGATCCAGTGGCTCTTCCTCCAAAATTGGCTCAACCTTGATGCTTACTGGAGTGATTGACCGATGTGTATATTTCTGTACATCGGATGATCCGATGCTACACTTGGTCCAAGGATATTGCAAACTGTACTGATGGACCGATGTAGCTGAGCCCTTAACATCGGATGATCCGGTGAGTGCTTTGTTCTGAGGTCTTCTTCTTCTGCTGAACCAACTCGACCGATGTGTTGTTCTCTGGAATCATCGGTTGATCCGGTGAGTTGATTTTGCTTGCTTCGAGTTGTTTCTAAGTGATTCTTTTGTGTCTTGCTCGATTGACCTCTTAGACTTTTGTTGGAAATGTACTTCTGATGGTTGTCAAGCATTAAGTGTCATCAATTGTGGTTGAGTGACTTTGACATAAGAGCTTTCACTTCTTGTCTTCATATCATTGATTTGATCTCATAAAGTGATTGTATATGGGTCTCCAATGACGTATAGATTTCATTTGATTGAGTGATTATGGGGACCTTGCATTCAAAAATTCATTAGTAAAATCCAATGGTTGTCATTAATCACCGAAACCGTACCTCATGGGGGCCTAGATGCTTTCAATCTCCCCCTTTTTGGTGATTGATGACAACACAACAATTAAAGCACAATAGTAATGAATTTGATAGTACGAAGCTTAAGAGGATATGCAATGAATACAAGATTATTATACTTAAAATTTGAAAGCTCAATCAAAGAATAACTCAAGTGAATAAGTGATCATAAGATAGGCACCAAATAAGCTCAATCGCTTAATAACTTAAGAGTACTCAATAAACACCAAATGAGTAGCAAAAGTATCGAATTACAAAAGATGATAATATCGAATTACAAAAGATGATATAGGTAAACTCCCCCTAAGGCTAGGACACTCCTCCTGAGACTGAGCTATCCTCCCCCTGACTCCTCTAACTCTTCTCCCCCTTTGGCATAAAGACACCAAAAAGGGATCCGAGTGCCTAAGGACCCTGAGTACTAGGCGCGATGACGAACTGGTCACCTTCGCTGTCGTCGGAGCTGCTGCCTGGAGTAGTGGAAGGAGCTGTCGGAGCCGTAGGAGCTGTCGAAGGTGCCTGCTGGGTAGGTGCTGGTGGAATAGGGGCACTGGCGACGGATGCCGGCGTCTGCTGGAACAGTGTCGTGGCTGGCATCGGAGAGTGAATCGATGCGCTTGAAGCCAGCAGTGGAGACATGCTAATAGAAGGAATCGGCGTAGTCGGCACCGGAGCGGCAGCTGGAGCGAGAACAGGTGGCGGTGGAGCAACTCCTGGCAGCTGCAGCGGAAGGGCAATCCCGGTCTGAGTGTAGAGGTTGGTGATCAACCCCAGGATGCCCATGATCGTCTGCTGTGTCTGCTGCTGCTGGTCGAGGGAGCGCTGGTGCATCTGGTCGGTCAGCCCAGTCAGCCGGTCAGTGTCCTCACGCCTCTCACGGGTGATCTGGCGCTGCATCTCCTGCTGCTACTGTTGGAGCTCCAGAAGTCGTGCGGCCTGCTCCGCTCGGGCCTGCTCAGCTGCAAGCCGGTCCAAACGCTACTGCTCAACCATCTGCTGTAGGAGGGATGTGAGCTCGGACGGCTGAGAAACCTGTGCCTCTGAGACGGGAGGTGGAGTAGGGGGTGGCACTGTAGAGCCTCCAGCCTCCGCGTCGTGCTGCCTGGGTGAGGGAGGAGGAGGGAAGTACTCCTCGACACTGTCATCCGTGTCGCTCTCGGACCATATGTGCTGCAGGTCCTCACCCTGAGCCTCTGCCTCAGCCAGCCTCTCATCCTCCTTCTCCAGATCCGACCAGTCCTCCTCAGATAGCCGAGCCCTGACCTGACGCTCGACTGGACGGCCAAGGCGACGGTCTCCAGGAGCTGGGGCACGGTAGTGACCGAACCGTGTGACACTCTCGTCAGTGTGACGGTCATGCACGACGGACTCCTCAGGGACCATCATGGGGAGCAGGTAGCTGATCCAGTGTCCATACACAAGCTGCCTCATCATGCCCACTCCGTCTGTGATCACATCCTCCATCTCGCATATGAGGACGTCCACTATATCAAACTCCATCCCGTTCATGATGTAGAACAAGAGGGTCTGTTGTAAACTGGTGAACCCCTCTAGATACCCTCACCTTGGCAATAGCGTGCCGCGCAAGGCAAGGTGCACTGTGCGCGCAGCTGGAGTCAACAGAGCCGGTACCCTCGGCTGATCTGGAGAGAAGGTCGGTCCAAACAAAGAGCAGATCTCCTCCAGTGCTGGTGCCACTCCTCCAGTGAGCGGCCTCCTCGGCGGGTCTGCCTGACCATATACTCTCTCATGCATGCAAGTGTCGTGCAGGTCCACTCCTAGCAGCTGTGCCAGTGTCTGCCTCGTCAAGTGATAGTGCTGGCCCATGAACATGAATTCAATTGACCTGCGGCCCTGAGAGACGTAGAGGGTAGCGTAGAACACGCGGACCCAATCCTCCACATAAGCACTCCTCTCATAGGACATCAGGTGCACCAGCCGTCGATACCTCTCAAAGTATGGGCGAATCTCTGTCTCTGCTGCCAGGGCAAGCTGATCCCAATCCAGAAAGTTATGCTGGAATAACTTGTGGCCTCGGCGTCTGTAGGTCTCGTAGAGCAACGCCTGTGTCACAGTCCAGAAGCGAATATCCACAAGAGCCTCTCTGGGCTGCGGGTACCACTCCTCAAGCTGGATACTCCATCTGAGTCTTCGGAGCTGCTTGGCCTTCATCTTCCGGTAATCAGCCAAACGGACACCTTCACCGACACGGACGGTGGTGTCCATATCGTAGATGGCTCTCTGGGCCTCCCTGTCCTCACGACGATTGGCAGCCGTCGGTCTCGGACGTGGCGCTGTCGGGGAATGCCCCCCACGGGTCCGGGCTGAGCGCTGACGGACGAGTGGCACTTCTGGCTCTTCTTCGGCCTCGGACTCATCGATCACTGGAGGCTGCCTCGTACCAGCCTCGCGGATCCTCAAAGATCCTCCTAGGCCATGCTCTCGCTCCTCGGCGGTGCGAGCGGCCATCAACGCCTTTTTATCCTCCTTGGATAGCTTCTGCTTCTTTGCGGCCGGCTCCGCAATGGCCTTGCCCTTGTTCTTCTTGTCGCAAGCCATTGCGATCGGGCGCGTGAACGAAGTTGAAGACGTCGAATGCACAAAACGGTGACACGGAGATCAACGGGCCGGGAAACCCTAGCGACGTGATGGTGGCCGTAGAGGGAGGCACCACGATAGTGGAGAGAGGCGGCGGCGGCGCTTCGGTAGAGCGGCGGCGACGGCTGCGGTGGAGGTGAGTGGCGGCGGCGCTGCGGTGGAGGCGAGTGGCGGCAGCGCTGGAGAATGGCGGCGGCGGCCGGAGGTGGGCGGCGGTGACCAGAGGACAGCGGCGATCGGAGGGCGGCGGCGACGACCGGAGACGGCGGTGGCGCGACGGCGGCGGCGGTGGAAGGTGAGCGCGGGTGAGTCGGGGTCAGGGAGAGAGAAACGGCGGAGGCGAACAACCGTTTAAATAGTGGGTCCCAAACCCTAGCCGAAACTTTAACACCGAATGGACCGACGTTGGTCGTTAGAAGCATCGGTCGAATGGCACAGTAAGGGTATTCAAAAGAGTGCCGTTGACACCGGATGGTCCGACATGCAAAGAGATAGCATCGGTCGAATGTCACAGTATAGGTATTCAAAAAGATACCGTTGACATCGGATGGACCGACGTGGAAGGGAATATCATCGGTGGAATTCATCAAAGTTCCAGAATTGTACACATCGGATGGACCGATGTTTTTCAGAATGAACTTGTCGGATCATTTAAGATACTGACTGAACTGGCCCTTGGCTTTTGAACACCAACTAATCCGATGATGGTCTGACCTAAGCATCGGATAATCTGATGACTACTAAACAGCAACATCCCATATATGTCCCTTGACCAAACAAACAAACAATGAGAAACACATGTCTTAGGACTTTTTGGGCAACCCCTTACCCCTCAAAGATACTAATATGCCAATAACTTGGCTAGGCCTTAAAGCGAATAGAACACCGAAGAAAAATAGGAGGAAATCATCCAAATAAAATGTAAGGCCTATGCTTTGTGAGCTAGAGTATGAAGACTTCTATCTCTTTAAAGCATGTTCCTCTAGGCATTAACGCACCTAACATTTTGTTCTTTCCACCTTATATGAGTTGAGATATTGTATTTCAAACAAGTCTCTTTCTCATGAGGTGGGTTCCCCTTTGTGACAATCTCCCGTATGCAATGCCAAGCAATTTTATAGTGCAAGAAATTACAAGTCTATATGGCAGGCATCATGCAAGGCATAAAATAAATCTATCTTGCCAATTTTGAACCTTTCAAAGGCTTCTTCAGGGAGAGCCACTCTCCAAACCTTGGGGAAAACCAAATAAACCTCCATCCCAAGCTAACCCTTTCTCACCCCTATCCTTTGAGAGTTAGGCAAGACCTATATGAAGTGCATTCTTACATGACATTTGTTGCATGTAGCACATTTAACTCACTTCTTAGCCTAGAAAAGGTTTTCTCATCAAGTGGTTTAGTGAAGATATCCGCCAATTGTTCTTCAGACCTAACACCTTGCAATGAGATGTCTCCCTTAGCTTCATGGTCCCTCAAGAAATGATGGCGAATATCAATGTGCTTAGTGCGGGAGTGTTGAACGGGGTTTTTAGCTATCTTAACCGCACTTTCATTGTCACAAAGGAGAGGCACACAACCAAGTTTAATACTAAAGTCCAAAAGGGTTTGCTTCATATAAAGAATTTGGGCACAACATGCACCAGCCGCTATATATTCCGCTTCCACCGTGGACAAGGCGACGGAATTTTGCTTCTTGCTGGACCAATATATTAGGGAACGCCCAAGCAAGTGGCACCCACCGGAGGTACTTTTGCGATCCACGCGGCATCCGGCAAAGTCCGAATCCGAGTATCCCAAGAGGTTGAATTTCGCACCTTTAGGGTACCACAAGCCCATACTAGGGGTATGCTTAAGATACCTAAGTATCCTAAAGACCGCCTTCCTATGCGATTCTTTAGGTGCTGCTTGAAAGCGAGCACACAAGCATACACTAAACATGATATCGAGCCTAGATGCGATAAGATAAAGCAATGAGCCAATCATAGAACGGTAGTTAGATTGATCAATGGGTTTACCGTCCTTATCCGCGTCGAGATGACAATTAGTTGCCATTGGAGTGCTTCTTGAGCTACAATCTCCCATCTCAAATTTCTTCAAGAGGTCCTTGGTGTACTTCTCTTGATAGACGAAGGTCCCCTCTTGAAGTTGCTTGATTTGAAATCCAAGGAAGAAGTTGAGCTCTCCAATCATTGACATCTCGAATTCCCTAGACATCATTTTGCCAAACTCATGGCTAAGAGCTTCGTTAGTTGAACCAAAAATAATATCATCAACATAAATTTGACAAATGAACAAATCTCTGTTGATGTCTTTGGTGAAGAGCGTAGTGTCCACCCTCCCGATCTTGAATCCTTGCATGATCAAGAAATCCCGTAGTTGTTCATACCACGCCCTAGGTGCTTGCTTGAGCCCGTAGAGCGCCTTGTGTAACCTATACACATGATTAGGATTCCTCGGATCTTCAAACCCGGGAGGTTGTTCAACATAAACAAGCTCGTTAATGTAACCATTAAGAAAGGCACTTTTCACATCCATTTTATAAAGTCTAATATTATGATGTGAAGAAAAAGCAAGGAGTATACGAATGGCTTCTAGCCGGGCGACTGGAGCAAATGTCTCCCCAAAGTCTAGTCCTTCAACTTGCGAGAACCCTTTGGCCACAAGTCTTGCCTTGTTGCGGATCACAACGCCATTCTCGTCTTGTTTGTTGCGGTACACCCACTTTGTTCCGATGACGTTCTTGTCCTTGGGTCGCTCCTCCAACACCCAAACTTCATTGCGGATGAAGTTGTTGAGTTCTTCTTGCATGGCCATCACCCAATTTGGGTCTTGGAGTGCTTCCTCAATATGAGTGGGTTCTACACATGAAACAAACGAGTAGTGCTCACAAAATGAAGCGAAATGGCGAGAACGTGTACTTACACCCCTTGACGGACTTCCAATAATTTGGTCCATCGGATGCGCCTTGGAGATGCGTCCATGCCTCATAAGTGGTTGTGAAGCACTTGGCGAAGGTGATGCATGTTGCTCCTCTTGTGGTTGGACTTGATCATGGACTTCTTCTTCTTCTTGATGTTGTTGTGCTTGTGAGTCTTGAGTCGGCAATGAATCATCCTTCTCTTCTTCGTCAACTTGAGGCGCCATGGAGGTGTTGTTGTTTGAACTTGAAGCTCCCCCTTGATCATGGCTCTCCTCAACTTCAGGCTTGATGTCTCCAATGGTCATGTTCTTCATGGCTTCTTGTAGAGGCTCATCATCTATTTCATCATGACCAAAACTCTCCTCTTGGGAGCCATTAGATTCATCAAACTCAACATCACAACTTTCCTCAACTAAACCAGAGGTTTGGTTGAATACTCGATATGCTTTTGAGTTTGATGCATAACCAAGAAATATACCAACATCACATCTTCTTTCAAACTTACCGAGCCTTTTCTTGCGGTAGATGTAGCACTTGCATCCAAAGACTCGAAAGTAGGAGATGTTGGGCTTTCTCCCAATGAGAAGCTCGTACGGGGTCTTTTGAAGTAGTCAATGGAGATAGACCCTATTTGCGGCATGGCACGCCGTGTTGATTGCTTCGGCCCAAAACTTTTCCGACGTGCCGTAGTCATCAAGCATTGCTCTCGCAAGAGTGATGAGTGTCTTGTTCTTCCTTTCAACGACACCGTTTTGTTAAGGAGTGTATGTGGCCGAAAACTCATGTTTCACGCCTTCACGGTCACACCACTCCCCAATGTTGTAGTTTTTGAATTCGGTGCCGTTGTCGCTCCGGACCTTGATGATGGGAAGTTGAAATTCCCTTTGAGCGCAGTTGGCGAAGGTCTTGAACACTTCCGGAGTTTCACTCTTGTCACCTAGAAATAGAGTCCAAGCATAGCGAGAGTAGTCATCAACTATAACAAGATAATAGAGGTTACCGCCAAGGCTTTGATATGTGGACGGTCCGAAGAGGTCCATGTGGAGTAGCTCAAGTGGCTTGGAGGTTGACACCATTGTCTTCATCGGGTGGTGTGAAGCAACTTGCTTCTCAGCTTGACAAGCGCTACAAAGCTTTTTCTTCTCAAATGTAACATCCTTCACGCCGGTCACCATCCCAAGCTTGAATGACTTCTTGAGTTTGCTCATCCCTATGTGCGCTATGCGTCGGTGCCATAGCCAACCCAAGCTTGTCTTAGTGAAAAGACAAGTGGTCAAGCTAGCATTCTTGTTGGAGAAGTCTACTAGGTAGAGATGTCCATGCCGAAATCCTTTGAAGACTATGTCTTGGCTTGTTTCACTACTCACAACAACATCATTTTTGCTTAATGTGCATGTTAGTCCAAGATCACATAGTTGTGCAATGGAAAGTAAATTAAAACTAAGTGACTTGACATATAAAACATTGGAAATGGACAAATCATTTGAAATAGCAATTTTACCTAATCCAATTACCTTTCCCTTAGAGTTATCACCAAAGGTGACTTGTTCATGATTGCCGGGGTTTTCTATGGTGGTGAACATACCATCATTGTCGGTCATATGTTGGGTGCACCCGCTATCGAGTACCCAATGCTTTCCTCCAGCTTTGTAGTTCACCTACATGAATTCAATTTTTAACTTTAGGCACCCAAGCCAACTTATGTCCTTGTATGTGTGATACAAGTGTCTTTGGGACCCAAAGTTGCTTGGGGAGCTTCCCCTTCATGTCCTTCATGTCTTTGCCGATGAACCTAGCCTTCACCTTGCCATCTACTTTACTTAAGAGATAATAGCGATCATTGAAAGTAGATTTGTAATTAATAGGCAACTTTGGAGAAGGTCGGTTAGGAAGAGGACACTCCCTTGTGTGGTGACCGGTGACCTCACAATGTTGGCAATAAGAACCAACTTCCTTGATGAAGCTTGTTCTAAGCTCCGGTGAGGCCACCTTTCCTTTGTTATGCACCGGGAAGGATCCAAGTCCTCTCTTGTTGAAGGCCTTTGCTTGTTGGAAGAGTATTTCCTTGTGTTTGACTTCCCCTTTTGAAAGTCTAGCCACACTAGTGCGGAGACTCTCAATTTCTTCCAACAAGTCCTTCTCCCTAGCACTTGCTTTCAAAGGCAAAGACTTATTCAAGGTATTAGTGACATGAGAAGTAATGGATATCCTATCATTAAGAGTTTGCTTCTTTATATTTTTCAACTCTTGATCAAGCACGTCATGAGCAAGGTTAAGTGTTTGATGTTCTTGTACTAACTTGTTGTGCTCTTTCAAGAGTGTTTGGTGTGCTAAGTTAAGCTCATGATTATCTAACTTGATTTTAGCCTTTTCTTCCTCAATTTGCTTGACATGAGATTTGAGCGTGTCATGCTCTTTGAGTATGCTTTCATACTTATCAAGCAAATCGAGGTTAGCACTCTCAAGTCTAGCACGAGTTTCTTCAAGAGCTTTAACCTTACTCTTTCCCCTCTTAATGATAGCATGATATTCATTTATCAAAGAAGTTAAATCATCGGGGGAAAGCTCATCATCACTAGAGTCGTCACATACCTTGGTGTTACCTTTCGCCATGAGGCACATGGGCGGTGGATGAAGAGGTGAGTCGTCATTGTTGGCAATGGCGAGGCCGGCCAAACTTTCTTCTTCCACTTCACTCTCTTCATCACTTGTTTCTTCGTCGGTGACCCATTCATTTGCCTCACACATGAACACTCATTTCTCTTCTTTGGGAAGAGTCTTGCCTTCTTTCCCTTGTCATGTTTCTTCTTCCCAAAGGCTCTTGGTTTGGGTTTGGCCTCTTCTTCATCATCATCACTTTCTTCAAGCTTGCGATGCTTGCTCTTGTGGTTCTCTCTTCTTTTGTCCGGTTTTGGACAATCATAGGAGATGTGGCCTTGATCACCACAATTGTAGCAAGTCTTGTGATCATCTCTCCTTGGTAGAAACGCTTTCTTCTTAGGATCAAAGGTGTATCCCTTCTTGGTAATCTTGGAGTTCAAGCGTGAGAACTTCCTCATCATCAATGCAAGCTCATCATCTTCATCTTCACTTGATGCTTGCTCCTCTTCACTTGAGCTAGGCTCAACCACCTTCTTCTTCTTGAGGCTTGTTTTCTTGGTGGAGGCCTTTAGAGCAATTGTTTTTGAAGATGATTGCTCCATCATCCCAAGCACACTCATCTCATGAGCGTGAATTTTTCCAATGAGCTCCAAAACTTCAATATGATCAAGAGACTCTTTTTGGAGCATGGAGTTGATGATGTTGTACTTTGGCTTGGGAAGGAGCATGAGGATATTGCGGTTGATGAGTCCCTTGCCAAGAGAAGCAATGTCAAGAGCATTAATTTCTTCAATAAGTACATTCAAGCGAGAGAACATCTCATTAACATTTTCATGAGGTAGCATCTTAAATTCATCATATTTTGCTTTAAGCATGTGATATTTAAGTTCCTTGACTCGAGAAGAACCCTCATGAATCTCTATTAAGCAAGCCCAAATTTCACAAGCTTTTTCTTTGCTAGCAATCCTAGAAAAAACATCTTGACTAATGCACTCATAGATTGCATTTCTAGCTTTAGCATCCCATTTAATTTGATCACCAACATAGTTGTGTTCTCCAAACCCCGTGTGGGTCACTTCCCATACTTCGAGAGCAATAGCCTCTAGATAAGCGCGCATGCGTGCTTTCCAATAGGCAAAGTTCTTGCCCTCGAAGATAGGAACCCAACCCCCAACCTTGGCCATTTTAGCTCTCTAGCGGTGAAGCTAGAATGATCCTATGAGCAACCTTGCTCTGATACCAATTGTAAGGATCGAATGCCCAAGAGGGGGGGTGAATTGGGCTTCTTTTCAAAAATCTAAACAATAAAACTTAATTCCTAAAAGCCCAATTCCCTACGCAAACTATCTATGCATTGAGGTAAATAGCAACTTCGCGGAATATAAAATGCATAAACGTAAGGGAGAGGAAGAGGATGCAAACTCCCGAGGAGACACGAGGATTTATCCCGTGGTTCGGCAAGATCGTCAAGATCTTCCTACATCCACGTTGTGGCACCCACCAAAGGGTTTAGCCACACCCAAGTCACCGAGACGAGAGATCTCCACTATTCTTCCCCGTTTGCCAACCTTGGCAAGGTGGAGCTCAAGCCTTGTACAACTTCGACCCTCCGGGCTTCCACAAACGCCTTGGCAAGCTCCAGAAGTCTTCTCACAATTACAAACACCAAGGGGCACTCCCCTGAGGCTCTCACTATCCTAGAGATTCCACTCACCCAGAATGGAGGCACACAAGCTCTCTCTCTAGCTAGTTCTAGCATATCTCTTGGTGTGTATGTGGTCGAAATGATGTAGAAGTGATGGCTCTTGGTCTTGAACGCTTGTGGATGTGTTGATAACGTCTGGTGATCAAGACTTGTCAAAATGACCGGTTTAGGGGGTATTTAAAGCCAGCCTCCACGAAATAGTCGTTGGAAAAGTAGGCTGACAGAACTTTTCTACGAACATCGAATGATCCGATGTCTCCCCTTTAGTTATCATCGGTCAAGTTTACTTTAGCTTACGTCATTATGTCAGATATGACCGTTGTTAGACCGATGTTACACTTCTCTTCTCATCGGATGATCCGGTGGCTCTTCCTCCAGAATTGGCTCAACCTTGATGCTTACTGGAATGATTGACCGATGTGTATATTTCTGTACATCGGATGATCCGATGCTACACTTGGTCCAAGGATATTGCAAACTGTACTGATGGACCAATGTAGCTGAGCCCTTAACATCGGATGATCCGGTGAGTGCTTTGTTCTGAGGTCTTCTTCTTCTGCTGAACCAACTCGACCGATGTGTTGTTCTCTAGAATCATCGATTGATCCGGTGAGTTGATTTTGCTTGCTTCGAGTTGTTTCTAAGTGATTCTTTTGTGTCTCGCTCGATTGACCTCTTAGACTTTTGTTAGAAATGTACTTCTGATGGTTGTCAAGCATTAAGTGTCATCAATTGTGGTTGAATGACTTTGACATAAGAGCTTTCACTTCTTGTCTTCATATCATTGATTTGATCTCATAAAGTGATTGTATATGGGTCTCCAATGACGTATAGATTTCATTTGATTGAGTGATTATGGGGACCTTGCATTCAAAAATTCATTAGTAAAATCCAATGGTTGTCATTAATCACCGAAACCGTACCTCATGGGGGCCTAGATGCTTTCACCGGCTCAAGTGTCGGAGCTTCCGCCACCTCCGACTCCTGCACCGGAGCTTCAGTCTCTGGCGCTGCTGCTAGTGGTGCATTTTCATCAACTTCTCCCCTGTGGTCCCGCGCTACCACGGGAGCCTCTGGTGTCTCCTCTGGATCCAAGTCCACGATAGTTGACGTTGGAGTTGTCGTGTCTTCTGCCACCACTTGGGGAGGCTCGGTGCTTGAAGTCGGAGCTTCAGCATGCATAGCTTCAGTTGCTGTAGCAGATGCCAAATCCTCAGACTTCTTTCTCGACACCCTGGAAACAAAAAGTCGGGAATATTAAAGATATAATAAAGACAAGGTTAGCACCTCAAGGTGAGTTGATGATGCTTACCTGGGAATGCTACCGCCCCAGTCGCCGCGGAATCTCTTCTTCTGAGGCCCGGAGTCAGAGCCCACCAAATCTGGTGAGACAAAAACCTCAGACCTTGGTCGGGAGCCACCTGCAGCAGCTGGAGTCTTCTCAGCCGGAACCTCCCTCGATTGGGAAGGACCTCCGGAACCAAAACCCACAGCTGGCACCGGAGCCGGGGTTGACCAGCTGGAGCTTGAGTCCCTCGAGGGCGCCAGCACCAAAGCGGGTGTAGCCACCGAAGATCTCCTTCGCCGGAGAGAAGGGGCTGTTGAAGTTGAAGCTGACCCGATTGGGCTTCCGTCAACATGCCTTAACTTCCTCTTTCGACTAGAAGATTCGACTGGCTCCTTGCCCTTGCCCTTGCTAGCGTCATCCACTTTCTAGCTTGGGGTAGTGGGGGCCACCCTCTCAGAATCCCTGGGGATTGCTACCCCGGAGGTTGATTGCCACTCCACCACGTCGAGGTTGTCCAACACTAGCATTCTTCTTCGGAGCTCCCTACTGATCTCTGGAATCATGTTTAGAGGCAGGAGAGCAGCCGGCGGAGCCAAGGCGTCGGGAGAGATAGCTCCATCCTAGAACTTTTTCAGACAGAGCTTGAAGGCTTCATCATCCGAATTGGAATTCAAACTGGTTTCAATCCGGTTGTGATCCATCACACTATTGAAAGCCCATGCAGGCCACTCCCTTGTCTTCACCGGAACCCACCTGTTCACCAAGAAATTTTTGAAGACCATTTGAGGGGTCACTCCACCCTCGATGCATTCTTGGACCGTGAAGAAGGTCTGGAACAACTCAACGCAGGGAGTCACACCCACCCACATCTCGCAGAAGTGGACGAAAGTTGCCACTAGCACGAGAGAGAGGGGGCCGAGGTGATGCAACTGGAGGCCATAGAAGTCCAGCAGCATCAAGAAGAAGGTTGGAAAAGATGGGAATAGACACACCGTGGCGTACGTAGAGAAGTACACGATGTCTCCAGCGTGCTCCTTCTTGAAGGGGAGCTTGCAGAAGCGGATGTCGCAGTTGAAGGAATCACTGAACCACCCCATGTAAGTTCGGACCTTTGACAGATCTTCCTTGGTCTTGATCCTGCTGTGGAGAAGACCCAACACCATCGCGACAAAGTGGAGCGAAAGAAGAGAAAGCTATGTGAAGGTTGAGAGGCTCTGAGCACAAGTTTGATTGAAAGCGTAAAAAGTCCTCAAATCGTGCGGGCATTCCTTCTTAAGTAAGCCTCCGCAACGCTTGGATGGAAACTGCAATGGGACCGAGATCACGTTTTCAAAAATCTAGTCTGCTATTGACAAATGGGTATGGGTCCACTTTGGCGGAAAGGCCAAAGTTATTACACCAGGTGAACCATTGTCATGATAGGAGGTTGGAAGCCCGAGGGCGGCGGCCTGACAAGGCGCGCGGAACCGATACGGTTTTCATATTGAGAACCGATGACCTTCAATTGCGTGAGATCCGCACGCGAGGATCTCACATGCCACATTCAAAAGAAGCCACACGGTGATGGTTTAACAGCGTACCATCGCCCCAACGGCACATCAGAAGACCTTTGAAGCCACAGCGCGGTAATCGAAGATGGACCCACCTCTGGTAGAATAACTTAACCCAAGGGGTTTCTCCCGTAGGTGGGCTCGAGGGCCACTGTCGGTACCCTGCATACCGGGTACCCCATAATACCACAAGAAAAGCTAAGGAGTTCCACCCGTACAAGTTGAAGACATCTGAAGGCTGAACATGTCACACAGTACTGAACCCGCCTCCCTCGTTTGGGTAGATCTGGCACTGACACGTGTAGCACAAGGCTGGACCTAACTCCCTTCATTGGAAAGCTCCGGTCTTACCACGTGTCCAGTGACTCTGGACCTAACCCCCGGTAGAGGGAAGCCCTGGTGCTGCCACATGTATAATGGCTCCAAACCTGCTTCCCCACGATGGGAAGCTCCGGAGCCGCCACGTGTCGAACCTCCTGAGCTAGGACTTCGACGGAAGACTGGTAGATCTCCAACGGCTTGGACTTTCAAGGGACAACTAAAGTGACAGTTACAAGATCTGATTACGTGTCATTAATGATATATTAATGATACATGATCAGTAGAATGTTAATAGGGGTAACGACGTCATTAAAGTGCATTATCACTCATAATTACGCTTAATACCTGTAGATCTTGTATTAGGCTGTTAATTACGCCAGTGTCACATGTCAGGCCAGGCAAGTGACGTAACGGCCAGTCCTTAGACTATAAAAAGGTTGCGCCGCACGATACATGGAGAAGCAAGCTCACACACTCACAAGCGTCATACAGATTCATACATACAACACACAACTCTTGGAGTAGGGTGTTACGCTCAAGCGGCCCGAACCACGTAAATCCCTTGTGTCATTGTCTTGTCTAAATCTCACGCGCCCCAACCAATCAAGAACCTCCGCGGGCTACGATCTAAGTAGTACCGGAGGAAGTGTCGATCGCACACTTCGACAGCTCCAATCTTGTATCATAGAGTGCGAAAAAACAGATATTAGTATCATATTCCAGTAGAAAAATAAAATATAAAGCAGACAACAGTCATGAGGCGCCTTGCGTAGCAGATGTTATTTACTCCTACGATTTATGCATTTTTCGAGCCCTTATAGATTTTTTAAGCTCATTTAAGCCTTAGTGCTACCTCCCGTCATTAACAGTTTGTCACTTTGTAATTTAAAAATGAATGATAAAGTAACAAATTTCGAAAACGGATGAAGTATATTGGAACAAAAAGTGGGAAAAAGTATTCCCTCCGTTCATTTAAAATAAAATTGTCACCTACTTCCACTTCCTCATCCTTTTGGCACAGTCAAAAGACTTACACTTCCTTTCCTTTTTTTACGAATGGCTTGCTTAGAAAACAATATATATATATATATATATATATATATATATATATATATATATATATATATATATATAAGTGCACTTAAATTGGTTGTCGGGTTCCCTCTTGGACAATGCTTTTTTCATTTACGCTTGGAGGTTCTGCTACATTTGCTGAAGCAGAGGACAGAGTTTGTGACACAGGCCACTTTCCACAGCTTGCATGACAAATTTCACCTGATATATTTGCGATTCATATGATGCTTGTAACTAAGTTTAACTGAGGGTTGTTCCATCATCAAGGTGAACGTACAGAATAAGCAAAACGAAAGAGTGAAATCAGACAACAGGCCAAGCAATTTAAATACTCCTTCCGTCTCGGAAAATTTATCGTTTTGTAGTTCAAAAATGAACTATAAAGCGACAAATTTTTCGAGAGGGAGGGAGTAACATCTACTAGGGGTTCAATTCTTCAACAAGTTCAGTTCTTGCGGCCACAGTAGCAGAGCGCCTGGATGACCCGCGCGCGGCGCTCCGGCGTGAGGCTGACAGTGATCCAGAGAAAGTCGACGACGCCGGCCCAGATGAGGATGTAGATCGACAGGTGCGCCGAACCAGCAGGCTCAGCGTCATCACCATCGAGCTCGCGAACCCCACCGATCGAGCTTGCCGCCATGAACAGCCAGTACCTGGGACGGTGCAGGTCGCGCATGATGGGGTCGCCAGTGCGGTACATCACGGTGCTGTCCTGCGGTGACCGCGGGACGTCCTGCTGCCAGTAGCCGCCGGGGGTGCTGGTGCCGAGCTGGTACGTGAGCGTCGTGATCAGCGTGGCTACCACCAGCAGCGTGTTGGAATCGTTGCCCGCCCAGCTATTCGCCACGCTCCCGCCGAGCTGCTGCTGCTGCTGGCCCGTCTCTAGGTTTTGGGTCGCTTGTGCGGCTGAGCTATGCCTCGACGATCTCGCACGGTACGCCGGGCAGGGGGTGACGAGCTTCCAAAGCTCTGCACTCAGCAAGCAATAGGCAGCTGGGTTTGATCTGAAGATGGGGTTGCCACTGCTCTAGACTGCTGTGGGGACTCGGGAGTGAAGAGAGAATGATGTTTTATATAGAACAACAGAGAGAAGCTTTTGCGAGCCATCCTCGTGTAATATCCGACCAATCTCCGTAAGAACTGCACACGAAAAACCACGGCCAAACAACGAAGAGAACGAAACAGAGAGCGAGCAGCAAACAACGTGCCAACGATCGTGCCAACGATCAACACAGATATGCGAGGCTATCACTCCTCATTTCACTCCATGATCATATCACCACTCGTGGTCTAATAGTTACAGATTTTGGGATAAGAAATGGAAGAACAGAATAACAGAGGAGAGGAGACAGGATAACAGAAACGTCTTCTCTCAGTAGCGCACGTCTTCTATTTATTGATCATTCCTCCAAGTTGGTCCCTAGGCCGTCCTCCTGCTCAGCCAGGCCGTCAGCTTCAATAGGCTCAATGACGGAATCGTTCCCGCCATCATTCAAGGGCTCAGCGCCCGCCTCTGAAGTTGGCATATCCGCAGCTATGGTCTGCCAGGATATGACACACCGGCCCGTCAACGTAAGTCAATGGAGTGACGCACCGCCTTCATTTTCCCGCCGTGTGGGCGTTTGGTCTACCCGGTAAATTCAGTTCGGTCATTTCGATTTTTTTCAATTTCGGTTTTTGAAAATCACTACCCGAAATGCTATACAAATATTAGGTACCCGAAATTTTTGGGTACTTAAATTTTGGTTCGGTCTTCGGTCTTACCCGAAATACCCGAATTGTACATTATTCTTACTTCATGCTCTCAACAATCAATATAAGTTTAATATCATTCGTAAATGTAATCTCAAAAGACAATACATTATTAGTTAACTAATGATAAATCGTAAATAAATAGTTTAATCTAATGATTTCACATATCAAAACTCACAAATGAAATATCAAAATCCATATTATTTAGGATTCATAGATCATAATTTAACTTGAGATTTTATTGTTCATTATTCGGTTATATTGGGTACCTGAGAGTGATACCCGAATTCGAAATTAATATATCAGTTATTTAGATTTGATACCCGAATAAGTACCCGATACCCAATATTTCGGTCTTTTCGGTCTTGGTCTCGGTTTTTTCGTTCGGTTTTTTCGATCCCGGTTTTTTTGCCCACCCCTAGGCTCAAACTCCAACCGCATCTGACAGGTTGTACCAGCACACTTGCTTGTATCCCGAAGAGTTTGCATGCATGGTCTTGCACGTTTTTTCCTCTTCGTGATGCCAGTATGTGACGTTCGGTTCCGAAAAATGAACCAAGCTAACGCATATGTGTGCCCAGGATATTCATCACACATACACGAGTGCATTCACAAAAGAGTATACAGAAAAATTACCACTAACAAGATTAATTAACCAAATTTTATTAAACAAACCATATTATCCTCGAATACAAGCTCTAATGAATACTAATGATAAGTTCAACTAATGCAGCGGAAATACTCTAATTAAGCAAACTAAACAAACTAGGCATAAGGGATAGCGCAGCTCCAATAACACCACAGGCAAAGCTGACGGTAGACACGGCCTAGAACTCCGCATTATCACCATTAAACTCTCAATCTTGACCTGCAACTGTTGGGGAGGATTGCAAGAGTCAGTACATGTCGTACTCAGCAAGTGTGAAAAGTATGACATGTGGCTTATTCAAATAACGACAATAATAGTGGTTAAGTGCTGAAAAGTACATTAAAACATTTGAAAAGCAATATATTATATGCGTGTGAAGTATACCCATCATAATCATAAGTAATATCATAATACCAGTCTGAATTCATTACCATCATCAATAATTCCAGATTTCACCATTGCCAATAACCATAATTCCAACCATAACCATCCCAAATACCATCCCAATACTAAGTTCCCTCTAATCATGGAAGTTGTCCAGGTGCTCATAACCGGGAGCACGGCTATCATGATAGTTTTATTACTCTGCAGAGTTTATACCACTTTACCCACGTGTTTTTGATTTCATCACCTTTCGGTGACTAGAACCTCTTTTATGCAGTCTCACACTTTCGTCGGTATGTGGACAAGGGATCACAAAATAGCCTTTACAAAGGGATTACTAGCCTATTTAGACCCCACTGAGGTTTCACCGGCGGCGATGTCTCCTACAGAGCACATCTTCAATCAAGGGCCCCCTCTTGAGCCATTCGGATCCCAGGGTAGTCCCACCAATCATCAACAAACTCAATCCGACTACCCATTCCCCAAGCATCCATAATGGTCCAAATAGCACTGGCAAAGCCCTAATTAATCAGCTACGCCGCACCCATACTTGGCCTCGTGGTGGCACTGTAGTCCTGGCTTATTCTCGTATGAACCGGTCCTTAGATCTAAAGCAAGCAAACCACCATGACATCCAACCCATCCACATACCAGGCTTGCTTAGATCACCCATTACCATATCATATTTAACCAGTTCATGTTAACCATAATCTCATCCATGCATAATTAAATTGAGTGGCAGAGTTGTTTTCCATCCCAGTTGATTAAGCGTAGCAACAGGTAAAAAGCCCTTCCTGACTCTCTACCATGTATTCTAGGTGACAAGGGTGGTCAAACAAAGCTAGTAAACTTCCTATCATAGAATTTCCCATCAAGTTGACACAAGCATGCAATTTTGCAAACAAAACATTTATTTGAGAAATAGGATCAATATGCTTCAAGGACACTTGCCTTGCTCTTGCGGTTGATTAGGGTCAAAGCCTTCAAACTCTTGGTGTTGTAGACCCTCCGCGACACTTTCTAGCGCAAATCAGTCTAATCCACACAATAAACATACAAGACAATATACACAATCAAAGAGTGCATATATATTACTCAATATGTCATGACATGCATGATTGATGCAAATGCAAGGTAGAACTTGTCAATATATTGCTTTTAATGATCAATAACTAGTTCTAATAGCTTTTAACAAGTTTATATAGGTTTGGAGTTGATTAGATCAGTTTTTTTGGAATTAATTCAACACAATTTAACCAGAAAGATCGGACTAGTCCGCTAGGGACCGGACAAGTCCACACTTTACGAGATCAGCAGATTAGGGTTTTCTAGATCGATGTAAATTTGGAGATTAGGTGTTGAATTCATGTAAGGTAAAGAGAATAGAAGGTATACCAGGTGTTTAGAACTCTAATGAATCAAGAAACTTGGAGGTAGCACTTGGATCTTGGTGATCTAGGGTTGGTGATGAACTTGGAGATGAATTGGTGATGAAGAACGAAAACTTGGTGGAGATCTTGATCCTCTTTCGTTTCCTCCTCTTCTTATTCTCGCTTGGGATCTTCTCCTCCCTCCTTGATGGTGGCTCTCCACGAACTAGGGTTTGGGTGGGGTGGAAAAGTGGCAAATAGATGTCAAGCAAAGGGGTGGGGTTGTTTATATAGAGGTGGAGGATAGGGTTAGATGGATTTCGAGTTTGAGAGGAGTAGAGGCCGGTTTAGAATCCCACATGGGCTCTAAAAGTGTTAGGCACGACGTCCCTAGGCCCACTTAACGTGAAACCCAAGAAACAAGTCGTAAAACAAAAGATCAACTCAGAGTCACGAAATATCGGACAAGTCCGGAAAGGACCAGACTAGTCCGAAGTTGTCCAGAGAGAAAATCAGACAAGTCTGGCCAAAAATCGGACAAGTCCGACTTTAAACAGAGAGGAAATCGGACAAGTCCGCTGGAACACCGGACTAGTCCGGAAAAGTCCAAGGACTTAGCAAATTTTCAAGGATTCTTGGAATATCGGACTAGTCCACACAAAATCGGACAAGTCCGAAAGTTTCCAGAGGCAAAATCGGACTAGTCCGCAGAAAAAATGGACAAGTCCGTTTTTAGTCAGAGAGAAATCGGACTAGTCCTCAGTAAAATCGGACTAGTCCGCACTTTCCTGCATTTTAAGTGCGGTTTTGTTCCAAATCAATTTTAAATGCTCCAAATCAATTTTAAACTCGTTCCTCTTTATGTGGGTTAATGTTAAACATGTATATGAGTGCATGCAAGGCATGATGCATGAAAATGAGGGTGTTACAAACCTACCCCCCTTAAAATGAATCTCGCCCTCGAGATTTGACGCGGAAGGGAAGAGATAGGGAAATTCCTTCATGAAATCATCCTCCAATTCTCACGTCGCTTCTTTTTCTGTGTGGTGCTTCCATTGAACTTTACACCATCTAATAACCTTGTTCCTTGTGACTCTCTCCTGGGTTTCCAAGATCTTGATCGGTTGTTCGGCATAAGTCAAATCTTCCTCTAGTTCTAATCCTTCCATTAGCACTTGTTCTTCCGATACTCTTAAGCATTTCTTGAGCTGGGAAACATGAAAGACATCATGAACATCTGATAGATGAGTTGGCATCTCCAACTTATACGCTACTTCTCCCCTTTTGTCCAAAATCTTGAAGGGTCCAATGTAGCGAGGTGCGAGCTTGCCTCTTATGTTAAACCTCTTATGACCTCTCATCGGCGACACCTTGAGGTAAACAAAATCTCCCACTTCAAAGGTTAATTTCCTTCTCCTATTGTCCGCATAGCCCTTTTGTCTTGATTGGGCAGCCTTCAAGTTTTCACGAATTATTTGGACTTGCTTTTCGGCTTCTTGCAACACATCCGGACCAAATACTTGAGTTTCTCCTGCCTCATTCCAGAATAAAGGTGTTCTACACTTCCTTCCATAAAGCGCTTCATATGGTGACATCTTCAAACTTGCTTGGTCACTATTGTTGTATGAAAATTTTGCGTATGGCAAGCTTTTGTCCCAACCTTTCCCATGCTTTAAAGCACAAGCTCTTAACATGTCCTCCAAAATTTGATTGGTCCTCTCAGTTTGTCCATCCGTTTGAGGTTGATATGTTGAACTAAAATTCAACCTTGTTCCCAAAGCTTCATGCAATTCTTGCCAAAATCTGGAGGTAAATTGAGAACCTCTATCCGAGACTATCTTCTTCGGTACTCCGTGTCGACACACAATATGCTCCATGTATATCTCAGCCAATTGTGGAGCTGTATAATTGGTGTTCACAAGGACAAAATGAGCTGACTTGGTTAAGCGATCTACAATTACCCAAATTGAGTCATACCCTGACAGAGTACGGTGTAACCCAACTATGAAGTCCATACCGATTTCTTCCCACTTCCATTCCGGGATCTTCAATGGTTGCAATAATCCAGCTGGCCTTTGATGTTCCGCCTTGACTCTTTGACACACATCACACAATGCCACATATTCATCTATGTCCTTTTTCATGCTATCCCACCAATAGCAAGTCTTCAAGTCTTTGTACATCTTTGTGCAACCAGGGTGAATTGAGTAAGGTGAGTCATGTGCCTCTTTTAATATCGTCTACCGAATATGCTTCAAATTAGGCACAACGATTCTCTTTCCAAGCCATAAGGTACCACGTTCGTCTTCATCAAATCTGAATTATCTCCCTTCTTCGGTCCTTACCTTGATTTTCTTGATCTCTTCATCTGCGGTTTGTGCCTCTCGAATTCCTTGCTCCAAGGTTGGGTTTAACTCCATCACCTCCATCTTATTTACAAACCCAAGGTTCAACCGTTCAAACTCCTTACATAACTCGGATGGCAACCCTCGAACTGTGAGTTGATGACTTACCCCCTTTCTACTCAAAGCATCGGCCACTACAATGGCTTTTCTCGGATGATAGTTGATTCCCAAATCATAATCTTTGATAAGCTCCAACCATCTTCGTTGCCTCAAGTTCAGATCCATTTGTGTGAAAATATACTTCAATCTCTTATAATCCGTATAAATTTCACACCTATGTCCAAGAATATAGTGTCTCCAAATTTTCAATGCATGTACCACAACCGCGAGTTCCAAATCGTGTGTGGGGTAATTCTGCTCATGTTTCTTCAATTGTCTTGATGCATAGGCGACCACTTGACCTTCTTGCATCAATACACATCCAAGTCCGTGTCTCGATGTGTCGCAATAAATATCAAAACTCTTGCTCACATCCAGCAGTACCAAAATTGGGGCTTTTGTCAACCTCTTCTTCAACTCCTCAAAACTATTTTGACAAGCTTGAGTCCATTGGAAAACCTTTCCCTTCATTAGCAACTCCATCATATGCTTGGCTATCTTGGAGAAGTCCTTGATGAACCTACGGTAATATCCAGCCATCCCAAGAAAACTCCTTATTTCCTTAATATTTTGCGGCGGCTCCCATTTCAACACGTCTCTCACTTTTCCGGGGTCAACCGATACTCCTCCTCCTGAGATGATATGACCCAAAAACAACACCTCTCCCAATCAAAAGTGACACTTGTTGAACTTGGCATACAATTGATGCTCCCTCAATTTCTGCAATGTAAGCCTCAAGTGCTCCTCATGTTCCTTCTCATCCTTCGAGTAGATTATAATATCATCAATAAACACCTTAACAAAATTATCCAAGTACTCCATGAAGACCTTATTCATGAGGTACATAAATTAGGTAGGCACATTCGTCAATCCAAAAGACATCACGGTGTACTCATAAGATCCATACCGTGTTCTAAAAGCTGTTTTGGGTATGTCCCATGGTCTAATGTTCATTTGAAAATATCCCGACCTCAAATCAATCTTAGAGAAGACACAAACACCCTTCATCTGATCAAACAAGTCTTCTATGCTTGGCAAGGTGTACTTGTTCTTAATTGTTACCTCATTGAGAGCTCGATAATCCACGCACATCCTTTGGGATCCATCCTTCTTGTCCACAAACAGCATAGGCGCTCCCCAAGGTGAAGAACTAGGGCGAATAAAACCTTTCTCTAGTTGCTCCTGAATTTGCTTCTTGAGCTCCGCTAATTCCAAAGGAGGCATCCTATACGACCTCTTAGCTACAGGTGCAGTTCCAGGTATTAAATCAATAACAAACTCAATGTCTCGATTAGGTGGCATACCTGGCAACTCGTCCGGAAAAAAACATCCAAAAATTCACACCACCGGAATCTCCTCAATTGTGGCACCGTCCATATGATTCAGCTCCAATTGCTTCGGTGTGGTTTGAGATGCTTCAAATTCTACGGTGATCCCTTCTTCATTGGTCAACTTCACTGTCTTTGTGGCACACTCAATAACTCCATTGTGCTTTCTCAACCAGTCCATACCAAGTATAATGTCCAATCCTTGAGAATCCAAAACAATGAGGTTGGCGGAGAAGTCTACCCCTCTTATTCTAACGCTTACTTTTGGACATACTATATTTGTCCTCATCTCTCCTCCAGGAGACTTAACCAATAGAGTAAACTTCATATGAGAGATAGGCAAACTATACTTGGCAACATACTTTGATGCAATGAATGAATGCGATGCTCTAGAATCAAATAACATAGCCGCGAGGTTGGAGTTTGCGAGAAACATACCAATGACCACACCATCCGCTTGTTGAGCATCCTCCATAGAGACATGGTTCACATTACCACGAGCAAAATTCTGCTATCCACGGTTCCCTTGTGACTGTCCTCCATTGAGTCTTGGGTTTTGCCCCGGTGCATTGCTTCCTTGACCAAGGCCTGACTTAGGACATTGATACGCAAAGTGTCCAACTTCTACACAAGTATAGCACTTCTTAACTCCACCAGAGTTATTGCGACGAGCTTGGTTTTGAACACTTGCGGCAGGAAAATTAGCACGAGGCGCATAAGGTATTGGAGGCCTAGGTGCTTGCATGACAGGGCGCTGTTGCACAAACTGAGTTGGGCGCGGTGCATAACCAGGGGGGCTAAGCAGGCGCAGAAGGGCTGAAATATGGCGCATTGGGCGGCGCAGAGCGAGGGCGCACATTACTTCCTTGTTACTATCCTTGATATGGCGCCTTCCTCTTGTTGTCTTGCTCCATGTCACGAATTTTGTTCTCAACCACAATTGCTTTGTCCACAAGCTTCTGAAAATTTGCGCAATCACAATTGAGCAATTGCACTTGGATTTCATTGTTCAAGCCCCTCATCAACAAGTATTATTTTCGGCTGTCCTGACTAACATCCTCAGGCGCATATCTTGAGAGTTGAGTGAACTTATTGAGATATTCACTCACGCTTGATCTTCCTTGTCGCAAGTTCTCAAATTCTTGCCTCTTCAAGATCTTAACACCTTCCGGCACATAATGGGAACAGAAACTCTCCTTGAATTCCGCCCAGGTAATTCTCTCTTGGTTCTCATGAGCATTGCATAGTGAATCCCATAAATCTGCAGCAGCTCCAACTAGTTGATGAGAAGAGAAAAGCACCTTCTCCCGGTCACTACATTGGATAATAGCAAGTTTCTTCTCCACAGACTTGAGCCAATCATCCGCATCCATAGGGTCAGCGGCTTGAGCAGAGGTTGGCGGCCTAGTCCTCAAAAACTCTCCCAACCGGTTATGAGGACGCGGGGGTGGCAGTGGAGGCATGTGGGTCTGATTGTTGATGTTGCCAGCCTGCAGCTGTCCTATAGTTTGTATCATGGTCTGCATGAGATGGTTTTGCATAGCCAATAGCTGCTCAATGTTGATAGCTCCCTGAGTAGATCCTTGTCCAATGTTGTTCTGAGGCACTCCATTGTTCTCCTCCTCATCATTGTCATCCCTCTGGTTGCGAGTCCTCACCATCTGGAGAAAAGCAATAGGTAAGATTTAGAAAACCTCCCCAACTATATGCATCAAGGGATATGAAACTAAACAGCTAGCTACACTAGCCTAGGTGGACATGGCAATGCTAAAGCATCCCAAAATCCTCTATTAAGCACACAACCAAACAATATATATATAAAACAACACACCAACCAAAATACATTGATTCCTCAGTGCTCCTATGTGCTCTAAGGTGTCCATTCTATCTAGGTTGCATCCTACGGTCAACCTGTGACTCTAATACCAATCTATGATGCCCGGTTCCGAAAAATGAACCAAGATAACGCATATGTGTGCCCAGGGTGTTCATCACACATACACGAGTGCATTCACAAAAGAGTATACAGAAAATTACCACAGAACAAGATTAATTAACCAAATTTTATTAAACAAACCATATTATCCTCGAATACAAGCTCTAATGAATACTAATGACAAGTTCAACTAATGCAGCAGAAATACTCTAATTAAGCAAACTAAACAAACTAGGCATAAGGGATAGCGCAGCTCCAATAACACTACAAGCAAAGCTGACGGTAGACACGGCCTAGAACTCCGCATTATCACCATTAAACTCCCAATCCTGACCTGCAACTGTTGGGGGGGATTGCAAGAGTGAGTACATGGCGTACTCATCAAGTGTGGAAAGTATGACATGTGGCTTATTCAAATGACGACAATAATAATGGTTAAGTGCTGAAAAGTATATTAAACATTTGAAAAGCAATATATTATATGCGTGTGAAGTAAACCCATCATAATCATAAGTAATATTATGATACCAGTCTGAATTCATTACCATCATCAATAATTCTAGATTTCACCATTACCAATAACCATAATACCAACCATAACCATCCCAAATACCATCCCAATACTAAGTTCCCTCTAATCATGGAAGTTGTCTAGGTGCTCATAACCGGGAGCACGGCTATCGTGATAGTTTTATTACTATGCAGAGTTTGTACCACTTTGCCCACGTGTTTGTGATTTCATCACCTTTCGATGACTAGAACCTCTTTTATGCCGTCTCACACTTCCGGCGGTGTGTGGCCAAGAGATCACAAAATAGCCTTTACAAAGGGATTACTAGCCTATTTAGACCCCACTGAGGTTTCACCGGTGGCGATGTCTCCTACAGAGCACATCTTCAACCAAGGGCCCCTTCTTGAGCCATTCGGATCCTAGGGTAGTCCCACCAATCATCAACAAACCCAATCCGACTACTCCTTCCCTGAGCATCCATAATGGTCCAAATAGCACTGGCAAAGACCTAATTAATCAGCTACGCCACACCCATACTTGGCCTCGTGGTGGCACTGTAGTCCTGGCTTATTCTCGCATGAACCGGTCCTTAGATCTAAAGCAAACAAACCACCATGACATTCAACCCATCCACATAGCAGGCTTGCTTAGATCACCCATTACCATATCATATTTAACCAGTTCATGTTAACCATAATCTCATCCATGCATAATTAAATTGAGTGGTAGAGTTGTTTTCCATCCCAGTTGATTAAGCGTAGCAAAAGGTAAAAAGCCCTTCCCGACTCTCTACCATGTATTTCAGATGACAAGGGTGGTCAAACAAAGCTAGGAAACTTCCTACCAAGGATTTCCCATCAAGTTGACACAAGCATGCAGTTTTGCAAACAAAACATTTATTTGAGAAACAGGATCAATATGCTTCAAGGACACTTGCCTTGCTCTTGCGGTTGATTAGGGTCAAAGCCTTCAAACTCTTGGTGTTGTAGATCCTCCGCGGCACTTTCTAGCGCAAATCCGTCTAATCCACACAATAAACATACAATACAAGAAACACAATCAAAGAGTGCACATATATTACTCAATATGTCATGACATGCATGATTGATGCAAATGCAAGGTAGAACTTGTCAATAGATTGCTTTTAATGATCAATAACTAGTTTTAATAGCTTTTAACAAGTTTATACAGGTTTGGAGTTGATTAGGTTAGTTTTTTTAGAATTAATTCAACATAATTTAACCAGAAAGATCAGACTAGTCTGCTAGGGACCGGACAAGTCTGCACTTCACGAGATCAGCAGATTAGGGTTTTCTAGATCGACATAAATTTGGAGATTAGGTGTTGAATTCACGTAAGGAAAAGAGAATAGAAGGTATATTAGGTGTTTAGAACTCCAATGAATCAAGAAACTTGGAGGTAGAACTTGGATTTTGGTGATCTAGGGTTGGTGATGAACTTGGAGATGAATTGGTGATGAAGAACGAAAACTTGGTGGAGATCTTGATCCTCTTTCATTTCCTCCTCTTCTTCTTCTCGCTTGGGATCTTCTCCTCCCTCCTTGATGGTGGCTCTCCACGAACTAGGGTTTGGGTGGGGTGGAAAAGTGGCAAATAGATGTCAAGCAAAGGGGTGGGGTTGTTTATATAGAGGTGGAGGATAGGGTTAGATGGATTTCGAGTTTGAGAGGAGTAGAGGCCGGTTTAGAATCCCACATGGGCTCTAAAAGTGTTAGGCACGACGTCCCTAGGCCCACTTAACGTGAAACCCAAGAAACAAGTCGTAAAACAAAAGATCAACTCAGAGTCACGAAATATCGGACAAGTCCGGAAAGGACCAGACTAGTCCGAAGTTGTCCAGAGAGAAAATCAGACAAGTCTGGCCAAAAATCGGACAAGTCCGACTTTAAACAGAGAGGAAATCGGACAAGTCCACTGGAACACCGGACTAGTCCGGAAAAGTCCAAGGACTTAGCAAATTTTCAAGGATTCTTGGAATATCGGACTAGTCCACACAAAATCGGACAAGTCCGAAAGTTTCCAGAGGCAAAATCGGACTAGTCCGCAGCAAAAATGGACAAGTCCGTTTTTAGTCAGAGAGAAATCGGACTAGTCCTCAGTAAAATCGGACTAGTCCGCACTTTCCTGCATTTTAAGTGCGGTTTTGTTCCAAATCAATTTTAAATGCTCCAAATCAATTTTAAACTCGTTCCTCTTTATGTGGGTTAATGTTAAACATGTATATGAGTGCATGCAAGGCATGATGCATGAAAATGAGGGTGTTACAAACCTACCCCCCTTAAAATGAATCTCGCCCTCGAGATTCGACGCGGAAGGGAAGAGATAGGGAAATTCCTTCATGAAATCATCCTCCAATTCTCACGTCGCTTCTTTTTCCGTGTGGTGCTTCCATTGAACTTTACACCATCTAATAACCTTGTTCCTTGTGACTCTCTCCTGGGTTTCCAAGATCTTGATCGGTTGTTCGGCATAAGTCAAATCTTCCTCTAGTTCTAATCCTTCCATTAGCACTTGTTCTTCCGATACTCTTAAGCATTTCTTGAGCTGGGAAACATGAAAGACATCATGAACATCTGATAGATGAGTTGGCATCTCCAACTTATACGCTACTTCTCCCCTTTTGTCCAAAATCTTGAAGGGTCCAATGTAGCGAGGTGTGAGCTTGCCTCTTATGTTAAACCTCTTATGACCTCTCATCGGCGACACCTTGAGGTAAACAAAATATCCCACTTCAAAGGTTAATTTCCTTCTCCTATTGTCCGCATAGCCCTTTTGTCTTGATTGGGCAGCCTTCAAGTTTTCACGAATTATTTGGACTTGCTTTACGGCTTCTTGCAACACATCCGGACCAAATACTTGAGTTTCTCCTGCCTCATTCCAGAATAAAGGTGTTCTACACTTCCTTCCATAAAGCGCTTCATATGGTGACATCTTCAAACTTGCTTGGTCACTATTGTTGTATGAAAATTTTGCGTATGGCAAGCTTTTGTCCCAACCTTTCCCATGCTTTAAAGCACAAGCTCTTAACATGTCCTCCAAAATTTGATTGGTCCTCTCAGTTTGTCCATCCGTTTGAGGTTGATATGTTGAACTAAAATTCAACCTTGTTCCCAAAGCTTCATGCAATTCTTGCCAAAATCTGGAGGTAAATTGAGAACCTCTATCCGAGACTATCTTCTTCGGTACTCCGTGTCGACACACAATATGCTCCATGTATATCTCAGCCAATTGTGGAGCTGTATAATTGGTGTTCACAAGGACAAAATGAGCTGACTTGGTTAAGCGATCTACAATTACCCAAATTGAGTCATACCCTGACAGAGTACGGTGTAACCCAACTATGAAGTCCATACCGATTTCTTCCCACTTCCATTCCGGGATCTTCAATAGTTGCAATAATCCAGCTGGCCTTTGATGTTCCGGCTTGACTCTTTGACACACATCACACAATGCCACATATTCATCTATGTCCTTTTTCATGCTATCCCACCAATAGCAAGTCTTCAAGTCTTTGTACATCTTTGTGCAACCAGGGTGAATTGAGTAAGGTGAGTCATGTGCCTCTTTTAATATCGTCTACCGAATATGCTTCACATTAGGCACAACGATTCTCTTTCCAAGCCATAAGGTACCACGTTCGTCTTCATCAAATCTGAATTATCTCCCTTCTTCGGTCCTTACCTTGATTTTCTTGATCTCTTCATCTGCGGTTTGTGCCTCTCGAATTCCTTGCTCCAAGGTTGGGTTTAACTCCATCACCTCCATCTTATTTACAAACCCAAGGTTCAACCGTTCAAACTCCTTACATAACTCGGATGGCAACCCTCGAACTGTGAGTTGATGACTTACCCCCTTTCTACTCAAAGCATCGGCCACTACAATGGCTTTTCTCGGATGATAGTTGATTCCCAAATCATAATCTTTGATAAGCTCCAACCATCTTCGTTGCCTCAAGTTCAGATCCATTTGTGTGAAAATATACTTCAAACTCTTATAATCCGTATAAATTTCACACCTATGTCCAAGAATATAGTGTCTCCAAATTTTCAATGCATGTACCACAACCGCGAGTTCCAAATCGTGTGTGGGGTAATTCTGCTCATGTTTCTTCAATTGTCTTGATGCATAGGCGACCACTTGACCTTCTTGCATCAATACACATCCAAGTCCGTGTCTCGATGTGTCGCAATAAATATCAAAACTCTTGCTCACATCCAGCAGTACCAAAATTGGGGCTTTTGTCAACCTCTTCTTCAACTCCTCAAAACTATTTTGACAAGCTTGAGTCCATTGGAAAACCTTTCCCTTCATTAGCAACTCCATCATATGCTTGGCTATCTTGGAGAAGTCCTTGAAGAACCTACGGTAATATCCAGCCATCCCAAGAAAACTCCTTATTTCCTTAATATTTTGCGGCGGCTCCCATTTCAACACGTCTCTCACTTTTCCGGGGTCAACCGATACTCCTCCTCCTGAGATGATATGACCCAAAAACAACACCTCTCCCAATCAAAAGTGACACTTGTTGAACTTGGCATACAATTGATGCTCCCTCAATTTCTGCAATGTAAGCCTCAAGTGCTCCTCATGTTCCTTCTCATCCTTCGAGTAGATTATAATATCATCAATAAACACCTTAACAAAATTATCCAAGTACTCCATGAAGACCTTATTCATGAGGTACATAAATTAGGTAGGCACATTCGTCAATCCAAAAGACATCACGGTGTACTCATAAGATCCATACCGTGTTCTAAAAGCTGTTTTGGGTATGTCCCATGGTCTAATGTTCATTTGAAAATATCCCGACCTCAAATCAATCTTAGAGAAGACACAAACACCCTTCATCTGATCAAACAAGTCTTCTATGCTTGGCAAGGTGTACTTGTTCTTAATTGTTACCTCATTGAGAGCTCGATAATCCACGCACATCCTTTGGGATCCATCCTTCTTGTCCACAAACAGCATAGGCGCTCCCCAAGGTGAAGAACTAGGGCGAATAAAACCTTTCTCTAGTTGCTCCTGAATTTGCTTCTTGAGCTCCGCTAATTCCAAAGGAGGCATCCTATACGACCTCTTAGCTATAGGTGCAGTTCCAGGTATTAAATCAATAACAAACTCAATGTCTCGATTAGGTGGCATACCTGGCAACTCGTCCAGAAAAAAACATCCAAAAATTCACACCACCGGAATCTCCTCAATTGTGGCACCGTCCATATGATTCAGCTCCAATTGCTTCGGTGTGGTTTGAGATGCTTCAAATTCTACGTGATCCCTTCTTCATTGGTCAACTTCACTGTCTTTGTGGCACACTCAATAACTATTAAAATTATTTAGCAATTTGCTAAGTAATTGTAAATTTTTAATATAATTTGTATATGTGTAGTTAATAATATGATGCCTATTAAATCCAACTAGAATATAGATTGATGTTTTGCGGTGGATGAAGACAAAATAAAATTGAACCATTCTCCATAAGAATTTAACACAATGGCATTCAATGAAGTTATGAAGGGATGTCGTTTGGTTTTTATATTACTAAAAATAATTAACGTGGTGGCCCAAATATAAAATATCTAATTAGTAAATATAAGAAGCCTAGAATCATGTATGTACGGCTCCAATTGAAGAATTGTCGGATTCAATCTACAGCCGTAGCGTATGGTCTGTTGTGCCATGTGACCGCGCGAAAGCGTACGTACGTAGGTGCACAGGAGCAATTGGGTCGGCGAGTATGTGGTAACTGTAAAAGCCCGTTTTTCGGAAGAACAAAAATGCAAAAATGCAAATTTAAAAATTTTGAAAATGGACTTGGAAATCTAAACTCACGTGAACCATATGAATTAACCAATGTTCACTTAAAATAGGGACTTGTTAAAATTTTACATACAGAACATGTTTGCTAATGTATATTGGAACTTAAGGGGTAAAATCCTTAATTTCCAAGTATTCCCATTTTCAATGAAAAATTTAAAGGAGAAAAGAAAACAAATAGAGAAGAAGAAGAAAAGGAATAATTCCAACCCTAAAAGGAGACATTCACAAAAATTCAAATCTATGGCTATAAATTTTCCTTGACCTTCTAATATTCCAAATAGACTCTCGGTAAAGTTTCAAAATTTTGAAGCACGTTTCCCATTTAGTGAACACGTACTGAGAGTTTAATCAACGTCGACTTCGAATTTAAACTTTGTGCTCAACCTTGTCCAAATCAACTCCAAATTTTTCCTGAGGTCCCTTATGGTTCAAAAAGGGTAACTTCAAAGTTTTAGGATTTTTGAACCTAATCTACTATTTATTTCCATGAGTCAAGTATCACCACTTGAATTCAAATTCAAACCTGAGTTCAATTCAACTTGCTCAGTTTTGAAAGCTGATTACACCATAAAATTCTCCACATTTTATTTAATCTTTGAGCTAAAGTTGAATATTTTTGAAGCATGTTTGCCAGCTCTATTTGAATTTTGAAAAGAGGAGGGGAGGAGAGAGTGGGTCCCACATGTCATGTCTATCCTCATGGCCACAAAAGCAACTTCGCTTCTTCCCCTCCCGTCCTTATCACCGCGCCTGACTCTCGGTCCTTATCGTCCCGTTCGCCACCTCCAGGCTCGCTGCCCCCCCCCCCCCCCCCCCCGTCGCGCTCACCTCCTCGCTTGGGCCGCCGGCCCGCGCGCCTCCCTGCGCGCCGCGCCCCGCTCGCGCTGCCGGGCAAGAACCCTGCCGCGCACACCGCCTTCCATCTCCGCCCGCGCCTCCTAGCCTCCCAGACTGCACGGCGCCCCACTCCCGCTCGCCCCTCCTCTCCCAGCCCCGCCCGGCGTGCCCACTGCCTCCAGCGCCCGGCTTCGCCCCGCGCCGGAGCCGCACCACCCCGCCTGCAACCGCATCGCGTTCTGCTGGCCCGCACCGCTCGACGCCGCATGTCGCCCTGTCCTACGGCATGCCGTCCGCCGCAGCATGGCACCCACGCCAGTCGATGCACCTTCCCAGCTTGTCCCCCCCCCCCCCCCCGTCGGTCGTCTGCTGGCCGAGCCGCCAAGCGCCTAGCCGCCTTCCTGTCACGCCCCGCAGGCCTGTGTCGCGCCCGTCCACGCGCCGCCGACGCCATGCCTCTGCTCGCTGCGGCTGCACATCTCTAGCGCTGCTGGTGCGTCCTTGCCACCATCGCGTGCTGCGCCTTCCTCGCCCCTACCTTGCCGTGCCCACACTCAGGCCAGCAACGGTAATGACCACGCTCGCCCACGCCTCACCCTGATACAGCACCTCGTCCTCGTCCAACACCTCCACCGGTGGTCGACGCCCGACATCATCGCCCCGTTCCGCGTCGTGGCAGCGCCCAACCGGTGATGAATGTGATGTGTGTGATGGATAAGATGCAGGAACACGCCTTTGACACAATGGTATCGACAACTGGTCCAAGGTTAGCTCTGATTGTGCAAGATTTATTAGATCAGTGATTACAACCAAGGTGTTCGATGAAATGTTCACGAGGAAAGAACCAACTTTGTTGATGTTTAGAACTGGTCTGTGATGCAGGGGTAGGATGATGTGGCAACTCGACAAGCCTAAGTGCCAAGATACCCTTTGAATGGTGATGAAGCGACGGAACTCAAGTACACACCCAAGATGTTTGGCGAAATGCCTACAAGGTGAGCCTTGCCCTAAAATGTCTTGCTTGACGTCATCGAGGTCCATTCGTGGTGATTGCTAAGGTTACTCATATGTTGTCAAGTCGTACGTCCAGTTTCCGCATGTAACACCCTAAATTTTCGCATTATGCATTGCATACATGGTCATGCATTAAACACTAGTAGAATAAAAGAAAAATAATAAAACATGCATCTACAAATATGTGTAGCAAAAAGAAGAAAAAGAAAATAATAGTTATAGCCTAAAACTTGTATTAGGGAATAAGTATAAAAATTATAATAATAAAAAAATATATATAAAAGATATAAATAAATAATACATATATAAAAAGAAATATATATATATAAAGGTAAATGAATAAAATATATTATAAAGAAAACTGGCCCCGGCCCCACCGCGCGCGTCGCCCGCGCCGAGGCCCCGCCCCGATCCCGATCCCTCCAGCGTCCGCCCCCGCTCCCGCCCCGGTACGACGCGCCCCGAGTCCCGCCTGGTCTCCCGCGCCGTAACGCCCCGCTCCCGATTCTAGTGCCGGGAATCCCGCGCCGGCCGGTACCGAGTCGGTACCGATCGTCCTCCCCACGCCCCTATAAATACGACGGGAGCCCCACGATGCTGCCGCCAGAAGCAGCCGCCGAACAGAGGAAAAAAGGGGAGTCCAGAGAGCTGCGCCCAGGGAAGAAAAAAAAGAGGAAAAGAAGGGGAAGAAGAGGGAGAAAAAGAGGAGGGAACCACCGTTCGCCGGAGATCGACGTCGACATCACGCTGCCGTCGTCGTGCTGCCAAGGGACTGCTGCGCCATCCACTTCGTCTACGCATTGTCCCCATCCCGCGACCGTCAAGCCGTCAGATCTACGGTAGGACATGTTCCCGATGCGAATTTTTGCGATCATATTGAATCTAATAGGTGTGAATTGATTTTAGTTGCACCATAAATTTTATTTCAGCAGCATTAATCCACCCTAAAACCCCCGTAAACTCATATGAACACGTATGAACTAGTCGCATCTAAATAATAAACGATCGTAGTAAATTAATTATTAAACTGTGCATGCATGCAAGTCATTGCATGTTGATTATTTTGTGTGCATTATGTCGAATTGTGTATGTTTTCTTGTATGTATGATCACGCGTAGAGGAACGTGCTCAAGAGGCCGCATACGAGGATTTCCAAAACCAAGACTTCGAAGCGCTTGAGCAACCCCATCCGCCGGAGCAAGGCAAGTGTCCTTGAAGCATATTGATCCTATTTTAAATTAAATGTTTTGTTTGCGAACTTGCATGCTTGTGTCAAATTGATGGGAATCCTATGGTAGGAAGTTTACTAGTTTTGTTTGACCACCCTTGTCACCTGGAATTATGGTAGAGAGTCGGGAAGGGTTTTTACCTTTTTGCTTCGCTTAATTAATTGGGATGGCAAACAACACTACACATTTAATTATGCATCAATGATATTCTGGTTAATGTGAACTGGTCAATACGATGGGTGATCTAAGCAAGCATGGTTATGTGGATGGGTTGGTTGTTATGGTGGTTTGCTTGCTTTAGATCTAAGGATCGGTTCATGCGAGAATATGCCAGGTCAACAGTGCCACCACAAGGCCAAGTATGGGTGCGGCGTAGCTGAATAATTAGGAGCGCTGCTAGTATGGTATGGACCATTGGATGGCGCGGGGAATGGGAGTCGAGGAGGACTTCCCTGGGATCCGCATGGCACACGAGGGGGCCCGTGGGTGGGAGAATAGAGATTCAAGCCTGCCGGTGAAACCTTAGTGGGCCCGTACATACTAGTAGTCCCTTTTGAAAGGCTATTTTGTGATCTCTTGGCCACGCACCTACGGAAGTGTGAGATGGCACAATGGAGGTTCTTAGTCATCGAAAGGTGATAAAATCACAAACATGTGGGTAAAGTGGTACAACCTCTGCAGAGTGTTTAAAAACTATCATGATAGCCGTGCTCCCGGTTATGAGCGTCTGGATGACCTACATGATTAGAGTTGGAATTGGGATTTGGGATGGTTATGGTCTGGTAATGGTTATGATTGGTTTATGGTTATGGTCTGGTAATGGTTATGGTTGGTTTATGGTTATGGTCTGGTAATGGTTATGGTCTATGGATTATGGTCATGTATATGAAATTGAGTTATAGTAATTGGACATGGATAATGGTAATGTTGGCAATAATTGGATATGGTTATTATTTTGCTAGTTATGATGGGATTGTTTCACATAGACATAGTATAATGCTTTTTCAAATGTTTTACTGTACTTTTCAGCACTTAGCCATTTATTACATTCGTCATTTGATAAGCCACATGCCATACTTTCCACACTTGCTGAGTACGACATGTACTCACCCTTGCAATCCCCCCCCCAACAGCTACTGAGACAATTGGGAGTACCCTAAGGATCACGTGGAGTACTAGGTTGCGTACCGCCGTCAATTGCCTGTGGATTGGAGTCGTGCTGTTTAGTTTATTTTCCGCTGCAATTATTTAGAGTTTTATCATTCGTGAACTATTGGATTATTGTTGTAATAAAGTACTTATTTATTAGTTAAGACGTGGTTAAATTCTGTTTATCATTTGTGAATCACTCGTGTATGTGTGTTGAACATCCTGGGCACACATATGCGTTACGCTTGGTTCATATTCGGAACCGGGTGTCACAAATTGGTATCAAAGCCGCGTTGACCGTAGTACGCAAGCCTAGGTAGAATGGACACTCTAGAGCACTTAGGAACACTCTTCTAATCTGCTATTTTCGAAATTTTTTGCTGCTGTTTTGTTCCTTTATTTTCAGCTGCAAAAAGTATTGATCACTGCTGCGTTTTGATAAAAAATTTTGGAAGTGAGCAATATTGAGTGCTGTTGTTTTGCTGCGTAAATTTTCGCGGAAAAAGTGTGTTTTGCCGCTATTATGTGTGGGTAAAATTATTGTGTTGGTTGCTGTAATTTTTCTCTTTATTTTTCGTTCTTTTGGAACCGCTGCACCGCTCTTTTTCCGCCGTTTTAGCTGCTGAAATTTTCAGATTTGTATTTTGTTATATTTTTCTTTCCTCTAATGTATTTTTGTTTTCTGTAGATGGCCCGCACCAAGACAACCCCCCGTAAGTCGACCGGTGGACTTGTGCCCCCGCGTAGGTTGGCTAGTCGCTCTCCGGCCGTCGACCCCCGTCACCCCGTGGTGATCCGTTCTGACGGCAGAGCCGCAGGACAACTGCGTCACCGTCTCCGTGCCCTACTCCGTGAGGCTGGCTACCGTCACCACAGCCTCTCGCTCTCCTACCACACCACTGGAGTGCAGCGCCCCGGCAGGAAGGAGTGGAGCTGCAAGATCTATATCTACTATGGTGACGAGTTGGTGAAGACCCACAGCAGCCCCGCTTGGAGGAGCTCCCGCCGATCTGCGGAGCAGGATGCTAGCTGGGAAGCAGCCACTTTTTGGAGCCACGCCCGCCGTTTCCGTCTGGAGGACACGGTGCACGCCTTCGTCCCGCAGCGTCCCAGTGGCACTGCACGCTTCGTCTCCAGACACGTGGAGGGACCCCTGGACCTCCCGCAGTCTCGTCAGACTGTTGACGATGTGGCCCAGCTCAGTGCCCGACTTCAGAGGGCGCAACAGGAGATTCAGGATGGACGTGACCTCGCCCAGCGCCACGAGGCGATAATCAGGAGGTATCGTCGGATCACCGACGAGGACCCGGACGACTACGCGTCCGACACCCCGACGTGGACCCCAGACTCTCCAGACCGTCGCAACGGTCAGCGTGAGTCGTCTTCTGAGGAGTCCTCTGACGAGGAGCCTTCCAGTGTGGCGTCTACCGCACCACCGCCGCCTGCTGCCTCACCACCCCAGGACCCACAGGACCCCGAGGACCCCGACGACGACGACGAGGACCCGAATGAGTTCCCACTCGACGACGAGTAGTCCTCGACCTATGCCACGACTCAAGGATAGGCACACCCCCATTAGTAAATAAGAGCGATGTAGATATACTTGTGTGACCTTGAGTTGTGTTACTTCTTTTAGGATCTTTGTAAATTCTGTTTGGTGCTTGTTTGAGTGCTTGTGTGCTTAGTAGAGAGTTGTGGGATGCTTCGGCAATTGTCCACATCCTCATAATATAGGTCTATATTAATAAAGGATTATTTAGTGTCACATACCTTGATGCATATAGTTGGGACGTTTCTTTCCAAATTCTAAATCCTTCTGTCCCCACCCTTCTTTCGCCAATAGATGGTGAGAACTCGTAATCAGAGGGATGCCAATGATGAGGAGGAGCGCAATGAAGTACCTCAGAACAACCAGGGACATGCTCATGGAGCTATCAATATTGAACAACTGTTAGCTATGCAGAACCAGCTCATGCAGACCATGATACAGACCATGGGACAGCTGCAAGCTGGCAACAACAATCAGCCCCACCTGCCTCCACCGCCACCCCCGCCACATCACAACTGTTTGGGAGAATTCATGAGGACTAGACCGCCTACCTTTGCACAAGCCACAGACCCAATGGAAGCTGATGATTGGCTGAAGTCCGTTGAGAAGAAACTTGCTATTGTCCAGTGCACTGATAGGGAGAAGGTTCTCTTTGCATCACATCAGCTTGTTGGAGCAGCTGCTGACTGGTGGGAAGCTCTTTGCAACGCTCATGATAATCAGGGAGGTAATCACTTGGGCTGAGTTTAAGCAGAGTTTCCGTTCCCACTATGTACCTGAAGGAGTTATGATACTGAGGAGACAAGACTTTGAAAATCTCAGGCAAGGAAGGATGAGCGTGAGTGAGTATCTCAACAAATTCACTCAATTATCAAGATATGCCCCAGAAGACATCAAAACTGATAGTAGGAAGCAGTATCTGTTTATGAGGGGTCTCAACAATGAAATTCAAGTCCAGTTGCTCAATACCGATTATCCAAACTTTCAAAAGCTGGTTGACAAGGCTATTGTGGTTGAGAACAAGATTCGTGAGATGGAGCAGGACAACAAGAGGAAGGTGTCACATCATGGACCGCAACAAGGAAGCAATGTTCGCCCCCCGCTATGCACCACCTACTGCACCACACTACAACCCATCTGCTCCTGCATACCGTGCTGCTTATCCGCCCCCGCCCAAATCAGCCACCGCAGCAACGCCCTGCCATGCAAGCGCCTCGCAATCCTGTGCCACCTGCGCCGCGTCCTAACATGGTGGCAAATACTCAAAACCAGTTGCGCCCAAACTTCCCTAATGCTACGGGTGGTAAGACATGCTATGCGTGTGGAGAACCCGGACACTTTGCAAGTCAATGCCCCAGGAGAAACAATGGACCTATGAACAATGCACCAAGGCCAAATCACCCGCGACCAAATGGAGGAGCACCACAAGGCAACCGTGGACAGCAGAATTTTGATCGTGGCAATGTCAATCATGTCTCTACTGAGGAAGCCCAGCAAGCTGATGACGTCGTGATTGGTATGTTTCTCGCCAACTCCAACCCCCGCGACTGTTTTATTTGATTCAGGAGCATCTCATTCATTCATCTCGTCAAAGTATGTTGCCAAGTACAATTTGCCTATATCTCATATGAAGCAAACTATGCTAGTAAGTTCTCCTGGCGGAGAGATGAGGACAAATATAGTATGTCCGAAAGTAAGCATTAAAATAAGGGGGGTAGACTTTCTCGCAAACCTCATAGTCTTGGACTCCCAAGGAATAGACATAATACTTGGAATGGACTGGCTGAGCAAGTATAATGGAGTCATTCAATGCGCCGAGAGGATTGTGCAGTTGACAAGTGAACATGGTACACGCATTGAAGTTGAAGTAGCCCAACCTGCAAGAGGGAAAGCGATGCTGAATCACGTGGAAGAAGTGACATTGGAAAGCATTCCGATCGTTCGCGAGGACCCGGATGTGTTTCCAGATGAGTTGACAGGTATGCCACCTGATCGTGACATAGAATTCGCCATTGAGTTGATACCCGGAACTGCACCTATAGCTAAGAGGCCGTATAGGATGCCTCCTAAGGAATTAGCAGAGCTCAAGAAGCAAATTCAAGAGCAGCTAGAGAAGGGTTTTATACGCCCAAGCTCGTCCCCGTGGGGAGCCCCAGTGCTCTTCGTAGATAAGAAGGATGGAACCCAAAGGATGTGTGTGGACTATAGGTCTCTCAACGAAGTGACAATTAAGAACAAGTACGCACTGCCCCGTATAGAGGATTTGTTCGACCAAATGAAGGGTGCCTGTATCTTCTCCAAGATCGACTTGCGGTCAGGATACTTCCAAATGAAGATTAGACCATCAGATATACCCAAGACAACATTTCGGACACGATATGGATCTTATGAGTACACCGTCATGTCATTTGGATTGACAAACGCGCCTGCGTACTTTATGTATCTCATGAATAAGGTCTTCATGGAATATCTGGATAAGTTTGTTGTAGTGTTCATCGATGATATTATGATCTACTCGAAGGATGAGAAGGAATATGAGGAACACTTGAGGCTTACGCTGCAGAAATTGAGGGAGCATCAATTGTATGCCAAGTTCAGTAAATGTCAATTTTGGTTACGGGAAGTTTCTTTCTTAGGCCATATTATCTCTGGAGGAGGAGTATCAGTTGACCCAGGGAAGGTGAGAGATGTGCTTAAGTGGGAACCGCCACAGAATGTCAAGGAAATTCGGAGTTTCCTTGGAATGGCTGGATATTACCGTCGGTTTATCAAGGACTTTTCCAAGATAGCCAAGCCTATGACCGAATTACTCATGAAAGGGAAGACATTCTGATGGACTCAAGCTTGTCAGGATAGCTTTGAGGAGTTAAAGAAAAGGTTGACAACCGCCTCGGTGTTAGTATTACCGGACGTGAGCAAGAGTTTTGATATATATTGTGATGCATCAAGACAAGGATTAGGATGTGTGCTCATGCAAGAAGGCCAAGTGGTAGCTTATGCATTGAGGCAACTAAAGAAACATGAGTTGAATTATCCTACGCACGACCTTGAACTCGCAGCCGTGGTACACGCCTTGAAGATATGGAGACACTATGTTTTTGGTCACCGATGTGAGATTTATATAGATCACAAGAGTCTCAAGTACATATTTACGCAAACGGATCTGAATCTGAGGCAACGCCGATGGTTGGAGCTCATCAAGGATTATGACGTGGGAATCAAATATCACCCAGGGAAGGCCAACGTAGGTGGCCGATGCTTTGAGCCGAAAAGGAGTAAGTCATCAACTCACAGTTCGAGAGCTGCCATCCGAGTTATGCAAGAGTTTGAACGATTGAACCCTGGGTTCATAAATGAGATGGGAACGATGGAAGTCAACCCAACATTAGAGCAGGAAATACGGGAAGGACAGACAAAGGACAAGGAAATACAGGAAATCAAGGAAAGGACCCAAGAAGGGAAGGAATTCAGATTTGATGAGGACGAACAGGGTACCTTATGGCTTGGAAAGAGGATTGTGGTACCTAATGTCAGGCATATTCGTGAAACAATATTGAAGGAGGCACATGACTCTCCTTACTCAATTCATCCTGGTTGTACGAAGATGTACAAAGACTTAAAGACATGCTACTGGTGGGCTAGCATGAAAAAGGACATAGCCGAATATGTTGCACTTTGTGATGTGTGCCAACGAGTTAAAGCTGAACATCAAAGGCCAGCCGGATTGTTACAACCATTAAAGGTCCCAGAGTGGAAGTGGGAAGAGATTGGTATGGACTTTATAGTTGGATTACCGCGAACTCAGTCTGGCTATGATTCAATATGGGTTATTGTGGATCGATTGACAAAATCAGCTCATTTCATCCCTGTCAAGACCACATATACCACCGCGAAGCTAGCAGAATTGTATATGGAACATATTGTGTGCTGACACGGAGTACCGAAGAAGATAGTCTCGGATAGAGGTTCTCAGTTTACCTCCAGATTTTGGCAAAAATTGCATGAAGCTTTGGGAACGAGGTTGAATTTTAGTTCAGCATATCATCCTCAGACGGATGGACAAACCGAGAGGACCAACCAAATTTTGGAAGACATGTTGAGAGCATGTGCTTTAAAGCATAGGAAAAGTTGGGATAAAAGTTTGTCGTATGCTGAATTCTCGTACAACAATAGTTACCAAGCAAGTTTGAAAATGTCACCCGATGAAGCATTATACGGAAGGAAATGTAGGACTCCCTTGTTTTGGAATGAAACCGAAGAGAATCAAGTGTTTGGTCCCGACGTGTTACAAGAAGCTGAAAGGCAAGTCCAAATAATACAGGAAAACTTAAAGGCTGCCCAGTCTCGACAGAAAGGTTATGCTGATAATAGGCGAAGGAGTTTGACTTTTGAAGTTGGAGATTTTGTATACCTCAAAGTGTCACCTATCAGAGGTCAGCGACGGTTTAACGTCAAAGGAAAACTGGCACCACGTTACATCGGACCATTCAAGATTCTGGACAAGCGAGGAGAGGTAGCTTATCGACTTGAGCTGCCGACGTATCTCTCCGATGTACACGACGTGTTTCACGTCTCTCAACTCAAGAAGTGTCTCAGGGTACCGGAAGAACAAGTGTCGATGGACGAGTTAGAACTTCAGGAGGATTTGTCCTATGTCGAGCAACCTATCAAAATTTTGGATATGAAGGAAAGGGTCACGAGAAATAAGAGGATCCGTTGGTGCAAAGTGCAATGGAAACACCATACGGAAGCCGAAGCTACATGGGAACGTGAAGAAGACCTGAAGGCAGAATTCCCTCATCTTTTCTCCATGCTATCGAATCTCGAGGGCGAGATTCACTTTAAGGGGGGTAGGTTTGTAACACCCTAAATTTTCGCATTATGCATTGCATACATGGTCATGCATTAAACACTAGTAGAATAAAAGAAAAATAATAAAACATGCATCTACAAATATGTGTAGCAAAAAGAAGAAAAAGAAAATAATAGTTATAGCCTAAAACTTGTATTAGGGAATAAGTATAAAAATTATAATAATAAAAAAATATATATAAAAGATATAAATAAATAATACATATATAATAAGAAATATATATATATAAAAAGGTAAATGAATAAAATATATTATAAAGAAAAAAGGAAAAAAAAAGAAAAAAAAAGAGAAAAGGGCCCAGCCCGCAGCGCCCCGGCATCCTGGCCGACACCGCGCGCCGATGTAGCGCCCGCTCGCCCCCACGCCCACGTGCGCCTTCCCGCAGCCGGGCCCCACTGCCGCCTGCTTCCGCCGACAGGCGCCCGAGCGTGCCGCCCTGCAGCCGCCTGGCCCCAGCCCCACCGCGCGCTTCGCTCGCGCCCGAGGCCCCGCCCCGATCCCGATCCCTCCAGCGTCCGCCCCCGCTCCCGCCCCGGTACGACGCGCCCCGAGTCCTGCCCGGTCTCCCGCGCCGTAATGCCCCGCTCCCGATTCCAGTGCCGGGAATCCCGCGCCGGCCGGTACCGAGTCGGTACCGATCGTCCTCCCCACGCCCCTATAAATACGACGGGAGCCCCACGATGCTGCCGCCAGAAGCAGCCGCCGAACAGAGGAAAAAAGGGGAGTCCAGAGAGCTGCGCCCAGGGAAGAAAAAAAGAGGAAAAGAAGGGGAAGAAGAGGGGGAAAAAGAGGAGGGAACCACCGTTCGCCGGAGATCGACGTCGACATCGCGCCGTCGTCGTCGTGCTGCCAAGGGACTACTGCGCCATCCACTTCGTCTACGCATTGTCCCCATCCCGCGACCGTCAAGCCGTCAGATCTACGGTAGGACATGTTCCCGATGCGAATTTTTGCGATCATATTGAATCTAATAGGCGTGAATTGATTTTAGTTGCACCATAAATTTTATTTCAGCAGCATTAATCCACCCTAAAACCCCCGTAAACTCATATGAACACGTATGAACTAGTCGCATCTAATTAATAAACGATCGTAGTAAATTAATTATTAAACTGTGCATGCATGCAAGTCATTGCATGTTGATTATTTTGTGTGCATTATGTTGAGTTGTGTATGTTTTCTTGTATGTATGATCACGCGTAGAGGAACGTGCTCAAGAGGCCGCATACAAGGATTTCCAAAACCAAGACTTCGAAGCGCTTGAGCAACCCCATCCGCCGCAGCAAGGCAAGTGTCCTTGAAGCATATTGATCCTATTTTAAATTAAATGTTTTGTTTGCAAACTTGCATGCTTGTGTCAAATTGATGGGAATCCTATGGTAGGAAGTTTACTAGTTTTGTTTGACCACCCTTGTCACCTGGAATTATGGTAGAGAGTCGGGAAGGGTTTTTACCTTTTTGCTTCGCTTAATTAATTGGGATGGCAAACAACACTACACATTTAATTATGCATCAATGATATTCTGGTTAATGTGAACTGGTCAATACGATGGGTGATCTAAGCAAGCATGGTTATGTGGATGGGTTGGTTGTTATGGTGGTTTGCTTGCTTTAGATCTAAGGATCGGTTCATGCGAGAATATGACAGGTCAACAGTGCCACCACAAGGCCAAGTATGGGTGCGGCGTAGCTGAATAATTAGGAGCGCTGCTAGTATGGTATGGACCATTGGATGGTGCGGGGAATGGGAGTCGAGGAGGACTGCCCTGGGATCCGCATGGCACACGAGGGGGCCCGTGGGTGGGAGAATAGAGATTCAAGCCTTCCTGTGAAACCTTAGTGGGCCCGTACATACTAGTAGTCCCTTTTGAAAGGCTATTTTGTGATCTCTTGGCCACGCACCTACGAAAGTGTGAGATGGCACAATGGAGGTTTCTTAGTCATCGAAAGGTGATAAAATCACAAACATGTGGGTAAAGTGGTACAATCTCTGCAGAGTGTTAAAAACTATCATGATAGTCGTGCTCCCGGTTATGAGCGCCTGGATGACCTACATGATTAGAGTTGGAATTGGGATTTGGGATGGTTATGGTCTGGTAATGGTTATGATTGGTTTATGGTTATAGTCTGGTAATGGTTATGGTTGGTTTATGGTTATGGTTTGGTAACGGTCATGGTCTATGGATTATGGTCATGGATATGAAATTGAGTTATGGTAATTGGACATGGATAATGGTAATGTTGGCAATAATTGGATATGGTTATTATTTTGCTGGTTATGATGGGATTGTTTCACATAGACATAGTATAATGCTTTTTCAAATGTTTTACTGTACTTTTCAGCACTTAGCCATTTATTACATTCGTCATTTGAATAAGCCACATGTCATACTTTCCACACTTGCTGAGTACGACATGTACTCACCCTTGCAATCCCCCACCCCCAACAGCTACTGGAGACAATTGGGAGTACCCTGAGGATCACGTGGAGTACTAGGTTGCGTACCGCCGTCAATTGCCTGTGGATTGGAGTCGTGCTGTTTAGTTTATTTTCCGCTGCAATTATTTAGAGTTTTATCATTCGTGAACTATTGGATTATTGTAATAAAGTACTTATTTATTAGTTAAGACGTGGTTAAATTCTGTTTATCATTTGTGAATCACTCGTGTATGTGTGTTGAACATCCTGGGCACACATATGCGTTACGCTTGGTTCATATTCGGAACCGGGTGTCACACCACATTAATATCATTCCAATAGAAATCCCTAAGTTGACCTCTTTTGTCGTTTGTATCACGTTGGCCTGTTCGTGCGTGCTCGTGATGCTCCACCATGAGCCGCGTCGACGTCGTTGACCATATGACGTCGTCGTGACGTTCCGAGCCATCATCGTGTCCTGGCATCAAGATGAAGGATGCATGTAACGTACATGATGCTGAAACACAACCACGACACAACGGTCAACAGTCGTTTAGCCAAATTAGGGTTTGGTCAAGGCGAGACTCGTCGAGTCCTAGGTGTAGCCTAGATGCTCGATGAAATGCATTCTAGGTCAAACCGAGTGTAGTGGTGACCACCGATGACCTAGGGTAGAATACTGCGAGAACGTTGCGACCGACTTGGAGAACTAGTCCAAGTGGAACCTTGGATAAGAGTTCCTTGGTTGTGTCGAGGATGTTCCGTAGCCGATCACAGGATTTGTTAACTTGGTGTACCACTTCATCGACGACAGGTTTGTCGAGTCGCTTATCAACAACCAAGTCGACATCACTAGCCTTAAGACTCACAAGGTGGTGTTCGGGATTCCGCTCACCCCATTGACGAGTCCGGGTCGATGTGGACCTCGCTAATCTGATCTTCCCGTGATGGCAAAGCATGACCGTCACGACAAGGTCTTGCATCATTTTCGAGTTCCAGGAGTTCACCGAGCTCTTCTGGACAATCTTCAAAAGACACTGCAATAGTGTCATGTAAGCACTTGAACGATGCTCGAGAAGCTTGCTGTAGAAACTATTTTACCTAAAAGTCATTTGAACTTTGTCTTGGTACTCATGCTAGGTTAATAGTGCTTGTAATGACTTCTTAAGTCCAAGCCATGTTGATCTTAATTCAGTCCCAAGTGTTGTTAGGTTCCATCATGGTTCATCCTAAGTCAGGACCCTACGACAGCACTGCTCACTTCACTAGGTTTACTCCTTTATGAGTTAAGTCAAGTTCCTTGGTCAACTACTGAATCGCGACCTTCGTCTTGTACACCACTCATACTCAAGCTTTCGATGCCACCTTGACACTTAGGTCATCCTTGCACTACCAGTCCAACACTTCCACACCATTCAGCTTTATCATCCTTGAGTGGCATAGCATCGAGTGTTGAGTGCCAAGTTGCAATGTGTGCTTACGTTGCACCTTTCAATTCACATCTCGATACTACTATGACCACTTGACTCCATCCTTTGTTTATCCACACAACAGAGGCACATCTGTCCTTCCTAGTCAAACTCCTCATTCTTAGAGTTTACACAACCCCATGGAGTCTATTCTTAAATTACTTAATTACTTATATGCATATCATGTCAATAGGAACGTGCTGATAAGTGATCGACAAGAAACTTCGCTTGGAGGAGAAGGCCAAGGTGTTTCCACTGAAGTCCATGGCAGGTTCTCCGGAGGAAGACCAAGCCCTAACAATTGACATTTATTCAAATCGCAAACTAAGGCAAGCCCCGGTTTGCATTTAAGTCGTTTATAAAATTTTGCTTTATCGCTATGATGAATAGTATATGAATTGTGCATTAAATTTAGGATGATTGATACTCCACTTGCATGACCAAAAATCCCAGGGATTGGTTGGAACGAGTTACAGTTTGACTTGTAGTAACTGCCTTGCTAATGCATAGGAAATCCGGTAGAAGTCGAGTAGTTAGAATCTACTCGCGAGAGATGTAGGACATATCTCACAGGATTGGTTAGATACAAAATGGCAGAATATAATGAAATGAAGACCGGGCAGGGAATGGATAGGAAGCGGCGAGAATTGAGTCTCAGTCGCATAGCCTTGCCTGTGTAAATTAAGGCCCGCTTCGTGTGCGGCCCCTTCGGACAAGCTTGAATTGTACCGGCAATATAATGGACATATAGAATCCAATAAACTGATGTAACTTGATAACTGGGGTGTCGAGGCCCATTAACTCACCATCGATAGGGGTGGGCTGAGGACAGTAAGGTGTAAATCGGTCGGCGGACACATGAGGTGTTTCATGCGGAGACCTTCTGTTCGTGGAGGTGAGACAGGCTCGGCGTTCGAGTTTCTTGCGAAAGGTGGCCATATACGCCTAGTACTGAAGTGTTATGTAGGTACGGGTGTGCTCGCTGACACTTCCGAACGACGTATGTGTCGTGTTGTCCGGGTGTGTCCTGATTGCAATCACTGTCCCTCGCAGTAATAGAGTACCACTTGTTCACTGCGCCGTGACGTAGTAAATACTAAAAAAGCCAGAAAAACCATATTGTATTGAATTATAATTGCTTTGCAACCTTTTATGATTTAGAGATAGTACAATTAAAAGTTTACAGTTTCCCCATACTTTAGCTGTAATAGCATTACGTGCTTTGGGCATGTCATATCATCGGCAAAGTGTTTCTTGTTTGATTGTGGAGTCTATGATGTGCCATGCCCGAAGAATGTCGTTTGCTACTTAAAACATGATTATAAGGATCCACTTGTAGGCGAGTCTATTTATGATATCCCTTACCTATGTGTAGTGCCCCACTTGCATATGTCTAGTGAGACGGGTTAGTCTTGCTGAGCCTTATGCTCACGTTTGCGCTTTAACGATTTTTGCGGGTATTAGTTTTATTTCTGCTGTTCAGGTTGTACATGAGACTCGAGGTGTCGAGATAAATCTCATGTGAGCCACGCCGCTGCTGAATGTTCTTCATGTTGCTATTGAGAAGCGTCCTAGGGCATGGACGTCTTCTCTCCTGCTTAGTTAGGTGAGATTATGAGTATGTATTTTCCGCTGCGTGTGTACTTCTGTGGTACACTCTTTTGTAAACTCTTCTTATTATGAAATAAAAACTTTATATGTTTTGGTATCCTTTTTGTGTGTGATGTTAGGTGCCGCATCGCACGGCACCACCCAATGAGATCCTCGGAGGTGTGGACTCCGGTCCCCACAGACATGGTATCAGAGCTTCATTGGGAATAGCACGCTCAAAAAGAGCCTATTTTCGAAAACTCCGAAGTAGTCGAGTGAGGATTAGCTATATGCCCATTAAGGACTATCACTAGTATAAGTTATAAAGGTGGTGAACTAACTTGTTATATGATTTCTGTAACGACGCTCCGTCTTCAAGGTAAGAGGTAAGGTACGCCACCGAGAGCGGATCAATCTCGGTAAGCTCAGCATACGAGGTGTGGTATGTGAAATTTATGTAGCTTGGCACGAAAAGTCAATATGAGTCTCTGAAACTTTCCATGTTTCTGGGAATATATGACACGCGGTACCCCAGCGTGACACAAAATTAGTGGGAGCCCCCGTCGGGTGGTGTATAACCCGATAGTGTGCATTTCTAGAACTATTCATGTTCTATGGGATCATGCGAAATACGTATGCCCGAGCGTGTATAAGCCGGTTCGTACGGGAGTCTTTGCTGTATAGACGTATTTACAGCCATGTACCTCGAGACATGACTTCGCTCGAGGGCGACTCACACCAGAGTCGTATGCATTTACTTTTGATTATAGTGATTGTCTGTCGTGTTTCTCCGTGCCGCCCTTGAGGTGTGAAGGTGTGAAAGGGGATTGTTTGTCTTCTGCAGGTACACTAAATCCGGTAGCGACCCGTGTAGAATACGTTTGCGAGTGATCGGTATTACAACCACCTATAGACGTATCCAGATATACCGGGTTAGAGTTTTCTTTTGGTAAGGCACGTAGTACCATCAGTATCCCACTTGATACTTTGACCATCCCCCACGAAAGAAATGGCTTCATATTCATATTTAGGTCCAAGTATCACTTGCTGATATTTTATGGATAAAGACAAATGTTTCCCTTCAAGAGTAGGTGAACCAAAGTCCTTTGATCCTGGCGAGAGTTTAGCTCGACTTCGCCGGAATAAAACTTTGGTTAAGCATGAAGATCCATAGTGATATGCTATGGGTAAAAAGGTCGTCGAGTCTCTTTTAAGATTCCATTTGGTTCCAAAGAAAATTATTAGTTGTGAATCAAGTTCTAGCCATCGGACTTGAGTTTTGAGCTAAGTTTCAAAATTTGAGTTTGTTTCCAAATTCTTGTGTTTCGAAGCCGGCGAGTTCTATTTTCGAACAGAATTGACCTGACTTTTAAATTCCATATCTCTTCAACCTGAAGGGTTATGGATACAATTGAATACTTTTTGGAAAGCTTTTGAAGTCTTCTATAAGTTTTCTATTGACCTCCAATCCAAAGTACACTTTTATGGTGATTAAAATACACCGTTATCACAGCAGCTGCTGTTCTGAAACTACACGGACCAGCATCTGAATTTTTGCCATATTTCCTTGTAAAAAGCTCTTCTATTCCATTATGATACATTTCTGGAAAGGGGAAGAGCTACTCTACAACTTTTCTATTCAGTGATACCTCAAATTCAGTTTATAACTAATTAGAAAACAGAGTTGAAGATAGTACATGTATATAGGTGCTATCTGAAACAGTCAGAAAAATTCTGAACTTTGAACGGCCATAACTCTTAAACTAGAAATTCAAACTATGCATGTTTATACATATATGGAAAGCTTAAAGAGTCCTCTATCAACTTCCTATTCAACACGAAGGCTAAAACTCACATTAAAGAGATCTAAATTGAACTGTCGTTTAAGAGGTTCTGACAGCCCGGAAGAGGAGACAGAATCTGAACTCTTTGCCAATTGAATCATAACTTTCTGCAGACTTCACTGCTGCAGGCCTAATTTATGTGGTTGGAAAGTGTATAGATTACTATACAACGTTTCTATAGAACTCCAGAGCATAATCCATCTCTAACATACTCAAAATTTCAAATTTCTAAACTTGATCAAATCTGGACAGCGAGTGGACAATGCTGTATACAGTTACTGTTTCTCGCATAACTCGCTGTAGAATTGTCGAAAGACTTCATAAGTTTCATTTCTGGAATCTTGAGAATATATGCAACAAGTTTTCTATGTATTGTTTTTTCAAATGTTGATGTTTGTATATCTGAAAATTTTGGACAAAATCAGCCTTAAACAAAGGAGGTGCTGTCCAAATTTTCAGAAAAACTGTCAATTTGCAAATGCCATATCTTCTCAACCAGAAGTGCTACGAGGGCAAGTAAGTACTCCTTAGAAAGTTTTGGAAATACTTTACAAGTTCTCTATTCAGTTCAAGACCAAAATCTTTTTTTAGGTGGGTGAAATTTGGATAATCGCAGAGACTGTCCAGGCATACCCAAACTGGACAGCAATCTGTACACCTCTGAATTTAATCCATAACTCGCAGACCCTTGATCCAATGGTGTCGCGCGAGTAACCGTTGGAAAAGTTAGAGAGTCAGCTACAATTTTTGTAATTGGATCCAGACCTAAATCTGTCATCTACTTTTTCCAAATCGAGTTTGAATGCAGAGTGGTCAATCTGAACTGAATTCAAATTCTGAATGCTGAAATTTTTCCCAACTTCAAAAATTCATATCTTTTAAACAAGGACTGATATGAATACAAATAAATGCATTCTGGAAATATCATTACATTTACTAAAACTTTGTAAAAGAGAATATTTCCAGATTTCCATCATAACAGTGTGAAAACTTAAGATCAAATGTGCTACTTTTTAAGTAGGTTCTGCTGAAAGTGCAGAAAATTCTGCTGACTTTAAAATAGCATAACTTGCAGACCAAGCATGATATAGAGGCAAACCAATACTTTTTAGAAAGGTATTGATGTTTACTTTAACTTTGTTATTCACCTCAAGATATGATTTTGCCATTTACTGGATCAAAATCGAGTTTGCGTCCAGGCTGGTCGTTTGTCACCATAGCCTAGCCAGTTTGAACCTTTTGGTTTTTGTTAGGCATTCGGCTCTCGATTTCAATTCGAGGAGTGTCGTAACCAACCAAAAGTTAGGACTCAACTAATTACCATGTTGAATAGAGTGTTTAACTCATTTGAAGTCTTTTCCCTTGGATAGGCATACTAATGTCTGATTTATGTGACTTGCCATATCACATCTTGTGATGTTGAACGCAGGTCGCAATTACTCGAGTTGTATCTCGTCTTTCCAGGAGGATTGTTTGAAGTACGCTTAAACATCCTGGTTTGAGACTTTAAGGGGGAAGGTGAGCACTCAAGTAGTGGTGGTATTCAACCATCAACCTTGGTTACAACGAGTCATGTCAACAAGAAGACGATCAAGTAAGATTACATCTTCAAGAGGATCCAACCTCCACAGCCAGATTGAGTTACTCAAATAAGAAGTGTGACTTCAACTCCACTAAAGTGATCACTAAGGATATCAGTTCCTCTTGCCAGATCGAACCGAAGGTTAAGTGAAGCATCATTAGAGACATATAGTTAGTTGTTTTTCTTCTGATGAAGATACTCCTCAAGTCAACTGGTAACTCTAAGGCCTAGTCGAAGATACAATCAAGTGGAGTAGTACATGAACAAGCTTTCAAAAGGTCGAGGTAACATGGTATATTTCCCACATTCCTTGTTACTCGTTCTGTTATGAATTCCCTAACTGTGGTCGAGACATGAAAGTAACGCTACTCATTGAGTGTCTTTCACGACCACGGTATCCAATCCTTGTAAATCATCAGACAATACTTGAGTTTTGTGGGTGTTGTTCATTTAGTCTTGCTCAAACTATAAAAGCTGCTGCACCAAGCATGTGCACCATTTGCACCATACATCTGCATCATTTGCACCATACATATGCATCATTTGCACCATACCATATGCATATTCATTGCACCATACAACATATGATGCATCATGCAGCATCATTACCAATGTAACACCAGTGGAATGCATGATAATACTAAAATTTAGAGCAAGATTGTGTACCCCATTCAAACTATTCTAAGGTGTCTAATGACTACGATCATTTCACCATATTCATTTGACTTCTTACATTGTTTATCTTCTTTCTATTGAGTGATACCTGGGCAACCCCTCACTCACCCTCCCTTGCAACTAAACAAACACTTGAACCTCCATCCTTGACTTGTTAGGTTCAAGTACCTTGATTGTCGCAACTATACCGTTCGTCATCGAGTGGTCATCAGTTTGATGATCAACCTTGTAAAATCCATGAAATCTCCTTCCTCGCGAGGATACCATTCGATTGTCAACCTCGTGAAACTCTTTGGGTCCATCTAAGATCTTGCGTTGGTATATGGTAACCTTGATACTCCAAGAACCTTGTAGTTACCATATGATTGAGTTCTTTGCTGTGTTGAAACATATGAGGATGCTGAATCTTTAAATCCTCGTATGCCACCGCAAAGGGTCCTCATATTCTATTTCTATTGTTTAAAGATGTTGATATACCCAAAAATCTTGTAGTCGCCATATCTTCAGTATTCCTGCTGTTTTGCCCACATAAGAATGTTGAGTGCTTTGCTACTCTTATGCTACAGCTAAGGAATCCTATGGTTGACTAAACATCAAACGAGGTTAATGATTGTTGTTTAACCTCGTAAACCATCTTAACTCATGTCAGGGAAATACCACATTAAGTTATAAGGACCTATGCAAAACCAAACAAGCAACCAAGAATCAATGCAAGGATAGTTTTAAACTATCATGATGACCTAGAGAAGCAAAGAACAAGTGCAAATTCTTCAAGTCAAGACTAGGATAGAACAAGATGTCACGCCAGTGTAAGAGTACAACAATAAAGGGTAAGTAACAGACGTGAAAGTTTTACGACGTGATATTGTCATGTCGAGCATCCTGTCAAGGTTATCAACCTAAAGACTGGAATCACCTGAGGCAAACTTTAGAATTTCTTAAGATACCTGAAGATAATCACTATTTCGTAGAACCCAAGTCTTTAAGGGCATTGCCATTTTCCTTAGTCAATGACCCTCTTTTACGGATCGTTCCCTCATCGTTTCTGTTATTCTACTTGTTAGAATCTCAGGACGAGACTCCTTTAAGGGGGAAGGATTGTAAAAGCCTGTTTTTTGGAAGAACAAAAACGCAAAAATGCGAACTTAAAAATTTTGAAAATGGACTTGGAAATCCAAACTCACGTGAACCATATGAATTAACCAATGCTCACTTAAAATAGGGACTTGTTAAAATTTTACATACAGAATATGTTTGCTAATGTATATTGGAACTTAAGGGGTAAAATCCTTAATTTCCAAGTATTCCCATTTTCAATGAAAAATTTAAAGGAGAAAAGAAAACAAAATAGAGAAGAAGAAAAAGGAATAATTCCAACCCTAAAAGGAGACATTCACAAAAATTCAAATCTACGGCTATAAATTTTTCCTTGACCTTCTAATATTCCAAATAGACTCTCGGTAAAGTTTCAAAATTTTTGAAGCACGTTTCCCATTTAGTGAACACGTACTGAGAGTTTAATCAACGTCGACTTCGAATTTAAACTTTGTGCTCAACCTTGTCCAAATCAACTCCAAATTTTTCCTGAGGTCCCTTATGGTTCAAAAAGGGTAACTTCAAAGTTTTAGGATTTTTGAACCTAATCTACTATTTATTTCCTTGAGTCAAGTATCACCACTTGAATTCAAATTCAAACCTGAGTTCAAATTCAACTTGCTCAGTTTTGAAAGCTGATTACACCATAAAATTCTCCACATTTTATTTAATCTTTGAGCCAAAGTTAAATATTTTGAAGCACGTTTGCTAGCTCTATTTGAATTTTGAAAAGACGAGGGAGGAGAGAGTGGGTCCCACATGTCATGTCTATCCTCATGGCCACAAAAGCAACTTCGCTTCTTCCTCTCCCGTCCTTATCACCGCGCCTGACTCTCGGTCCTTATCGTCCCGTTCGCCACCTCCAGGCCCGCTGCCCCCGCGTCGCGCTCACCTCCTCGCCTGGCCGCCGGCCCGCGCGCCTCCCTGCGCGCCGCGCCCGCTCGCGCTGCCAGGCAAGAACCCTGTCGCGCACACCGCCTTCCAGCTCCGCCCGCGCCTCCTAGCCTCCCAGGCTGCACGGCGCCCCGCTCCCTCTCGCCCCTCCTCTCCCAGCTCCGCCCGGCGTGCCCACCGCCGCCAGCGCCCGGCTTCGCCCAGCGCCGGAGCCGCACCACCCCGCCTGCAACCGCGTCGCGTTCCGCTGGCCCGCACCGCTCGACACCGCACGTCGCCCTGTCCTACGGCGTGCCGTCCGCCGCGGCATGGCACCCACGCCAGTCGATGCACCTTCCCAGCTTGTCCCCCCCGCCGGCCGTCTGCTGGCCGAGCCGCCAAGCGCCTCGCCGCCTTCCTGTCACACCCCGCAGGCTTGTGTCGTGCCCGTCCACGCGCCGCCGACGCCATGCCTCTGCTCGCTGCGCCTGCACATCTCTAGCGATGCTGGTGCGTCCTTGCCACCGCCGCGCGCTGCGCCTTCCTCGCCCCTGCCTTGCCGCGCCCACACTCAGGCCAGCAACGGCGATGACCACGCTCGCCCACGCCTCACCCTGATACAGCACCTCGTCTCCGTCCAACACCTCCACCGGTGGTCGACACCCGACATCGTCGCCCCGTTCCGCGTCGTGGCACTGCCCAACCAGTGATGAATGTGATGTGTGTGATGGATAAGATGCAGGAACACGCCTTTGACACAATGGTATCGAAAAGTGGTCCAAGGTTAGCTCTGATTGTGCAAGATTTATTAGATCAGTGATTGCAGCCAAGGTGTTCGATGAAATATTCACGAGGAAAGAACCAACTTTGTTGATGTTTAGAACTGGTCTGTGATGCAGGGGTAGAATGATGTGGCAACTCGACAAGCCTAAGTCCAAGATACCCTTTGAATGGTGATGAAGCGACGGAACTCAAGTACACACCCAAGATGTTCGGCGAAATGCCTACAAGGTGAGCCTTGCCCTAAAATGTCTTGCTTGACGTCATCGAGGTCCATTCGTGGTGATTGCTAAGGTTACTCATATGTCGTCAAGTCGTACGTCCAGTTTCCGCAGTAATATCATTCCAATAGAAATCCCTAAGTTGACCTCTTTTGTCGTTTGTATCACATTGGCCTGTCCGTGCGTGCTCGTGATGCTCCACCATGAGCCGCGTCGACGTCGTTGACCATATGACGTCGTCATGACGTTCCGAGCCATCATCGTGTCCTGGCATCAAGATGAAGGATGCCTGTAATGTACATGATGCTGAAACACAACCACGACACAACTGCCAACAGTTGTTTAGCCAAATTAGGGTTTGGTCAAGGCGAGACTCGTCGAGTCCTAGGTGTAGCCTAGATGCTCGATGAAATGCATTCTAGGTCAAACCGAGTGTATTTGTGACCATCGATGACCTAGGGTAGAATACTGCGAGAACGTTGCGACCGACGAGGAGAACTAGTCCAAGTGGAACCTTGGATAAGAGTTCCTTGGTTGTGTCGAGGATGTTCCGTAGCCGATCACAGGATTTGTTAACTTGGTGTACCACTTCATCGACGACAGGTTCGTCGAGTCGCTTATCAACAACCAAGTCGACATCACTAGCCTTAAGACTCACAAGGTGGTGTTCAGGATTCCGCTCACCCCATTGACGAGTTCGGGTTGATGTGGACCTCGCTAATCCGATCTTCCCGTGATGGCAAAGCATGACCGTCACGACAAGGTCTTGCATCATGTTCGAGTTCCAGGAGTTCACCGAGCTCTTCTAGACAATCTTCAAAAGACACTGCAATAGTGTCATGTAAGCACTTGAACGATGCTCGAGAAGCTTGCTGTAGAAACTACTTTACCTAAAAGTCATTTGAACGTTGTCTTGGTACTCATGCTAGGTTAACAGTGCTTGTAATGACTTCTTAAGTCCAAGCCATGTTGATCTTAATTCAGTCCCAAGTGTTGTTAGGTTCCATCATGGTTCATCCTAAGTCAGGACCCTACGACAGCACTGCTCACTTCACTAGGTTTACTCCTTTATGAGTTAAGTCAAGTTCCTTGGTCGACTACTGAATCGCGACCTTCATCTTGTACACCACTCATACTCAAGCTTTCGATGCCACCTTGACACTTAGGTCATCCTTACACTACCAGTCCAACACTTCCACACCATTCAGCTTTATCATCCTTGAGTGGCATAGCATCGAGTGTTGAGTGCCAAGTTGCAATGTGTGCTTACGTTGCACCTTTCAATTCACATCTCGATACTACTATGACCACTTGACTCCATCCTTTGTTTATCCACACAACAGAGGTATATCTGTCCTTCCTAGTCAAACTCCTCATTCTTATAGTTTACACAACCCCGTGGAGTCTATTCTTAAATTACTTAATTACTTAATTACTTATATGCATATCATGTCAATAGGAACGTGCTGATAAGTGATCGACAAGAAACTTCGCTTGGAGGAGAAGGCCAAGGTGTTTCCACTGAAGTCCATGGCAGGTTCTCCGGAGGAAGACCAAGCCCTAACAATTGACATTTATTCAAGTCGCAAACTAAGGCAAGCCCCGGTTTGCATTTAAGTCGTTTATAAAATTTTGCTTTATCACTATGATGAATAGTATATGAATTGTGCATTAAATTTAGGATGATTGATACTCCACTTGCATGACCAAAAATCCCAGGGATTGGTTGGAACGAGTTACAGTTTGACCTGTAGTAACTGCCTTGCTAATGCATAGGAAATCCGGTAGAAGTCGAGTAGTTGGAATCTACTCGCGAGAGGTGTAGGACATATCTCACAGGATTGGTTATATACAAAATGGCAGAATATAATGAAATGAAGATCGGGCAGGGAATGGATAGGAAGCGGCAAGAATTGAGTCTCGGTCGCATAGCCTTGCCTGTGTAAATTAAGGCACGCTTCGTGTGCGGCCCCTTCGGACAAGCTTGAATTGTACCGGCAAATATAATGGACATATGGGATCCAATAAACTGATGTAACTTGATAACTGGGGTGTCGAGGCCCATTAACTCACCATCGATAGGGGTGGGCTGAGGACAGTAAGGTGTAAATCGGTCGGCGGACACATGAGGTGTTCCGTGCGGAGACCTTCTGTTCGTGGAGGTGAGACAGGCTCGGCGTTCGAGTTTCTTGTGAAAGGTGGCCATATACGCCTAGTACTGAAGTGTTATGTAGGTACGGGTGTGCTCGCTGACACTTCCGAACGACGTAAGTGTCGTGTTGTCCGGGTGTGTCCTGATTGCAATTGCTGTCCCTCGCAGTAATAGAGTACCACTTGTTCACTGCGCCATGACGTAGTAAATACTAAAGAAGCCAGAAAAATCATATTGTATTGAATTATAATTGCTTTGCAATCTTTTATGATTTAGAGATAGTACAATTAAAAGTTTACAGTTTCCCCATACTTTAGCTGTAATAGCATTACGTGCTTTGGGCATGTCATATCATCGACAAAGCGTTTCTTGTTTGATTGTGGACTCTATGATGTGCCGTGCCCGAAGAATGCCGTTTGCTACTTAAAACATGATTATAAGGATCCACTTGTAGGCGAGTCTATTTATGATATCCCTTACCTATGTGTAGTGTCCCTGAAAGTGCATCTAGGTTCCCCGTGGGTTTTGGATGATTGATGACGACAATTAAGTCGCTAATGAGCTCATGTGATCTTAGCACAGGTATGGACTCGATTGGAGACGCAAACCCTCAAAAAGGAAAAGGAAGGAAACGGAGTCGACTCGAAGCATAGAAACTAGGGTTTCTAGCGTGTTGAGTTAGACTAGCCGTAGAAATAGGAGGGTGTGTGCGTAAAGTGCAATGAGATCAAAGTAGGAGCTCAAGAGTGGTGGTTGAGGTGAAAATCCTATTTGGAGTTGAAGTTAGAGTAGTCTGGCAGGAGTGGCCGGACTAGTCCGCCTTAGGGCCGGACTAGTCCGCTCCAGGCCAGACTAGTCCGTTTTCACACGGACCAGAAGGTCCTGTGTGACTTCGGACTAGTCCGTAGTGGACCGGACTAGTCCGGGGTACCCCTTGAAGTGGAGTTTCGGGACTAAGTCCTAGAGAGCGGACTTGTCCGTTTTGAGGCGGACCAAAAGGTCCTGTGTGAGATCAGACTAGTCCGTCCTTGGGCCGGACTAGTCCGTGGTGCTGAGTGCAGAGAGGTTTTGTGACTAAGTCTGGGAAGGCCGGACTAGTCCGCCCTTGGGGCCGGACTAGTCCATGGTCTCCAGACTAGTCTGTTTTCACACGGAACAAAAGGTTTTGTGTGAGATCAGACTAGTCCGGTAAGGGTCGGACTAGTTCGTTGTGGAAGTTACCGTTTGAATTTGAACTTTGGCGGGTAGCGTGACGATTGCCGCGCAGTGCGACAGTGTCAGAGGGGTCAGTGGTCCCCTAGGCCGGACTAGTCCGGGCCTGAGGCCGGACTAGTCCGCGCTTTTGCTGAGGTCAGCAGTTTGGGCTCGGGACTCCTATAAAAAGGGGACCCCCGGCCTCATTTAAAACTCTCTTGAACCCTAGCGCCGCCACAGCCAACTTGGAGCACTCTTAAGCCTCTTTCTTGCCAACTTTTCCTCTAAAACTAATTCTTGTGTGGATTAGGGTTTAGTGAGGTGGAGAAGAGGAAGAACATTGTGCTTGTGCTCCCGGTTTGATCTCTTGCACTCATTGAGTCTTTGTGAGCTGTGTGTTGAGTGTGTTTTGTGTTTTTGATCATCTTTGTGGTGTGGGAGCCTCAGATTGTGAGAAGCCCCAACGAATCTTGTATTCACACTTGGAGATAGTGGAGAACCAAGTTAGGCCCGTGCGGTAAACTTGGTGAGGGAAGGGTTGGTGAACCCGGTCCTTTGTGGACTCCTCAACGGGGAGTAGATTCTTGTGTGGAATCGAACCTCGGGATAAAATCCTTGTGCATCCGTGTTCTTCGCATCTTATTTATTGCATACTTTGTTCTAGGGTTGCTAGTCTTGTCATGTACTTCACTTTTCTATAACCTAGTTGAAACTTGACTTACTCTTATGTTGGTAGTTTCTAAACTTGTCATAAACATATCCTCACTTGTAGCCTCGAGAAAATCCCCTTAAAACTTACTAGAAACACTTTCTAGGGTTCTTCACGCACGCTGACCGGACTAGTCCGCCCCTAGACCGGACTAGTCCGCCCCCTGTGATTTAACCTCATTTTATTAAGTCATTTGCAGGTCAATTAGCCTATTCACCCCCCCCCTCTAGGAAACTTTCAATTGGTATCAGAGCCGGACTCTCCACAAAGAGTCTAACAACTCGGAGAGATGGCCAGAGTGGTGAATGACGACGCCTCTAGCAGCAACTACGAGGAAACCCGTGAGGAGACACTGGCCTATCAAGATAAGCCAACGGACGATGAGGAGACTCGCCAACTCAAGGCGAAGCTCCGGGAGAAGTTGAGCATCTCCAAGATCGATCCGTCGAACCAATCAAGTGGTAGTGGCGGAGTCAACTACAACCGACAAGGGTTCAACTATGAACGCCTTGCCGCCAACAACCACTATCTCTCCATCCCATTGGGGAAACCTCCCCAATTCGATGGAACTGATTACGGGATGTGGAAACATAATATGAAGATCCACCTCGTGTCACTCAACCCGGCGTTGTGGCAAATTGTCATGACCGGGGTGGAGATTCCGAAGGATGAGGATAACATCACTCAAGAACAAGCCATCCTCATCCACCGCAACGCTCAAGCTGCGGGTGTGATTATCTCATCTCTCTCAAGAGATGAGTTCAACCGCGTCGATGGCCTTGAGGTGGCCAAAGACATATGGAACACCCTCAAGACGGCGCATGAAGGAAATCGGGTGGTCAAGGAGGCCAAGATCGAGCTCATCGAAGGAGAGCTTGGGAGATTCGCCATCTTGGATGGTGAATCCCCCCAAGACATGTACAAACGGTTGAAGATACTTATCAACAAGAGCCGATCATATGGCTGCACCAAGTGGACCGACCACGAGGTTGTGAAGAGGATGATCCGGGCATTCATGCCTAGGAACGTCGCTCTTTGCTCCATGATTCGAGAAAGCCCGGGGTTCACTCAAATGACCCCGGAGGAGGTCCTTGGTAGGATCATCAACCACAAGATCATGGAGAAGGAGGCGCTCTTCTACAATGACCTTCAGAAGTTCACCGCCTCCAATATGAAGAACGTTGCACTCAAGGCAACACCCTCTTCAAAGGAGCAAGAGGAAAGTGATGAGGAGAGCCTCGACACTGATGAGGAAGAGGCCTTCTTCATCAACAAATTCAGGAGAATGATGAGGAGGAAGAAAGGTGGATACAACCATGAGGGCAAAGGGAAGGAAAGAGCAAGGCCCAAATCAAAAAGGTCTTGCTACAATTGTGGCGAGTATGGGCACTTCATCGCTGATTGCCCACATGAAGAAGCGAAGAAGAAGAAGGAGGGCAAGTCTCAGGATAAGAAATTCTTCAAGAAGAAGAGGCCCTCCGGACAAGCCCACTTGGGGAAGGAGTGGGACTCTAACGATGAGTCCTCCTCCGAAGAAAAAGAGGATAAGATGGCTACCATAGCCATCGGGAGGAGCTCCAAGGGAAGCAAGCTCTTTCCCAACCTCAACGACAACTACAAACCAACTTGCCTTATGGCAAAGGAGGGAAGGAGAAAGGTAACATCTCACTCCTCCTCCTCCATTTCCTCTCATGATGAATTTGATAGCGCTAGTGAAAATGAGCACATGTTTAAGGACATAAGCAAAAGCACCCTGCGTAGGATGAAGTTGCTTATGGATGAGATCTTTGAGAAGGAGGATCTCATCAATAGACAAGAGGACATGATCATCCTTGAGAAGGAGAGATGTCAAGAGCTTAACGAGCTTCTTGAGCTTGAAATAGAGAAGAGCAAGGCATTAGAACACGAACTTGCTCTAAGTAAGAAAACGTGTTCAAGTCTTGAGGAGAAAACAATTGAGCTCAAGGACGAACTTGGGAACTTGACAAAAGTTAACAAGATCCTTGAGACTCAAGTTGAGTCTCTCAAGAACAATGTAGCCTCTTCCTCTAAGAGCTCAACCTCCTCAAAGGCCTCATCCAATGCAACCCCGCCTTGCAAGTGCTCTAACTTAATCCTTAAGCTTAAGGATGAACTCAACTTAGCGCAAGGCAAGCAAGCACCTAAGGGTGCCATCTTTGACAAGGAGAAGGTGGCATATGCACGAAGTGCATACACCAACACAAGACCTCCCCATGTCAAGGATGGTCTTGGCTACACTAGAGGTGGAAGGCATAACGCCAAAACCTCCAAGTATGGCAAAGACATGATTGTCTTTGTTAAGGGGAGTTCATACCCAACTAAATTTGAGAAGAACTCACCCTCTAGCAACAAAATGCCTAAATCTGAATTGCATCCTTTATTTCATGATTTTGATGCATCTTATGTGCTTAAGAGGAACAAACACGGCAAAGTGTTTGCTAGATATGTTGGGCCACTCCGCAAGAGCCCCAAGCCTTGCGTGTGGGTGCCCAAATGCCTAACTACTAATGTGAAAGGACCCAACTCCGCTTGGGTACCTAAAAGGAAGGCATAAACTTGTTTTGTAGGCTTACTCCTCCGGTGGATCGAAATGGGTGCTGGATAGCGGATGTACCAACCACATGACCGGAGAGAGGAGCATGTTCATAGAGTATGAGGAGAACGAGGACCCAAGTGAAGGAATCTTCTTTGGGGATAATAGTCAAGGGAAAATCCTTGGCTCCGGTAAAATTGCTATCTCCTCTTTGCATACTTTATCTAATGTTTTGCATGTTGATTCCCTAGACTATAATCTCCTATCCATATCACAGCTTTGTGATAAAGGATATAAGTGTGTTTTTTCTAGTGAGGGTGTGAATGTTCTGAGAGAGGGTAATGACTCAATAGCCTTTAAGGGAGTGCTCAAGGGAAAGCTCTATCTTGTGGATTTTACCACGGATAAAGCTCAACTTGACACATGCTTAATGGCAAAAGCCAACATGGGATGGCTTTGGCATAGAAGGCTAGCCCATGTTGGAATGAGGAACCTTCAAAAACTCCTTAAAGGAGAGCACGTTCGTGGCCTAAAGGATGTGGTATTTGAAAAGGATAGGCCATGTGATGCGTGTCAAGCGGGAAAGCAAGTAGGAGCTCAACACCCCTCTAAGAATGTCATGACGACAACTAGACCTTTGGAGTTACTCCATATGGATCTTTTTGGCCCCATTGCTTACATTAGCATCGGTGGCAACAAGTATGGTCTAGTCATCGTTGATGACTTCTCCAGATATACTTGGGTGTTCTTCTTGCATGATAAGAGTGAAACCCCCGGTGTCCTCAAGAAATTCCTAAGGAGAGCTCAAAATGAGTTCACCCTAAGGATAAAGGCTACAAGGAGTGACAATGGCACCGAATTCAAGAACATGCAAGTAGAAGAGTTCCTAGATGAGGAGGGCATCAAGCATGAGTTTTCCGCTCCCTATTCTTCTCAACAAAATGGAATTGCTGAAAGAAAGAATAGGACGCTCATTGAGATGTCAAGGACGATGCTAGATGAGTACAAAACATCGGACCGGTTTTGGGCGGAAGCGGTTAACACCGCTTACCATGCCGTAAACCGATTGTACCTTCATCGCCTCCTCAAGAAGACTCCTTATGAGCTTCTCGTTGGTAAGAAACCCAATGTTTCTTACTTTCGTGTTTTTGGTAGCAAGTGTTATATCCTCAACAAGAAGCCTAGGACTTCAAAGTTTGCTTCAAAGTCCGATGAGGGTTTCTTGCTTGGATATGACTCAAACACTCATGCGTACCGTGTGTTCAACAAATCCTCTGGAATTGTTGAGGTAGCACGTGACGTGGTATTTGACGAAACCAATGGCTCTCAAGTGGAGCAAGTTGAGCAACATGCCCTTGATCAAGAGGAACCTCCACTAGAAGCTCTAAGGAGAATGGCACTTGGAGATGTTCGCCCACAAGAACCATCTCAAAGCCCAAGTGACCATCATCATTATGAAGTAGGTCAAACCCCCATTGGACAAGTTGGAGATCCACTAGATACTCCCCAAAATGATAATGGGAATGAAGATCAAGGAGGAGGCTTGGATCAAGGGGGAGACCAAAGTGAATAAGATGAAGCAAGTGATTCAAGAGCTCAACCTCCGCATCCTCGTGTTCATCAAAGTGTTCAACGGGATCATCCCGTTGATAACATTCTAGGAGATATCACAAGAGGAGTAACGACACGTTCACGTGTTGCAAACTTTTGTGAGCATTTCTCCTTTGTCTCATCCTTGGAACCCCATAAGGTTGAAGATGCCTTAAGAGATCCGGATTGGGTAGTTGCCATGCAAGAGGAGCTCAACAACTTTGAAAGGAACAAGGTTTGGGAGCTTGTCAAGCGCCCACAAGCTAATGTTGTTGGAACCAAGTGGGTGTTCCGCAACAAACAAGATGAGCATGGTGTGGTAACTAGGAACAAGGCACGACTTGTGGCAAAGGGGTACTCACAAGTTGAAGGATTGGATTTTGATGAGACATTTGCTCCCGTAGCTAGGCTTGAGTCAATTCGGATATTACTAGCCTTTGCTACTCATCATGACTTCAAGCTCTACCAAATGGATGTTAAGAGTGCATTCCTTAATGGACCAATCAAGGAAGAAGTTTATGTAGAGCAACCTCCAGGGTTTGAAGACCAAGACTATCCTAACCATGTTTACAAATTGCGAAAGGCTCTTTATGGCCTCAAGCAAGCTCCTAGAGCTTGGTATGAGTGCCTAAGAGACTTTCTAGTTGAAAATGGTTTTAGGATAGGCAAAGCGGATTATACCCTTTTCACAAAGCACTTCAACAAAGATCTTTTTGTGTGCCAAATATATGTGGATGACATCATATTTGGTTCCACAAATAAGGTGTTTTGTGATGAGTTCTCCAAGATAATGACGGAGAGGTTTGAAATGTCCATGATGGGTGAGTTGAAGTTCTTTCTAGGATTTCAAGTAAAACAACTCAAAGAAGGGACGTTCATAAGTCAAACTAAGTATACACAAGATATTCTAAGGAAGTTTGACAGGGATAAGGCAAAACCCATCAAAACCCCTATGGGAACAAATGGACACCTAGACCAAAATGAGGATGGTCCAAGTGTGGATCAAAAGTTATATAGGTCTATGATTGGTTCACTTCTCTATCTTTGTGCATCTAGGCCCGATATCATGCTAAGTGTGTGTATGTGTGCTCGCTTTCAAGCGGCACCTAAGGCTTATCATTTGACCGCCGTTAGAAGGATCTTGAGATATCTAGTACACACACCTTCCCTAGGACTTTGGTACCCCAAAGGATCTAAGTTTAACCTCATTGGATATTCCGATGCGGACTATGCCGGGTGCAAAGTTGATAGGAAGAGCACATCGGGTACATGCCAATTCTTGGGTCGATCTCTAGTGTCTTGGTCCTCCAAGAAGCAAAACTCTATTGCTCTCTCCACCGCCGAAGCGGAATATGTTGCAGCCGGAAGTTGTTGTGCACAACTTCTCTGGATGCGACAAACCCTTAGGGATTATGGGATTAACTTGCGCAACATTCCACTCTTGTGTGACAACGAGAGTGCCATCAAGATAGCCCATAATCCGGTGGAGCACTCTAGGACCAAACACATAGACATTCGACACCATTTCTTGCGAGATCACTCAATGAAGGGAGATATTGTAATTTCTCATGTGAGGACGGAACATCAACTCGCGGATATCTTCACCAAGCCTCTTGATGAGAAGCATTTCTGTGAGCTAAGAAGTGAGCTCAACATTTTGGATTCTAGGAATGTGGCTTAAACCACATTTCTCACTTTTTGAGCTATTTCGAAAAACTCTTCTCTATCGTGATTTCTCTTCAAAATTTGTTTGAGAAAACTTTTTCTTGAAAATTGATCATGTTTGTGTCATATTTATCTTCAATAATCATGTTTGCATTGCTTGTTGTCCAAAAGGACAAATGATTGGAGGGCAAAGCTCTAAAATACAGTTTTTCAGCCCAGTCGGACTGGACTAGTCCGCCCCTTGGACGGACAAGTCCGGGTCCAGACTAGTCCGCGGCTAGTCCGCATACCGGACTAGTCTGCTCTGTGGCCGGACTAGTCCGCGTCTGGTCCGCTCACCGGACTAGTCCGTCCTGGCACCGGACTAGTCTGGCCCTTGGGGGCTTAAACCCCCAGGGTCGGCCCAGACCCCTCCTCTTCCTCTCACTTGACTCCCTCACTTCCACACGCTAGCAACCGCCCCCCATCGGCGATTTTGCGCTCCAACCTCCAAATCTCGACTCCAATCCACGCATCGGAGTCTTTGGGAGTGAGGGATCACTTCCCCGCGCTTCACCTTCGCAATCCATCGTCGATTTTGTCGATTCTCGCGGATTTAAGAAGGTATTCTAGCTTTTTCAAAAACTTTCCCCATTTTTGATTCTTGAGGTTTTTGATAGGAACACCTTCATAGATGTTGCTCCATATACCCTTGTGATCATAGCCTAGGAGTATTGCATGCTGATCTGAAGATTTTTTGATGATTCGATTAGGGTTAGGGTTTATCCTGCGCAACCCGGACTAGTCCGCCCCTGGGGCGGACAAGTCCGGTTTGCACAGAGAAAACCCTAGTCCTAGTCTTCTCTCGAGACTTCTTACGCAATGCTTCCATCTCCTTGAACTCATATCTTCCCGTCTATGTATTTTCCGCAGCATGTCGAACTCGGAGCGCTCCCCTTCTCGTCTCAACCCCGCGGGCGATGAAGAACGCCCCGAGACCTATCGGGGCCGCACCGAGGAGAGAGGTGCGGAAATACCCCGGGAGGGCCGCACCAAGGCTCAAATCGTCGAAGCGAGGACGAAGGCTGCCCTCATTAAGGTGCAGAAAGAAAAAGAAGAAAGGCGGCTGAAGGCACTCGAAGCCTCCAAAGTAGTTGCCACTATCTACAATGAGGAAGAAGCCTTGGCACGAGCAACTGCCGAATCTCTCAATGAGCTAAGGAAGAAGAAGAGACAAGACAGGGAGGCTCACAACTCCAGGGCCGCTGAGGCCAATGCCCCTAAAAGGAAGAAACTCGTCACTGTTGGCGAGAAGACAAAGGGCAAGGAGCAAGCCCAAAGGGAAGAAGAGCCAAGAGTCGAGCGTGACCCTAAGAAAGGAAAGGCTCCGGCTCCAGTCGAGCCGAAGAAGAAGAAGCCCTCCGTCAAGGTGCCAGCCAAGAAGGCACCCGGAGGAGTTTTGATTCGTGAAAAAGGGAAGGCTCAGGCTGTTGGCCCTCTTGTGATGCATAGTCCAGCACATAATCCAAACCGTCAGCCCAACCTCTCAGCTAACACATTCAAAGGAAAAGGAGCTGAGAAGGCCAGGAGGCTCAGAGACGAGAATGTCTATAGGTATGAGAGGTCCACCGCCGACCCTCGGTTCTGGTGTGACTTCCATTGCGATTACTATCGCACAGTCTACCAGGCCATGAAGAAGCCAGTGATCCAGGCTCAATGGGTGGACTGGACCTATATGGCCAAGAAGAAGCACGAGGCGTTTGACGCAGTGATCGAGGCAGCTGAGTGCCACGGAATCAAGAACATTCTCGGGTTCAAGTATGACTGGAATGAGGAGGTCATAGTTCAGTTCTATACCACGGTTCACTTCCACTCTCGTGGTGACCGTGCAATCACTTGGATGACCAACGGTGAGCAGTACTATGCCACTTTTGAGGTTTTTGCTCAGGCTCTTGGTCTGGAGAGTCACCTGGACCATGAGATCATTATCTCCAATCTCAAGGCCATGGACAGGGATGACATGAGCTATATGTACCCTCCTCACGTCAAGTGTGAAGCTAGACTGGCCAGGAACATCCTCCCGTTCTACAGCATCCTCAACAGAATTCTTAGGAGGACAGTGGCTCCGAAGGAAGGGGATGCAGGGATCATCCAGGGTCACCTCAGGCACCTGTTGGCCCTCATCGATGGACATGAGATGTTCAACCTTGTAGATTACATCTTTGATGATATCTACAACATCTCACACACGCCCAACCGTGCCTGTGGTTATGCACCGTACATTATGTGTCTGATCGAGAAGGTGTCCGGGCTTGTGTTTGTGAAGGACACCACTCACCAGCCTCTCCGACCCCAGATGCCTCCTGCTGTCCAGATCCCTCCGCGCCGGAAGAACGCGGATCCTCCCTCTCAGCCGGAGGAACCTCGTGGTGGAGCCTCTCGTCGTGCCACTCACTCTCCCGGTGGATCCTCTAGCAGCGGAGTCCTCAAGTTTCTTAGGTCCATCTTCACCTCGTGCCGCAAAGCCGAGGTGCGAGCTCAGCGGACTGAGAGGTACGTGAGGAATCTCTGCGACAAGATGGAGATTCCGATGAGCCCTGAGGCCTCCGACGACGAGCTCACTCCTTACCCCCTTCTCACCCCCGAGGAGTTGGCACTCTTGGGTGAGACGGAGGGTACCTCCTCACCAGGCTCCGACGACGACGACGACGATCATGAGGAAGACGTCGAGGACCCGGAGGCCACGGAGAGTGACTCCCGCGACGGCGATAGTGACGAGGACGAGGACTAGCTTTTGGGTCCTTGTCCCCCTCTTCTTTTCCTTTTTGGTGCCTTGATGCCAAAGGGGGAGAGTTAGGGGGAGTCAGTCCTTTGTGTGTGTTTGGGGGAAGTAGCAGTCTTTTGTGTGTGTGGTGTGTTCTTGTCTTTTGGACCTCTTTTGTAACTTATTCATGCTACTTGGACGTTTACATTTGTGCAAGACTTGCTAATGTTGTTAAATATCAATATAATGTTCCTATTGCCAATCTTTTGATTATATTGATGCTTTTTATGTCTTGTCACAATTGTTGAGCACATCACGTAGGCACCCCACCATAACGTGTGTGGGTATGAAAGATCTCCTCCACCTCTTTTACATGCTGCATACATTGAGGGGGTCATTCATACGCACACAAGTTATGAAAACCAAAATTTCTACTCCTATTTGTGAAGGACTTGATGTGTTGTCATCAATCACCAAAAAGGGGGAGATTGAAAGTGCATCTAGGTTCCCCGTGGGTTTTGGATGATTGATGACGACAATTAAGTCGCTGATGAGCTCATGTGATCTTAGCACAGGTATGGACTCGATTGGAGACGCAAACCCTCAAAAAGGAAAAGGAAGGAAACGGAGTCGACTCGAAGCATAGAAACTAGGGTTTCTAGCGTGTTGAGTTAGACTAGCCGTAGAAATAGGAAGGTGTGTGCGTAAAGTGCAATGAGATCAAAGTAGGAGCTCAAGAGTGGTGGTTGAGGTGAAAATCCTATTTGGAGTTGAAGTTAGAGTAGTCTGGCAGGAGTGGCCGGACTAGTCCGCCTTAGGGCCGGACTAGTCCGCTCCAGGCCAGACTAGTCCGTTTTCACACGGACCAGAAGGTCCTGTGTGACTTCGGACTAGTCCGTAGTGGACCGGACTAGTCCGGGGTACCCCTTGAAGTGGAGTTTCGGGACTAAGTCCTAGAGAGCGGACTTGTCCATTTTGAGGCAGACCAAAAGGTCCTGTGTGAGATCGGACTAGACCGTCCTTGGGCCGGACTAGTCCGTGGTGCTGAGTGCAGAGAGGTTTTGTGACTAAGTCTGGGAAGGCCGGACTAGTCCGCCCTTGGGGCCGGACTAGTCCGTGGTCTCTAGACTAGTCCGTTTTCACACGGAACAAAAGGTTCTGTGTGAGATCGGACTAGTCCGGTAAGGGCTGGACTAGTCCGTTGTGGAAGTTACCGTTTGAATTTGAACTTTGGCGGGTAGCGTGACGATTGTCGCGCAGTGCGACGGTGTCAGAGGGGTCAGTGGTCCCCTAGGCCGGACTAGTCCGGGCCTGAGGCCGGACTAGTCCGCGCTTTTGCTTAGGTCAGCAGTTTGGGCTCGGGACTCCTATAAAAAGGGGACCCCCGGCCTCATTTAAAACTCTCTTGAACCCTATCGCTGCCACAGCCAACTTGGAGCACTCTTAAGCCTCTTTCTTGCCAACTTTCCCTCTAAAACTAATTCATGTGTGGATTAGGGTTTAGTGAGGTGGAGAAGAGGAAGAACATCGTGCTTGTGCTCCCGGTTTGATCTCTTGCACTCATTGAGTCTTTGTGAGCTGTGTGTTGAGTGTGTTTTGTGTTGTTGATCATCTTTGTGGTGTGGGAGCCTCAGATTGTGAGAAGCCCCAACGAATCTTGTATTCACACTTGGAGATAGTGGAGAACCAAGTTAGGCCCGTGCGGTAAACTTGGTGAGGGAAGGGTTGGTGAACCCGGTCCTTTGTGGACTCCTCAACGGGGAGTAGATTCTTGTGTGGAATCGAACCTCGGGATAAAATCCTTGTGCCTCCGTGTTCTTCGCATCTTATTTATTGCATACTTTGTTCTAGGGTTGCTAGTCTTGTCGTGTACTTCACTTTTCTATAACCTAGTTGAAACTTGACTTACTCTTGTGTTGGTAGTTTCTAAACTTGTCATAAACATATCCTAACTTGTAGCCTCGAGAAAATCCCCTTAAAACTTACTAGAAACACTTTCTAGGGTTCTTCACGCAGGCTGACCGGACTAGTCCGCCCCTAGACCGGACTAGTCTGCCCCCTGTGATTTAACCTCGTTTTATTAAGTCATTTGCAGGTCAATTAGCCTATTCACCCCCCCCCCCCCCCCCCTAGGCAACTTTCAGTCCCCCTTGCATATGTCTAGTGAGACGGGTTAGTCTTGCTGAGCCTTATGCTCACGTTTGCGCTTTAACGATTTTTGCAGGTATTAGTTTTATTTCTGCTGTTCAGGTTGTACATGAGACTCGAGGTGTCGAGATAAATCTCATGTGAGTCACGCCGCTGCTAAATGTTCTTCATGTTGCTATTGAGAAGCGTCCTAGGGCATGGACGTCTTCTCTCCTGCTTAGTTAGGTGAGATTATGAATATGTATTTCCCGCTGCGTGTGTACTTCTGTGGTACACTCTTTTGTAAAATCTTCTTATTATGAAATGAAAACTTTATATGTTTCGGTATCCTTTTTGTGTGTGCTGTTAGGTGTCGCATCGCACGGCACCACCCAATGAGATCCTCGGAGGTGTGGACTCCAGTCCCCACAGTAACCAATACAGTGTTGGAGGTACGAGCCATACCAACTAGGATAAATACATCCATGCATGGGATTGTGGATCCTGTGTGTGGGCCATACCAGCAAGCGGCGTACTGCATGGCACTATGGGTCAATGTGAGCTTAGGTTCGTCGACTTGCGCGCGTTCGTGGCTGCCTGCCCTGTAGTCTCTAGGCCATTAATTCTCGATGTCGCTGCTGCAATCCTGTAGATTGGCTGGGCCTAGACCAGGGTATGCCGCGGCCCACCCGGCATACCCTGTAGGTCTGCCCATGCTGCATCATCCTATTATTGTTCAACAATAGCATGCCACCATCATCCTTCGGAGGCACTCATCCACCTCTTCTTCCTATCCTTCGCCTCCTAGATTGTATTCATCATCATCCCTGAGGATCAACAAGTTAACCAGCTTCATCATCACCTTGTCGACGATCTCACCTCGTCGTGGCGTGAGGTGTGCGGCCCGCCACGAGTCATCTGCACTGCACCCCCGCCCATTCCATTCTATGGGACGTATGTACTATGTAATGAACACTCTTCACTTCATGACGAGGTCCTCCAGATGACCTACCAACAAAGCGGACAACTCTTGTTTCACCACACCCATAGGGACTACCATGGGCGGACCTACAGGGTATGCTGGGTGGGCCGCGGCATACCGTGGTCCAGGCCCAGCCAACCTGCATGATTGCAGCAGTGACATCGAGAATTAATGGCCAAGAGACTACGGAGCAAGCAGCCACGAACGCGCGCAAGTCGACGGACCTAAGTTCACATTGACCCATACTGCCATGCAGTACGCCGCTTGCTGGTATGGCCCACACGCAGGATCCACAATCTCATGCATGGATGTATTTATCCTGGTTGGTATGGCTCGTACCTCCAACACTGTATTTGTTACCACATACTGGCCGACCCAATTGCTCTTGTGCACGTACGTACGTACGCTTTCGCGCGTCACATGGCACAACAGACCATACGCTGCCGCTGTAGATTGAATCCGACAATTCTTCAATTAGAGCTGTAGATACATGGTTCTAGGCTTCTTATATTTACTAATTAGATATTTTATTTTTGGGCCACCACGTTAATTATTTTTTAGTAATATAAAAACCAAACGACATCTCTTCATAACTTCATTGAATGCCATTATGTTAAATTCTTATGGAGAATGGTTCAATTTATTTTTGTCTTCATCCACCGCAAAGCCTCAATCTATATTCTAGTTGGATTTAATATTCATCACATTATTTACTACACATATACAAATTATATTAAAAATTTACAATTACTTAGCAAATTGCTAAATAATTTTAATAAACTATATATATTTTTTGTGGCATACGCTGTACTAAAATTCTAGGTCCGCCACTGATGAAGAGTGTTCATTACATAGTACATACGTCCCAAAGAATGGAATGGAATGGAATGGAGTGGAATGGAATGGAATGGGCGGGGGTGCGGTGCAGATGACTCGTGGTGGGCCGCACACCTCACGCCACGACAAGGTGAGATCATCGACAGGGTCAGGATGAAGCTGGTTAACTTGTTGATCCTCAGGGATGATGATGAATACAAGCTAGGAGGTGAAGGGTAGGAAGAAGAGGTGGATGAGTGCCTTCGAAGGATAATGGTGGGACGCTATTGTTAATCATTAATAGGATGATGCAGCATGGGCGGACCTACAGGGTATGCCGGGTGGGCCGCGACATACCCTGGTCCAGGCCCAGCCAACCTACGGGATTGCAGCAGCGACATCAAGAATTAATGGCCTAGAGACTACGGGGCAGGCAGCCACAAACGCGCGCAAGTCGACGGACCTAAGCTCACATTGACCCGTACTGCCATGCAGTACGCCGCTTGCTGGTATGGCCCACACACAGGATCCACAATCCCATGCATGGATGTATTTATCCTGGTTGGTATGGCTCGTACCTCCAACACTGTATTTGTTACCACATACTGGCCGACCCAATTGCTCCTGTGCACGTACGTACGTACGCTTTCGCGCCTCACATGACACAATAGACCATACGCTGCGGCTGTAGATTGAATCCGACAATTCTTCAATTGGAGCCGTAGATACATGATTCTAGGCTTCTGATATTTACTAATTAGATATTTTATTTTTGGGCCACCATGTTAATAATTTTTTAGTAATATAAAAACCAAACGACATCTCTTCATAACTTCATTGAATGCCATTATGTTAAATTCTTATGGAGAATGGTTCAATTTATTTTTGTCTTCATCCATCGCAAAGCATCAATCTATATTCTAGTTGGATTTAATATTCATCATATTATTTACTACACATATACAAATTATATTCAAAATTTACAATTACTTAGCAAATTGCTAAATAATTTTAATGAACTATATATATTCTTTGTGGCGTACCCTGTACTAAAATTCTAGGTCCGCCACTGATGAGGAGTGTTCATTACATAGTACATACGTCCGATGGAATGGAATGGAATGGAATGGGCGGGGGTGCAGTGCAGATGACTCGTGGCGGGCCGCACACCTCACGCCACGATGAGGTGAGATCATTGACAGGGTCATGATGAAGCTGGTTAACTTGTTGATCCTCAGGGATGATGATGAATACAAGCTAGGAGGCGAAGGATAGGAAGAAGAGGTGGATGAGTGCCTCCCAAGGATGATGGTGGGACGCTATTGTTTAACAATAATAGGGTGATGCAGCATGGGCGGACCTACAGGGTATGCCGGGTGGGCCGCGGCATACCCTAATCCAGGCCCAGCCAACCTACGGGATTGCAGCAGCGACATCGAGAATTAATAGCCCAGAGACTACGGGGCAGGCAGCCACGAACGCGCGCAAGTCGACGGACCTAAGCTCACATTGACCCATACTGCCGTGCAGTATGCCGCTTGCTGGTATGGCCCACACACATGATCCACAATCCCATGCATGGATATATTTATTCTGGTTGGTATGGCTCATACCTCCAACATTGTATTTGTTACCACATACTCGCCGACCCAATTGCTCATGTGCACGTACGTACATATGCTTTCGCGCGTCACATGGCACAACAGACCATACGCTACGGCTGTAGATTGAATCCGACAATTCTTCAATTGGAGCCGTAGATACATGATTATAGGCTTCTTATATTTACTAATTAGATATTTTATTTTTTGGCCACCACGTTAATTATTTTTTAGTAATATAAAAATCAAACGACATCTCTTTGTAACTTCATTGAATGCCATTATGTTAAATTCTTATGGAGAATGGTTCAATTTATTTTTGTCTTCATCCACCGCAAAGCATCAATCTATACTCTAGTTGGATTTAATATTCATCATATTATTTACTACACATATACAAATTATATTAAAAATTTACAATTACTTAGCAAATTGCTAAACAATTTTAATAAACTATATTTTTTGTGGCATACCCTATACAAAAATTCTAGGTCCGCCACTGATGAAGAGTGTTCACTACATAGTACATACGTCTCACGGAATGGAATGGGTGGGGGTGCAGTGCAGATGACCCGTGGCGGGCCGCACACCTCACGCCACGACGACGTGAGATCATCGACAGGGTCATGATGAAGTTGGTTAACTTGTTGATCCTCAGGGATGATGACGAATACAAGCTAGGAGACGAAAGATAGGTAGAAGAGGTGGATGAGTGCTTCCGAAGGATGATGATGGGACGCTATTGTTGAACAATAATAGGATGATGCAGCATGGGCGGACCTACAGAGTATGTTGGGTGGGCCGCAGCATACTCTGGTCCAAGCCCAGCCAACCTACGGGATTGCAGCAGCGACATCGAGAATTAATGGCCCAGAGACTACGGGGCAGGCAGCCACGAACGCGCGCAAGTCGACGGACCTAAGCTCACATTGACCCGTACTGCCATGCAGTACGCCGCTTGCTGGTATGGCCCACACACAGGATCCACAATCCCATGCATGGATGTATTTATCCTGGTTGGTATGGCTCGTACCTCCAACACTGTATTTATTACCACATACTGGTCGACCCAATTGCTCATGCGCACGTACGTACGTACACTTTCGCGCGTCAAACGGCACAACAGACCATACGCTACGGCTGTAGATTGAATCTGACAATTCTTCTGTTGGAGCCGTAGATATATGATTCATGCTTCTTATATTTACTAATTAGATATTTTGTTTTTGGGCCACCACGTTAATTATTTTTTAGTAATATAAAAACCAAACGACATCTCTTCATAACTTCATTGAATGCCATTATGTTAAATTCTTATGGAGAATGGTTGAATTTATTTTTGTCTTCATCCACCGCAAAGCCTCAATCTATATTCTAGTTGGATTTAATATTCATCATATTATTTACTACACATATACAAATTATATTAAAAATTTACAATTACTTAGTGAATTGTTAAATAATTTTAATAAACTATATATTTTTTGTGGCATACTCCGTACTAAAATTCTAAGTCCGTCACTGTGATGCAGGACGACGATGGCTTCCAGCAAGGCATCACGGCTGGTGACGTGTTCATAAGTATGTTTGAGTGAGCAGGGTCTCGCTAGAGGGCATGCGTCGTCGGATTAAGGGCGTGTTTGGATTTCCACCGTACTTTGCCGCACCTTATCACGCCGCAACGGCACATGCGTTACTCCTTAATTAGTCAGCCACACACCACGCCACAGCAAGCTAGTTCAAAAATCTTGCCAACTCTTGCCGCAAGCATAGCTTAGGCGGCGCTGAACTTGCGGCATGGCAAGCGTCGGCCAGCATCCAAACATGCTCTAACTTGTCGGTTTTGCGGCGAGGGTAATCAAAATGGTTCAGATTGCCCACTGGTGAAGGGGGACGATACCTCGATACAACACCATCTTCTCTTAAGTTGATTCCAGCTCTTTTTCCGTTTTCCCCTTATATCTAGTGCATATAGGTGGCCAACGGGCCGTGCCGGCCGGGACCGAGCCTGAAAAGCCTCAGCCCGGCACGGTCCGGAAAAAAATCGGACCGTGTCGGGCCGGCCCGCGGGCCGAAGGTCCAGGTTCGGGCACGGCTCGAACTCAATTTAAATGTGTCGAATTGTGTCGGGCCGTCAACGGGCTGTGCGTGTCGGGTCGTCAATGGGTGGTGTCGTGTCGGGCCGGCCCGTGGCCCGTTTCAGTTAAAAGGACACTAAAAACAACAACAAAAACATTATTCGAGTCTAAACAGGTCATGTCGAGCCGTGTCGGCCTGTCGTACCGGGTCTAAACGGGTTGTGCCTGCAAGCCCAACAGGCCGGATGTCCAGGCGCAGCATGCACCGGGCTTCGGGTCGAGCCGGGCCCATTTTTTGGCCAAGCCAAGTTCGCGCCTTGTTTTTTTTTTGCGGGCTTTCGCGTCGGCCCATCTGGCCCGACTTATTTGGCCACCTATACTAGAGCAGTAGTTTATGTCGCTGTTGACAGCTTAAATGTTTATGTCATGTGTGATACCAAGATTTAGTTACGCGCTTCTTGCTTCTACTTCGTCATGTAGCTGTTGTGGAACAAGAGAATTTTGTTTGTAAGGCACGAAGAATGGCATTTGTTCCATGGAGAAAATTTGGTTGAAATTGTTAATAGATATTTCCTCTTTTTCAAAAGATTATCACCTTTAATTAAAAAATGAGTTAAAGATGACAATACTTTAAGAAAGAAGAAAATACCTTATTTGTCCACCACAACAGTACGAAATTTTCTAGAATCGCCGGTGCCCAGTAGAGGTGTGATCGAACGAGTTACCGGACAAAAGGCAATGATGACACTACGGAACCGTTCACACGAAAGCTAGTGTGGGGGCAGTGTCCACAAATAAATTGAAGTTCCAATCACTCCCTATTGTGCGGCAGTGTCAACAAAAGCTAGTGTGGGGCAGGGTCGGGTCAACAAAAATTAAGTGTGAAGGAGAGGAAAAGCGTATTGCCCAATAGACTCTTGGATGCGGGCAATTATCAAGCAAAAGAAACCGGTGGTATTCTATTTTATTATAAGAAAATTGTGCTTATAAGCAAGTCGGTGCTATAAAATTGTGCCCTCAAACATCGAATTATTAACTTATTTAAACAAATGCAGTTCCCATCCGGGACCAATGCACCGGCAACATGCTCATGCATAACAGAGTTGAGTTGCAACATCGGACAAACCATTTGTCAAATGAAAGATTTCCATGCTACACTCTGACCTCCACGCCAGCATCTATCAGATGCTCTTTCACGGCTAGAATGGGGACCTGTGACAAAGCAGAAGCTGGCACATCAATTCTCTCTATCAAGTAAACAATAGATAATATTTACCCCAGTGTGTCAAAAGTTGATAAATGGATACCAGAAATTCAATCACGACCCAACACATTAGTGCTACTGCTACAGATGATCATGGACTTTTAAAACCCCGCACATGTGCATTACAAACTCCACAATCACTAACTGAACTGATCTAAAATAATGCAACTAGTGGGTTGAACCTATGAAGGCTCAGTGAGATCCATCTAAGAGATGAGATATGTTTGCAGACAAGAAGCAACATTATCTGGGAATATTCTGCTGCATAGCATTACAACAGGACAAAATGAAAGATATAAATGGAAATAATCATCAGTACCTCTTTCCGGTGGAAAATGCCAGCAGCAAGAGCAGCAGATGCATTTGTTTTATCAAAGACTTCTGAAAAATGGTCAACAGTGCCAGCACCACTGCTTGCAATGACAGGGATTGTCACAGCGTCAGACACCATTTTGACCAAATCTATGTCAAATCCACAGCCCTGGCCTGCAAGAGAAGATGCCATAATGTAATCTTGGATGTATAAACCTATGAATGAAGGAACCAATCTACATGAAAATTCAAGCAAACACGTAACTGACACTTTAACCACAATTTTGAATCAATGACACGACATGCCTTGATTATGAGAACTTAAAGTTAAGAGACTATTTATTTCACTCAAAACATTGCAGACCTGAGTCCAAAGTCGCACACTTACGTTGTCCAATATAGGCAGTCTCAAACCCAGATTTAGGAGGTTTGTGGTAGCTCAGCGTGCAAACATAAGAATCAAGGAAAAATAATCTTTTTAAATTGGAAAGCACTAGTCATATAATCATGTGCATGACTTACTAAAATGCCTTAATGACCTAAAAATATAATCATAGAAACAAACATCTAAAGAGAAACTGAATTCCTAAATGGAAAACTGATCATTTTAGGAGAATGAATAGCCATCTAGCTTGTACTTAGAGCACAACATGATAGGAACATACCATCACAATCAATGCAGTTCAGCAGTATTTCTCCTGCACCCAATTCTTCTACAGCTTTTGCTAGTTCATATGCTCCTATAGGTCGGATATCACGTCCACCACTTACCTGAAACAGAAATATATCTGTTGAAATCAAAATTATTAGAACTAGTTTTTTTTTTAAAAAAAAATGTTGAAAGGGCGACTCACGGTACACTGGTACCATGCATATTCTTCTCCTGACGGACCTGAAAAGTAAATGAGTTGTGAGCATGTTTAAAAGACAGAATGGTATTTTACAACACAGATAGTCAGATAAGCTATCAGAAAATACCTTTACTGGAAACCTTTACAGTTTTGAAGGGTACATCTTCAGGGCTTTTGACATATACTCGTCGCGGATCTATACTTACAACTACAGCCTGAAATATGGAAAATACCCTCATTAAAAGTGATTTTTATAGGTCATAATGATTCTTCTTAAATTGGTCCCGAATGGCAGATGTCATCTCATCTTCTAAGCCCAGATTCTAATTCAATCTGATTCTTTTTTTTATGATTTTTATGATGCTCAAGAACTTCGAATGTTGAACACCATTCATGTCAATAGAAGAGGGAATCCAGCCTACCCCAACGTGCTTGACACAAAGGCTTTGGTGTTGTTTTCAAAGGATATGTGGGAACCGATCAGTGTTTCAGCCAAAATCAAAAGTTCAATGCAATGCAAATGAACTGCAGAATTTAGTGGCATATGAATGGCAGAATGAAAATTTGAGCATGATATTTTTGTGATGTTAATTCATTAAAAAATAACAAAAAGGAAACATCCACATATTGTAAAAATTAGTTAATGTCATAAATACCAATTATGATATTTTGATTTTGTTTGGTAACACGCCAATATAATTATATACAAATAAGTGATAATGTATTATAGAAGTAAACAAAGAAACCTGATTGCCATATACTCTAGATATTTGCTCCAGGCTGCTTTTCCCTGTCTTTACCTGATATACAGAAAGAACTAAATAATGGGGAAATAGCTGAACAATATAAGAAAAATAAAATACATACACCAGTTCGTAAAAAGGCTTCAGCAGCAAAAACAGCATCACTTCCAATAGAAATTTTGTCAGCGCCAGACCTGAAATATTCTGATGCTACTTCCAAGCTTGAATAGTATCTGCAAAGAAAGAAAAATGTGCACAAATTTCAAAGACATGTTTTCCCTTCTCAGTGTTGACTAGTGCAGCAAAGCGTGTCCCTTGGTTGTAAAGATAGAACCAAAGTATAGGAAAAACGCAGAGTTGCAAAGGAATCAATAAATAAAATGACGGACTGTCCTAAAGCCCTCAAAAAACCCATAGTATAAAACAAGAGCATTCGTATTTTTTAGATAATGACAAGAGCATTCGTATAATAATATAATACATAAAATAAGGGCATTAATTGCAATAAATTTTTAACAATCAAATCAAAACAATATTCAGCAAATTAACTTAACAAGCCAGTGAGAGATATGCACTGCTGAGAAAATATTTTCAAGATCAGGATATGGGAAATAACCTTCCATTTGCATCCGTGAAATCTCGTATACCTCCACCAACAGTAAGAGGTACAAAAACTTTCTCGGAGGCACAACGCAATACCTACCAAGTATACCATGTCATTTCACCAGATAACAAAGCATAAAGTCTAAAAAATGAAGTATAGATCTTAACAAACCTCTAGCATTGGCAAATCACCCAACGGAAAGTCACGGAAACCAGTAATATTCAAGAAGCTAACCTAGGGAAAATTATTCATGGTATTAGGCTATAAATTTATATAAAGAAATAAGTGGACCAAAAATATGAGTAACATACCTCATCAGCACCATCTATGTAGTACTGACTTGCTAAATCAACTGGTTTGCCGAGGTTTCTTACCTATGAGCATGATGCAAATGTGTTCAAATGATGTGCAAGTAGTGTCATAGTTCTTAAGGCGGTAAGGCGACTTAAGAAGATGGACCTCCTTTTTACCTTTTAAGCGATAAGGCGTAAGGCGAAGGCGAGACGACGCCTTAGTTATATAAAAAAAATTAAAAATATTGGAATTTCTGTCATTGTTTATATAAAAAGAATACAAAATAACTTGTAAAAACTGAAGTAGTCCAATCTAAACAAAATCGGCACAACACACCAGAGGCCCAAAAGTGGCCCAGTACCTCAGTCCTAACAAAAAACCCTAACCTCTTCCTCTCTACTCCCCGTAGCATTCCTCTGCTATTCCCAGACGCGCCGCCGCCCCTTGGGAGCGCGGCCACAGCCCCCTAGCAGCGCTGCCGCCGCTGCCATCCCTTGCTCCCGCCGCGGCCGCCGCCTTCCATGCTCGCCACGCCCCGCCGCCGGCTTCCCGCCGCCTTCTCTGCTCTCGCCGCACCTCGCCGGCCTGCTGCCGCCGGATTTGCGCGCCGCCGGCTCCCCCTGCTCCCGCGCCGCCAGATTCTTGCTCCCGCGCGTCGGCTCCCTCCTGACGCTGTCGCCTTACCGTCCAAAGCAAGGCGACGGGACACCTTACGGGGCTCGACCGCTCTACCGCTAAAGCGACGCTTTAGCGTCGCTTTAGCGATGCCTTGATAACTATGAGTAGTGTATCAGCCTAATTATAATAAAATTGCCTTAAATCATTTGATTGAATAACATCCTTGAGAAATGAACTACGCTCAAAGTATCACTTAGAATCAGCCGAAAAGCACAAAGTTAATTAGTTTAGTCCTGAACTCCTGATGCACAAAAAGTTTAATCACTTGTAGGGTCAACGGATAGGCTTGTACCTCTTTACTGCTGCTGTGATCTCTTACATCATACTGATCACCTTTTGTTACCACAAGATCTCCATTATCATTTGACCGAACATCAAGGCATGCTATCACCTGCAAGGCTTAAGGCAATAAGAAGGGTAGTGTCTAAACTGAGGTCCACACTTGGATTTTCAAAATACGAGGCTTACTCTCTTTGCAAGTTTTGAGGCTTTCCTACGTGCTGGGACCTACATTGCAAGTACAAGTAAGAATTTTACGCCAAAAATATCAAATGAATAACAGTGCCAAATAGAAAATAGTACCTTTGCCCCTGAAGAATTAGGACTAAGGAAATTTTTTAAAATAGAAAGGCCGGTGGCTGCACAGAAACGAATAGTTTTAGAGATTATTAGTATTAGTAAATTTAAACTCAAAAAATCTGAATCCAAACTACATATTTACCTCCGCTCTTTTCTGGGTGAAATTGAACCGCCTGAACGTTGCCCATCGAGATGGATGATATGAAGCTTCCCCCATAGTTGCAAATTGATGAAATCCAGTCTTTATTAGCATCTGACTAAGCATGTAGAAATAAACAACTCACATCTCATGAGTCAACCGAAAGAGCAAGCACCAAACGTAGATGCCACTTACAGGTGGTGCATGGTACGAGTGAACAAAGTACACATGGTGGCCACCAACTTCCTGCAGAAGCTGTGTGTCCTTGGTGATCTCGAGAGCATTCCAGCCAATGTGAGGCACGATGAGGCCCTTAGAGGAATCGAATCGCCTGACCACGCCTGGTATCACACCGAGGCCCCTAACTGCAATAGCAAACTCTACTGTCAGCTTCATGTACATCGAGAGCTTAGCAAGCAAGTGCGGACGAAGAGAGATGTTTGACAACAGCTTACCAGGTCCATTCTCCTCACTGGAGTCGAAGAGCAACTGGAGGCCGAGGCAGATGCCGAGGAAGGGTCGGTCCCGGCAGATGTACTCGCGGAGTGCGTCGGCCATGCCGGTGCTGTTTAGGACGTCCATGGCGGAGCCGAACGCGCCGACCCCGGGGAAAACGAGCCGCTCGGCGGCAAGGATGTCCTTTGGGCTCCGCACGTCGCGGATGTCGAAGCCAAGGTGGCGGATGGCGTTACGCACGCTGCGCACATTACCGGCGCCATAGTCCAGCAGAGTCACCGCTGCGGCAAAATGAAAACGATGTAAGTCGTGTGCACGGCCATCGAGGAGAATGGTTTGAGCTCCGAAAAAGGAAAGTGGGGGGGGGGGGGGGGGGGGGGGGCGGTAGTGGTTGGTGCTTACTGTTGGCATCCGTGGACGCTCGCACGGAGAGGGAGGCAGAGCCGCGACGCTGATCCCAGCACTTCGGGCAGCCGGTGAAGTAGGGTACAGTGCAGATGGCGGCGCCAGTGGCCATTCCTGCCTGCGGTGGTGGAGGTGGCGGCATTGGCAATTTGCAAGTGCCCTAGCGGGTTTTCTCTCTACCCGACCCAACACAAAAAACTCACGGGTAAATTATCATATCCGAACCCGCGGGTAAAAAATGGTACCTGAATCCGTACCCGACCGGTTTCAGGTACATGTCAGGTATGACAAAATCAACTTGGTTCAACAGTGAGCATTAGGGATGGCAACGGGTTCGGTTTCGGTCGGGTGGCTCAAAAACCCGCCCGAAAAAAAAAAACTGTGGCGGGTGCATTACCAAACCCGCACCAGCACCCGCGGGTAAAATTTCACACCCGCACCCATCGGGTTTCGGACGGGTTTCGGGTTTGCAACAGCAGGTAACAGAAACTTGAAATATTAGAATTATATTCATAAATTGACAAAAAAACAGACTGAAATAGACACAAAATGTCACAAATCAGTCTCAGACAGATACAAATGGTCACAAACTCGCAGTTTGACAACATAACAACAAAATTATGGTTCACATAAACATTAAACAGCTTAACAGCCTAGAATCTTCATCACAGATTCTGGTTCATGACAGATTTACATAGAGAATACAGGAAGGTGAAGGAAACAGCCGATGGCAGTAGCTAGTTGTGCCCTCCATCAATCCACCACAGGAATAAAGCATGATGAAAAAAACGAAGAATACAGGAAGGTGAAGGAGAAGAGCGCTTACGGGACGTGCGGGACCTGCGGGTGCGACTGCTCGAGGTTGTGCCGGACTGCCGCGGGAGGACAGCGGAACTCGCCGTGTTACCAGTGAGGTCGGATCTGGCGTGGGGAACTGGGGATGCGGTGGCGACGGTCCCAGTCGACGGGATCCAGCGAACGGGATGCGAACGTCGAGCGTCGGGCCGTCGGCTCGTCGCTCCCGCCGTGCGGGCTTGTGGCGGCGGCGGCGGCGGCACTCCGAGGCAAAGGAAAGAGTGCGGGGCGCTTAGGCACCGAGCGCCGTGTGCCGTAGTGGCCACTGGCGAGTGGGCTGGGCTGCGCACCGGGTTCGCGGAAAGGCTGGGCCCCCTGGGGTTTTCTGAAATTTCGGGTGACCCGCGGGTGAAAATTCAAATTCGCATCTGCAAAAGGTGTGCGGCTCCAACCGGCATTGAAAAATAGCATCCGAATCTGCACTCGTCGGGTGTCAAACCCGTTGCGTACCCGCAACCGCAGATTTTATTGTCATCCCTAGTGAGCATGACACATGGATACCTTCGAAACGCTCTGATGCTCTTCCTTGAAGTTGAAGTAGCGACGGGCCAACGGTAGACGCGCACATCACGTCGGATCGACGTGAAAGCGTACAGCTAGGGTTACAGTTTGAAGCCACGAGTTCGCCGAGTTGAATCTTGAATGGGAGAGGGCCTGGTCCAGGCGTCCAACGCGGCGAGAGCAGGGTTAGGACGGCTCCAACGGATGGCGACATGGCGGTGGGCCGCCAGCGGCCAACTAGGGCGGGGTGGCGGCGCGATTTGGAGGGAGTGGCAGCGGCCGACGTCGAAGGAATGGTGGGGCCGGCTGAGAGGAGAGGAGGTGACCAGAGGAGAGGAGACGACCCGCAACCGGCGCCGCCACTCGTTCGGCACGACGAGCGTCGGGATCGGGGGTGTGACCGCCGAACGGGGGTCGGGCAGCGATGCGGGCGTGGAGCGCGTGAAAGGAAGTGGCGGTCGGGGGATCTGAGAAACAGAGGGTTCGAACAGTGGGCGCTGGGTATTAGGGCTTTTTAGTAATGGGCTAGGCTACCGGCTGCAGGTTCTGGACCTTCTGCCTTTTGGGCTAATGGCTATTTTGGTTAACTCGTCGGGTACTCACGGATAGAAAATTAAACTTGTACTCGTACGTGCAAAATATCAGGACGGGTTAGAGTTGTATCCGCGAGTAAAAAAATGTACCTGTGCGTACTTATCGAGTGCAACACCTGTCAGATATCTGAACCCACAAGTAGAATTGTCATCCCTATCCATCAGACACCTTGTGTACGACATTTCCAGTCTTAGACCGTCTGCAGTGGTGTTGCTGAAAATATTGTTAGATGGTGTAAATTTAGATTAAATATTGTAAAAGTAGAAGAAGAATAATGTATAGAGTAACAAGTGTAAATAGCCTTATGCAGGCCTGCCTCCAGCTTTGGTCTTCCCGTCCAGATGGTTCCTGTAGAGGCAGAGCAGGATGGCCGTATTTAGTGTTCACCACGGAGCCGACGAGCATGGTCCGTAGGATTACCAACACAAACTGCCTGAAGAAGATGTCATTATACATGGCGAACACCAGCTTCTATGGGTTGCCGATGGTTATGACGGCATCAGGTGTCGTTGGTTCAGCGACAACGTCAGCACGAACATGGTGCTCATACGAACCACTAGGTCGCGTTCGCACCAGAGGATGGGTAGCTCTGCCGCCGCATATTCCTTGTCGGCTCATCGTTGCGCCCCTCCCGTGTCGTTCGCAGGAGCGTCACGTCGTTGCGCCCTCCCGCGTCCCCTGCCGGAGCACCACCTTGTCGCGCCCTCCTGCATCCCCCGCCACCTCCGCCTGTCCAGCACCTCTTCCTCCACACGGCCTGGACCATGCCGGGTCGGGACATGCGGCGAAGGGATGAAGATAGGGAGGATGATGAACTTGAGATGGAGTAGGGCGAAGCTCGCATGCGCGGGAGGAACAAGCGCAAGACGGAGGACTCACACGTCCTCCAGGTGGGACGAAATGTTCCGCTCGTTTTTGTGGGGATCAAGTCATCCCAAATTTGAGATGAATATTCTTCATTAAGGACGATTCCATCCTACATGTCTCCAAAACAAGCAATATTAAAAATATTTTCGTCCCATTCTATCTCACAAACCAAATACATACTAAGGGTACTATTTTATCCAGATTCTGACGGACTGAAAGGTTCGAAGGAACCAAAAGATGTAGAGTGTATTTAGTTTAGCTCTGTATTAATGAAAAAATTATTTTAACTGTAAGTTCTAAAAACTGTTGTGAGTTAAGAGAAAGAAAAAATAGAAAACGATTCACATTTGTAAGCAATGTCAGATGAGTAATTTTTCCATTATTTAATGAATAATCTGGAAAATCTAGAGTGAGAGCAGGCTCTGAGCAAATCCAGATTTTTTGCAGCGAATCACAAACGAACCTGATGACCGATAAGGTAGCTAACTAATCGCTATTGATACGGTGGAAATTATTTTTTCCCATGAAACTATCAAAATTGTAGAAAATGGGGTTAATTTTTCATGATTTGTGGAGTTAATGTGGCAGAGATTAACTTTACTTTAAAACTATATGATGTTTATGTAGCAAAGCAAGAGAGAAATAGGCACTAGTGATTCAGATGGAATGCACGGGTCACAATGCTGCCCGTCTACAAAATATTCACTACTTGCAATTGATTTTGCAACGGTGATTGATATTGCCCGTCTACAAAGGCTACAATGCTCATAAAATTAGGCGATGTCTATGCTTTGGATAGTCTGTACTCCCCCGTCCCTAAAAACTTGTCGTTTTGTAGTTCAAAAATGAACTACAAAGCGACAAGTTTTCAGGGACGGAGGGAGTATATTTCTACCACCATTCTCACTTTATGGAAATACAGTAACAACAAGCCATACTATGTTATGTTTTCCATATACAGATAAATGTCTTATACATGTTTCACACATATGGGAACGCTGACTAGCATAAGTTAATGCACCGAACACCATACATGGTTCATGATCAAATGCATAAACATCGGGCCACATAATAGTACTAGTAGTTTATAAGCAAATTCAGATGGTCGTCAACCAATAGACATCAAATAGCTTCATAACTGCATGGTAAAACATAGTAATTAATTAACGACTTGTTAAACACAAAAAATATTCAGCAAAACCAGAGACAAAAACACATCGCATGCCATCTCTTTTCCGAGACCGCAACTTTCAAGACTTCTCTCAAGTATCAGATAATATAAGTTTTGCATTATTATATAGAATAATGCCTAAAAGTTGAAAATAGGGCAGTTCATTTGCCCTTACCCATGAAAATAGGGCAGCACAATCGTTGAAAAACATGCTAATAATAAACATCACTTTTCCCTATTTCAAACGCAAGACCTCATCATAACACAAGTAGAGACACTACATCTGCATCCTTTAAAATAATTGCAAATAAACAATACTAAATTATCAAAGTTTAAACCAGGGAAGATGTTTAGCTATATTTTTAGATAAACAGTGGGTGAGCTTAGAAATTTTAAGGGCACAGACACACGTAGGTGTCAAGGCATATTAGTGTGTGCAAAAGGTCGAAGATGGACGGGGCATTATTCTCTTATGTAATGTTGAAAATTTTCTCTGAAGGACATCTATGCCTCTCACTAACATCTATGCCTGTCACTGTTCTAATCTTAAGAGGCTACTGTCACCAAGTAGGGCTATTAGACTGTCCACACTCGTGGACCTCTATATTTCACCTCTATATCTCATCTCTAAAAGATTCCTTTCTTTACAGTTTCGTTTCCCACGCTCGTTCACCTCTATATCACACATCTATACCAACTTTTATCTATTTTATTCCTTTCTTCCCCTTTTCTTTATTTTTTCCCTTCTTTTATTCCTCCTCCTTTCCTCTCTCTCCTCATAGCGCTCACGGTATCTGTGGCGGGGCGCCGTACCGATCGCCACTTTAGCGGCCGCTATAGCGGTACCGCTGCGGCCGGCCAGCCCCGCCAAACGCTGATAGCGGCGTCCATACCGCTGCCGCTGCGGGCAGTCTTATATATCCTCAGAGTGACTCGAACCTAGGTAAATCACTGTGGCATCATCATTATATATTTCATCGCTTGACGCAACCTCTCTCTAAACAAAAATAGCCCGCTACACCCCGACTGAACGTTCAAGGGGTGAGGATCTAGTGACCCCCAAATCTAGATAACAAGTGTCAACAATATAGTGGTGTGTGTAGCGTGAGAGGGTCATGCTCGCGGAATGAAATCGCCTGCAGTAACTGCACTGCAGTTACTGCAGCTGACTGGTGGGGTCAGGGGCCGTGGGGCCCACCTGTCAGCTGCAGTAACTGCAGTGCAGTTACTGCAGAGGATTTGAGTCCCATGCTCGCACGACAGGCCAGGTCAGCCAGCTGCAGGTCCGATGGGCTAGGAGCACATGCGAGTCATTTCAGGGTACGACTCCATAGATAAGGCAGAACTAAAGATGTACGGGTTGTTGTCATTTACTCCCTCCGGTTTCAAAAAAGAAGTCGTTTTAGCTCTGTACTCAAAGTTACATAAAAGAAGTCATTTTCATTTTCCAATGCATTTTTGTCAAATATACCCCTATATGGTTCCCTTCGTTCCACGTGCTCAACCAATCAGTCAAGGTTTGTATGTAGATGTAACTGTATTTATTATGGGTAAAGAAGGAAAACTGTAGTAAAATTAATGACTTCTTGGTATGCGAAATCTTGTCTAAAATGACTTCTTTTTCGAAACCGGAGGGAGTAGGAAGGGAGAGTCGTAGAAGTTAGGAAGGGACAAGGGAGAGTTCTAGGTGAAAATAAAATCAGGATGTAACCAGCTATATAAGGCCGACAGATCATTTGAATAAAACAATCCTCTCACTATTCCTGAACTCCAACATAATCGTTGACGGGTCTTCGTATTAAATGACTCCTCATTATACCTCTTTTCTCTACACTACAGGAATCCCGACGATTTGCGACGGCCGTGGCCGTCGCAAATAAGGCATATATCGTCGCAAATAAGCTATTTGCGACGGCTTTCTTTATTTGCGACGGTTTTTGGCCGTCGCAAATAAGCTTAATTGCGACAGCTTGGTCCGGCCGTCGCAAGTTACTGCCGCAGGCCGGTAGGCCCCGCAACGTTATTTGCGACGGCCCGGCTATCGCAATTAAAGCTTATTTGCGATGGCCTGACCATCATAATTAAGTGCTTCTAATTGCGACGGTCGGGCCGTCGCAAATAAGTTCAGTGGGCAGGGCCCACATGTCCCCCTCCGGGACCCACTCTGCTATTTGCGACGGCCGCGCCGTCGCAATTTAACCTTATTTACGACGGTCTGCCCGTCGCAAATAGCAGTGGCTTATTTGCGACGACTTTGTACCTTATTTGCGACAGTACTGTATAAAAAGTCGTCGCAAATAAGGTTTTTTATTTTTTAAAAAACAGAAAACACTAACCGGCTCGATGGCCAGATTAACAGAACATTCACAGAACACATACATCACAACAGTTTCAAAACACATCGTACAAACAACGCATCAACATCAACAAACTAAACATGGGCTCACTCGCCGGTTTGACCTCCATATCCACCTCCGTAGCCACCTCCGGAGCCACCTCCGAAGTCGAAGTCCTCGTCGCGCCTCATTCCAGGCGGCGGTAGCGACAACGACGGCGTTTGTGCAGCCGTCGCGGATCCCTGCAATTAATGAAACTTAGAGTTAGAATATAAATGCATCAACATCTCTCTCCCTCCCTTCCTCTCCCTCTATCTTCATCTAAATCCCCCTCTCTTCTTCTCTTTTCATTTCTCTCTTTGTCTCTCACTCTATCTTTCTTTCTCACTCTATCTCTCTATTGCTATCATTTTCCCTCTATCTTCCCCCCCTCCCTCTATCTCCATCTACATCTTCCTCCCTCTATCTTCCCCTCCCTCTATCTCCATCTACATCTTACTCTCTCTCTTCATTCCCATCCTACTCTATCTATATTTCACTCTTTCTTCTGTCTCTCTTTCTTCTATCTCTATCTTTCTTTTATCTCAATCATTTTATTCTATCTAACTATCTCTCTCTTTCATCTATCTCGATCTTATTACGCTGGAGAAGAAGGATTAGATAGAAACTTACCTGACCCGCTGAAGAAGGATCGCCTGGGAGGACCAGTGGTAGTACCGGTAGCTGGATTCCCAGACCTTGCGCCCGAGCGATGGCCTGTCATTGCAAACATTAAATGCTACCTATTAGTAAGTCATTTACGCTGAATTAATGAGAATTTTAGTTTTTATTTTGTTACCTCCATTGCTTCCCGCATCTGCGCCAACGCTGCTGCGTGGGTTTGGATCGTGGCCTCCATCGCCCTCCTTTCCTCCTCATGTCGCTTTTCGTTTTCTTCTACAATTTCTCGGAGGGACTGCATCTCAATATCCCTCTGCGATACGCGGCGACCTCCCGTGCCCGAAGCCTGCGTGGAGCTGCCTCTCGCAGGTCTACCCGCCCTCGAGTCGACAACTCCGTCGAATATAGCGAGCCTATAAAAAAGAGAGTCAGTAATATGAAATTGAAATATCTTGAATACTTTGAATTGAAAACGATAAAATGACTTGTAAACTCACCTTCCGTGTGCTTTTCCACCACCGGTTGCATACGCGGCTTGAGGATCGATCGGTTGACGTTCCCAATCGAAATCATCGCCGTGTATCTTCCTAGCCTCCTCCCCGTACTTAGCCTGCAAAACAATAAAACCGTGTAAGTTGAACAATCTATATAGTTATATTTAATATGAATGATTTCTAAACTTACCAATCGCTCGGCTGCAACCTGACTGCACCCCGTCGGCTGAGAAGGGTCCCTGTGACCTGTCTTCCAGACCTCAGCAGGGGTGGGCGGCACCCCCGTCTCGCGCTCCTGTCAATACGTGTTAGTACGAACAATATATTATTAATATATAGACATAAGTTACACACACTTACCATGCGTTTAGCTAAACGCAAGTGGTTATCTTGCCCGTGCCTGCTCTTCCCCTCCACCCCTCTGCAGTGTCGAGCCTTCTCAGACTTAGCTTTAAACTTGTCGCTAGCCCAGTAGCGACAAAGGGCCCGAAATGCATCGGTCCGACCCTGCAACCAGCTCACGTGGCCCTGCACATAGTCCGAAGTCGTTAAAAGTACCATCGAGGAAATTATCAGAAAAAAATACTTACTACACTCCACGTACCTACGCGTACTCCTCCTCCGTCAGGTGCCTCTCGCTCTCTTGCCGGAAGTGTAACACGTGCTGCTGGTTCGCCTTCAAGTGCTCATTAATAATTTGAACACGGGCGTTCGACAAAGCTTGTCGAAGCGCCTTGGCAGCGTTGAAGTGAAACACTCGCCTCACATCCTCAAACATGCGACGGTCGTTCGGGTCCTCTAAAGTATATCTTGCCTGCGATAAAGAATATATTGAAGAGATGTTCACTAAAAGAGTTTAAGAGTTGTAACTTAGAAACTTTTTTATTATACTTACCATAAAATCGGCCCATACGGCCTCCTGAAGGTTACCGTGCTCCTGGTGATGGACGCGTGCGTAGTCCTCCCACGAAAGAGCAGGCACCCCGTCGATGACCCCGGGATAGTGCAAACGCACTATAGACCCGAGGACACCGTTCACCGATCTTTGGTGTTTCTCACCGGTGAAAGACAAGTCGTCCCAAGCCCTGTAAGATATTTATTGATTCATTCATTACTTAAGTAATCAAAAGAAACTAAAATTGAAAACTATAATTTTTATTACCTATCTCCGACTGGACGAATCACGATCCTCTGTGAAGGGACCGCGGGAGGACTGACAAAGTGAGTCCTCCTCGTCCTCCGCGTCTGCTGGGGCGCCACGTAAGGTGACCCAGACGGCTCCTCACCAGCAGAGTCAAAGGCCTCAGGAACAAACTCATCGCCAGCCGGGGGCTGGCTCGCCGAGGGCTGACTCACTGAGGGCTGCCTCGCCGAGGGCTGGCTGGCCGAGGGCTGCCTCGCCGAGGGCTGCCTCGCCGAAGGCTGGCTCACCGAAGGCGCCGCAGCATCTGAGTCAGCCGGTGAAGACTACAACATTCAAATGATTCATAAGTAAGTTTAATATGAATTTGAATTTAAAGAATTTGTCAAAAACGAGTGACATTTACCTGTGACGAAGCTCTAGAGCTGGTCTGAACGTGCCCCAGCAGCTGAGAGTGTCTGCTGCCAGTCGACGAGGCACCAACGAAAGCGTCCTCAGGTCTAGAGGGGTAGAACCCCCTCTTCGGCGACACCTTCTTACCCTTCTTTGACGCCATCCTATTGTAATTAGATAATTAGTAAATATGCAAATAAAATATATAAAATTCATGTTACTATCTTCAAGAAAACATTACTTGTAGTCACTTTCAAAATTCATCAACATCATTGTCATGTGCCTGTGCCCTACTCCTTAAACCAGCCCAACGATCTTCCATCGTGGCCTGTTCTAATTTTTGTTTTCGCGTATCATCTGCCTCTACATCTTCAACGTCTTCAACATCTCCAACTAATTGATCGAGTCCTGCACCAAGCTCGACGATAAAAGTGTCTGGCAACTCTTCTTCTTGGTACACTTCTTCAACGTCTTCGCTATCATGGTAACCATCATCCCCAGGAGTATATAGCCGCTCACGAGGATTCACCTTATATACCACCCACCAAGCACCGAGCTTCGTGCACGGATAAGGTAGATAATACACTTGTTCAACTTGATGCGCAAGAACAAATGTATCGTAACCTCGTAGTCGGTCCTTATGTTTCACTTCCACCATTCCAAATTGGTTTTCTCGAGTTCCATGAGTACGATCAAACCAATCACAGTCAAAGAAGACAACTCGAAGGGTCTTATTTCCGGTAAAAGTAAATTCAAGGATTTTGTTAATGATACCATAATAATCGGTTAAATTCCCTTGAGTGTCCATTGCTCTCGTCACAACACCGGAATTTGATGTTGCCGCGAGAGGACGATGAGCTTCAAAATGAGTTGTACGGAATCGGAAGCCATTTACGTCATATCGACCATAGATTCTAACATTCACCAATCCATAAGATAGATGCCGCAAATCTTCATGGACATTGTGAGTCCGACACTGTTATAAAAGACGAGAGAATATTACATAATACTTCTTTAATAAAAGTAATTTATAATACATAGAAGACTCTTCAACCCAGTGCGGTTTCCTGTGCTAACATTTACGGCTCGTTTCAGGCTAGCTGCGTAACCATCTGGGAATTTCAAAGTTTTCATCCATTTCATAACTTCTTTCTTTTCTTTCGATCGAAGACAGAAAGAAGCACGTGGCTTTCCACCACTTTCAGAGATTTCAAGAGTTGGACGGTGACAAATTTCTGCCAAATCTAGTCTAGCTTTATAATTGTCTTTCGTTTTGCCAGGCATATCCATGCAAGTGCTTATGATACTTTCGCTCATATTACGCTCCTGATGCATGACATCAATGTTGTGCATTAGAATCAACGACTTCACATATGGTAGCTCCCAAAGTCCACATATGTGAGTCCAATTGTGTTCCTCTCCATAACCTACGAAATATCCAGGACGACCTTCATCAGGCACCAGTTTGTCCAACATATCAGAAATTTCTGACCCGTTGAGACGCTTCGGTGGTCTTTTAGTGACAACAGTGTTCTTTCGAAAGACATGCCTCTGCTGCCTAAATATATGATTCGAGGGCAGCCAACGTCTGTGACAATCGAAGTAAGATATTTTGCCTCCATGAGTTAGTTGAAAGCAATCCGTGTCTGAAGCACATATCGGACACGTCAGACGACCGTGAGTGCTCCATCCGGAAAACATGCCGCATGCCGGCAAATCATGGACGGACCACAAATAAGCAGCTCGAAGGTTGAATTTCTGCTTCTTGTAACTGTCGTACGCTTCGACTCCTGTCCACAAGACTTTCAATTCTTCGATCAGCGGTTTTAACATCACGTTGAGACGTGACCCAGGATGATCAGGTCCAGGTACAATGAGGATGAGAAACATGAACTCGTTCTTCGTACATAAAGCAGGTGGCAGGTTGTACGGAATGACAAAGACAGGCCAACATGAGTATGGCGTGGCATTCGTACTGAACGGTGAGAATCCGTCTGTCGCTAATCCGATGCGAACATTCCTCGCATCACGAGAAAAGTCTGGATCGAAACGGTCTAGCGCCTTCCATGCATCACCGTCGGACGGATGCGTCAAGAATTGTTTGTTCTCACGTTTACCTTCTTTGTGCCATCTCATGTGTCTTGCGGTTCTTTTTGAAAGAAACATCCGCTTCAACCGAGGTGTCACAGGCAAGTAACGAAGCTGCTTATGTGCGACATCTGTCATCACATTATCGCCATCGTCATTAACAACTTCGACATACCTCGATTTACCACATTTCAAGCACATCTTCTCATTGGCGTGCTCTTTCCAGAATAGCATGCAGTTGTCTGGGCACACATCAATTTTCTAATACTTCATACCGAGACCAGATATCTTGATCTTTGACTGATACATATCTGGTGGCGCTTTGTGAGGTTGTGGAAGGATATCGCAGATCAATTTCATGAGATAATTGTAGCAGTTGATGGAAAAAAAGTACTTGGACTTAATTGCCATAAATCTGGTCAAGAAAGCAAGTACGGTCACAGCCGTGTGTTCATGCAACGGCTCTTGTGATTTCTTCAGCTCCTCGAAGAACTTCTCTGCCTCATTTGTAAGAGGATCCTCCGCTTCAAGAGCTTCTAACATCTCATCCATCCTATCAACCTCTGTTATATCATCATCCTCATCCACTTCGGCTATGACTCGAGAATTAGTCTCGCCGTGGAAGGTCCACACTTCATATTGTGGAGTGAAACCGTTTCGACATAAGTGAAATGAAAGCTCCAATCTTCTCAAAAACTTAGTGTTCCGACATTTTGTACATGAGCACCGCACCATATCTTCCGTTGACAACGAAAATGCTCGATCCAAAAATTGATCTAACTTGATAAACCACTCATCGGAGTGACCACCATTTCTGCTCTTCCAGCTAGTATACATCCAACTGCGGTCTTCACCTGTAAGGATCGAAACGCCCAAGAGGGGGGGGTGAATTGGGCTTTCTTTCAAATTTTAAAGCAATTAAGATTAACAACCTAAAGCCCAATTCCCTATGCAATTAAACTATGCAATCAATGTAAATTAAAGTTGCGGAATGAAGATTGCATAAGTGTAAAAAGGGAGAGGGATGCAAACGCTCAAGGGACACGGAGTTTATCCCGTGGTTCGGTAAGATCACAAGGATCTTCCTACATCCACGTTGTGGCACCCACCGAAGGGTTTTGCCACTCCCAAGTCACCGAGACAAGGGGCTTCTTCACTATTCTTCTCCGTTCGCCAACCTCGGCAAGGTGGAGCTCAAGCCTTGTACACTTTGGGATCCTCCGGGCTTCCACAATCCTCTTGGCAAGCTCCGGAAGTTGCACACACCAAGGGACACTCCCTTAGGGCTCTCACTACACTAGAGACTCCAATCACCAAGAATGGAGGCACCCAAGCACTATCTCTAGCTAGTTCTAGCCTATCTCTTGGTGTACAAATGATGAGCAAATGATGTGAAAGTGGTAGCTCTATTGCTTGAATGCTCTAGGATGTGTAGAGTATGTCTGGGCTTCAAGTCTTGTCGATTTGACAGGTTGAAGGGGTATAAATAGCCAGCCTCCACGAGATAGCCGTTGGAAAAGTAGGCTGACATCACTTCTCTGCGAACACCGGATGATCCGATGTCTCCCCTTCAGTTAACATCGGTCAAAGCCAAATTAGCTGATGTCACTGTGTCAGATATGACCGTTGTTAGACCGATGTTGATCTGTCTTCTCATCGGATGATCCGGTGGCTCTTCCTCCAGAATTTTGCTTGATCTTGAGGCTCACTGGAGTGATCGACCGATGTGTGTAAGTCTGCACATCGGATGATCCGGTGCTTCACTTGGTCCAATGGTATTGCAATCTGTGATGATGGACCGATGTCACTGAGCCACTCACATCGGATGATCCGGTGAGTGCATTTGTTCTGAGGTCTTCTTCTTCAGTTGAACGAACTCGACCGATGCATGTCAACTCAAAGACCATCGGATGATCCGGTGTGTTCAACTTGTTGACTTCGAGTTGTTTTGAGTTGTTCTTTTGGAATTTGAACTTGTGACCTCTTTGACACTTGTTTGAAATGTTGTTTTGATTGTCTTCAAGCATTGAGTGATATCAAGTTAGAGCTTTCACTTCTTGTCTTCATATGATTTGATTTGATCTCATTCGTTGATTTTATATGGGTCTCCAATGTAATTTTGATTTCATTTGATTGAGTGTTATTGAGACCTTGCATTCACAAATTCATTAGTAATATCGAATGGTTGTCATTAATCACCGAAACCGTACCTCATGGGGCCTAGATGCTTTCAATCTCCCCCTTTTTGGTGATTGATGACAACACAATAATTTAAAGCGCAATAATAATGAATTTGATGATAATATTCAAGTATATATGCAATGAATACAGCATAGGACACATTAAGCTTGTAAAACGCAAAAGAAATTTGTGGTGCGAAACGCTCAATTGATTAAAATCATAAGCAAATGAGACAAGTGAAAGAGTGCTTAATTAAAATTACAAAAGAGTACTCAAGCATGAATACAAAGGATAAGCGCACACACACACTCCCCCGCACACACACACACTCCCCCTGCACTCCCCCTGAGACTACCACTCCCCCTGACTCTTCTACATCTTCTCCCCCTTTGGCATCAAGACACCAAAAAGGGATCAGAACGCCTATAGACCCTGAGAGCTGGGCGCGAGGACGAACTGAGAACCATCGCAGTCGTCGGAGCTGGAGTCGCCGGTCGTAGGAGCTGCCGGGGCGGCGGGAGCTGGAGGGTCCGCTGCCGGTGCTGGAGGAGAGGAAGCGGATACTGGAGGAGCCGGTGGAGCTGGAGGAAGTGGAGCGCTCACCACGGACGCCGGCGTCTGCTGGAACAAGATCGTCGCCGGCAGTGGTGAGTGAATCGGTGCGCTAGATGCCAGAAGTGGTGACATACTGATTGACGGGATAGGAGTAGTAGGCACCTGAGCAACACTTGGAGCCAGTCCCAGTCCAGGCTGCTGTGGAGGAAGGGCAATCCCGGTCTGAGTGTAAAGGTTGGTAATCAACCCTAGGATCCCCATCATGGCTTGCTGGGTCTGCTGCTGCTGGTCGAGGGTACGGCGGTGCATCTGATCTACCAGGTTGGTGAACCGGTTCGTATCCTCTCGCCTCTGACGGGCGATCTCCAGCTGGAGCTCCTGCTGCTGCCGCTGCAGCTGTGCCAGGTGAGCAGCCTGCTCTGCCTTGGCCTGCTCAGCAGCGAGCCTGTCCTGGCGCTGCTGCTCGATCATCTGCTGGAGGAGCGACGTCAGCTCAGACGGCTGCGCCACCTGCGCCTCGGACACAGGAGGTGGTGTCGGTGGCGGAGCAGCTGATCCTCCTGCCTCGGCGTCGTGCTGCCTCGGTGAAGGTGGAGGGGGAGGGAAGTACTCCTCGACACTGTCGTCGGTGTCGCTCTCAGACCAGATGTGCTGCAGGTCCTCCCCCTGAGCCTCAGCCTTAGCAAGCCTCTCGTCCTCCCGCTCTAGGTCGGACCAGTCTTCCTCTGACAGACGGGCCCGGACCTGGCGCTCAACTGGACGACCAAGGCGACGGTCTCCAGGAGCAGAGGCACGATAGTGACTAAAGCGAGTCACACTCTCGTCAGCTAGCCGGGCTTGTGCTGTATGTCCCTCAGGCACCACCATAGAGCAAATGTAACTGATCCAGTGCCCGTAGACCATCTGCCTCATCATGCCAATCCCATCCGTGATTACGTCTTCCATCTCACAGAGGAGTATGTCCACGATATCGAAATCCATCCCGTTCATTATGTAGAACACGAGGGTCTGCTGCAGACTCGTGAACCCCTCCAAGTAACCTGACCTCGGCAGGAGCGTGCGGCGCAAGGCGAGGTGCACAATGCGCGCAGCTGGGGTCAGGAGAGCTGGAACTCTCGGCTGGTCCGGAGAGAACGAGGGGCCAAACAGAGAGCGGATCTCGTCCAGCTGTGGTGCTACCCCTCCAGTAAGTGGCCTCCTTGGTGGATTTGCCTGCCCATAGACCTTCTCGTGCACGCAGGTGTCGTGCAGGTCCAACTCAAGAATGTGCCCCAAAGTCTCCCTCGAGAGGTGGTAGCGCTGACCATTGAACATGAAGGCAATCGACCTCCTGCCCTCTGAGATGTACAGGGTCGCGTAGAAGACACGGACCCACTCTTCCACATAAGCACTTCTCTCATAAGATAGCAGCTGCACCAGACCTCTGTACCTCTCAAAGAACGGCCTGATTTCTGTCCCTGCGGCCACTTCAAGCTGAGCCCAGTCCATGTAGTTGTGTTGGAACAGCTTGTGGCCACGGCGTCTGTAGGTCTCGTAGAGAGACGCCTGCGTGACCGTCCAGAACCGACTGTCCACCAAAGCTACCCGAGGCTGCGGGTACCACTCCTCAAGCAATACACTCCATCTGAGCTTTCGGAGTTGCTTGGCCTTCATCTTCCTGTAGTCCGTCAACCGGACCCCCTCACTGACACGGACGGCCGTGTCCATCTCGTAGATGTCCCTCTGAGCTTCCCTGTCCTCGCGACGGTCGGCGGCCGTCGGTCTTGGACGAGGAACGGCCGGGGACTGACCTCCCCGTGTCCGGGCTGAGCGCCGGCGGACAAGCGGCTCGACCGGCTCCTCCTCGATGTCGGAGTTGTCGATCACAGGAGGCTGCCGAGCCTCGCGGATCCTCAGGGATCCCCCACGGCCGCGCTCACGCTCCTCGGCGGCGCGAGCGGCCATTAGAGCCTGCTTCTCATCCTTCGATAGTTTGCGCTTCTTCGCGGCGGGCTCCGCGATTGCCTTGCCCTTTCCTTTGCGATCACGACCCATCTAGATGCAAGGGAGAGGTAGGGTTAGCGACGAACAAAGAAAGGATAGCGGAAACACCGATGGACGTCGCACGGCACGGAGCAAACCTTAGCGACGATGGAGCTCGGGAAAACCTAGCGAGGTGGCCGGAGAAGACGGCGTTGCTCGGGTGAAGGTGCTTCGATGGAGGGAGGAGCGGTGCTTGGATGCGGTGGAGAGGTGCGGTGAGGCGGCGGTGGCGCTTGGGCGCGGGTGGAGCACGGCGGCGCGGCGCGGTGAGGCGGCGCGAGTGGGCGGCGGCGGCCGGAGACGGCGGCGGCGGCGCCTAGGGCGGCGGCGGCGGCGGCTGCCGGCGGCGGAGGTGGCGGCGCGGTTGGCTGCGGCGAGGTGGGCGAGAGGCGGCGGCGAAGGCACGGGAGGGCGATGGCGTCGGGGAGAAAGAAGGAGGCGGCGGCACGCGGATTTAAATAGTGGGACCCAAACCCTAGCCGAAAATTCAACACCGGATGGACCGATGATAGGTGAAGTGAGCATCGGTCAATTGCCACAGAAAGGATATTCAAGAAATGCTGTTGACACCGGATGGACCGACGTCTAGGGTTTTGGTTCATCGGTCGAATGGCACAGTAAGGGTGTTCAAAAGAGGAATGTTGACACCGGATGATCCGACGTAGGAGGAAGTAGCATCGGTTGAATTGACCACAGCTCCAGAAGGGTGAACATCGGATAGACCGATGTTTTTCGGAATGAACTCGTCGGATCATGTGAAATTCAGACAGAATTGGGCTTTGAAGATTGAACACCTATTTGACCGATGAGGGATTGACATAGGCATCGGATAATCTGATGACAACAGAACGAAAACATCCCATATATGTCCTTTGACCAAACAAACAATCAAAGAGAAACACATGTCTTAGGACTTTTTGGGCAACCCCTTACCCCTCAAGAAGCTAATATGCCAATAGCTTGGCTAGGCCTTAATGCAAATGGAACACCAAGAAGGAAATGGAGGAAAATGTCCAAATAAAATGTAAGGCCCATGCTTTGTGAGGTAGAGTATGAAGACTTCTATCTCTTTGAAGCACGATCCTCTAGGCATTAACGTACCTAACATTTTGTTCTTTCCACCTTATATGAGTTGAGATATTGCATTTCAAACAAGTCTCCTTCTCATGAGGTGGGTTCCCCTTTGTGACAATCTACCGTTATGCAATGCCAAACAAATTATAATGCAAGAGATTAAATGAGTGCAAGTTTATATGGCAGGGATCATGCAAGGCATAAAATAAATCTATCTTGCCAAGTTTGAACCTTCCAAAGGCTTCCTCAGGGAAAACTACTTCTAGCTTGCCCCTATCCTTTGGGAGTTAGACAAGACTTATATGATATGCGTCCTTACATGAACATGGCAACTTACATGACGTTAGATGCATCCAGCACATTCATTTCTAAGCCTAGAAAAGGTTTTCTCATCAAGTGCGGGAATGGGGTTTTCAGCAAATCTGACCGCACTTGCATTGTCACAAAGGAGAGGCACATAATCATACAAGCATTCATTTAACATGACATGGGGCCTAGATGCGGAAGGATACAGCAATAGACTATTTATGGAATGGTAATTTGATTTGACAATAGGGTTACCGTCCATATCCGCGTTGGGCTCCCATTCTCAACCTTCTTCAAGAGGTCCTTGGTAGATTTTCTTTGATGGTGGAGGTCCCCTCTTGAAGTCACCTCGTGGACGGTCACGTGTTCTTGACTTTAGGCACCCAAGCTAGCTTTGGTCCTTGTATATGTGATACAAGTGCTTTTGGGACCCAAAGTTGCTTGGGGAGCTTCCCTTTCATCCCCTTTACGTTCATGCCAATGAATTTTGCCTTCACCTTAGCACCTACTTTGCTCAACAAATAATAGTGATTCTCAAAGGTAGATGTATAGTTAGTCGGCAATTTTGGAGAAGGTCGGTTAGGTAGAGGGCACTCCCTTGTGTGGTGACCGGTGACCTTGCAAAGTTGGCAATAGGAGCCAACTTCCTTGATGAAGCTTGTTTTGAGCTCCGGTGAGGGCACCTTTCCTTTGTTGGGCACCGGGAAGGATCCAAGTCCTTTCTTGTTGAAGCCCTTTGCTTTATGGAAGAGGATTTCTTTATGTTTGTCTTCTCCCTTAGATAGTCTTGCTAAGCTTGTGCGGAGACTTTCAATCTCCTCCATCAACTCCTTCTCCCTTGCATTCTCTTTCAAAAGCAAAGACTCATGGAAAGCATTAGTAGCATTTGAAATAATGGGTACCTTGCCATCACTAGTTTCTTTCTCCTTATTCTTTAATTTTAGTTCAATGGCTTCATAAGAGAGATTAAGTGCATGATGCTCTTGAACTAACTCATTGTGCTTATCCGAGAGCGTTTGATGAACTAAGCCAAGCTTATGATTGTCTAGCTCAATTTTAGCCTTATCTTCTTCAATTTGCTTGACATAGGTTTTGAGCGTGTCATGCTCCTTAAGTATGCTTTCATACTTGCCAAGCAAATCAAGGTTAGCATTTTCAAGTTTAGCATGAGCTTGTTCTAGCGCCTTGACTTTGTTCTTCTCCCTTTTAATGATGGTGTGATATTCATTAATCAATGAAACTAATTCATCGGGGGAAAGCTCATCATCACTAGAGTCATCACATACCTCAAATTTACCTTTCGCCATGAGACACATGGGAGGTGGAGGAAGAGATGAATCATCTTTGTTGGCAATGGCAAGTCCGGCCAAGCTTTCTTCTTATTCTTCACTCTCTTCTTCACTTGACTCTTCGTCGGTGATCCATTCATTCCCCTCACACATGAACACATTTTGAGGTCCTTGTCTCTTCTTTGGAAAGAATTTTGACTTTTTGCCTTTGTCAAATTTCTTCTTTCCAAGCGTTCTTGCCTTGGGATTGACCTCTTCTTCTTCATCCTCGCTATTTTCAAGCTTGTGATACTTGCTCTTGTGGTTCTCCCTTCTCTTGTCCGGTTTTGGACAATCGTAGGAGATGTGGCCTTGTTCACCACAATTATAGCAAGTTTTGCTACTTTCTTTCTTGGGGAGGAAGGCTCTCTTGTTGGGATCAAAAGTGTACCCCTTCTTGGCAATCTTGGAGTTCAAGCGGGAGAATTTTCTCATCATTGATGCAAGCTCATCATCATCATCTTCACTTGATGTTTGCTCTTCTTTGCTTGAACTAGGCTTCATCATTTTCTTCGTTTTCTTGAAAGCCTTGAGAGCAATTGTCCTTGTAGAGGATGAACTCTCCATCATCCCAAGTACACTCATCTCATGAGCGTGTATTTCTCCAATGAGCTCCGAAACTTCAATGTTGTCAAGTGATTCCTTTTGGAGCATGGAGTTGATGATGTTGTACTTAGGCTTGGGAAGGAGCATGAGGATCTTTCGGTTGATAAGTCCCTTGCCAAGAGACGCAATATCAAGAGCATTAATCTCCTCAATAAGAATATTTAAGCGTGAAAACATTTCATTAACATTTTCATGAGGAAGCATTTTAAATTCATCATATTTTGCTTTAAGCATGTGATATTTAAGTTCTTTACCACGAGAGGAACCCTCATGAATTTCAATTAGGCATGCCCAAATTTCACAAGCTTTTTCTTTACTAGCTATTCTTGCAAATACATCTTGACTAATGCATTCATAAATGGCATTTCTAGCTCTAGCATCCCAGTTAATTTGATCACCAATATAGGCATTATCTCCAAATCCCGCATGGGTCGCTTCCCAAACTTCGGGAGCAATAGCCTCTAGGTAGGCACGCATGCGTGCTTTCCAATAGGCAAAATTCTTGCCCTCGAAGATAGGAACCGAACCCCCATTCTTGGCCATTTTAAGCTCTCTAGCGGTGAAGCTAGAATGATCCAATGAGCAACAAGGCTCTGATACCAATTGTAAGGATCGAAACGCCCAAGAGGGGGGGGTGAATTGGGCTTTCTTTCAAATTTTAAAGCAATTAAGATTAACAACCTAAAGCCCAATTCCCTATGCAATTAAACTATGCAATCAATGTAAATTAAAGTTGCGGAATGAAGATTGCATAAGTGTAAAAAGGGAGAGGGATGCAAACGCTCAAGGGACACGGAGTTTATCCCGTGGTTCGGTAAGATCACAAGGATCTTCCTACATCCACGTTGTGGCACCCACCGAAGGGTTTTGCCACTCCCAAGTCACCGAGACAAGGGGCTTCTTCACTATTCTTCTCCGTTCGCCAACCTCGGCAAGGTGGAGCTCAAGCCTTGTACACTTTGGGATCCTCCGGGCTTCCACAATCCTCTTGGAAAGCTCTGGAAGTTGCACACACCAAGGGACACTCCCTTAGGACTCTCACTACACTAGAGACTCCAATCACCAAGAATGGAGGCACCCAAACACTATCTCTAGCTAGTTCTAGCCTATCTCTTAGTGTACAAATGATGAGCAAATGATGTGAAAGTGGTAGCTCTATTGCTTGAATGCTCTAGGATGTGTAGAGTATGTCTGGGCTTCAAGTCTTGTCGATTTGACAGGTTGAAGGGGTATAAATAGCCAGCCTCCACGAGATAGCCGTTGGAAAAGTAGGCTGACATCACTTCTCTGCGAACACCGGATGATCCGATGTCTCCCCTTCAGTTAACATCGGTCAAAGCCAAATTAGCTGATGTCACTGTGTCAGATATGACCGTTGTTAGACCGATGTTGATCTGTCTTCTCATCGGATGATCCGGTGGCTCTTCCTCCAGAATTTTGCTTGATCTTGAGGCTCACTGGAGTGATCGACCGATGTGTGTAAGTCTGCACATCGGATGATCCGGTGCTTCACTTGGTCCAATGGTATTGCAATCTGTGATGATGGACCGATGTCACTGAGCCACTCACATCGGATGATCCGGTGAGTGCATTTGTTCTGAGGTCTTCTTCTTCAGTTGAACGAACTCGACCGATGCATGTCAACTCAAAGACCATCGGATGATCCGGTGTGTTCAACTTGTTGACTTCGAGTTGTTTTGAGTTGTTCTTTTGGAATTTGAACTTGTGACCTCTTTGACACTTGTTTGAAATGTTGTTTTGATTGTCTTCAAGCATTGAGTGATATCAAGTTAGAGCTTTCACTTCTTGTCTTCATATGATTTGATTTGATCTCATTCGTTGATTTTATATGGGTCTCCAATGTAATTTTGATTTCATTTGATTGAGTGTTATTGAGACCTTGCATTCACAAATTCATTAGTAATATCGAATGGTTGTCATTAATCACCGAAACCGTACCTCATGGGGCCTAGATGCTTTCATCACCCATGTTTGACTCTGCAGTTTAATGCGAAAGAAATTGTCGTTAATGTATTGTTGTGTTATGTCACGACCCTACAACCTAGGCAGATAGATCCTAAACCCACCCAAGAGTGACCGAGCGGAGCGTGCTCATGACGAGACGCGTGATCCGGATTCGAACGAAATTTCGGCAGCATAACCCCGCTGTTCTCCACTGCACGCCCGAAAATGGTGCAGCAGAGAACAACAGGGTTACGCCACCGAAATCTCGTCCAAATCCGGACCCACGTCTCGTCACAAGCCACGCCCCCTCGGTCACTCCGAGGCTGTTCAAAAAAGGGACAATTCCGAACCTGCACGTCTCACATGCCAATGGCATGTGAGACGTGCCGATCCGAAACGGGTAATACATTGCTATAGGTTATGTTGATCATTTTCATTTTTAGGTCATTTAAGAGAGAGGAAAGAACTAGAGAAAGAGTGAGAGGAAAGTTGGTCTCAGATGACAATTCCACGACGGCTTTAGGGTTAGCTGTCGTAGATCAGAGATGAAACCACTTCGTCGGAGTACGCCATTCACGCGCAGGTGCTTGCCATCCTCACCGTCGTCGTTCGCCTTCGTACCCGTCTACACGCATACTTTATCTTACCACTAAATGGGCCTTGTCGGGCCTTGTCAAGCTGGTCCGAAGCCCATTTATGTATATATAGTACTTGAACACTCAAGCAATCAAAATTAAGCAATTCAACGACCCTTCAAATAAACCTAAGCATAATTCAAAAAACTAAGCAATTCAAATAAACCTAAACATAACAATTATCCATTGTAATTCATTAATTTATCAACTCAATTCTAACATAAGCAATTCAATTCAAATGAGAGCAATTCAATTCAAATGAGAGCAATTCAATTCAAATGAGAGCAATTCAATAAACCTAAACATAACTATAATTCAAATGAGAGCAATTCAATAAACCTAAACATAACCATAATTCAAATGAGAGCAATAATACAAATCTTAAACATTATTAAATTAAACCTAAGCTTATATAGTAACATTAAGATCCAATTAACAACTAATTAACAACTAACTAATAATTAATTAGAATGGTCAACTATTAACAACTAACTAACAATTAATTGTAATTCAACTAAATAGCATAACAACTAATCATCAATTAACAACTAATTATCTAGAAATTAACAACTAATGCCTACTTTACTTGTGCGGCGTGGAGCAACGGGCCGACGGCTTCGGACGGACGGCGGAGGCGTTGGAGGAGGCCGGCGGCGCTGCTGTCTGGGGCCGGGGGCGGCAGGGGCACGTCGACGTCAGGCGCGGGGGGCGCGGCGGGGCCGTGGGCGCAAGGGGGCCGGGGGAGGCGGGGTCGGGGGCGGCGAGGGGCCAGGGGCGGCGGGGGGACATGAGCGCAGGAGGTGGAGGCGCAGGGGTCGAGGGCGGCGGGGGGCTGGGGGCGGCAGGGGCGTGGCGGGCTGGCAGCGGCGGCGCGGCTAGCGACAGGGCCAGCGGCGCAGGGGCGGCGGGGGGCCGGGGGCGCAGGGGCGGCGGGGGGCCGGGGGCGGTGGGCGCGCTGGGGGCGGCGGGGTCGGGGCGCGGCGGGCCGATGGCGAGGGTGCGGCAGGGCCGGGGGCGCAGGGGCAGCAGAAGGGCAGAGCAGAAGGGAAGGGTAGAGCACGAGAGGATTTTTAGGGTTCTTAATGGGCCTTGGGCTGGTCTGGGCTGAGAAGCTCACCAAGTCACCCGACTTAAAGACATAAGTCGACGACTAGTCGACTGGAAAAGGCAAGTCGACGGCAAGTCGCCCGACTTACCATGAAAGTTGAGTCGGAGGCCTTAGTCGGTCTCCCGGGACCGACTGGACGACTAGTCGACGAAAATTGCTGCTATTCAAGCTATTCTAAGCTATTCAATCCTTAAATAAACTATACAAACTATACAAGCACTAACCTCAAGCACTGACCTTAAGTGATTTAATCCTTAAATAAACTATACAAGCTATTCTAAGCTACTATAGCTAATTGCTGCTACCTCTTAACAAAATTGCTAGCTAGATCTGGAAAAAAAAAAACGGAGTAGCACTGACCTCAGCGGAGGCGTCGGGGGTCGGGGGCGCAGTGGAGGCGTCGGGGGCCGGGGGGGTCGGGGGCGCAGCGGAGGCATCGGGGGCCGGGGGCGCGGCGGTCCGGGCCGGCGGCGGCGACGCCGGTAGCGCGGCGGGCCGGGGCGGAGGCAGGCGGCGGTTGGGGCGCGGGCCGCCGGTGGGGGCCACATGCGGGGCCGAGGGCGGCGGGCCGGCGGCGGAGCTGGGGGCGCGGCGGCGGGGGGCGCGGCAGGGCGGCGGCAACGCGGCATGGTGGCGGGGGCGCGGCGGCAACGCGGAGTGTTTTGAGGTGAATGAAGAGTCGGGCCGAAGCGTCCCAATATAAGCTCTAATTTACGACGGCAGCTTTAATTGCGACGGCCTCAACTTACGGCCGTCGTAATTAAAGCCTGTTTGCGACGGCCATCTCACATGCCGTCGCAAATAAGTGTTTATTTGCGACGGCTACTTTATTTGCGATGGCCTAGGGTTGGCCGTCGCAAATAACCGCTTATTTGCAACGGCCAGTCCGAAAGCCGTCGCAAATAACAACTTATTCGCGGCGGCCATCTTATTTGCGACGGCCAGAAGCGGGCCGTCGCGATTTAAACTATTTGCGACGGCTGGTCGTCGCAAATAAAACCAGCCGTCGCAAATGATTGCTTTTCTGTAGTGCTAGCCAAAATTATTGTATTGCATTTAGGTTGACGGGTCTTCGTATTAAATAACTCCAATGAACAATTCGATTCAATGTTTTAGTGCTTTTAGATTTCTTGATTACACGTCTAAAACTGAATCCCACTCGTTTTTTAATGCAATCACATGTTTGATCCGTCGGTCGTGACAATAATTAAGAATATATCTTGAAGAAGTAAAACAAGATTTTTTAACAAGATGGTTTGTTTAAAAAAATGGACGTGAATAACATGGATAGCGGTATATCACAACTTGTAAGCTTCACGATTACTCATACCTCATGAGGTCCAAGCTCCCAACGTCCTTAAGAAGAAGTTTTTTTTTTCGTTGATGAGGTCCAAGCACACTGCTAGATGATCAGGAACTGATTTGATTGGTGGCCATTTCCGTGGTTTATATTCGATGCCATATCTACGAAGAATAGGGCATGGATCAATTCCATGAAAAAGTGGGTGGCGGGACTCATCTATGACTGATTTATTGTCTGGATCATTTGCAGAGGTCCACCCCTATGTAACCTTGCCACAAGCTGAGGCTTCAATGCCTACAAAAATCCCAAAATTTATATGCAACAATACAATCATAAGCATGAGTTTTATTACTTAGTAGAGAATAGGCAAAGATGCAAGATGCAAAGGCTTTGTTGTTGTTGATGAGGTCCAAGCTCACTTCTAATAACGTCAGCAACTAATTTCACTGGGTCACAATACTCATCCAGATTGTTGAAGTATTTTTGTGGCGGCAGTAGCAGGACATTATTAATTAAGATGCATAATTATGACAAATGAAACACAAGGGAAACAAGGCATATGGAATACAACAAACCGGATTATTTTGAACAGGGTAGATCTGTGAAATATCACCATCATGTGCAACACCCTGACCTTCATTTCGTTTATGCTTCATTCTTAAAGCAATTGCTATCCTAATAAACAGCAATCCACTTTTATATATCAAATAACAGGGCAAACAAATTAGAAAATGTAGTTTTGAAAGTGTGGAATGAATTGATCTAAGCAGGACCATTGGTGCAAGCAGACCATAACAGAACAGAGTATGTACAACAGATTCCAAAACTTGCTATCATAATTAGAGAACAGCAAATCCACTCAAACAAAATACCTCCATCCAGTAAGTATAACAAACTAGATAACATGACTATCATAATATAGATGAATTGACCTCAACACAGGAGCATTTGTACAAGTACAAGCGGGTGGGCCTGAACAGAAAAAGAGGTATCATAAACCGCTATGAAACTTGCCTTTTGGGTAGCACTCTTCTGCATGATTCAGCGGAAATAGGGATTCCCACTCGGACCTAAGCACAAGGAGAGCAAATTAGGTGGCAGAAATTCTTTGAAATGCAAGAACAAATGCAAAACATTTACTGATTTATTGTCCGGATCATTTGCAGAGCTCCACCCCTGTGTAACCTTGTCACGAGCTGAGACTTCAGTGCCTACAAAAACCCCAAAAATTATACGCAACAATACAAAACATGGGTTTTATTACTTAGCGTGAATAGGCGAAGATGCAAGATACATAACGGAAATGTGGATCGGTAAAGCTGTAAGATAATTAAACGATGATGCTAGCATCAGCTGGCCATCAGATGAGACCAAACAGGTTGATAAACCGAGCTAGCCATAAGAAATAAGGATTAAAACTAATGCACATGCGAGTGGATAATAATAATAATAGCAGGTCAACCATTACCTGGACTCATGTTAAGATGGTTTGATAGTGTACAGAGATGGAAAACATGATTAGAAGGGTCAGGGTGCTCAAAAGAATACATTCAGTGTGTTTTCATTATCTTGTTTCTAAGGTCAACGGTGACCACCCGTCCATTCCAATCACCAGGCTTCACCATGGACTTAAGGTAAACAATGTCATCACCTTCTGAACTCAACATAGGGAAATCCGAGTGCATGTCCCTGAATGCCAACTTCTCACCATATTTGCTCCTTATCCCAGATAGCGATTCCGGATAAATTTATTCATCGACTAAGATGTCAACAAAATTCAAAGTGCACTCCTTGGACCAACAGTTAGACTAAACTGGTCGAGTCCATATCAAGGCCTCCCAACCATCCCTTGATTTGTCTTCCTCATCCATGTCTCTGTGCCTAAGTGACATGATCAAGTCAGAATCAAAGATAATTTCCATGTCAGTAGGATCAACAAGCTTTTCAGTCTCTTTGAAACGATTTTCCATCTCAATAAATTTGAGCACGCCATTTACACATGTAAGATCACGAAGCCACGTGGCAGAAACTCCAGACTGGGATGCCTGTTTTAGGGGGGGGGGGGGGGGGGTGTCTTCGTGCAAGTTGCACACCAATTCGCACGCGAGAAATCAACCCAACCAAGCAAGCTTTCTTCAAGCCTTGTCACCTTCTCGGGGTACAATTGACTTGACCCAGGGCATGGATTGAGGAGTGCCCTAGTGCTCCATGTTTTTGTCTCAGATGAGTACATCAAAATGACCTGGCTACATAATAGAGGAATCTATATCTGATTACAAAATATATCATATATATATATATATATATATATATATATATATATATATATATATATATATATATATACTCCCTCCGTCCCGGAAAGTTTGTCGCTTTGTAGTTCATTTTTGAACTACAAAGCGACAAACTTTCCGAGACGGAGGTAGTATATATGAAGAAAAAAGAAAGAGTACGAGGAAAGTCCGTAGTTTAAGAGGCTTACCAGCCTGTCTCTGTTCCTACGCAGCCCATGTCCACCCATATAGCTTACTTACCATAGGACGGATAAGATCATATCGTCTACTCTTTCCGTCCCGATGAACTTGTCGCTTTGTAGTTCAAAAATGAACTACAAAGCGACAAGTTTATAGAGACGGAGAGAGTAATTGTCATGAGATGGATGATATTATTGTCTTGTCCTCCTTTCCCGTCACAGCCTATTCGTCAATTCTGTATTTCTGTCTGCTAGGAATAGGATGGTGCGTGTCAACGGTAGCTCCCGCAAGCTCCCGCAACGGTACCACCTGGCTGCAAACATGATCCCAGCGGCAGCAACTTCTCTCATGTCATCACCTCACTCGATCGCTACAACTCAAAACAGAATAGTCATTGCACTAGTCTACAACTTTGGTGTTTTCAGGTGTATGGGACATCATGTCTTGATCTCTACCCGTTACACTTGTGTCACGCCTGGTCATTGTAAAGATGAATAGACGCTAATCACATGTACGCCAGGATCAGTTGAATCGTACATGCGTTGACGAAAGTGAAATATCATTACATAGCCATGTTCGAATACATAGATAGTCTTACAATACGATCCGAAGGTCTACAAATACACCCCACAAACCTATATACAACATCTAAACAGTTCACATAATCCAAACTACAGTGGAAGCATAAATAGATAACTAGGGTTCCATCTTTACAGGTAGTCGCGCGAAGAATCGCTAGCCTAGACCAAGTCCTTCGGGTTGACGAAGAAGTCTTCCGGTGCCGCTTCTTCTTCATATTTTAATGGAAAAGTAAACGTTTGAGTACATAGAATACTCAGCAAGTGTGGGAAGATAATAACATGATTGGCTAGAACAAGGGTAGGCCAATTATGACTTAAGCACTATGCTTAGAACCTAACCTTAGCTTTCAATTATCAATATCCTAATTCAAGAAATAATCCAACACATATTAATGATGATAAATATGACTTGAATCATGAATAACCACCATTTCCCAACCATAAGCTAATTATGAACTGGCCCCAAGCCGCTCTTGTCTGTGAGCACGCCTGTCATGACAGTTTTACCAAATCTCTGCAGAGAGTGTACCATTTACCCACAAGCAGTGATTCCATCCCCTGTTGCCAGGTGGACTGAGTAAACCTCCATGTAGCCCATGGTGATCAACCACATTTCACACTTCCGTAGGTGTGTGGCCAGGAGATCGCTACATGGTCTTTACAAAGATACTCCCAACTAGTGCTAGCCCTCTAAGGGTTCCACCACTGAGGCATTTACGGAGTAACCCTCCGCCTCAGAGCCCCCCTCTTGAGCCTTGCGGTTCCTAGTACAGTATCCCTGTATCATTCCCCGCACCATCCAACTACTAGTATTTCATCGAGAGAAACTTAATTAATTGACCAAGCTACCTCATCTCAGTCTCGTGGTGGTACTATAAAGCTTAGTGGCTTCCTCCATAAACCGGCCCTTAGAATCTGGTGGTGCCAAGCCCAATCCCGGGTCCTCATGCAAACTGCACCATGCCAAAACTATCAACCACCAGATTCATATCCACTACTATTGTGTGATCATCACAATTAAAGTAATCATAAAGCTTAACATGTCACATTTGTATGAAATCCCATTCCTAATGTCTAAGCATGGCTAAGCATAATTAATACCTATCTACTTCCCAACTCAATTCAGGTGACAAGGAATTATATGGAACAAGACATGTAACATGAAATATGACATCATTTTATTTAGCATGCATCTAACTAAAATCCTAAAATTGGCACAAGATAGTAAAGGGCACTTACCTTCTTCGAAGACCTGGTTGTTGTTGAAGTCTTGGTCTCGGAGATTAAAGTTGGGGTCATAGTACGACTCTAAATATATTGCCCAAGCATGGCAAGAAGAAATAAAAGCTAAATAAGTAAAGAGCACACAATACATGGCATCACAACATACACAAAAGCATAAAACTCTATACTAAAGCGTCCCTACGAAGCATTTATTATTTTATATAGCCCAAATATGCATTTTATATTTATATTAAATTTCTAGGATTTATTTATGACCTAAAATCATTTTTGTTGAATTCTCTATGGCCAAAATATATTTTAAACATTTTTAATAAATTTTCCATGGTCAAAATATATTTTATTTGTATTCTACAATTTAATTACAGCATAAAAATATTTTATACAATTTTTCCTACTGTTTTTACATTTATTTACCATTTTCTCTATTTTCTACACATTAAATACAGTTTTAAACAATATTATGTAAATAAATAAGATTCGAGGGGCTAACTGATAAATTTCCTATATTGTACAGGGGCTAAAAGTATAATTCTTTAAGTTTCCAGGGGCTAGATTGATTAATTAACTGATTACATCCATTTTCACAAAGTCCAGAGGTTAGATTGCTAAATCTAGGGGTTAGACTTGAATTCGAGAGGAATCCAGGGGGTAGCTGGTGAATTTTCAAGGGCCAGGGTGCAAATCCGGCGGCGGGAAAAGAGGTTTGAATGTGGGGTGTCGATTTTGAAATGGACGCACGGGATTTAATTATACCGAACCGGTATAGCCGGTCTAATCTCGGTCGTTCGGTCGAAACCGACGGCTGAGGGACGACCACGTCGCCCCGGCAACGCTGGCCACGCACGCACGCGGCGGCGCACGGCGCCCGCGATGACGGACCTCGCCGGCGCCTGCCGAAACGGCCAAAACTACGCCTAAACAGTGCGCTAAGTACATGGAACGAAAGAGTGGAGGATAAGGAACTCACCTCGGGTGCTTTCGGGGCCCAAAATCGAGTGGAGGATGGTCGGCGTCGAGAGGCGGCGGCAACCGGCGTCGGCAACCGTCGAACTCGGCGAATCCCCGACTAATCTCCCGCGCAAACTTGTCCGGCGTGCTCCTAGGTTCACGACGAAGAGGTCAGAGGGGAGAGAGGGGTGAGGCGATCGCCGGCTAGTTGGGAACGCGTGCGACTTACCGAGGACGGCGGTTGGCTAGGGTTTGCGCGCGGGGAAGAAGAAAGAGAGGGGGAGGGAGTGTTTTATAGAGGAAATATGTGCGGCGGTTGTCGGCGCGTGTGAAGGGCGGTTTCCCGGAGTGAATCGGCGCGGGGAAGAGGTGTTGGAAGGGGGGGGGGGGTGTGCGGAGCGGGAAAAGGGAGGCGGCGATTGCTCCTCTGGAAGGGATGACAGATGGGGTCGGCGGTTCAGAGAGAGGGAGTGAGGGAGGGGCTTGCTGGGCCGTGGGTGAGAGGAGGGAGAATTGGGCCGGGGTGGGAAATTTGGCGCAGGGAAGGTTTTTATCTTTATCTTTTTCCTTTTTCCTTTTTTTTCTTTTGATTTGATTTCAAATTCAAATTTCAACATAACTTCAAAATTCACACAAAAATTGCATACTTGAATGTACATTGATTTGATCAATTTTATTTACACAAAATATGGGTGTTACAACTTGTCTGCAACTCTGCTATTTTTCTGCTAATCACGAACGATTCAGTTTTATGTTGACTCTGTTTGAGTAGCTGGACTTTTCAGCCGTTTTGGCGACGCAGCTCTTTCTGTATTCGCCACCGTAGCCAACATGGGCTCAATACAAGCCAGGTCTTGTTTGCTTGGCAACGGAAGCCTAGAAAGCTCCGCGTCAGTGTGAGCTGTTTGCGGGGTAATTGAAGCCCATAAACCTCCGCGTCAATGCGAACTCGATGGAGCTCAGTTGCGCTCTACTTGGTGTTTGACAGCCTATCCTAAGAGGAACAGGCACAACATATGCCCTTGTGCCAAGTATAACACTCTTGCAGTGAATCTCTGTCGCAACAGATTGAACCCAGCACGGCTGCATCCGGAGCGGAATGGTCCAGTTTTTTGCTAGAGAGAAAAGCAAGTCTGGTAGCTATAGTAGCCTGCAAAACATGCGTTCGTTGTGGCGAGCGGCCTGTTCTGACTGGGACGCGAAGCAATTGCACGACGGAGTGCGTGACTGCTTGCCGGATCGCGCACGTCAGGTTACAACGGTGCCAGCCGGCCATGCGACACAAGCAGGTTGTGAGCTAAAGTGAGCCACGGCGCCGGCGCTTGGGCGATCCGAGTTCCTGCACAAGCTCGGGCCCCCGATAGAGAGGGGCGAGTACGACCTCGCGATGCCGTACAAGGCGAGGAAGTTCAGGACCAATGTCCAGTGGGGCAACGGACTCGGTCAACAGGTTTGTGGCCTCATGAACGTTACCATCCATGTGAATGCGGCAAGAGTTGCAAATTCGTCGTCAGATTCTTCTCGGCGAGCACAAATGTACGTGTATCTTAAGAACACATACCAAACAATTGACAATCTATCACAACTCAATTCTTCACTCTTTGTCTGTACGAAAATGTGTCGAGTGGCGTACCCATGAATGGTTCTATCGTTCTTTAGGCAGGAAACTCTCCACGGAACCCGCATCTAACCACCACTCTGCCGGCGAACCCGATTTCCAGCGCTGTCAGCTCTCGAACGGAGAACACCCTGTCATCTCACCTCCTCGTGCGCACCGAGTTGGCCGTCCTCTCCGGGTTCATCGGCGCGTGCCCCTGCGCCGGCGCCACGCCGTACACCCGCTCCTGCAGCACCCGCGCGTCCGTGCCCATCCGGCGCACCTCCTCGTGCCGCGCGATGTGCTCGTTCTTGCCGCGCTCCAGCGCCGACACGATCCTCGCGTACGGCGGCGGCGCGTACGCCGCGCTCTCGTGCGCGCCACCGACGTCCCGCGCAGCCGCGGCGATGCCGATGGTGCCCGTCGGGGTCCTACTGTACGGCGGGGTCACGTACTGGCCGCGCTGAGCGGCGGGAGCGTCGTGGAACCGCTGCCCGCGCGCGTTGCCGCCGGCCAGCTCCGTGGCTTGCCTCCTGTGCGTCGTGTTGCTGTCGGGCGCGGCGCCGTTCGGGCGGGCCTCCCCGTGCCACGCTCCGCCGGTGCCCATCGCGGAAGCCGCCCTCTGGTACGAGGGCCGGCGCTGCGGCTGCGGCGGCCAGACCACGTCCTCCTCGTCAACCTGGTCGAACTCTAGGCCCTTGCCCTTCTGCGCCGCGTCCGACCCGACTGAGGTCACCGTGCTCCTGTCGCTCCGCGACGGCGACGGCGACGGAGACTTCTGTGCGGAACTCTGAACGGGACGGGGATGCACCTTGTCGTAGCCACCGCCACCCCTTGCCCCCTTCCCCTGCGTCTGCGACCGAGACAGCTCCACGGCCGCCCGAGCGGCCATCGCGGCGAACGTCGCCGACTCGAACGCCGCCTCCGCCGCCATCCTGGCGTCCAAGTACGTCTTGGATTCCCTCGACACCTTCTCTTCCACGCTCAGCTTAGCGAGTCCGGGTCTCACGTTGTCACCAGCGAATCTCTGCCGCCCCTGCACCTGTTTGACATTGGAAAAAAAAATCTCGATATAGAATTCTGCAGATGACTCTGATGATCTTCTAGTAGCAGGATCACGGCACGAACCTCGTGGCGGTCTGCCTTGACCTCGCTCTGCTCGACAAATTCTTTGACTGGCGCGTTCGTGGTTGACTTGCTCTGTTTCCCCTGCACCGGAGCACGCTGCACAACATTCCTCCGTAAGACACGAACTGGCCAGGAAGCGCAACAAAACAAAACTGGCAGTTGACCGGCGAGGTTGTGCAACGAACCTGCTGGTGAATCTGGACGGGGTTCTCAGGGAAGTCGAGCAAGATGTCGTTCTCGGCGGCGATCTCCTTGGCCAACCTCCTCTTCTCCTCCAAGGTCGCCCTCTCGCCGGACAACTTCCTCAGCAACTGCAACAAACAGCACAACCACCCATTCTTCCTTCAGTCACGACTCCCACCACGTGCAGTTGGCAACACTTACACGACCTGTAAAAACTCAGGGAACATGGCTAGCTGGAAGAAGTTAAGGGTACCGTGGTGTCGACGACGCCATGGGAGCCCTCCTTGGCCGCCCGGGCGAAGTCCCGGCCGAACTTGTCCGCCAGGATGGCTCGCGCGTCCAGCAGCTCCGGCAGCTCGCCCAGCCGCGCCGACGCGAACATCAGGCCTGCCGCCGCCGCCTTGATCTCCTCGCTGCATTCCCTGGTTCCATCGCCAAACGGGGAAAAATGAATCCATCCTCGGTTACGACTTGTCGGGCGCGAGAACCGAAGGAGCACGGAATTTATCGAAAAATGAAGGACACGAGTACGAGTAGACGGCGCGTGCATACGTACTTGGGGTTGTCCAGCTGCGGGGCCTGTTCGATGATGATCTTGCAGTAGAGGTCGATGATGTCCAGCACCTCCAGCATGTTGTCTTCCTCGATCACTTGCTCCGCCTGTGCCAATAAGAGACAGGGGAACACACGCCACTCCGTTTTAGTCGCAGCACTGCAAACCGGCAAGACAAAAAGGACGGTGACGCGAGCAGAGGATCGCGGTGCGCTTGCTTACGCGGAGGAGCGCGCGGTCGAGGCGGCCGATGGAGAGGAGCTGCCCGACGTCGCCGCGGGCGATGGAGCGGCGGCCGAGGCGCGGGCGGCGGGCCACGACGAGGCGCGCGGCGGCGAGCTTGACGAGGGACTTGAGCTTGGCGGTCTGCTTGGTTGTGCTCTTGCCAAAGAGACCCATGGCTCACTACCGGGCTCCAGCGGCGGTGCTCGACAGACTCGATGGTGAACTGGTAGTGATACGAGTGGCGGGTTGGAGACGCCCTCTTTATACGGAACGGGCGGGTCTCTGGACCGGTGCTCGGCGGCGAAGAAACAGAAACCGACTTGCGTGTGCACCACGGACTCACGGAGCCTGGTTTGCTCTGCAGGGCAAGCGTCGCGGTGCACCGCAGTTCGTGATTTCCGGATTAGTACCTGATTGATTGCCCTCATGTTTAGTTTGCTTCCTGCAGTGGGCATGGCAACGAACCTTTTGTTTGTTGCCTACTGCAGCGGGATTGCATTTCGCGGAGTACACACCTAAACGCTAAACCTCATCATCTAAAAGAAACTAAAGGCTAAATCTGGTACCAACCGATATTAATCAATTACTTACGAAAACAGTTGGTGCGATAGGTCTTCTGCCCTTCAATTCGCGTTGACGATTGCAAACGTGACAGACATTAACGAGCTCCTCGTCATTTCCTGGAACTTGAAAACACCCGGGTGGTCTTTAGTTCTGGACAGCAACGACGCACGGAAACAAGTATGCACGTTACAGAAAACATTACCCCACTAGGAATTACTGTATTAGGTTTTTCTCACGAACCAACTGAGGTTGGTTACTATACTCACTGCAGAACAGTTCTTCCCCTTTTTTCTAAGGGAGACAGAGCATTGTTCGTTCAGAAAAAAAAAGAAGGGGGACAGATTGATTATTCTCTCTTTTACATGGACCGAATCGGGCTGGCGTTCATCGGACGCAGCTCCGTCTGCCTATCCAGCTTCACTCTAAAAGTTTATCCATCATGGCACTGGACCTTTAGATATGCCCCTGGGAAAAGAATTCTGTTGTGTGCACTCGAGGGATCACTTTACGATTACAGAAATATAATCTTTGGTGACCGGTGACAAGGCAGTTGTATTGTATGGCCGGGGTACATAGCTTATATTAACACCCAACTTGCTTTCGAATTTCGGACGGGGTGTCATCGTCCATCATCGGCTGGCGGCACGCGAGGACCGGCGCGGATGCATCATGGCCCGTGGGCGTTAGAAGTCGCTGGTCCACTTTGTTTAGCAGTTGATGCCGCTTTCAGCATCGCGTTTCGTGGTGGGCTGCTCCTGTTGATCATCTGCAACGTGCTGGTGCCCTGGCAGCCGAGTGTTCGTCGTGGGCGAGACGTGAAAGTGACACTGTGACAGGTTAGGTTTGCCCTCTCTTCTCGAGACGGATTCAAACACTCCCAGAAACAAATTCGCAATTCTCTGGAACGCCTGTGGTCGTTCGTTGCGTCGTGGTACTAGTTAACACGGATGATACGCCACTCTTCGAATCGTGTCCTTCGCGTACGTACTAGCTGGTGGCACTGGACTACTGGTCAATACAAGACATCTCTGTGTAGCTTGTTCGTCTCGGTCACCGTCAGAAAGGGAAAACACCAAAGCCCTGTTCGTCCTGGTGACAAGAGGACACCACCAAAATCACAAACAAAGCCGCCCGCAAATCACAGCGCTCCACCACCACCACACCCCGGAGAGGCGACACGCGAACCGGCCGTCATCATGCGTGGCGCGAGGCGTTGCTGGCTGGGCGCGCAGCAGCAGCAGCGTGATCCTTCAATTATGAGCAGGATGAGAAAAAAGGGAACGGATAGGATTAGAAAAAGGGTCGCTCTTGATGGCGACGCTGCAGGTTCCGTGCCGGTAGCACCTGTCGCTCGCGCGCGAGCCGAGCGGAGCACCGGATTATTGGGTCGGACCAGCGGAAACGGCGCCGGCAGCCTTTCTTTGCTGCTCGTGTAAAGCGATGCTGTGAACCCGTCTGCTCGTCCGCCACTGCCCCCTGCCCTGCCCGGCTGGCCGGCTCTGCCGATCCTGACTCGGACGATCCCTTGCGCCGTCGTGCTGTTCTGTACTGGCGTACTGCCTGGTGCTCGCTGAAGGCGACTGGGTAAAGTTCATCCTTTGGTACATGGACCGTTTGATTTTATGTTCTGTCAGACTGTCACGCAAGTATACCTGCACCAGAGCACCGCACGAAAAAACCACCTGGACCCGTGTCCCAAACTGACACGATCAAGTTACCACAGGAGTCAAATAACCGTTCTGCACGAAACACTTTTCACCTAAAACCTCGATGAGTGTACCACAGGTGTACGCGCTTCCTCTAGGACAGGAGATGCCATTGCCAATTTGGCATCTTGAATTTTTGTTTACGACCTGGTTGGTGGCCTTGGTGCTTGCCAATGCCAACCCAAGGTGTCGAGCTCAACGGCAACCCGCACGCGCCCGCCGGTTTTGGCCGTACCTGCTCGGCCGGACTTGTTGGTGACTCGGTCGTTGCTGCAGTAACGGCTTGGTCGAATCGTCCTTATCCGTGAGCTGTGTGATAATCCATCCAAGAATCTCGGTCTCGTGTGATTGGGTGAAGCTGCAAGCGATCCCCGTCTTCGTGATCACCGTTGGTCCCGCGAGAGATGCGTGCACACCCAGCCATGCGGGGGCTGCGAGTGCAAGCGATGAAGGGAGCAGGTGACGATCAGGCATTTCCTTTTTTTTTTCTTTTCGTACCAGGTCCAAATCTAAGGTTGGGCCATATCGGCCCAACGGCCTGGCCCATATAACTTAAATAGTCGAATATATGCTGGCCCGGCATAAATATTCGATGACTCAATGGCCCATAACGCGACGGCCCGGAAGCCCAATTCCCCAGTCTCTTCACACGTCCGACTTTCACCAACCAGGGATGAGGACATTGCCGTCAATGTCCGCGTTCCCTTCCGACGGCGCTAGGGTTTAACTCAGCTGCTCGATTCATCCCCAGACCCGGTTCAGCCGTCATCTGGGGGTGGCGGCATGGGGTACCTCCAGGAGGCCAGGGAGAATCACGTCAAGAAGAAGGTCGAGGAAGGTGAGTCCATCCTCGTCCGTGATTCTTACTAAGCTTTTGATTCGCCGTTGATTTGTCTAATTGGACCGTGCAAGGCTCGAATTAGTTCTGCAGTAGACGAGAAATTAGTGAAAATTCGCTATCCATCGCTGTCTGGTTCTTGAGATCGGAAGTAATTCGTGTAAATCACGCACCAAGCGCTGAGGGCGGATGGTTTTAGTTTGCAGTTTCACTGAGCCAGGGAAGGAGGTCATCTGGTTTAGCGTTTGTTGGTTGGGGTATTTGGAGAGCGTTCAAGCCTTATGTTGAACCATTGTTAGAGCGGGCAAATGTGTCATGCCTGATTGTTAGTCATTTTTCACTCTTAGGGGATAAAGTTATACGGGTGAACTGTGCAATTATAACTCCATGACCAGTTAACCATCTAGTGAATGTTAAAACTGAAAACACAAAGACCAACTGGAGCTGGACCTCTCAAACGATGTTGTGCATGAGAATCAGGAGAAAAAAACATGTTGCTAATTCGATGGCATGCTTTTTGTTTTATCAGAACAGATCTCTTTAAATCAATTGTTTCTGTTCAGTGCTAATAGTTTGTAGATCGCCTACAATTTAATGGAAATACGGTTATGTTTGTTGAGAAGGGTAGCTTAAATAATCTTATCTTAATGTCTAATGTTAAATTGACCTGATACTTCTTTCAATTTTCAGCTTTGCGTAGCAAAATGAAACAAAAGGCCATTAAAGAATGTGATTTTTATTGTTCAAAATATGCCGAGTGTGCTCGGGGAAGAACATTGTCCGTGGTATGGCAGTGCCGTAAGCAAGCAAAAGAGTTGAATGAGTGTCTTCATCAATAGTAAGTGCTTGCTATATTGCCTGTCTCCTAATTTATTTAGATGTGGACAGGTCATCCAAATGGCAGTATTGCATCTCCATTACCATTTTATTTTGTTGTGCATGACACTTTCAGAACAGAAACTTTCAGAATGTTTTGCGAGATGTATAAGCAGACTATCACAGACCTTATCATGGAAAATTAATATGCTACCTTTGTTGTGTTCATTCCGTAATGGTTGTGGTCGAACTCATTTCGTGGACTTGTTTCCATCATGTTCCAGAAATTTCTATTGCTATCAGCATATTGTTGCATTTCGTCATCCATATTTTACAGCTGATGTGAGTTTAGCATCTGTATAGCATAACACGTGATTTACTGCTAAGAAAGTTGTGTTCCCTACAATATGAATTGAACAGTAGGCACTGGGATTTGTTGAGTTTTTATATGATCAATCTGTATGAATGTTTCCGGACTTTGATGGAGCTGAGTGCAGTAGGCTATTCTTTAGCATTCTAGTCTGGTGCCAGTGACATCATGGGACTGGTGCTTAAACTGATTTAAAATTTAATGTCATTGGTGGAGATCAATGGAAAATGACTTTTATGTCAGCACAAAAACATGTTTGGTGATCCCAGGGAAAAAAAGTTGAGAAACAATATTGATCTGTATCTATCTTTCTCTAATATCTAGCAATTAAACAAGACCTAGTTATGGGCTGAGCTACAGAGTTTTACGTCACTTGTTGAGAGGGCTTTGTTTCTGACATTATACATTTAATTTTGCGAATGGTGCCTGTTGCATTGGTTAATTTCCAATGCATGTCGGAGAAAAAATCCATTTGGTATATTGACATGACCCTTTATATCCTTGGCAGCACTAATGATGCAGTGTTGGAAGAAATGAAGAAGACCTATATGCTTGAGCAAGAGAGCAAGGAGAGAAATCAATAAGCCATATGCAATGGATAGCAGGCGTCATGTGGTTCTCTGTGCTAGTATGTATACTGTTGCCCTTTGATATTTGACAGTCGTTTACTGGTTACCTTTGTTTGATTGATGTCTTAAATTCATGGGGGTCTTTTGCAAACATTGATTTGCCCACATGCTTAACCTTGTACAGCCTCAAGGTTGTCTGCTAAACACTTATTACTGGATGCTACTTTCTGCTATAATTTCCTCTCCATTGTATTTTGTATGGATGAAGACAGTGCAGTTGCCTTTTGTTTCTTCTAATTCCGCGGTTTGTAAAAGGAAACATTGTCCAGGTCCAAAAGTTTTTTTGCGTAGACTACAAAGGCATCCTGATAATTGCTCTTAGAGCAGCTCTACGACTCTGGCTCAGGGTGGGAGCCGGTCAGCCAGTGCTCTATCCTCGGCTCTCACCTAAGGCCTTTTAAGAATATCGGGTCTAAATAACCTGTTCCTAAAAAAATTCAGGCATCCTCGTCTCAAGATTTGTGGGCTACTCTCTGAAGCCGGTACATTTCCCGAGCCGATTGAATCTATAGCTGGTCTCCTTGTGTTCGTTATAGGTTCACCCTGAACGGCTTAATGCTCCTACCACAGAGCTCACAAACTCGCGAAAGCAGCAACCGTCGTGCTTCCTTTTGACCTGGCGACCTGGGTAATCTCATGCTGCTGCCATGGTTGCCATCTACGTTTACCCTAGAAAGAAGTTCCCATGCTCCAGTCCACTGCCAAGAAAGGGCCCTCCGATCGACATCATCCTACCATGTGACTGACAATTCTATCCCTCCGTCGCTGATCATCTTCGGTGGCAACAAGGTCCCAAGCCGGAAAAAAAGGGAGGGCCGTATTCGAGACGTCAGGCTGTCCTGTCCAGTGGGCTGTCAGCCGGGCAACCCCACTACCTTTTGGACTAAGCAATGCGATGCGGCGCTACAAAGGCATGGGCATCACAACTAGCTGCCGCGGTGGCCGGCAAGGAATTCCCCGATGGCGAACACCGAGACAAGCCCCGAGAGATCAGTCCACTGCCGCTCCGTGGCCTCTGGAGAGGAGGGGAGTGATTTGGTCGGGAACCGTCGCGTCCGGCGACGACATCTCTGGCCGATGGTGCCTTCCCCCCGTTCACAATCGCTATGGACAGCATCAATGCCGCCAATGATTAATAAACTTTCCGCCATTGTTGATCATCGCAAGTGGAGGCTGATAGGCTTGGCAATCCCTATAGCTAGTCTACTGCACTTGCTTCAACGTGATCGCGTGATCGCGTGGTTGTCTGGGTGTGGGCCTTAGACTTGCTGAACTGGCTAGTTGTGTGCGTCGCATTTAGTAGTCGTAGAAATACATAGGTTTCAGCACTTGTTTTTGTTGCTTCTTTACTTTTCTTTTTTACTTTATCAGCAATCTGACACTGGCAGTTCTCTGGATGAACCCTTTAACCGAAATTTTCTCGTGTTGCGGGCGTTTTGAGTGGAGGTAAAACATTTCCAGTATCTGCTATTATGCTTTGTTGTGCAGGAAGACCACCGTTAATTGCTAGTCACGAGTCACGACTTACTACAGCAGGTAGTAGCTAGGAGTACCTGTTTGTGTTTGGCACCTGCAAATTCAGAAAGTCGTGACGTGGCCACAGAAAGCGGATAACAACGCTCGTCGGTGCGGTGGGGGCCTGGGGCTTGGGCCACTGCAGAAGCTTGGCACGCGATCATGGACTTCCTTTCCCTCCTGCCCGGGCCCGCTTGACACCGCCGACAAAGTCGGCGTGCCGTGGTCTCTGAAGCCACACCGATCCATCGTCCATCCATGGCGAACCAATAACCAGGTCTCTGAAGCCGGCAGCACGACGAACCCCTTTTGCCGCGCCGTGTGTGCGCGCCGCTCGCCTTTCTGATGGCGATGGATGCGACGCGAACTGAAAGAAGACGAGCAGGGCGAGGAGGTGAGAAAAGAAAATTAGTGCGCTCGTGGTCGTGGATGGTGTGGCCCGCGTGCGATCGAGCTCGCGGCGTCGCCATCGGCGGCAATGATCGACGACCGCGTTCTCCGTCGTAGTGCCGGTAAGAGCCGGAAGCTTGTTCTCGGACTTCGGAGGGACGTCAACACTCAAGGTTAGGTCCGTTCCTACTTCCTCAGAAAAGTTTTAGCCTCGTCCTTAGCTAAGCTAGCTAGTGACGCGCGGCCGGCTAGCTAGGAGGATGGTCGTTAATAGGGACCTACTACGAATTCATGATAGGTTAGGACAACTATCACTATACCTACGTGTACAGCGCAAGGCAAAGCTTATAAAATTTCGCAACTATGTACTCCTTCCGTCCCAAAAATTTGTCAAGAACAAGTTTTTGGAACGGATGGAGTAATATTGAACACACAGCATTTAGGGCAATAAAAACATAAACGCAGGATCGCACCGCACATGAGTGTCCACGTTGAAGTTCAAATTTTAAGACTTGACAGTACTAAAATTTATTGCTTTTGTTGAAACTGAAGTAGTAGTATTATTATATTTTCACCTGAAAACTTATTTCCATTATCTTATTGACTTTGTGCTTTTGTCAGTGACGATACGTCGTCTAAACATGGATAGTCAAAGAATGACTTAGAGGACTATTAAATGGAGCCGTGCATCTGAAACATGTGGATAAACAAATACTACAGGCCTTTGTTTTCTTTTAATTTAGAGTACTAGAGAATGACACAGCATCCTTTTGTTTTCTTTTAGTTAATACACTGTTTGTCATGCCTTGCACGTGTACTGGTCAAGTCGGTGGTTGAAGACTAGATACAGAGTATTCGTGTTCGTGTAGTCGTCGCAGTGTTGACCAACTGTATCGAATACCTGCACGCCCATTTGTTTTCGTTTGCCGAGCGATCGACGGAAATAAAGGTGATTTCTACTTCGTCTTCCACTCGGTGTGCAAGGAAGCCAGCCGATTGGGAGCCCCAAAAAGGGCACTTCAACCCCACCCACCGCCGCTTGCCCTTATCGGTAGTAGATGACCGCGTGCTGGATTTTCTACAACCATTGCCCGTAGGTCGATCGAATCTTCAACTAACACTAAAACTCTCGTGTCCTGGTTCGAGGTGATCTTATTCATCGGTGGCCGCATGCAAATTAGGCTACATACTAAAGGATCGTTCAGATGAATTTGCCTGGTCTTAACGCTCTTTTTTTTTCTTTCCTAAACGAAACCTCCAACACAAACAGCGGATCTTCGACAGGACCATGTCTTGGAGATGAAATGTTTTGTATTGATGATTCTTTTATGCAATTTGGATAATGTATGTTTGTGGATAAAATCCACGACACTACATTGGTTTGGCCCTTCGCTTTCAGAAACAGCCAGCATGATCAGAGCACCAATCATACGCGCCATAGAGGACTAGGGCCAAGCGTACGTGCTGGCGCTCACATCTGCAACATGGACAACGGATAGGCGTAGAAGACGACCACAGGGTTCAAAGCGTCCACCCGATCCGACACCGTGGACTTTCCCGTGCGTCACCCTTAGATCAACGACATGACCGGATTTTCTACACCCTCCTCACCTCACCTCCCATCCCACGGCGGCCCACCCGGCCACCCGCACGTCGCGAATGACCCGCGCCCAACTCGCCGACGACACCTGCCCCACCGCCTCCGTCCCGCTATAAAATCCCCGGCGCCGGCAAGAGCGCACCCGGACAGACAGTCACGGCCCCATAATTGTGCTCGCCCCGGCCCCCGGGACGCGACACATCGCACGCACGGCCAACCAAAGCTTGCTACTACTAGTGCCAGCTGCTTTTGGCGTGCCGCTCGTGAGGAGGGCCGGCACCTTTGCATGAGGAGGCGGCGGATGGGGGCACTACACGTCGGCGAGCCCAGGGCCACCTTCCAGCAGACGCAGGTCGTTGCCAACAAGAACGCCGGCCACGGCCCCGTCGTTGAGGAGATCCACGGGTTGATACGCGTCTACAAGGATGGCCACGTAGAGCGCCTCCCAGCCATCCCCAACGTGCCCTCCACGTGGGGCGGTACAGCGCAGGGGGCACCACCCGGCGGCGTCGTGGCGACGGACGTGGTACTCGACCGCGCCACGGGGGTGTGGGCGCGGCTGTACGCGCCGATGGGAGGAGCGCGGCTCCTCCCCGTCGTGGTGTACTTCCACGGCGGCGGCTTCTGCGTCGGCTCCGCCGCGTGGAGCTGCTACCACGAGTTCCTCGCGCAGCTCGCCGCGCGGGGCACCGGGTGCGCCGTCGTGTCCGTGGACTACCGCCTCGCGCCCGAGCACCGCCTGCCCGCCGCGTTCGACGACGGGCTCGCGGCGGTGCGGTGGCTGCGGCACCAGGCCACCGGCCGCTGCGCCGCCGCCACCGCGGACCTCAAGCAGTGGCGCGCTCGCTGCCGATTCGACCGCGTGTTCCTCATGGGCGACAGCGCGGGCGCCAACATCGCCTTCCACGTCGCCGCGCGGCTGGGCCAAGGCCAGCTCGGCGCGCTGTCCCCGATCGCCATCAAGGGCGCCGTCCTCATCCAGCCCTTCTTCAGCGGCGAGGCCCGCACCGCGTCGGAGAAGACGATGCAGCAGCCACCGCGGTCCGCGCTGACGTTGCCCACCTCGGACTGCTACTGGCGCCTGTCGCTCCCCGTCGGGGCCAGCCGGGACCACCCCTGGTGCAACCCGCTGTCGTCCCGCGGCGGCGCGCCAAGGCTTGACACCCTCCCGCTGCCGCCGCTTCTGGTGTGCGTCTCGGAGATGGACATCCTGCGCGACCGGAACCTGGAGCTGTGCCGGGCCTTGCGCAAGGCCGGCAAAAGCGTGGAGCAGGCCGTGTACGGCGGCGTCGGGCACGCGTTCCAGGTGCTCCACAACAGCCACCTGTCGCAGCCGCGGACACAGGAGATGCTCGCACACATCAAGGCCTTCGTCAGCTGCGCTCGGTAGCAGCCTCCTTCGTTCATTCGTCTCCTAACGCGCACACACACTCGCCGAGTCGCGGTGTTAATTATTATTCCATCCTAATCCAACCAGACCAGCTGAAGATAAGAGCAGTAGCAATAGGTGCCGTGTAAGCAAGCTCGTGTTACGTATATGGCTTTGAAGTATATTGTTGACGACTTAACGAAGAAGCCGGATACTGTTTTTTAACTCGGACGTCGGCGTCGCCTGACGGTGTTGCAACAAGGAAACAACCGGAATGTCCAGCAGCAAATCATTGAGCTGCTGCTCCTGTGTCCGGTGCCCGGTGCTTTCTTCGGCTTTACGCAGGCATCATTACGTTACTAGTACTAATAGCGAACAAAACAAGTGTTTCTTTCCTCCGCTGTCCGTGTTAAGAGAAGAGACGAATGAAATGGAGCCCCCGCAATTCTCTAATAATCGCGGCTGATTAGTACTCCTCATTTAGCGACAGGTATAGAGAGAATAGAATCTTTGGCTTCTTCCGAACGCTGCCATGATGGCGGGAGCGATGCCTTGCCTTGCGCCCTCAGGCTATCACATGATTCCCCGGCGCGGCAGCGAGTTGCGGACAACAAGCAGTGCGGCTAGCTAGTGGCTGCTGCTACGCTACGCGCCTCGTCAGAGATCGCAGGGACAGACAAACCGGCCGATCACATTCTCTCACTGGGAAGGGATGCGAGCGTGCATCATCCTGACTCGTCGCGCCCGTGCTGGAGGCCTGGAGGGTATACCTCGAGTACGTGTGCTCGGCGGCTTGTGAGCCGAAGCGCACGCCACGAACGAACCTTACCGAGAGTGCCTCTCGTTTGCCGGACTCACCAACTCCCCGCCATCATGGCGTAGTAGCAGCTGATTGCGTGCGAGCAGGCCAAACATCATGCCACGAAAAAAGATCCGGCAACGACTGTCTGGACGTGCTATTTAACGATGTCATAACTCGTTACTCGTGTGACGGTTTCACAACGCAAGATATATAGCTTACTTTAAGCTGGTAATGTATCACGTGTTTATGTTAATTCAGAAGAGTGTGCCGTTCGTTTCAGAGTGAGCAAATTTCTGTAATAATGTCTGAGGTTTGACGCGGAATGGATCAACTGGAAGGTCGGAGCACGTCGCTATTCCGCCTTTTTTTTTCTCCTTCCTTCCGAAGTGGCATAAACCCCCTCACAATTCCGTCACGAATCTGGCAGGACACTAGAGATGCAAGCGGGATTGACCGCGGCTGGCCGCGTCCCGCCCGCGCGCGCCGCAGATTCCTGACGGACGTCGCGGTCTAATCCCACTTAACCCGCAATCTTATGCGGGTGTGCAGCGTCTCCCATTTTGATCCCGCAAGACTCGGTCGGTCCGCGTTGCGCAGCGTCAGCGCCCGCTGGCTTGCGGCCGCAAGCCAACACGTTCACCAATAAGCATATATAGAACTAGTTCATTTAAAAATTTGTAAAATACATATTATATTGAATATTGTTCTAAAAAATATGCAATAAATTTTGTTAGATTTATAATAATAAGATCTATATATTAAAATTAGCTGCATGTTATGAAAAGTAATTCTATTACTTGTACAAATTTTAAGATGGACATATATTATATAAACAAACTCATCGTCAATAATAATTCGAACAGTATTACAAGTGCTTGTTGGAGTCCATTCATTTCATCTGATACGAAACATTACATATTCGTGTTTCCATAACGTACTGTAGAGATTAGAGGAACAACTTTCTCAACTTAGCACATGAAGGCAGCAAATATTATTCTTGGCCAGTAGAAGACCTGCAGATCTCAACATGCATGCATGCGATTGAGTATCAGGGACGTCACTGAAACATTACCGTGCTTTCTTCTTAGCATCCTTATTAGCCTGCCCCTTCTTGGGGATCTTGATGCACATATTCAGGCGTACACTAGCTGTATCGGACTGACCTTCACTTCAACTCCGGGCGCGCGGCGGCATCCTGATGTGCAACGTACGTGATCGGCAACTGCAGAAACCAGGTTCATAGGACGTTGCCTGCGCGCATGTCTCCATGTCGAACCGGCTAGCCACCTGCAGGGCCGATGCAGCGAAGGCAAACACGTCGTAGGCGGGCTTGCGGCGCCGCGGGTGGCCGCGGACACGACTGCTTAGTCCCATTAGTCAAAACGGGTTGTTATCTGGGTGTTTAGCGGGTTTATGGTACCGCTCGTCCCAGCGGCTTTGCGGGAAAACCTGCACCGCTTACATCGCTACAGGACACGTGTGACACCCTGTTGCTGTAAAGGAAACAAAGCGCAATACTCGCGTGTGCTAGAATCAGTTTTCATCACACACGAGCACAAAAGAGATATCATATATAATTAAGCCAAGCTCGATAAACATGATAGGCCAAGTACGGCAAGTACATCATCATCGGTACAAGAATGACCCGTAGGTCTAAAAGAAAAACTCATGACAGCGTAAAGGTAGTAGTAGGATCTCCATCACAGGCACCGTTCGTGGGAACACCCGCCTAGACCTGAGCACCAGTGTCGTCTCCGTCGAACTCCTCGTCCATCTCTCCACTACTGGGCCCTGAGCAGCAATATATGCACAAGAAAAACAGAAAAGGAAAGAAGCGATGATGAGTACCTAATGTACTCCACGAGTGAGGGAAATTATGACATGCAGGCTATTCAATGAGGAAAAGCTGACACGGGTTAGCCTCTATGCAACCTTATTTTCCTAAGTTGACCTTAGCATCCTATTTATTAGGTGAAGGACTCATATAAATAATAATAATGTAACCGTCGGGTTACACCACCCGACTCTCCACTGTCCAGGTTACCCCACCGGGACACCAACTCACAGGGTTAAACCACCTGACTGCCAAACAGCCAACCAGTCCCACCTAATCGAGGTTGAGCTATCCAAGCGAGCTCATGACCGTGAGCACGACTATCAAGATAGATTTAATACTCTGCAGAGTTTGTACCACTTTACCTACAAGTTGTGATTTCATCGTCTAACGACGACTAAGAAACTTCGTCCTGCCATCTCACACTGCCTAAGGTGTGTGGCATGGAGTCCACAACAGAGCCTTTACAAAGGGTCTCCTGACAAGTACAAGCACTCTAAGGTTTCGCATACCCCGCCATACTGGAGTACACCCTCCGACGTGGTAGCCCCCTCTTGAGCCATGCTGATCCCAGAGCAGGTAACGCTGAATTCGTTCCCCGCACCGATCCATTGCCCATACTTATGGAAAGATCTCCTAATTAATTGTGTCGGTACCCTAAAAACCATACACCCCCTGAGGTTACAAAGATCTCAAGGGAAGGACATCAACTCAAATTGAAGACCCTCGGGGGCCCACTCGCCAGACGTGACCGGACCCGCTTCTCCAACATGGTTAACCTCTAGGTTGCCACGTGTACTGTCAGCCCAGAGCTATTACCCGCAAGGGTGAAGCTCCGGGCCAAGTACTGAAACGGCACCTCCAGAGGTAGCCCCCGACCGAGAGAAGCTCCGGACATGACACGTGCCAGGTCACCCCGGAGCTTCCCGCTTCTCCCAAGCAAGCTCCGGAGCTGCCACGTGTCCACACGACAGAGCTAGATGCTTAAAGCCTCCGGGAGACGTTGTAACGGCTCCGGATCTCCAAAGGACAGCCGCAGACTTCAAGATCCGATTAATTACCATTAATTCCACGTTAATGATAATTAATCGGACAGCCTTAACACCTGTAACGGCACTGTCGGAGCCGTTACAGGGTTATTAACAACAATTAATCTCGTGTATCAATACTAATAACCGCCAGGGCCACATGTCGGGCCAGGCTGACTTGTAACGGTTAGTCCTTGTACTATAAAAGGACAAACCGACGATACACAGGAGAGGACTCTCGAACACTCTGAAGCTCACAAGTTAATACAACAAACACACACCCGTGGAGTAGGGTATTACGCTCAGGCGGCCCGAACCACGTAAACCACCGTGTCACTCGTGTCCAAATCGCATTTCACTTTCTTAGATCTCCGCGCGCCCAGACCGAACCACAAACTCCTTTAAACACTTTTCATAGTGTTAGGGGATCTGCCGACTCCAACAGTCGACAGTTGGCGCGCCAGGTAGGGGGGCGCCTGAGATCTTCAAGAATGGTGAATTCTGCAGCTGGATCATCCAACGGGCAACCTGCTGCTCAGACTGTCGGAGGCAATCCCTCCAACATGCAACCACCGGCAGGAGCCTCAGTTCCAGCGGGAGTCACACTCCCACCACCACCATCTTCTCCGGCAAGACATGCCGAACGACATGATGGTGCACCGGCGTCACATTCTGCGCCGGCAAGTCGTGACAACCCAGAACACGCGCTCCATGCAGCGCGTGCTCTCCTTCAGCGACCACCACCTCCGGATGCATCTCAAGGTGCCATGGAGCAATGGAGAGCTGATATTGAGCATTTGGTCGCAGCAGCGGCCGAACGCCTCAACAATCAGGGTCCACCTCCTTCAGGGCGGGCCCCGTCGCAGCGACGAACGTTGTCTGGAAGACTTGGTCCACATGTCTCCAACAACCGGAGAAGAGCTGCGTCACAGCAAGTGACGTCGTTGCCCTCTGGGGCACGACGTGCCCATACTGCATCTCGGCTTTCGACACACGACCTCCGAGCGGAGCTTGATCGCCGATACCGCCAACAGGATGGCCGTGTCCACATCGAGCGAGCTCGAGAAAGACGAGATGCTCAAGATCTTTCTACTCTGGAAGGAGTAGGAGGAGGCTGTTCCGCCCTAGCCATGCACCTGCGTATGGTTAGATGGCCACAGAAGTTCCGGCCACACTTGCCGGAAAAATTCGACGGGACTGTCAATCCCGTAGAATTTCTACAGATATACTCCACTGCGATCCTAGCAGCTGGAGGAAATGAGGCTGTAATGGCCAATTACTTTCCAGTGGCCTTAACTGGGACTGCTAGGTCCTGGTTTATGAGCCTTCCGCCCAACTCTATTGACAGTTGGGAGGAGCTATGCCGCCAGTTCACCGCCAATTTCGGGAGTTCATACACCCGTCCGGGCACCGAACTGGACCTTTTTGCGGTCGTGCAAAAAGGAGGGGAATCTTTGCGGTCATTCATCCAGAGATTCTCTCAGGTACGTAACACAATCCCTTCTATCTCAAGCGCTTCTGTCATTGTAGCATTCAGACAGGGTGTACGAGACAAGAAGATGTTGGAGAAACTGGCGATCAAAGAGATCACCAGTGTCACGGAGCTCTTCAGCCTGGCTGACAAATGTGCCAGAGCTGCGGAGGGCCGTGAAATGCACTCCAAACCAGCCTTGGAGGATCATAAAAAATCCTCCAAAGAAGAAGCCGCTACCTCCGGGAGTGGCAAGAAGAAAAAGAAGACCAACGGCAAGAAGAAGCCGTCGGCCGGCACATCCAACGTTGCAGCCACTGCAACTCCTGGTGGCCGGGGGCCACGCCCCGAGAAGCGACCTCGACCGTCTTCCGAAGACGGTGGCAAATCCAAGATGTGGTGCCCCATTCACAAAACGGGCAGCCACAAGCTGGAGGATTGCCGGGAGGTCCAAAACCTTGCCGAGCGCTACCACAAGCGCCGGGAAGGGTCTCCCTTCCGCCAGAGGGAGGGAAAACAAAAGGTCGATGAAGCTCCGGCTGAAGAGGAGTTAGGGTTTCAAGACCCCAAAAAGGTCTTGAAAGCCGTCTACACCTCCGTCGACGATGATTCCGACGTCTCCGACAACGAACGTCGAAAAACCATGAACACCATCTTTGGTGGATCATGGGACATCACCTCTCGTCGCGTCATTAAGACCATGCGACGGGATATGGCTGCTGTAGCTCCTACAGCTAGACCGGAGCCACATCGAAAGTGGATGGACACACCCATCACTTTCGATGCTTCGGATTGTCCTCAAAACATGGTCGGAGCTGGCCAGCTGCCCTTGATGGTATCCCCCACCATCAACAACATCCAGCTCCATCATGTCCTGGTAGATGGAGGTTCGGGGCTTAATCTCATCAGCTTCGAAGCTTTCACTAAGCTTCAGCTTCGACCTTCAGACCTCCAGCCCTCTCGACCTTTCTCCGGAGTAGGTCCGGGGGCCATAACCCCACTCGGAGCTATCACTCTCCCTGTTACCTTCGGGACCCGGGAGAAGTATCGCACCGAAAAGTTGGTCTTCGACGTCGCTCAGATCAACTTACCATTCAACGCCATTTTGGGTAGACCTGCCTTGTACAAATTCATGGCAGCTGCTCATTATGGATACCTGGTGTTGAAGATGCCGACACCAGTAGGCGTTCTCCGGATCCGTGGAGATCGCACTGCCGGAGTAACTGCTCTGGAAGAACTCCATGCACTCACCACAGCGCAAGAGGAGGATTCCAGACAGAAGCAAGCTCCACAACCTCCGAGCATTCGTCAACGAGGCTCGACCTCTGCACCCCGTGTGCAGCCAAGCGGCGACACCGACATTCCCGTCAAAGTCGTCCAAATTGGTTCCGATGTCACTCAAACTACCCGCATATCGGGTGGCTTGAACGACAAATAGGAACTCGCGCTCATCACTTTCCTCCGGGCTAATGTTGACGTGTTTGCCTGGCAACCGTCACAAATGCCTGGGATCCCCAGAGAAGTGATTGAGCACAATCTGAAGATTTACCCCGACGCTCGGCCTGTACACCAGAAACCTCGGAAGCAATCTGTAGAGCGACAGAACTTCATCCGACAAGAAGTGAAGAAGTTGCTCGAAGCCGGATTCATCCGAGAAGTCTACCATCCAAAATGGCTGGCAAACCCAGTCGTTGTGCCTAAGGCCGGCGGGAAACTTCGGATGTGCATCGACTACACCACCCTGAATAAGGCATGTCCAAAAGATCCATTCCCACTACCTAGAATAGACCAGATAGTGGATTCCACCTCTGGGTGTGAGTTGCTGTGTTTTCTAGACGCATATTCGGGATATCATCAAATCCGGATGTCTAGGGAAGATGAAGAACATACTTCATTCATCACAGTGGATGGATTGTATTGTTACACAGCCATGCCTTTTGGTCTCAAGAATGCAGCTTCAACTTTTGTACGAGCAATGTACAAAACTTTCGAAGAACTCATCAGAGACATAGTGGAGGTGTACGTTGATGACATTGTGGTCAAAGTCAAAAACAAGGAGTCCCTCTTGGATACCTTGCAGGCTGTCTTCGACAAGCTGCGGGCCACCCGCACGAAGCTAAACCCAGACAAGTGCGTCTTCGGGGTTAGTTCCGGAAAGCTTCTTGGTTTCCTGGTGAGTCACCGGGGTATAGAGGCTAATCCGGCGAAGATAAAAGCCATCGAAGACATGCGGCCACCAACCCGCATCAAAGATGTCCAAAAATTAACTGGATGTCTGGCAGCCCTCAGTCGATTCATTTCAAGACTGGCGGAAAGGGCACTTCCCTTCTTCAAGTTACTGAGGAAGTCCGGACCATTCCAATGGTCTGAAGAGGCAGAGAAGGCATTCCAGGAGCTGAAACAGTTCCTCACCACTCTACCAGTCTTGGTAGCTCCGAACCCTGGTGAGCCTTTATTGCTTTATATTTCAGCAGCTGACGAAGTCGTCAGTATGGTTCTGGTTGCGGAGAGACCGGAACTACCCAATACTCAGGAATCCAGATCCCTTCGGGAGGATCCGGAGGTTCCCGAAAGCAGGTCTGGGTCCCAGCTCCCCGACTTGAATCCTCAAGAAGTCACTTCAGAGGACCCGGATCCTTCTGATAGGATCCAGGTCATTCCTGAAGAAGCTCCGGGTTCCTCCACCCAGAACCCGGAGGTCCTCGAATATAGTTTGGACCCCTCCGACAGGGTCCGGATCAATGGAGAAGAAGCTCCGGACCCCTCCGGGAGGGTCCGGACCGTTCAACGCCCAGTATACTTCATCAGTGAAGTGTTACATGATGCCAAGACTCGATACCTAGAGGTACATAAGATGCTCTACGCAGTTCTTATTGCCTCAAGGAAGCTTCGACACTATTTCCAAGCTCACAAAGTCTCGGTGGTAACCTCATATCCACTTCGAGCGATTCTGCATAATCCCAATTCAACTGGGAATATAGCGAAGTGAGCAGCGGAACTGGCTGAATTCGACCTCGAATTCATTCCAAGACAAGCAATCAAGAGTCAAGCGTTGGCAGATTTCGTGGCAGAATGGACTCCCTCTCCATCAAACTCTGGGGGCCCCAGCGAGCAGAAGAAGGAACCGCAAGTTCCGGCCTTCACTAAGCCTCACTGGATCCTTTACTTCGACGGCTCCATGCAGAAGCAGGGAGCCGGAGCTGGAGTCCTTCTCCTCACACCAACCGGGGAGAAGGTAAGATACATGGTGCACCTTGATTTCAAGGCAACCAACAACATGGCGGAGTACGAAGCACTCATATATGGATTAAAGGTGGCACTATCCTTTGGTGTCAAGCAGTTGCTGGTCAAAGGAGATTCACAACTTGTTATCAAACAAGTGAAGGGTGAATGCTCCTGCAATAATCTCCAGCTGGCTGCTTATCTCCTTGAAGTCCAGAGGCTTCAGAAGGACTTCGAAGTCCTAGACCTTCACCATGTTCAGCGTGCTCACAACGTTGAAGCTGACGAACTCTCGACCAAGGCGTCAACCGGAGCTCCGGCTCCAGACGGAACCTTTGTCCGGAGGTTGTCAAAACCCACAGTTCAGCCTGCCGAGCTGAACGAAGGGGGCGAGATCAGCATCCCGAAGCTGACGGTCCCGATGGCCCTGTTACCATGGCAGCCATCAAGGGTCGTAGGTGCTGCCGGAAGCTCCGAGCAACCCAGCACGCAAGACTCAAATGCTCAAGTCAGTTCCGATGCATGGATCTCGGAGATCCGGAACTACTTGAAAGACAACATCCTTCCTGACGATGATGTATCCGCTGACCGGGTAGTCAGATTGGCTAAAAGATACACGTTGGTAGAAGGGGATCTCTACCGGCGCGGTGCCAACGGCATCCTAATGCGGTGCATCACAAGGGAAGAAGGCTGCGAGCTCCTCGCAGAAATCCATGGAGGCGAGTGTGGGAACCACGCGTCTTCCCGCACGCTGGTCGGAAAAGCCTTTCGGCACGGCTTCTACTGGTCAACAGCGCTCCAGGATGCTACTGAGCTAGTGAAGAAATGCAAAGCATGCCAATTTCATGCAAAGCAAATTCATACACCTGCTCAGCCCTTACAAATGATACCTCCTACGTGGCCTTTCGCTGTGTGGGGGATGGACATCTTGGGACCCTTCCCAAGAGCCGTCGGAGGTTACAAGTTCCTGTATGTCGCCATTGACAAGTTCACCAAGTGGCCGGAAGCTACTCCTGTTGTGACGATCAACAAACAATCTGCAATCAATTTTCTACAATCTATCGTGAGCAGATTCGGAGTCCCAAACAAGATCATCACTGATAATGGGACTCAGTTCACAAGCTCCTCATTTCAAGGATATTGCGAAGACCTCGGCATACAAGTTTGCTACGCCTCCGTAGCTCATCCTGCCAGCAATGGGCAAGCCGAGAGAGCAAACGCAGAGATCCTTAAAGGACTCAAAACGCGCACTTATGAGCGTTTGAAAAAGCACGGAGCTAATTGGATCGAAGAGCTTCCGCCCACTCTATGGGCTAACAGGACTTCTCCAAGTCGGGCAACCGGAGAAACACCCTTCTTCCTGGTGTACGGAGCAGAAGCGATCCTTCCTCCGGAGATCACCCTGGGTTCCCTCCGAGTCCGGACCTTCGACGAAGCCGCGCAGGACCAGCTCCGGCGTGAAGACCTAGACCTCCTCGAGGAGGGAAGGTGCCAAGCAGCTGTTCGGAACGCCCGATACCGCCAAGCTCTACGGCGCTATCATCAGCGGCATGTACACAACCGACAGCTCGAGGAAGGCGATCTGGTGCTACGGAGAATACTATCCAGAGAAGGGCAAAACAAACTCTCCCCCGGCTGGGAAGGACCCTTCCGAGTGATCAAAGTATCCCGTCCCGGAAGCGTTCGCTTGGCTACCGAGGATGGGACACCTCTCCCAAATCCTTGGAACATCGAGCACCTCCGTAAGTTCTACACTTAATTCCACGGAGGTGAGTCTTAAGTAACTTGAAGTGTATGTTATAGAGTCATTGTACAGAGTCGGGTAGTTCCTCCGGGAGAGCAGCCGGACCTTTCCCGAAAGGTTTGAAGAGCTCATGCAACACTTGATACAGTCTCCGGACTAGAAGTGTGGCTAACTACCCAGGGTCAAACGAGAAACCAAACACACTTAGCCTGGTTGCGTACCCTAAGAGTGTACTTGTTTCCCCTGTACCCCGGACCTATAATGAAAGACATCTTCATGTGAAATAGACTCCACGTGCATTCATTTTTGCATAAGGCTCGACATTTTTTATTTTTCTCTTTCTTGTCTATAACAGAAATGTGCAATTCTTAAGAAGTTTTAGTTTAACCGGTTTATGTACGATTTGGGTTGAATTATCAGATTTTTTAGATTTAAATGTCGTCTGTGGCCAACTCGCCTGAAAGCCGCCAAGCCATTCTAGGGCCGGAGTGCGCTATCGACTTAGCCTGGTCAAGCACCCTAAGTACGCCACTCTACCTACACCCCGGCAGGCCAAAGTAAGGTGGGTCCATGGACAATTAGATCTAAAAGAAAAGACAATTCATCCAATCATACTAAAAATCGTGTTCAACTTGAAATTCTCTTGAGAATCGTAAGCCGCAACGAAGTTATAGATAAGGAACGAATTTTACTGTTTTTCTTGGCCTAAGTGTGCAGGAAGAATAAACCCAACATTGATGGAGAAAAATCGGAGTTAACCAAGCTCCGACTCCCACCGGCGTTAACTTGAAGATGGTGAGAAGACTCTATCACTAGAGTCTGTTGCCAGCAAGCCAGGCGTGGCAAGGGTCATTGCCGGAGCTACTAAGCTCCGACACCTTGAAGTATTAACTATCGACACTCAACGTGTTGGTAGGGCTATTGCCGGAGCTACTAAGCTCCGACGATGGGCAATGCCGGAGCTTCTAAGCTCCGACGACTTCAAGGGACCTTCACTATCGAAGACTTCGGACCTAAACTACACGAGTTCGAAGCAAATTTGTCTTCAACAAAACTCAACATCCTTTTGGTACATGTCCACAATCACATTGTGCACATCTACCAGGGGGCCAAGTGAAGACAAAGATGTTGAAGACAGAAAAATGAAATTCACGAAAAATTGGGGATTTCATTTCATCAGAAGACCGGAGATTACATCTGGGGACAAAGGATTACAAAATTGAGGAAGAAGAGAAGATACAAATAAAGGCTAAGAAAGATAGTCCTAGACCCTATGGAAGAACTCAGCGACCTTCTGGGCGACCTCCGACACGCTGGCTCGGGTAGCTTCGCCTTCTCCTTCAACGGGGCCTTCAAGCACCGGGTCCAGAGGGAATCGGGGGTTCCGGCTAGTGTAGCACGTCAACACATATTCTGTGACGTTCCTAGCCAGGGATTGCCCCTCGACCTCCAACTGGTCCGCGATGACGTCGCCCACCTTGGAGAGCTTGCCACCCGCAGCGCTCAACGCCTGCAATGCAAGGTCCGGCTCCGGCTCCGGATCATCCGGAAGCACGGGGCTGAAACCCATCGGCGCTAGCGCATCGTCGGCCTTGCTCAGGAACTCCCAAATTTGCAGGGAGTCCGTCTTCCTCAGGCCCTTCATTTCTTCCAGGGACCTCCGGGTCGCCGCCAGTTCTGAGTTCTCGCGGGAGAGGCGCTCAACTTCTTTGGCGTTTTGCTGAATCTTCGTAGCAACCCGCTTTTCGAGTCTCCCGAGCTCCTCCTCCCGGAGGTGGATCTTGTTCCGGCGGTCGACCAGGTCTTTCTCCCTAGCCTCTATTTTCTTCTCCCGGGCGATGAGGGCACACTCATACTCGTAGAGCTCCTGCCCTCGCACCCAGGTCTTCTCCTCCTCCTCGAGGCAGCGCTCTTCCAATTTTTTAGCGCGCTCCTCAAGGCCCTTGTCCGCCAGAGCTGTCTTCTCGGCGAGCTCTTCTTCACGACGCAAGACGTCGTCCCGTAGTTCCAGGAGTTTTTGCTCCTCATCCTCGAGCCGCTTTTCCCTTCCCTCAAGCGCCTCTCGGCGCTTGATGAGTGCGGTACTGATGGCTTCGAGTTCATCGAACCGGGCGTTGGCCGCATCATTGGCAGCTTTAGCTTGGTCGTGGTACTCCCGGGATTTGGCGTCGAGGTTGTGAGTCATGCTCTCCCTCTCGTCCAGCATCTCACCCCAGAGCTCCAAGCGGACCTTCTCCCGCTTGATCCATTCCTTGTCCGCAGCGATCCTCGACTGCGCCAGCTTGGTTTCGAACAGGAGTCTATTACGCCACCTCCTAAGGGTTTGGCGCTCCTCTTCAAGAACCTTGCTGTCGTGGAAGAAGGCTAGTTGGACTTGGCGCAGACTGGAGCAAGCGTTGTCGATGGACATCGACAGCGAGATGGGCTCCGGACCTTCTGGGGTCTCCTCCGCTGGTTCCAGCGGGTCTTCATTTACAAAAATTGGGTCCCACTCTGCGAGAGCGGAACCCCGAGCTTCCAAGGCACTAGGGCCCTCCTCCGGGATGGCCTCAGTCGCCACTGAAGAAGGTCCCGCCACCAAATCTTCATTCGCCCCCTCAGGCTGGGGGCCGGCGACTTCGTTCAGGCACTCTGGCTCCGCCACGGGTACCATCGACGTCGTCGCCTCCAATGGCTCCGGCCGGGACGCTTCTTCTGAGGGGAGCTCAAGCTCCCCCGCCTCCACCACCACCGGCTCTGCAGCCGGCGCTCCAATAACTACCGGCCTTGCGACCGGAGCTTCAGAAGTAACCGGCTCAATTGCCGGAATCACTTCAACCTCCGGCTCGCACGCCGGGGCTTCAGCTGCCTCCGGCTCGACCGCCGAAGCTCCAGCATCTTCCGGCTCTGAAGCCGGGACCGCTACTTCCTCCGGCTCGACAGCCGGAGCATCTACTTCTGCAGCACCAGGGCCCGGAGCTTCAACCTCCGGAGCGGGTGCCGCTGGCGCATCTTCAATCCCGTGGTCCGGCGCTACCACGGGAACTTCTGGAGACGAGTCGAGGTCCATGACCACGACAGCCGGCGCCGGAGCTGTCGCAGCCTCCGCCTGGGGCGGCACCAGGGCTGGAGCAGAAGCCCTCGCAGCCTCAGACACTGTGGCTGAGGGCGGAGCTTCACTCCCCTTCTTGGGAACGCTGCAGATGAAGAATGAAGAAATTGAGCAAACAGATGCTATAATTAAAAGTTAATTGAGGTAAGCAAGAAAAATTACCTTGGGAGGCTCACGCACCAGCTTGCGCGAAACCTCTTTCCCGGACGTTCCGGGCTGGCCACGGTCGGCGTAGGAGCTCCGGGAGGACTCCCAGGACTTGCCGTAGCCGCGGGCGTTTCCCGGGTCGGAGCTCTCCTTGACCGAGAGGAACTCCTAGACCTGGAGGCCCTCATCGCTTCTCGAACCGGAGTCGCCTGTCCGGAGCTGGCACCTCCGGAGGGACCCATCACGGGGACAGCCGTACTCCGGGAGGATCCCACCGCCGGAACAGTAGCGCTCCGAAAAGACCCCACCACGGGGACAGACGCTACAGCAGCGGAGAATCCTCCTTCCTGAGGACGGGGAACTGGCGGGGAAGTAGCAAGCCCGACGGACCTCCCGTCAGCATGACGCAACTTCCTCTTCCGACTCTCTGGCTCCTCCGCCAGCTCCTTGCCCTTGCCGGTGACCTCAGCTCTTGGCTGAGAGACAGGGGCGGAGCCGCCTTCCGACAACCCGTGGATCGCCAACGGGGCGGTCGATCTTCTCTCGACGACGCCAAGGTCGTCAAGCGCGGGCATCTTCCGCCGGAGCACCCTGCTGAACTCAACTTCCTCGTTCAGGGGGAGGAAAGCCGGTGGCGGAGTCAAGTACGCTCCGTCTACATCGATGCCGTGCTGGAATTTCTTGAGGTGAAACTCCAAGGACTTCCCCACCATGCTGGACTTCAACCCGGTTTCGACCCGGTCTTCGTCCATCACGCTGTTGAGGGCCCAGGCGAGCTTCTCCCTCCTCTTCAGCGGCGCCCACCTGTTCGACAGGAAGTTGCAGAACACCGCCTGGGGAGTCAATCCTCCCTCTACACATTGGCGGATCCTGGACAAGACGGGGTCGAAAGCTGCCGCCAGCACCGGAACTTCGCTCCACACCGACGTGTCAATGCCGGGCAGACCGTCTGGCAGTTCCAACCGCTCGTGCTCCTCCACCCGGACGACTACCCAATCTTTCTTCCAGTCATCCCACTTCCCGGAAGGGAACGACCGGAGGTACTTGAACGGGCACTTCTTGCGCTTCACAAAGTAGTAGAAGCCAAGGTACTCGTCACTTCGGCCGGTGGTTTGGACGGTGAAGAAAGTGCGGAAGAGCTCGATGCAGGGAGGAATGCCCACCCACATCTCGCAGAAGTGGACAAAGACGGATACAAGGAGAAGGGAGTGAGGGCCAAGGTGGTATAGCTGCAGACCATAGAAGTCCAGCAGCATCAAAAAGAAGGAAGAAAATGGTGGGATCAGCCCCACCATGGCATACGATGAAAAGTATACCATTTCGCCGGAGCGCTCCTTTTTAAAGGGAAGCTCTCCTCCGGTGCGGATTGAACGGTTGAAGAAGTCCGACGACCACCCCATGAGGGCTCGGACCTTCTTCAGATCGCTCTCCGTCTTCAAACGACTCTCACGCAGACCCAACTCCATCGCAGCACTGCTAGGCGAGAGAAGAGAAGCAAAGCACGAGTTGGGAGTTTGAGCGCAAGAACAGATGGAAAGCGTAAAGAACTCCCGACGGTGCGCTTTCCTTCTTAAGTAAGCCCTCGCAACGCTTGGATGGAAACTGCAGGGGAGTTGAGCATACTACTCAAGAATTCAACCCAGCCGATGACAAGAGGGCCCGGGACCACCCTGACGATCAAGTCGAGGCTCTTACCCAGGCGAACAGTTGTCATCACGAGGCGGGAGACCCAAAGGCGGCGGACTGACAAGGCGCGCGGAACCGATACGGTTTTCGTATCGGGAACCGACGACCTTCAATTGCGAGAGATCCGCACGTCAAAGATCTTATCTGCCGCCTGAGGTGCGCCACGCGTCGGGACTCAACCATAAAGCCCCGCCAAAGGCACCTCCTAAGACTCTTGAAGACCCAGTTCAAGAGTCACAAGTATGGACCCACCTCCGGCGGAACGACTTCATCCCGTTGGCCTTCCCCGGAGGTAGGTCCAGGGGGCCACTGTCGGTACCCTAAAAACCATACACCCCCTGAGGTTACAAAGATCTCAAGGGAAGGACATCAACTCAAATTGAAGACCCTCGGGGGCCCACTCGCCAGACGTGACCGGACCCGCTTCTCCAACATGGTTAACCTCTAGGTTGCCACGTGTACTGTCAGCCCAGAGCTATTACCCGCAAGGGTGAAGCTCCGGGCCAAGTACTGAAACGGCACCTCCAGAGGTAGCCCCCGACCGAGAGAAGCTCCGGACATGACACGTGCCAGGTCACCCCGGAGCTTCCCGCTTCTCCCAAGCAAGCTCCGGAGCTGCCACGTGTCCACACGACAGAGCTAGATGCTTAAAGCCTCCGGGAGACGTTGTAACGGCTCCGGATCTCCAAAGGACAGCCGCAGACTTCAAGATCCGATTAATTACCATTAATTCCACGTTAATGATAATTAATCGGACAGCCTTAACACCTGTAACGGCACTGTCGGAGCCGTTACAGGGTTATTAACAACAATTAATCTCGTGTATCAATACTAATAACCGCCAGGGCCACATGTCGGGCCAGGCTGACTTGTAACGGTTAGTCCTTGTACTATAAAAGGACAAACCGACGATACACAGGAGAGGACTCTCGAACACTCTGAAGCTCACAAGTTAATACAACAAACACACACCCGTGGAGTAGGGTATTACGCTCAGGCGGCCCGAACCACGTAAACCACCGTGTCACTCGTGTCCAAATCGCATTTCACTTTCTTAGATCTCCGCGCGCCCAGACCGAACCACAAACTCCTTTAAACACTTTTCATAGTGTTAGGGGATCTGCCGACTCCAACAGTCGACAAATTGGCTAAGTCGTTCCATACTGTCATGTGGTGGTACGAGTAAGGCCTGGAATCGCAACGCCAAGAACCGGTCCTTAGAATCTACGCAGGCAACTAACAACAAACCCGAGTCTCGTGCGTACTGCACCCACCAAGTCGACCTGCCTGCGAGATTCCTACACCCCACCACCATAACCACAGTAATACAGAATATAGTAGAGTAAACAGATTAGCAATGTTAATTAAAGTTATTTCCCCCAACTACGGCAGCATGGCTAAGCAGTAGTAACCACCCACAAAATACCTTAACACCAACCCAAAAGAGCAACAAGGAATATTATGGAAATTCTAGGAAAACATTCTAGCATAGGATTCAAATTAATTGACTTGCATGCAACTAATTCTAGCTATGTCCTTAATATTTCCTAAACGGAGCAAAGTGGTCAAGGACACTCGCCTGGGTAGTGTGGGTCGACGTAGTCAAACACCTGGTCCTGAAGGCTGAAAGTCGACTCTGGGATCGCCTCTAAACACATAACCACATGCAAGAAAATAGTACAAAGGAAAATAAGTACGAGCGTGAAGACATATGCATAAGGATAAAACATAGCATAAACATAGCAAGGCAATGCCATACACTCCAAGGTGATTAAATCAAGTTCTATTATATCTATCTTAGGCAAATTACATTTTACCATCATTTCATGTGCCAAGAACCATATAAAAGGGTGCACTACATGTTTTATTAAGCTTTCCCATATTTTATCATGCATGAAATGTCATTTTTACAAATACTAGATTTATTACACATGAAAATGATGTTTAACTACTCACTAAGCATGTGTATTAGATGAATATTCACTGCTGCAGGGGCTAAAATATCAATTCAGCACCTTCCAGGGGGTAGCTTGCAATTTAAATCTACTGCAGAAACTATTTAGTGCAAAAACAAAGAAGTGCAGGGGTCCCAAAGCAAGTTTTAATAAAAAAAACAGGATTATAACACAGTCCAGGGGCTTCCTAGCAAATTTGGGGACCTAACTGTGCGAAACCAGGGAACCTCAGGGGTGTGGAAGCAAAAGCGCGAAGGGGTATGGTGGAATATAGCACGGACCGTTGGATCTGAGTCTAGTGGCGTAGATTTAATGGGGTTAAGGTGCTCACGTGGCCTAATGCTGACCTTAGGATTTAAAGAGCACGGTCCAGATCTAACGAAACGAAGAGGTATGAAACATCTAATCTACATCGTCCCTTTACGATCTAACGGTTGGAAATAAGAGAAGCAAGCCGGCTTCTTCCTCCTCAGGCCGTCGTGGTGGTAGCGCCATGGGCGCCGCCGCCCAGCTCGCTGGTGCTATGGGAACCTAGGGTTCCCCTCCCCTAAACACGCATGCAAAGGCATGAAACGACGGAGGTGTTCAGGGGGTTCTCACCTAGGCGCGCACAGGGCTTGGGACGACGTCGGAGTGCTCGGCGACGAGGAGGAAATGGTCGGGCCTCTACGGTGCACGCTGGGATGGGGTTTTCCTTGCGGTCTTCGAGTCTGGAGCGTGATCTAGCGCACTAGGAGGAAGATGATAGGGTTAGACCGGGAAGAAAGTACGGGAACACAGGGGAGCATCGGGGTGTGCGGCGGTGCTCACCGTGGCACAGCGGGGTTAGGGTTGGTACGTCGACCTCGAGGGGGAATGCCGCAGGCGACCTTGTCGACTTTCCGACGTGGAGAGGAGGTGGCTTGGGAGGTGGCGCGTGGGCTAGGAGGCAAATCCGTGGGGTTGCGTCGGTGTTTCAAGGAGGAGTGGCGACGAGGCAGGGCTTCCGCCCACGGCGCAACCCGGAAGCAAGGCGAAATGGTGGGCGGGGGCGTTATATAGGGAGGTTTACGTGCGAGGCAAGAAGGTTGGAGCCCCGGATTCTTGGCCAACATTGGATTTCGCGAGGGGCGAGGCTTGGCGTCCGCGCTACAGGGTGGATCACGCGAATCCCGTGACCCGCGCGAGAGAGAGACGGGGCGGAGACGAAAGCTGCCAGGGGGGTCCATACGCCAGTGGGAGGAAGAAAACGACGAGGGGCAAAAGGGAACCCTAGGAGCGCGTTCGAGCGCGCGCGCGCGAGTAGGCCGAGCCACCGGGCGCGAAGCAGCGGAGGAGAGCGGGCCGGCGGGAAAAGGAAGAAGTGGGCCGGCGGGAAAGAAAAAGGGGAAAAGAGAGGTTGGGCCAAGGTGAGTTAAGGGATTTTCGGCCCAAGGGCCTATGGCCAGAATAAAGATCTTCTAATTCCAGATTTTAGGTTCTTTACCAAATTCAAATAGTGCAGATTCAAAATTTAGGTGATAGCAAACATAAGAAGGGCATCCAAGAATTTTAAATAGCCTCACAATATATATTGGGGTGTTACAACTCTCCCCCCCTCAAAGAAATCTCGCCCCGAGATTTAAGAGGCTTACTGAAGAAGTCGGGGAAGTCCCTCCTGAGCTCATCCTCACTCTCCCATGTAGCTTCCTTCTCAGAGTGATGCTTCCATTGCACCTTGCACATGGGAATCTTCTTGTACCTGGTTGTCGACTGTTGGAGTCGGCAGATCTCCTGACACTGCTAAAGTGTTGGAGGAGTTTGTAGTTCGGTATGGGCGCGCGGAGACTCCAGAAGGTGAATTGCGGTTTAACGCAGGAGACACTAGGATTTACGTGGTTCAGGCCGCCTGAGCGTAATACCCTACTCCACGGGTGTGTTGGTGTTGTATTAGTTTGTCACGTATGATCTCCACGTCTGTGTGCCTCCTGTGTGTATCGTCGGCCTGTCCTTTTATAGTACAAAGATAGGCCGTTACAAGCTGGCCGAGCCTGACATGTGGCCCCGGCAATTACTAGTATTAATACACGATTAATTGTTGTTAATTATCTTGTAACGGACTCTGACAGTGCCGTTACAGGTGTTAAGATCGTCCGTTTAAGTGTCATTAATATGGCATTAATGACATTTAATCGGGTCTTGAAGTCCTTGGCTCTCCTTTGAAGATCCGAAGCCGTTACAAGGTCTTCCGGAGGTTAGAGGCTGCCAGCTCCGACGTTTGGACACGTGGCAGCTCCGGAGCTTGCTGTGGGAAGCAGGTAGCTCCGGAGCTACCTGACACGTGTCAGGTCCGGAGCTTCTCTCGGTCAGGGGTTAAGTCCGGAGGTGCCATTTCAGTACTTGGTCCGGAGCTTCCCCCTTGCGGGCGGTAGCTCCGGTTTGGCAGTATACGTGGCGACCTAGGGATTAACCATGTTGGAGAAGTAGGTCCGGTCATGTCTGACAAGTGGGCCTCCGAGGGTCTTCAATCCGTGTAGACGGCCTTCCCTCGAAATCTTTGTAACCTCAGGGGGTGTACGGTTTTTAGGGTACCGACAGTGGCCCCCTGGACCTACCTTCGAGGAAGTTCACTGGGGTGAAGTCGTTCCATCGGAGGTGGGTCCATCCTTGCGACTCTTGAACTGGGTCTTCAAGGGTCTTCGGAGGTGTCGTTGGCAGGGTTTTACAGTTAGATCCCGACGCGTGGCGCACCTCAGGCGGCAGATAAGATCTTTGACGTGCGGATCTCACGCAATTGAAGGTCGTCGGTTCCCGATACGAAAACTGTATCGGTTCCGCGCGCCCTGTCAGGCCGTCGCCTTTGGGTTTCCCGCCTCGTGATGACAACCGTTCGCCTGGGTAAGAGCCTCGACTTGATCGTCGGGGTGGTCCCGGGCCCTCTTGTCATCGGCTGGGTGGAATTCTTGAGTAGTATCTTCGACTCCCCTGCAGTTTCCATCCAAGTGTTGCGAGGGCTTACTTAAGAAGGAAAGCGCGCACCGTCGGGAGTTCTTTACGCCTCCCATCTGATCTTGCGCTCAAACTCCCGACTCGTACTTTGCTCCTCTTCTCTTGCCTAGCTGTGCCGAGATGGAGTTGGATCTGCGCGAGAGTCGCCTGAAGACTGACAACGATTTGAAGAAGGTCCGGGCCCTCATGGGGTGGTCCTCGGACTTCTTCAGCCGCTTGGTCCGTACCGGCGGATAGCTCCCTTTTGAGAAGGAGTGCGCTGGCGAGATGGTGTACTTTTCTTCGTACGCCATGGTGGGGCTGATCCCGCCATTTTCTTCTTTCTTCTTGATGCTGCTAGACTTCTATGGTCTGCAGCTATACCACCTTGGCCCTCACTCCATCCTCCTTGTGTCCATCTTTGTCCACTTCTGCGAGATGTGGGTGGGCATCCCCCCCTGCGTTGAGCTCTTCCGAACCTTCTTCACCGTTCACACCACCGGCCGGAGCAATGAGTACCTTGGCTTCTACTACTTTGTGAAGCGCAAGAAGTGCCCATTCAAGTACCTCCGGTCGTTCCCTTTCGGGAAGTGGGATGACTGGAAGAAAGATTGGATAGTCATCAGGGTGGAGGAGCATGAGCGGTTGGAACTGCCAGACGGTCTGCCCGGCATCGACACGTCGATATGGAGTGAAGTTCCGGTGCTGGCGTAAGTTTTCGACCCTGTGCTGACCAAGATCCGCCGATGTGTGGAGGGAGGATTGACTCCCCAAGCGGTATTCTGCAACTTCCTGACCAACAGGTGGGCGCCGCTGAAGAGGAGGGAGAAGCTCGCCTGGGCCCTCAACAGCGTGATGGACGAGGACCGGGTTGAGACCGGGTTGAAATCCAATATGGTGGGGAAGACCTTGGAGTTCCACCTCAAGAAATTCCAGCACGACATCGACGTCGACGGGGATTACTTGACTCCGCCGTCGGCCTTTCTCCCTCTGAATGTGGAAGTGGGGTTCAACAGAGAGCTCCGGCGGACAATGCCTGCGCTTGACGACCTTGGTGTCGTCGAGAGAAGACCAACCACCCGGGTGGCAATCCCCGGGGTGCCCGAAGATGGCTCGGTCCCTGCTCCACAGCCGAGGGTTGAAGTCATTGGCAAGGGCAAGGAGCTGGCGGAGGAGTCGGAGAGTCGAAAGAGGAAGCTACGACATGCCGACGGAAGGTCTGTCAGGCCCGCTGCTTCCACCTTGGTTCCTTCTCCCCAGGGGGGAAGATCTTCTGCTGCCGTGGCGACTGTCCCCGTGGTGGGGTCCTCCCGGAACGAGACTGTTCCTGCAGTGGGATCCTCCCGGAGCGCGTCTGTCTCCGTGGTGGAACCCTCCGGTGGTGCTAGCTCCGGGTGTACGACTCCGACACCTGGGGCGGTTGGAGCCTCCAGGTCCAGGGGTTCCTCCCAATCGAGGAGAGCCTCGGCCCGGGAAACGCCCGTGGCTACGACAAGTTCTGGGGGGCCTCCTGGAGCTCCTACGCCGACCATGGCCAGCCCGGAACGTCCGGGAAAAAGGTTCCGCACAAGCTGGTGCGGGAGCCTTCCAAGGTAATTTCTGATTTTTACCTTGGTTAACTTTTTAGTTGTAGCGATTGTTTGTTAATTTTCTTTATCCATCATCTGCAGCGTCCCCAAGAAGGAGAGTGAAGCTCCACCCTCGGCCACGATTTTTGAGGCCGTGGGAGCTTCTGCTCCTGTCCCAGTTCCGCCCCAGGTGGTGGCTGAGGCTGTGACAGCTCCGGCGCCGGCTGTCGTGGTCATGAACCTCGACTCGTCCCCATAACTTCCCGTGGTAGCGTCGGACCACGGGAGTGAAGACACGCCAGCAGCACTTGTCTCGGAGGTTGAAGCTCCAGGTCCTGGTGCTGCAACAGTGGAAGCTCCGGCTGTAGAGCCGGAAGAAGTAGTAGTTCCGGCCTCGGAGCCGAAACTTATCGAAGCCCCGGCGATTGAACCGGAGGTGACTGAAGCTCCGGCATGCGAGCCGGAAGTTGAGGTAGTTCCGGCAGTTGAGCCGGTTACCTCCGAAGTACCGTTCACTGAGCCGGTTGTTGTTGGAGCGCCGGTCACAGAGCCGACGGTTGAAGAGGCGAGGGAGCTCGAGCCTCCCTCGGAAGAGGTGTCCCGGTTGGAGCCAGTAGTAGCTCCTGCTCCGGAAGCGACGACATCGATGGTACCTGTGGCCGAGCCAGAGTGCCTAAGCGAAGTCGCTGGCCCCCTGCCTGAGGGGGTGAATGAAGACTTGGTGGTGGGGCCTTCTTCGATGGCAACTGAGGCCATCCCGGAGGATAGCCCTAGCGCCTTGGAAGCTCAGGGTTCCGCTCTTGTAGAGTGGGACCCAATTTTTGTATGTGAAGACCCGCTGGAACCAGCGGAGGAGACCCCAGCAGGTCTGGAGCCCATCCCGCTGTCGATGTCTATCGACAATGCCTACTCCAGTCTACGTCAGGTCCAACTGGCCTTCTTCCACGACAGCAAGGCTCTTGAAGAGGAGCGCCAAACCCTTAGGCGGTGGCGTAATCGGCTCCACTTCGAGACTAAGCTGGCGCAGTCGAGGCTAGCGGATGACAAGGAGTGGATCAAATGGGAGAAGATCCACCTGGAGTACTGGGAGAAGCTGCTGGATGAGAGGGAGAGCATGACCCATGCTCTCGACGCTCAATCCCGGGAGATCCACGATCAGGCCAAGGCTGCCAACGACGCGGCCAATGCTCGATTCGAGCAACTTGAAGCCATCAACGCCGCACTCATCAAGCGCCGAGAGGCACTTGAAGGGAGGGAGAGACGGCTCGAGGACGAAGAGCAAAAACTCCTGGAGCTGCGGGATGACGTCCTGAGAAGGGAAGAGGAGCTCGCCGAGAAAGTAGCTCTGGCTGACAAGGGCCTCGAGGAGCGCACTAAGAAGTTGGAAGAGCGCTGCCTCGAGGAAGAGGAGAAGACCTGGGTGCGAGGGCAGGAACTCTACGAATACGAGTGTGCCCTTGTTGCCCGGGAGAAGAAAGTGGAGGCTAGGGAAAAGGACCTGGTCGATCGTCGGAACAAGATCCACCTCCGGGAGGAGGAGCTCGGAAGACTTGAGAGGCGGGTTGCTGCAAAGATTCAGCAAAACGCCAAAGAAGTTGAGCGCCTCGCCCGTGAGAATTCCGAATTGACGGCGGCCAAGAGATCCTTGGAAGAGGTGAAGAGCCTGAGGACAGCGGACTCCCTGCAGATTTGGGAGTTCCTGGGCAAGGCTAATGATGCGCTGACGCCGATGGGTTTCAGCCCCGTGCGCCCGGATGATCCGGAGCGGAGCCGGACCTTGCGCTGCAAGCGTTGAGCGCAGCAGGCAGCAAGCTCTCCAAGGTGGGCGACATCATCGTGGACCAACTGGAGGTTGAGGGGCAATCCCTGGCGAAGAACGTCACAGAATATGTGTTGACGTGCTATACCAGCCAGAACCCTCAATTTCCTTTGGACCCGGTGCTTGAAGGCCCTGTCGAAGGAGAAGGCGAAGCTACCCGAGCCAGCGTATCGGAGGTCGCCCAGAAGGTCACCGAGTTCTTCCATAGGGTCTAGGGCCATCTCTTTAGCTCTCCCTTGTATTTTCTCTTCTTCTTCCTCAATTTTGTAATCCTTTGTCTCCAAATGTAATCTCCTGTCTCCAGATGAATGAAATACCCAAATTTTTGCGAATTTCATTTTTTGTCTTCAACATCTTTATCTTCACTTGGCCCCCTGGTAGATGTACACAATTTGATTGTGAACATGTACCAAAAGGATATTGAGTTTTGTTGAAGACGAATTTGCTTCGAACTTGTAGAATTTAGGCCTGAAGTTTTTGATAGTGATGGTTCCCTGAAGTTGTCGGAGCTTAGAAGCTTCGGCATTGTCCATCGCTGGAGCTTAGTAGCTCCGGCAATAGCCTCTATCAACACATAGAGCGTCGATAGTTAGTCCTCCAAGGTGTCAGAGCTTAGTAGCTCCAGCAGTGATCTTTGCCAACACTTGGTTTGTTGGCAACAGACTCCATTTACAGGGTATTCTCACCATCTTTTACTCAGCGCCGACGGTTGACCCCCTTGGGGGTGTCGGAGCTTGGTTAGCTCCGGCTTTTCTCCATCAACGTAGAGTTTATTTTCCCTGCACACTTAAGCCAAGAAAAAAAGTAAAATTCGTTCCTTGTCTATAATTTCGTCGCGGCTTACGATTCTCAAGAAAATTTTAAGTTGAACGCGATTTGAAATACAACTGGATGCGTTGCCTTTTCTCTTAGATCCAATTGTCCATGGACCCGCCTTACTTTGGCCTGTCGGGGTGTAGGTAGAGTGGTGTACTTAGGGTGCTTGACCAGGCTAAGTCGATAGCGCACTCCGGCCCTAGATTGGCTTGGCGGCTTTCAGGCGAGTTGGCCATAAATGATATTTAAATCTAAAAGATCTGACAATACAACCAGAATCGTATATAAACCGGTCGAACTAAAAATTTCTTAAGAATTGCACGTCTCTGTTATAGACAAGAAAGAGAAAAATAAAAATATCAAGCCTGCACAAAATGAATGCACGTGGAGTCTATTTCACATGAAGATGCCTTTCATTATAGGTCCGGGGTACAGGAGAAACAAGTACACTCTTAGGGTACGGAACTAGGCTAAGTGTGTTTGGTTTCTCGTTTGACCCAGGGTAGTTAGCCACACTTTTAGTCCGGAGACTGTGACAAGTGCTGCATGAGCTTTGCAGACCTTTTAGGAAAGGTCCGGCTATTCTCCCGGAGGAACTACCCGATTCTGTACAATGACTCTATAACATACATTTCAAGTTACTTAAGACTCACCTCCATGGAATTAAGTGTAGAACTTACGGAGGTGCTCGATGTTCCAAGCATTTGGGAGAGGTGTCCCATCCTCAGTAGCCAAGCGAACGCTTCCGGGACGGGATACTTTGATCACTCGAAAGGGCCCCTCCCAACCGGGGGAGAGTTTGTTTAACCCTTCCCTGGATAGTATTCTCCGTAGCACCAGATCGCCTTCCTCGAGCTGTCGGTTGTGTACATGCCGCTGGTGATAACGTCGTAGAGCTTGGCGATATCGGGCATTCCGGACAGCTGCTTGGCACCTTCCCTCCTCGAGGAGGTCTAGGTCTTCACGCCGGAGCTGGTCCTACGCGGCTTCGTCGAAGGTCCGGACCCGGACCGAACCCAAGGTGATTTCCGGAGGAAGGATTGCTTCAGCCCCGTACACCAGAAAGAAGGGTGTTTCTCCGGTTGACCGGTTTGGAGAAGTCCTGTTGGCCCATAGAGTGGGCGGAAGCTCTTCGATCCAATTGGCTCCATGATTTTTCAAGCGCTCATAGGTGCGCGTTTTGAGTCCTTTAAGGATTTATGCATTTGCTCTCTCGGCTTGGCCATTGCTGGCGGGATGAGCTATGGAAGCGTAGCAAACCTGTATGCCGAGGTCTTCGCAATACCCTTGGAATGCGGAGCTTGTGAATTGAGTCCCATTATCAGTGATGATCTTGTTTGGGACTCCGAATCTGCTTACAATGGACTGCAGAAAGTTGATAGCAGATTGCTTGTTGATCGTCACAACTGGAGTTGCTTCCGGCCACTTGGTGAATTTGTCAATGGCGACGTACAGGAACTTGTAACCTCCGACGACTCTTGGGAAGGGTCCCAAGATGTCCATCCCCCACACAGCGAAGGGCCATGTAGGAGGTATCATTTGTAAGGGCTGAGCAGGTGTATGAATTTGCTTTGCATGAAATTGGCATGCTTCGCATTTCTTCACCAGCTCAGTGGCATCATGGAGCGCTGTAGGCCAGTAGAAGCCATGCCAAAAGGCTTTTCTGACCAGCGTGCGGGAAGATGCGTGGTTCCCACACTCGCCTCCATGGATTTCTGCGAGGAGCTCGCAGCCTTCTTCCCTTGTGATGCACCGCATTAGGATGCCGTTGGCACCACGCCGGTAGAGATCCCCTTCTACCAGCGTTTATCTTTTAGCCAATCTTACTACCCGGTCAGCGGATACATCATCGTCAGGAAGGATGTTGTCTTTCAAGTAGTTCCGGATCTCCGAGATCCATGCATCGGACCCGACTTGAGCATTTGAGTCTTGCGTGCTGGGTTGCTCGGAGCTTCCGGCAGCACCTACGACCCTTGATGGCTGCCATGGTAACAGGGCCATCGGGACCGTCAACTTAGGGATGCTGATCTCGCCCCCTTCGTTCAGTTCGGCAGGCTAAACTGTGGGTTTTGACAACCTCCGGACAAAGATTCCGTCAGGAGCCGGAGCTCCGGTTGACGCTTTGGTCGAGAGTTCGTCAGCTTCAGCGTTGTGGGCACGCTGAACATGGTGGAGGTCTAGAACTTCAAAGTCCTTCTGAAGCCTCTGGACTTCAAGGAGGTAAGCAGCTAGCTGGAGATTATTGCAGGAGCATTCACCCTTCACCTGTTTGATGATGAGCTGTGAATCTCCTTTGACCAACAGTTGCTTGACACCGTATGACAGTGCCACTTTTAGTCCGTAGATGAGTACTTCATACTCCGCCATGTTGTTAGTTGCCTTGAAGTCAAGGTGTACCATGTATTTTACCTTCTCCCCAGTCGGTGCAAGGAAAAGGATTCCAGCTCCGGCCCCCCGCTTCTGCATGGAGCCATCAAAGTAAAGGGTCCAGTGAGGCTCGGTGAAGGTTGGAACTTGATGTTCCGTCTTCTGCTCGCTGGGGCCCCCAGGGTTTGATGGAGAGGGAGTCCATTCCGCCACGAAATCTGCCAACGCTTGACTCTTGATTGCTTGTCTCGAAACAAATTCGAGATCGAACTCAGCCAATTCCGCTGCCCACTTTGCAATATTCCCAGTTGAATTGGAATTATGCAAGACTGCTCGAAGTGGATAGGAGATCACCACCAAGACTTTATGAGCTTGGAAGTAGTGTCGGAGCTTCCTGGAGGCAATAAGAACTGCATAAAGCAGCTTATGCACCTCTAGGTATCGAGTCTTGGCATTATGTAATACTTCACTGATGAAGTATACCAGGCGTTGAATGGTCCAAACCCTCCCGGTGGAGTCCGGAGCTTCCTCTCTATTGATCCGGACCCTGTCGGAGGAGTCCAGATTCTCTTCGGGGACCTCCGGGTTCTGGCTGGAGGAACCCGGAGCTTCTTCAGAAATGACCTGGACCCTCTCCAAGGGGTCTGGGTCTTCTGAAGTGACTTCTTGTGGATTTGAGTCTGGGAGCTGGGACCCAGACTCACTTTCAGGGACCTCCGGACCCTCCTGAAGGGGTCTGGATTCCTGAGTATGGGGTAATTTTAGTCTCTCCGCAACCAGAACCATACTGACAACTTCGTCAGTAGCAGAAATGTAAAGCAACAAAGGCTCACCAGGATTTGGAGCTACCAGAATTGGTAGGGTGGTGAGGAACTGTTTCAGCTCCTGGAATGCCTTCTCTGCTTCTTCGGACCATTGGAATGGTCCGGACTTCCTCAACAACTTGAAGAAGGGAAGTGCCCGTTCCGCCAGTCTTGATATGAACCGGCTGAGGGCTGCTAGACACCCAGTTAACTTTTGGACGTCTTTGATGCGGGTTGGTGGACGCATGTCTTCAATGGCTTTTATCTTCGCCGGATTAGCCTCTATGCCCCGGGACTTACCTGGAAACCCAGAAGTTTTCCGGAGCTAACCCCGAAGACACACTTGTCTGGGTTTAGCTTCGTGCGGGTGGCCCGTAGCTTGTCGAAGACAGCCTGCAAGGTGTCCAAGAGGGACTCCTTGTTCTTGACCTTGACCACGATGTCATCGACGTACACTTCCACTATGTCTCTGATGAGTTCTTCAAAAGTTTTGTACATAGCTCGTACAAAAGTTGAAGCTGCATTCTTAAGACCAAATGGCATGGCTGTGTAACAATACAATCCATCTACTGTGATGAATAAAGTATGCTCTTCATCCTCCCTAGACATCCTGATTTGATGATACCCAGAATATGCGTCTAGGAAACACAGTAACTCGCACCTGGAGGTGGAATCCACTATCTGATCTATTCTAGGTAGTGGGAATGGATCTTTTGGACATGCCTTATTCAGTGTGGTGTAGTCGATGCACATCCGAAGCTTCCCGCCGGCCTTGGGCACAACGACTGGGTTCGCCAGCCATTTTGGATGGAAGACTTCTCGGATGAATCCGGCTTCGAGCAACTTCTTCACTTCTTGTCGGATGAAGTTCTGCCGCTCTACGGATTGCTTCCGAGGCTTCTGATGCACAGGCCGAGCATCGGGGTAAATCTTCAGATTGTGCTCAATCACTTCCCTGGGGATCCCAGGCATTTGTGACGGTTGCCAGGCAAATACGTCAACATTAGCCCGGAGGAAAGTGATGAGCGCGAGTTCCTATTTGTCGTTCAATCCTCCCGATATACGGGTGGTTTGAGCGGCATCGGAACCAATTTGGACGACTTTGACGGGAATGTCGGTGTCGCCGCTTGGCTGCACGCGGGGTGCAGAGGTTGAGCCTCGTTGACGAATGCTCGGGGGTTTTGGAGCTTGCTCCTGTCTGGAGTCCTCCTCTTGCACCGTGGTGAGTGCATGGAGCTCCTCCAGAGCAGTTACTCCGGCGGTGCAATCTCCGCGGATCCGGAGAACGCCTACTGGTGTTGGCATCTTCAACACCAGGTATCCATAATGAGCAGCTGCCATAAATTTGTATAGAGCAGGTCTACCCAGGATGGCGTTGAATGGTAAGTTGATCTGAGCGACGTCGAAGACCAACTTCTCGGTGCGATACTTCTCCCGTGTCCCGAAGGTAACGGGGAGAGTTATAGCTCCGAGTGGGGTAATGGCCCCCGGACCTACTCCGGAGAAAGGTCGAGAGGGCTGGAGATCCGAAGGTCGGAGCTGAAGCTTGGTAAAAGCTTCAAAGCTTATGAGGTTCAGCCCCGAACCTCCGTCCACCATAACATGATGGAGCTGGATGTTATTGATGGTAGGAGATACCATCAAAGGTAACTGTCCAGCTCCGACCATGCTTCGAGGACAGTCCGAAGCATCAAAAGTGATGGATGTGTCCATCCACTTTCGATGTGGCTCCGGTCTAGCTGTAGGAGCTACAGCGGCCATATCCCGCCGCATAGTCTTGATGACGCGACGGGAGGTGATGTCCCATGATGCACCAAAAATGGTGTTCATGGTTTTCCGACGCTCGTTGTCAGAGACGTCAGAGTCATCGTCGACGGAGGTGTAGACGACCTTCAAGACCTTTTTGGGGTCCTGAAACCCTAACTCCTCTTCAGCCGGAGCTTCGTCGACCTTCTGTTTCCCTTCCCTCTGTCGGAAAGGAGACCCTTCCCGGCGCTTGCTGTAGCGCTCGGCAAGGTTTTGGACCTCCCAACAGTCTTCCAATCCGTGGCTGCCCGTTTTGTGAATGGGACACCACACTTTGGGTTTGCCACCGTCTTCGGAAGACGGTCGAGGTCGCTTCTCGGGGCCTGGCCCCCGGCCACCAGGAGTTGCAGCAGCTGCAACGTTGGATGTGCCGGCCGACGGCTTCTTCTTGTCGTGGGTCTTCTTTTTCTTCTTGCCACCCCCGGAGGTAGCGGCTTCTTCTTTGGAGGATTTCTTGTGATCCTCCGAGGCTGGTTTGGAGTGCATTTCACGGCCCTCCGCAGCTCTGGCACATTTGCCTGCCAGGCTGAAGAGTTCTGTGACGCTGGTGATCTCTTTGATCGCCAGCTTCTCCAACATCTTCTTGTCCCGTACGCCCTGTCTGAATACCACAATGACAGAAGCACTTGAGGTAGAAGGGATTGTGTTGCATACCTGGGAGAACCTCTGGATGAAGGACCGCAAAGATTCTCCCCCTTTTTGCACGACCGCAAAAAGGTTTAGTTCAGTGTCTGGTCGGGTGTACGAACTCCCGAAGTTGGCAGTGAACTGTCGGCACAGCTCTTACCAACTGTTGATAGAGTTGGGTGAAAGGCTCATAAACCAGGACCTGGCGGTCCCGGTCAAGGCCACTGGAAAGTAATTGGCCATTATAGCCTCGTTTTCTCCAGCTGCCAAGATTGCAGTGGAGTATATCTGAAGGAATTCGGCGGGGTTGACAGTCCCGTCGAATTTCTCCGGCAGGTGTGGCTGGAACTTCTGTGGCCATTTAACCATGCGCAGGTGCATGGCTAGGGCTGAACAGCCTCCTCCTACTCCTTCCAGAGTAGAAAGGTCCTGAGCTTCCCGTCTTTCACGAGCACGCTCGATATGGGCACGGCCATCCTGTTGGCGGTATCGGCGATCAAGCTCCGCCCGGAGGTCATGAGTCGAAAGCCTGGATACCGTATGGGTGCGTCGTGCCCCAGGGGGCAACGATGTCACCTGCTGTGACGCAGATCGTCTCCTGTTGTTGGAGACGTGCGGACCAAGTCTTCTAGACAAAGTCCGTCGCTGCGACGGGGCTCGTCCCGAAGGAGGAGGACCCTGGTTGTTGAGACGTTCGGCCGCTGCTGCGACCAAATGCTCCACATCGGCCCTCCACTGCTCCATTGCATCTCGAGATGCGTCCGGAGGTGGTGGTCGTTGGAGAAGAGCACGCGCTGCATGGAGCACGTGTTCCGGGTTGTCATGACTTGACGACGCAGTAAGTGACGCCGGCGCACCATCACGTTGCCCAGCACGATTTGCTGGAGAAAATGGTGGTGGTGGGAGTGTGGCTCCTGCTGGTGCCGAGGCTCCTGCTGGTGGCTGCCTGTTGGAGGGATTGCCCCCAACAGCCTGAGCAACAGGTTGACCGTTGGATGATCCAGCCGCGGAGTTCACCATTCTCGAAAATCTCAGGCGCGCCCCTACCTGGCGCGCCAACTGTCGACTGTTGGAGTCGGCAGATCTCCTGACACTGCTAAAGTGTTGGAGGAGTTTGTAGTTCGGTATGGGCGCGCGGAGACTCCAGAAGGTGAATTGCGGTTTAACGCAGGAGACACTAGGATTTACGTGGTTCGGGCCGCCTGAGCGTAATACCCTACTCCACGGGTGTGTTGGTGTTGTATTAGTTTGTCACGTATGATATCCACGTCTGTGTGCCTCCTGTGTGTATCGTCGGTCTGTCCTTTTATAGTACAAGGATAGGCCGTTACAAGCTGGTCGAGCCCGACATGTGGCCCCGGCAATTACTAGTATTAATACACGATTAATTGTTGTTAATGATCTTGTAACGGACTCTGACAGTGCCGTTACAGGTGTTAAGATCGTCCGTTTAAGTGTCATTAATATGACATTAATGACATTTAATCGGGTCTTGAAGTCCTTGGCTCTCCTTTGAAGATCCGGAGCCGTTACAAGGTCTTCCGGAGGTTAGAGGCTGCCAGCTCCGACGTTTGGACATGTGGCAGCTCCGGAGCTTGCTGTGGGAAGCAGGTAGCTCCGGAGCTACCTGACACGTGTCAGGTCCGGAGCTTCTCTCGGTCAGGGGTTAAGTCCGGAGGTGCCATTTCGGTACTTGGTCCGGAGCTTCCCCCTTGCGGGCGGTAGCTCCGGTTTGGTAGTACATGTGGCGACCTAGGGATTAACCATGTTGGAGAAGCAGGTCCGGTCATGTCTGACAAGTGGGCCTCCGAGGGTCTTCAATCCGTGTAGACGGCCTTCCCTCGAAATCTTTGTAACCTCAGGGGGTGTACGGTTTTTAGGGTACCGACACTGGTGGTACGCTCTGACCTCTCTAGAATCCGGACAGGATACTCTTCATAAGACAAATCCTCCAGTATATCAAGATCATCCATAGATAACTGCTCCTCCTGTGCTCTGAGGCATTTCTTCAACTGAGAGACATGGAAAACATCATGCACATCGGCCAACCGAGGTGGCATCTCCAACCGGTAAGCAACCTCTTCTCTCCTAGCCAACACCTTGAAAGGTCCAATATACCGAGGTGCTAGCTTGCCTTTCACTTTGAACCGACGAAGCCCTCTAATGGGCGACACTTTGAGGTACACGAAGTCTCCCACCTCAAAGGTCAACTCTCGCCTCCGAGTATCCGCATAGCTCTTCTGTCTAGTCTGGGCTGCCTTCAAGTTCTGACGAATCTCACGCACCTTCTCTTCGGCAACCCTCAACGACTCTGGCCCAAATACCTGTCCCTCGCCTGCCTGGCTCCAAAACAAGGGTGTCCTGCACTTCCTGCCATACAAAGCCTCGAACGGAGACATCTTCAAACTCGCCTGATAACTGTTGTTGTATGAGAACTCCGCATAAGGCAGATGCCTATCCCAACTCTTGTTTTTCCTCAAGGCACAAGCTCTCAACATGTCCTCCAGAATCTGATTAACTCTCTCTGTCTGGCCATCCGTTTGTGGATGATAGGCCGAGCTGAAATCAAGTCGAGTACCCAAACACTCCTGCAGCTGCTGCCAGAACCTCGACGTGAACTGAGCACCACGGTCAGAAACTATCCTCTTAGGCACCCCATGCTGGCACACAATCCTGGATATATACAACTCAGCCAAGGTATCCACACGGTACCGCTCTTTGACGGGAATGAAGCGAGCAACCTTGGTCAATCGATCAACCACCACCCAAATAGAGTCATAACCTGATTGTGTCCTGGGCAATCCAACAATGAAATCCATACCAACCTCCTCAAACTTCCACTCTGGCACCCTCAAAGGCTGAAGTAATCCCGCAGGTCTCTGATGCTCCGCCTTCACAAGCTGACACGTCTCACAAAGAGCCACATACTGAGCCACATCACACTTCATTCATCGCCACCAGAAGCGCTCCTTAAGATCCTGATACATCTTGGTACTCCCAGGGTGAATGGAGTAACCCGAATCATGTGCCTCTCTCAAGATCAACTGACGGAGAGCCTCATCCCCAGGCACACAAATCCTCTTCCCAAGCCACAGAGTCCCCTGCTCATCCTCCCGGTACCCCGTAACCTTGCCTTCATTCATCAACCTCTTAAGCTTCAAAATCTCTCTATCATCCTTCTGGCCATCCCGAATATCACGCTCCAAGGTGGAATCCACATCCATCACCACCGTATCAGCACTAGTCACCATGTTGAGATTAAGTCTCGCAAACTCTTCACACAACTGAGGCTGCAACAACAAAGCATTGCAATGCACCTTCCTGCTCAGAGCATCTGCCACAACATTAGCTTTTCCCAGATGATAGTTGATGCCCACATCAAAGTCATTAATGAGCTCCAGCCACCTGCGCTGTCTGAGATTTAGATCCGGCTGAGAGAATATATACTTGAGGCTCTTATGATCTGTATAAATCTCCGTCCTCTTCCCCATCAAGTAGTGCCTCCAAATCTTCAACGCATGAACCACCGCAGCCAACTCCAAGTCATGAGTCGGGTAGTTCCTCTCATGCTTCCGAAGCTGCCTAGAAGCATAGGACACAACATGCCCTTCCTGCATAAGGACACAACCCAAGCCCTGCCAAGATGCATCACAATAGACCGAGAACTCCTTCTGCATATCAGGCATCACCAACACGGGTGCAGTAGTCAATCTCATCTTCAACTCCTGAAAGCTCGCCTCGCACTCGGGCGTCCAGACAAAAGTCGCTCCCTTCTCAAGCAACTTAGTAAGCGGCTTAGCAATCTTCGAGAAACCCTCAATAAAGCGGCGGTAATAGCCCGCCATCCCCAAGAAACTCCTGATCTGACCAACATCCACAGGTGCCTCCCATTTCAACACATCTGCCACCTTGCCTGGATCAACAGAAACTCCTCCTTCTGATATAACATGCCCCAAGAAAGACACCTCTTTCAACCAGAACTCACACTTGCTGAACTTTGCATACAACTGATGATCCCGAAGCTTCTGCAACACCAACCTCAAATGCTCCTCATGCTCGTCTTCATCCCTCGAGAAAACCAGAATATCATCAATGAAGACCACCACAAACTTATCTAAATAGTCCATGATTACCTTATTCATAAGGTACATAAAGTAAGCTGGAGCGTTGGTCAACCCAAAGGACATAATCGTGTACTCATAGAGACCATAGCGAGTGACAAAAGCTGTCTTCGGGATGTCCGAGGGTCGAACCTTCATCTGATGGTACCCAGAACGAAGATCAATCTTAGAGAATACGCAAGCTCCTCTAAGCTGATCAAGCAAATCCTCAATACGCGGCAGGGGATACTTGTTCTTGATGGTCACAACATTAAGAGCCCAATAATCAACACACAACCGCTGGGTCCCATCCTTCTTCGGCACAAAGATAACCGGCGCTCCCCAAGGCGAGGAACTAGGGCGAATAAAACCCTTACTCAACAACTCATCAATATGGTTCTTCAACTCCGCTAACTGCTGAGAGTCCATCCTGTAGGGTCTCTTATAGATAGGAGCAGTACCAAGTATTAGTTCAATAACAAACTCAATATCACGATCAGGTGGCATACCTGGCAACTCCTCAGGAAAAACGTCAGAGAACTCCTTGACCACCCGAACTTCCTCTGGTTCACCCATCTGATTAATTCGGATCCTCTCGATCGACGCTGGGGTAGAAGTGTACTCCACCAAAGTACCATCAGGATAAGTCAACCTCACAGTCCGTGTAGCACAGAGAATCACCCCATCATATTTGGCCAGCCAATCCATCCCCAAGATAATATCCAATCCTCGTGACTCCAATACAATAAGGTTTGCAGAGAAAACCATCCCCATAATGTCAATACCGACATTGGGGCACACCACATTAGTCCTGAACTCTCCTCCGGGAGAGTGGACCGCCATCATATGAGTAATAGAAGAAGTCCCCAAAGAGTGTCCCCGAACAAACTCGTGAGCAATAAATGAGTGAGTAGCACCTGAATCGAACAAGACAGAAGCGGGGTAAGAATTAGCAAGAAACATACCAAACACCACGTCTAGAGCATCCTGAGCCTCCTCCAAGGCCACGTGGTTCACCCGACCACGCGTGAACCTCTGCTGCTGCTGCTGCTGTGACTGCGGCACTGGCTTCTTCGGGCAACGGTTGGCAAAGTGTCCTGTCTCTCCACAGTTATAACACTGAAGATCACCTCTGGCTCCCTGAGGCCTGCCTCCCTGACTTTGCTGGAACTGTCCTGGTGGACGAGGCGGAAGAGTAGTGCGCTGCTGGGGCTGCTGGGCATGCTGCTGCTGCTGTGGCTGTCTGTAAGCTGGTGCTGGGTACCTCTGTGGCTGCCACTGTCCCACCGGTGGTCTGTAGGGTCCACACGGCTGAGGTGCGAAGTGGGGGCGTGCTCCACTGCTCGAAGACTGGCCCTAGAAAGCAGTCTTCCACTTCCTGTGTGCCTCCAACTCTGGTAGCTGCCTCTCCATCACGTATGCCTTGTCAATCATCATCTGGAAACACCCGTAGTAGCTGCTGGACAGAGCATTCTCCAGTTCTTCATTCAACCCCTGGATGAAACCGTCCTGCTTCAGGTCATCTGTCCTGACCTCCTCTGGTGCGTAGCGCGACAGCTGCGTGAAGCGAGTGAGGTACTCACGCACTGAAGACCCTCCCTGCTTCAGGCTCAGAAACTCCTTGCGCTTCATCTTGACCTCTCCTGCCGGAACAAAGTGACTCCTGAAGCTGTGACAGAACTCCTCCCAGGTGATGCTCTCAGGGGCTGCGTGAGCGGCGGTGAGAGCCGTCCACCAATCAGCAGCCGGTCTTGCCAGCTGGTGGGCAGCTAGCAAAACCCTCTGTGGGCCCACACACTGTATCAGTCTCAGCTTACTGTCCACGGCCTTCAACCAATCATCCGCGTCCATAGGCTCCACGGGACTGCTGAAGACAGGAGGTTGTGTGCTCTGAAAGTCTCGGAGGCACGAGCGCAGGCCCCCACCAGGAGCAGGCGGTGGTGGGGGAGCTGGCTGCATGTTGGCCAGCACCTGGGTCAGACTCTGGAGAATCTGATTCTGTGCCGCCAACATCTGCTGCACCCCAGAAGCGACAGGTGCACCACGAGCTCCACGGCCCGCCCAACCAGGCATCTGAAAGGTGGGGCCCTCATCCTCTGGAGGCTCACCGCGGCCTCTGCCACGACCACGTCCCCTGCCTGCCATCTGTTACATGTATTCCAACACGTAAGCTATAGCAATATATAGTAAAAGGCAATGTGGGGCAAAAATTTTCCAAAAACAAGGAAAATCATCTAATAGCCCTACTAATAATAAAAACAATCACAACCATGCACCCGCATCAGACAAAACTAGTATCAAGCAAATCAAGCCATGAAGAAAATTTAACGGCTATGCGACCCAGGACTAGGTGACCACCTATCTTAAGCGTGGCTCTTTGGGGTAGTTTCACAATTTTGAATAAGAGGAGGATAGAAAAGTTCATTTATTAGAAACTTTTCAAACAAGTAAGTAGGAGAGACAAAGTTTTCTCGAAAAGAGGTAAGGCACAAAGAAATAGAGACACACACCATATTTTCGCAAATTTTTCTTGTGTAAAGGATCGTTGAGGCGAAGATAGCTTTAGTTCACGACCATTTCTAACTAGGCTGAGGTCCTAGGGACAGCATCGGCTCTGATACCAACTTGTGACACCCTGTTCCTGCAAAGGAAACAAAGCGCAATACTCGCGTGTGCCAGGATCAGTTTTCATCACACACGAGCACAAAAGAGATATCATATATAATTAAGCCAAGCTCGATAAACATGATAGGCCAAGTACGGCAAGTACATCATCATCGGTACAAGAATGACCCGTAGGTCTGAAAGAAAAACTCATGACAACGGAAAGGTAGTAGTAGGATCTCCATTACAAGCACCGTCCGTGGGAACACCCTCCTAGACCTGAGCACCAGTGTCGTCTCCGTCGAACTCCTCGTCCATCTCTCCACTACTGGGCCCTGAGCAGCAATATATGCACAATAAAAACAGAAAAGGAAAGAAGCGAGGATGAGTACCTAATGTACTCCGCGAGTGAGGGAAATTATGACATGCAGGCTATTCAATGAGGAAAAGCTGACACGGGTTAGCATCTATGCAACCTTATTTTCCTAAGTTTACCTTAGCATCCTATTTACTAGGTGAAGGACTCATATAAATAATAATAATATAACCATCGGGTTACACCACCCGACTCTCCACTGTCCAGGTTACCCCACCGGGACACCAACTCACAGGGTTAAACCACCTGACTGCCAAACAGCCAACCAGTCCCACCTAATCGAGGTTGAGCTATCCAAGCGAGCTCATGACCGTGAGCACGGCTATCAAGATAGATTTAATACTCTGCAGAGTTTGTACCACTTTACCCACAAGTTGTGATTTCATCGTCTAACGACGACTAAGAAACTCCGTCCTGCCATCTCACACTGCCTAAGGTGTGTGGCCTGGAGTCCACAACAGAGCCTTTACAAAGGGTCTCCCGACAAGTACAAGCACTCTAAGGTTTCGCATACCCCGCCATACTGGAGTACACCCTCCGACGTGATAGCCCCCTCTTGAGCCATGCGGATCCCAGAGCAGGTAACGCTGAACTCGTTCCCCGCACCAATCCATTGCCCATACTTATGGAAAGATCTCCTAATTAATTGGCTAAGCCGTTCCATACTGTCATGTGGTGGTACGAGTAAGGCCTGGAATCGCAACGCCAAGAACCGGTCCTTAGAATCTACGCGGGCAACTAACAACAAACCCGAGTCTCGTGCGTACTGCACCCACCAAGTCGACCTGCCTGCGAGATTCCTATCAACTACACCCCACCACCATAACCACAGTAATACAGAATATAGTAGAGTAAACAAATTAGTAATATTAATTAAAGTTACTTCCCCCAACTACGACAACATGGCTAAGCAGTAGTAACCACCCACAAAATACCCTAACACCTACTCAAAAGAGCAACAAGGAATATTATGGAAATTCTAGGAAAACATTCTAGCATAGGATTCAAATTAATTGACTTGCATGCAACTAATTCTAGCTATGTCCTTAATATTCCCTAAACGGAGCAAAGTAGTCAAGGACACTCGCTTGGGTAGTGGGTCGACGTAGTCAAACACCTGGTCCTGAAGGCTGAAAGTCGACTCCGGGATCACCTCTAAACACATAACCACATGCAAGAAAATAGTACAAAGGAAAATAAGTACGAGCGTGAAGACATATGCATAAGGATAAAACATAGCATAAACATAGCAAGGCAATGCCATACACTCCAAGGTGATTAAATCAAGTTCTATTATATCTATCTTAGGCAAATTACATTTTACCATCATTTCATGTGCCAAGAACCATATAAAAGGGTGCACTACATGTTTTATTAAGCTTTCCCATATTTTATCATGCATGAAATGTCATTTTTACAAATACTAGATTTATTACACATGAAAATGATGTTTAACTACTCACTAAGCATGTGTATTAGGTGAATATTCACTGCTACAGGGGCTAAAATATCAATTCAGCACCTTCCAGGGGGTAGCTTGCAATTTAAATCTACTGCAGAAACTATTTAGTGCAAAAACAGAGAAGTGCGGGGGTCCCAAAGCAAGTTTTAATAAAAAAACAGGATTATAACACAGTCCAGGGGCTTCCTAGCAAATTCGGGGACCTAACTGTGCGAAACCAGGGAACCTCAGGGGTGTGGAAGCAAAAGCGCGAAGAGGTATGGTGGAATATAACACGGACCGTTGGATCTGAGTCTAGTGGCGTAGATTTAATGGGGTTAAGGTGCTCACGTGGCCTAATGCTGACCTTAGGATTTAAAGAGCACGGTCCAGATCTAACGAAATGAAGAGGTATGAAACATCTAATCTACACCGTCCCTTTACGATCTAACGGTTGGAAATAAGAGAAGCAAGCCGGCTTCTTCCTCCTCAGGCCATCGTGGTGGTAGCGCCATGGGCACCGCCGCCCAGCTCGCCGGTGTTATGGGAATCTAGGGTTCCCCTCCCCTAAACACGCATGCAAAGGCATGAAACGACGGAGGTGTTCAGGGGGTTCTCACCTAGGCGCGCACAGGGCCTGGGATGACGTCGGAGTGCTCGGCGACGAGGAGGAAATGGTCGGGCCTCTACGGTGCATGCCGGGATGGGGTTTTCCTTGCAGTCTTCGAGTCTGGAGCGTGATCTAGCGCACTAGGAGGAAGATGATAGGGTTAGACCGGGAAGAAAGTACGGGAACACAGGGGAGCGTCGGGGTGTGCGGCGGTGCTCACCGTGGTACGGCGGGGTTAGGGTTGGTATGTCGACCTCGAGGGGGAACGCCGCAGGCGACCTTGTCGACTTTCCGACGTGGAGAGGAGGTGGCTTGGGAGGTGGCGCGTGGGCTAGGAGGCAAATCCGTGGGGTTGCGTCGGTGTTTCGAGGAGGAGTGGCGACGAGGCAGGGCTTCCGCCCACGGCGCAACCCGGAAGCAAGGCGAAATGGTGGGCGGGGGCGTTATATAGGGAGGTTTACGTGCGAGGCAAGAAGGTTGGAGCCCCGGATTCTTGGCCAACATTGGATTTCGCGAGGGGCGAGGTTTGGCGTCCGCGCTACGGGGTGGATCACGCGAATCCCGTGACCCGCGAGAGAGAGAGACGGGCCGAGAAGAAAGCTGTCAGGGGGGTCCATATGCCAGTGGGAGGAAGAAAACGACGAGGGGCAAAAGGGAACCCTAGGAGCGCGTTCGAGCGCGCGCGCGAGTGGGCCGAGCCACCGGGCGCGAAGCAGCGGAGGAGAGCGGGCCGGCGGGAAAAGGAAGAAGTGGGCTGGCGGGAAAGAAAAAGGGGAAAAGAGAGGTTGGGCTAATGTGAGTTAAGGGATTTTTGGCCCAAGGGCCTATGGCTAGAATAAAGATCTTCTAATTCCAGATTTTAGGTTCTTTACCAAATTCAAATAGTGCAGATTCAAAATTTAGGTGATAGCAAACATAAGCAGGGCATCCAAGAATTTTAAATAGCCTTACAATATATTGGGGTGTTACAACACGCCTTTACGGTCAGCGACGTAGGCTGGCCTGCAGAACGAGAACACTGCAAATTCGTTCAGCAGATGAAAATCGGTATGGTATGGCACCGACGACGCGATGATGATCCGATATTCCAATGGAGATTAAAGGTCGACCTGTATCCCCAGCCGAGAATCTCAATCTTCCCCTGCAGATTTCTTGAGAATTCTGACTTGACACATTTGCGCCACCCTAGTTATCTGACAGTGAAAACACAAGTCAAATACTACTCACTCCGTCCTCATGAACTTGTCGCTTTGTAATATAAAAATAAACTACAAAGCGACAAGTTTATGGAGACGAAAGGAGTACATCTTAATCTCATTACCATGCTGATGTGTTTGGTGCACAAATTAAACTACAATCCACGAAGAAGTTATGCGCACCAGGACGATGCAACCGGAACGAATATCCAACCATCCATGGCGAGCAAAGCAAATTCTTCGGAATAAGGATCCCTCGTCAATCACTGGTCTCCATTTCCAAAAGCGAAGCTCCTAGTTGCGCGCCATAATGGAGTCGATCCAGGCATCTTCTGTCCGTAGAAGAAGACGGCATGGCGTTCGTCCAACTTGAATGCCGTACGTGGTCAAAGGCCTCCGAGCTGAAAGGAGCACGGCCGATGCTGCTTGCCTGCGAGGTTAGCATCGGCCGGCAAATGCGAGGTTCTTCCTTTTTTTTACGCAAATACGCGAGATTCTTCCTGTGGTTAACGCCATCTCGATCGGCCGCCGCTTTATGCCCGTGCGTGCCCTATCTAGCTTTATTACTCATCGCCATGGTGCATCTGTACTGTACCGTCGCGGACGAATTCCTGATGCCTCTTCGCCTCCTTTTCGTCACGCGCCTAGCTTTTCTACTGGAATTGCTTCTTTCCGGGCTCCGGCACGTTGTTCTTCTTGATCCAGCGATCTAGACCGTCAGTATTTCATTTCGAGGAGGATTATTCCATACTGCAGCCATGCATGACCTGCTTGGCTACTTGTTTATTTTTACTGAATGTATTTTCCTGGCTTCCAGAATCCAGATCCTAAGAGAGTGCAGCCATGCTGCAAGATCCCGTAGCGTGATCATTCTTGGCAGAAACAAGCACGATGAGAATCTTCAGAACAAAAGGGACAGGATATGTGTACCGATCGATTCTCAGTCGATCTGCATTCTGTAATTCAAAATTCCTTGACCTATTATGATTCCTTCAAGATTACTAGGTGGCAACACAGATCCGTTCAACCTATAACCTGCAAACGAAAGCGAGATCAAGACATAACTCTAGTTTATTCCAGACTGATCCAGACAAACGAGCTGCAGACATCCGACACTCAACTCATAATCTGCAATTTGGACAGTCCGCGCTTCAAATCAAAGAAACATTATGGAATTAGGCGTCGCAAATGACCAGGCTGAGATCTCAGCTATAATGAATTATATCCCTTGCGACTCAAGCAGTAATTCTGCCTGTTATCCTAGTGACCTTGACCCTTCGCCACTTGAGAAATACTTCAGTCGTCTGAACTTCTCCAACGAGTACAAGCGCACTGTGCGTGTGTGTGGATAAATGAATCATCGTTTTTCACAAGTCTTTGGGGAATCTCGCCAAAAAAATGTCCATTTCAACTGAAGCATTAAGGATCCGTCGAAGAAGTAAAAGGCACTTTCCATGGTCCGAATGAATAGAAGGCTACTTTACGACACAAAGATGGCTTGTAGACTCGTTGTAACAACTGTGAAATCAGAAATGACAGAAAAAAAGCTCAAAGTATTAAGTAAAAGACGGATTCTGTTAGAAACACAACGTCTTGATTCTATTTTCGGTGTTCGGTGAGGTCGATGTCGAACGGTTGAAGTGGTTCTAAAGATGAAAATATTTTGGTTGTTGTGAAAATTTCTGGTACAGTGACGTTTATCTGAAGTACTAGCTTGATATCAAACTAGATTAGCTGTTCTAAAAGTCATACATTTTTTTAAGTAACTATACGTTTAATCCTCAATAGAAGTTACTCCCTCCGTCCCTAAAAACTTGCCGCTTTGTAGTTCATTTTTGAACTACAAAGCGACAAGTTTTTAAGGACGGGAGAGTACATTATTCTGTCAATGTTGGCAGACGGCATTTCCATGCAGCAGGGGTGGAAAATGTATTCGTCGATTAGACTAGGCCAGGCCCAATGTCCACTAAATTTTGGGTTCAGCCCTTAGGCTGGCTCGAGGAAGGTATCCAAATCCGGCGGCAATTGAATGGGCTATGTCATTCAGGCTGTCAGTCACGGCAAATTCTGGGTCCGTTGAAAGCCCATGGAGTAAGCCTGCCTACGGGATAGTTTAAATCCACAGTATCCTTGATGTGAACCATATGTCTGTTTTTTTATTTCTTGAAAGTCCTTGCTATTTTTTTTATAGAAAGGAAAGAATGACGGTCAACACTTAAATATATACTTACACATTCACCCTTATTAAAGGACGCACATACATGAACACTTTTTGATGGGTTTTTAATCGGCCAAGTCATCTGTCAGCAGTGCAAGCCAATATGACTGTGTGCGTGTGTCTAGAATGAACAGGGGACATCAAACAAGTCATTTGCTATTAAGAATACTCTGTCCTCCTCTCCGTTCCTCTTTAGTTCTTCTTCCTCAAGCCAACTCCTCAAATCCTCTCCACTCCCTGCAATACTAGCCTAATTGCTAACAATTGATATCAGAGCCAATGAATCTCAGCACAAAGCAGTTGTTAGACTACCTCGTTGAGGAGCTTCATCGGACGATCCATGAAGCGTTCCGTAAGACGTTCGCTAAGTATGACACCGCGAACCACCTCGTCACGGCGGCCGGTTCTGAGCGCCAGCACGAGCCCACGGTCAAAGAGATAAAGCCGGTGGTGGCTGTCGTCGAGGAGCCTGAGGTCGAGCAGGCTGAGCCCATCATCTCCGAACTGCTTCCTCTTCCTTCAACTCCGGCCGTCGCTGCCCCGCTCGCGCCGACACGGACGAGGGCATACCTGCAGGACGACTTCGATTCGCTCATTCCCGATGGCGACATCGCTTCCTCCACACACATGGGGAACGAACCTGTCGAGGAAGAGGCCGATCCACCGTCACCGGAGGGGAAGACCGCCGCGCCCTCCTGTGCCTTCATCGGCATGAACGGCATCCTTGTCTTCACCGATGGCCACGGCGCAGACTACCCCGCCCTCGTCTGCAATCCACCCGAGCCTCCCCATCACCGCGTTGATGCCTCCAACGGCGCCACCTTCAACATCGTCACCGCCCGCCACAACATCATCATCACCCGCAAGCAGGAGCACCGCATGTACCCCGACCTCGACTTCCACGGTGATGGCGTTGAATCTGTTCGTCTCTTCAACACTTGCTACAAGGCAAGTCGAGTGAATATGGCCTCCTCGGCGCCACCACCGTCGCCGTCGCGGCAGCACGCCGACGGGGATGCGGTCAATGCCGCACGCGGCTGCCTGCGCGAAGAGCGAGGGGCGGGTGAAGCTCCACCGCCGGATCTGCCACCATGGCCGCCACCACCGCTCCGCGTCGTCGACGGTCACGGGCTGCATCTGTTGGGAGTGATCCCGGTACAACCGGGTACCCCATCACTTTCTCCCGTAAGAAACGGGCGTGGGGCAACAACCCACACCCGAGTACCTATCAGCTATGCGCGATACCTCCGGAGGGGGCGTAACAGACTCGTTCTGTTACGCCCCCCCACCTGGTACGTGTTTTATAAGTCCCAGGGGACCTCAGGGCGTGAACACTTCTATGCGCGCACGTTCCTGAGGCCCCCGCCTAATCAATCAATTTTGATCGCCGCCGCCGCCATCTTTTGGGAAGCCACCGCCGCCTGTCATCGCCGGCTACTACACTAGAGCCCAATGGCATCTAGCGCTCCCTCTGAAGGTAATCTACATCTCTCTCACCACTTTCTCCTAATCCTAATCTCTCTGCCATGTTCACATGTTGCATGTTAGACTCTTTGCCTTAGGGTTAATGCTATTGCAAGTGATTGATTATGTCTAAGTGTTCCCGGTTAGATGCTCATAGTGTAGATCATAAGTCAGATTAGATTCTACATTGGTACCAGAGCCACGCTATTGAACTTCTAATCGGTGAATTAGTTTCTGACTAAGTCTAATTGTTTTCTAATCATGTTAAGTAATTCATCTCTGTTGATTAAGATTAAGTTCAAATTAGGACCGATTAAGCAGTTAGAAGGAGGGGATTTCAATTTTAGTCCTAGATCAATTGGATATAAACTCAGAAATAAGAAAATAAAGAGAAGAGGAACTTATCTGGATCAAGGTGGCCTTGGGCCACCGAATCCTCCTCAGTATGGGTTAGGGGAAACCCTAACCCTACCGTCCTCCTCTCCTTCACAGCGGCCATCGGATTGCATCTCCCAACGGAGATGACCGTGACGCCGCCAACCTCAGGTGCGGGACTAGGGTTATCGGGCGGAAGTCCAACCCTAGTCGCACAGCTGCCGCCGCCACCTTAGAGCCTCGGGTTAGGGAACCCTAACCCTAGGCGGCTCTCCACCAGCGGCACGAAGTGCGCGCCATGGTGGAGGCCTTTGGCGGCGCTGGCGTACCTGCAAACAAAAGACACTCAGAAACTCAGAGCACGCTGGGCTAGGGTTAAGGGTCGAAACCCTAACCCTAGCCCCCCAGGTTTCCTTCAACGGCTGACCGCTCGCACCACGTCGACGACGATGACGCGGCGGCGCCGGAAGTCCCCGAGCAGCGCACTCAGAACCCTCCGCTCAGAGCCAGCGCGCGACGGTTTTCCTCAACGGAAACCGAACGACGCCATCGACACCGGCGGACAAGCACCTCGAGGTGCTTGATCCTCGCCGGAGACGACGACGCGGCGGCACCGGAGGTCCTGCGCGGCCAGTGCTCGGTCGTCGCCTCACCGCCGCTCTGCTGCTATCGCTCACGCGGGTCGAAGAGAGAGAGGGAGCGGATGAGAATGACTTAGGGTTTCCCGGGGGGCGGCCAGCGGGCGGTTTTTTGTTCCCCGATCTCCACAGTGAATCGTCGGATCGCCAACGAATGGCTAAGATCGCTCCGCGTTATTAGTCCCCGTCGATTCACAGCCGTCCGATCTGAATCGTACGCCCCTCAACGCGTGCTGCCCACCGCGTAAGGAAAATGGGCCCCGAGCCCATGCAGGAGGTCGATTTGGGCCAGCTGGGCTGCCCTTTCGATTTTCCCCATTTTCTAAGTTTTTTAAGTAGGCTGTATTCGGCAGTGGGCCGAATTACTTAGTGGGTCGCGCGCGATTTTTTTTTTATTTTATCAGAAACTTAATCAGTGGGCTTTGGGCCAATTTAGTTACTAGGTCAAATTTAAGTTTACTTGGCCTGTTTTTCTTTTAAGGAATTTTTTCTCCTGATGGGCTGGGCCATTTTTGGTATTGGGTTGTTTTCTGGGGTTTTTTTAACCCATTAAGGAATTTTCAGAAATCAGTTTATATGGAATTTAATTCCATAAAGATTGAGAAATGGTTAGAAAAATTCAGTTAAATAGCTGGGAAAATCTTGAGAAATTTGTGTGATGTTTATGTGCCTTTTTTATTGCATTTTTCCTACATTTTATTCTATTTATTGTCAATAAGAGTATTTTCTCAGTTATTTAAACATTATTAAGTGCTTTTTCAAGCAATTCTCATTAATTGAGAAAATGAGTTTTAGCTTCCGCTGTAATTAAGTGATAAATTAATTGAGTAACAAAAGTGAAACTTTAATTTATCAAGTTTTGAGTTTAAGTTAAGTTATTGAAAGCATCTAGGCCCCCCATGAAGTACGGTTTCGGTGATTAATGACAACCATTGAACTTTACTAATGAATTTGTGAATGCAAGGTCCACATAATCACTCATAAAATGAAATGAATATGTCATTGGAGACCCATATACAATCAACTTTTGAGATCAAATCAATGAGATAAAGACACGAAGTAAAAGCTCTTATGTCTAAGTCACTCAACCATAAGTTGACAACATACAATGCTTGAAGATCATCAGAGAGCCTTGTGGAACAAATGTCTAAGAGGTCATATGAGCAAGACACAAAAGATTCACTTAAAATAACTCGAAGCAAACAAAATCAACTCACCGGATCAACGATGATTTCAGAAATGTACACATCGGTCGAGTTGGTTCAACTGAAGAAGAAGACCTCAGACAAATGTACTCACCGGATCATCCGATGTGAATGGCTTAGTAACATCGGTCCATCAGTACAGTTTGCAATACCATTGGACCAAGTGAAGCACCGGATCATCTGATGTGCAAACTTACACACATCGGTCGATCACTCCAGTAAGCATCAAGATTAAGCAAATTCTGGAGGAAGAGCCACCGGATCATCCGATGAGAAGACAGGGGCAACATCGGTCTAACAACGGTCATATCTGACACGATGACGTCAGCCATAGTAATTAGATCGATGATAACTAAAGGGGAGACATCGGATCATCCGGTGTTCACAGTAAAGTTCTGTCAGCCTACTTTTGCAACGGCTATTTCGGGGAGGCTGGCTATAAATACCCCATAACCCTGTCATTTCGTTAAGTCTTGATCACCAGAAGCTACCAACACATCCAAAAGTGTTCAAGGCCAAGAGCAATCACTTCCACACCTTTTTCGATCATCTCTACACCAAGGTTTAGGCTAGGACTAGCTGGAGAGAGAGCTTGTGTGCCACCATTCTGTGTGAGTGGACTCTCTAGGTTAGTGTGAGAGCCTCAAGAGAGTGCCCTTGGTGTTGTAATCGCGAAGAGACTTCCGGAGCTTGCCAAGGCGTGTGTGGAAGTCCGGAAGGTCGAAGTTGTACAAGGCTTGAGCTCCACCTTGCCAAGGAGGCCAACGGAGAGGAATAGTGAAGACCCCTCGTCTTGGTGACGTGGGTGTGGCAAAACCCTTTGGTGGGTGCCACAACGTGGATGTAGGAAGATCTTCACGATCTTGCCAAACCACGGGATAAATCCTTGTCTCCTCGGGAGTTTGCATCCTTCTCCTTCCCTTTTCTTTTATGCATTTATATTCCGCAAAGTTTCTATCTACTAGAATGCATAGTTAGTTGCGTAGGGAATTGGGCTTTAGAAATTAAGTTTCAATTGCTTAGAATTTTTCGAAAAAAGCCCAATTCACCCCCCCCCTCTTGGGCATTCGGTCCTTACAATTGGTATCAGAGCAAGGTTGCTCATAGGATCATTCTAGCTTCACCGCGAAATTATGCATGGAATTTGAAAGTAACCAACGTGAAATTGAATTGACATGATTAATTTAAGTTTATCTTTGAGTTTATCATATTAAGCTTTGTTATCATGCTAAGTTTTAATGTTTAAGGGCATTATTTGCAAAGTAACCAACGTGAAAAAACAATAATGCCATTCTTAAGTCATGATTTATTATAAGTTTTTGTCATTAATCCTCAAATCTTTATTTTTTGAAGTATCAGGTTTGTCCTCACCACTTAGCTATATCTCCGCAATTGAGACCCTCAATGGTCAAAATTACAGGGTATGGAAAGAGAGGCTCCAGATGGCTCTAGTAGTCTCTGACCTCGATTTTGCGATTACGTCGCCTCGACCCATTGAGCCACCTGTCCCCATTGCTGAGACTGGGGAATATGAGGAGTCTTTCGCTACGTGCAAGGCTAAGTACCTAAGCTTGAAGGATCAGTATGAGAAGGATCTCCCTAAGTAGGACACTTCCAACAGGAAGTGTCTCGTGATCATTAAGAGCACCATAGCTGACTCAATTAAGGGAGGAATCCCTGATTGTGATACTGTTGCAGAGTACTTAGAGAGAGTCAGAGGTCAGTTCACTGGCTCCACTAAGGCGAGTGCTAGCACTCTCATGAGAAAGATTGTCACTGAGAAGTACTCTGGAGGAGGTGTGCGTGAGCACATCGATAAGATGAGTCACTATAACTCTAAGCTTAGGGAGCTAAACATTGTGATGCCAGATGAGATGCTCATTTACTTCATCCTAAGTTCTCTTCCTAAAGAGTTTGAGGCCTTTGTGGTCAATTATAACTCACTTCCTGAGACTTGAAACATTGATAAGATTGTTGCTATGTGCATTCAGGAAGAGGAACGCATAAAGAGCTCTAAGAATGGTGATTACATCAATCTGGCTGACATTAAGGGTAAGGGCAAGGCAAAGAGATACTTTTCCTCTCCCAAACCACCTTCCTTCAAGGTTTCAGGCTCCAGTTCTTCAGCAAATAAGTTCAAAGGGAAGTCCTCTCAAAAGAAAGAAAAGGATAAGTGTCACTTCTGTGGCTCAGATGAACATTTCCAGAAGGACTGCGTTGGATTCATTAAGTGGTGTGCTAAGAAAGGCATTAAGTACGATGAAAACTATAAGAAGAAGGGAAAGAGTGATTAAGGTGGTAGATGGGCGTGAAGCCGAAGTCGAAGCCATTAGAGACTTATCTCTTAGATTACTTAGTGGCTTTGTACTTAGACTAAATAATGTTCTTTATGTCCCTTCATTAGAAAGGAACTTGATTTCTGTTTCGTGTTTGGATGATTCAGGATACATTTGTCATTTTGGTAATGATAAGTGTTCTATTAGTTATAATAATAAGATTATTGGTCTTGCCTTCCGACAAGACATGCTCTACTTATTGTCCACTCACGAGAATGTGTTTGCTATATGTGATGATCAAGTTTCGTCTAAGAACGACTTAGGACGTAACAAGCGCAAAAGAAGCGATTTAGATACTTCGTCGAAATTATGGCATTGTCGTTTATGCCATATTTTGAGGGGGGGATCGAACAATTAGTATCTCAATCGATTCTTCCACACTTAAACTTTTCAGATTCTGAGGAATGCGTTGATTGCATTAAAGGAAAATTCTCCAAAACTATTAAGAAAAACGCCAAACGTAGCTCGGGAGTCTTAGAAATAATCCACACAGATATTTGTGGACCTTTTCCCGTGACATCGGTAGATGGTTATGATTCCTTCATAACATTTGCAGATTACTTTAGTCATTATGGCTATATTTATCCAATCAAGGAGCGATCCGAAGCATTGGATAAGTTTAAGATATTTAAGGCTGAAGTAGAAAATCAGCATGACGTTAAGATTAAAGTAGTAAGGTCTGACCGTGGAGGTGAGTACTACGGTCGACACACCCCTTATGGCCAAGTCCCTAGACCTTTTGCGAGGTTTTTACAGGAAAATGGCATAGTAGCCCAATATTCTACACCAGGCGAACCTCAGCAGAACGGTGTAGCGGAACGGCGAAACCGTACGCTTATGAACATGGTGAGAAGCATGTTAAGCTATTCTACACTACCAGTTAGTTTATGAATGGAGGCCTTAAAGACTGCCATTCACGTACTTAATCGTGTTCCATCTAAGTCAGTACCTAAGACACCGTATGAGATGTGAACGGGACGTAAGCCCTCACTAAACTATCTTCATGTGTGGGGTGTCCAGCTGAGGCTAAGATGTTCAACCCAAACTTAAGCAAACTGGATTCTAGAACAATTAGTTGCCATTTTATTAGCTATCCTGAAAGGAGTAAAGGATTTATGTTCTATTGTCCAGGTAGACACACTAAGTTTATTGAGACAAGACATGTCGTGTTTTTAGAGGACACTATGATCAGGGGGAGCACCGTACCGCGTGAAATAGACCTTGAGGAGGAACGGATTAGTCTACCCGTTCCGCTGACTCAACAGCCTTATTTCACCCTACCTGCTGTCGTCGTGTCACCCGCACCTGGTGCTAGTGACACAACGCTTGTCGTTGCACCTCCGTCGGCCACAACAGAAATAAGTGAGGTTCCACCTCCTCAGCCTGTTGAAGATGTGGTCGAACAAGATGAGGTGCAACAACAGCCTCAACCCTCAGATGATGCACAAATAAGAAGATCACAAAGAGTAAGACGATCGGCAATTCCAAGTGATTATCAGTTATACTTAAGTGAAGAAATTCATGTTGAGGATGATCTCACCTCTTTCGAAGATGCCATGAGTAGACCTCAGTCATCCGAATGGCGTAAAGCCATGGAAGATGAAATAAGATCTATGAGTGCCAACAAAGTCTGGGACTTAGTAGAGATTCCTAAAGGAGCCAAAACGGTAGGCTGTAAATGGGTCTACAAGATTAAGCGTGACTCCAAAGGGAAGATCGAAAAGTACAAGGCTAGGCTTGTGGCTAAGGGATTCACGCAGCGGGAAGGTATTGATTATAACGAGACCTTCTCACCTGTGTCGTCTAAGGATTTGTTTTGAATCATCATGGCATTAGTAGCACATTATGACTTAGAATTACATCAAATGGATGTAAAGACAGCGTTCCTCAATGGAAATCTTTATGAGGGCGTCTACATGGCTCAACCAAAGGGTTTTGTCATTGAGGGTAAGGAACATATGGGATGCCACTTGAAGAAGTCTATTTATGGACTTAAGCAAGCTTCAAGGCAATGGTACCTAAAGTTCGATGAGATGATAAGAAAGTTTGGGTTTAAGGAGAATGAGGAGGATAACTGCATTTATGCTAAGTTTAAGAATGGGAAATTTATTTTCCTCATATTATACGTAGATGACATACTACTGGCAAGTAGTGATGTCAACCTACTCTTAGAAACTAAGAAGTGTTTGTCCTCAAACTTTGAGATGAAGGATTTAGGTGAAGCTTCCTATGTCCAAGGAATTGAGATTCACCGAGATCGAAGAAAAGGGGTATTAGGATTATCTCAGAAGGCATACTTAGAAAACGTACTCAGAAAGTATGGTATGCAAAGTTGTAAGCCCTCGCCTGTCCCAATAGTTAAGGGTGACAAATTTTCACAATCACAGTCACCTAAGAATCAGTATGAGGTTGATCATATGAGAGGAATTCCGTATGCTTCTGCTGTCGGAAGCTTAATGTATACTCAAACATGTACGCGCCCTGACTTAGCTTTCGTGACTGGGATGCTTGGCAGATATCAAAGTAATCCAGGCTTAGACCACTGGAAAGCTCTTAAGAAGGCTCTAAGGTACATTCAGGGTACTAAGAACCTCATGTTAAAGTATAGTAAGTCAGACTCATTAGAAATAGTGGGTTACTCAGATTCAGATTACGCGGGTTGTGTGGATACTAAGAAATCCACGTCAGGCTATATATTCACCCTCGCAAATGGAGTTATAGCGTGGAGAAGCTCCAAGAAAGTCATAACTGCATCGTCCACAATGTATGCTGAGTTTATAGCTTGTTATGAGGCCACTGGACAGGCATCTTGGCTTAAGAAATTTGTTCCCGGTCTAAGAGTGGTAGACAGCATTCATAAACCACTTAAGTTATACTGCGATAATGAGCCAGCAGTGACATACTCTCACAACAACAAGTCGAGTGGTGCTGCCAAACACATCGACATTAAGTATTATGTTGTTAAAGAGAGAATCCAGGATAATTCAATTAGTCTCGAGCATATAAGAACTAATAAAATGCTTGCGGGTCCACTAACCAAGGATCTCCCTCCCAATGTGTTCAAAGAACACGTAGCTGGCATGAGATTAGGGGAGAGCCTGTGAAACAAATCCTGGATACTAAGTGGACACTTAAGGATAAGGTTATTTCTAATTGTGAGACGTATTGTGGTATTCGAGTCGAACAGTACGTAAATGGCTGTTTTCTGATGTGTCGTGCTCCTTATGTCAAAGCAAGAAGAAATAAACATAAGTTTAGTAGTTAAGAATAAGAATAAGCTAAGTAAGAAATAAGTTGTCCCGTGATCAAGAGGGAGAATGTTGGGAGTGATCCCGGTACAATCGGGTACCCCATCACTTTCTCCCATAAGAAACGGGCGTGGGGCAACAACCCACACCCGAGTACCTATCAGCATGGCTACATGCGATACCTCCGGAGGGGGCGTAACAGACTCGTTCTGTTACACCCCCACCTGGTACGCGTTTTATAAGTCCCAGGGGGACCTCAGGGCGTGAACACTTCTATGCGCGCACGTTCCCGAGGCCTCCGCCTAATCAATCAATTTTGATCGCCGCTGCCGCCATCTTTTGGGAAGCCACCGCCGCCTGTCATCGCCGCCTACTACACTAGAGCCCAATGGCATCTAGCGCTCCCTCTGAAGGTAATCTACATCTCTCTCACCACTTTCTCCAAATCCTAATCTCTCTACCATGTTCACATATTGCATGTTAGACTCTTTGCCTTAGGGTTAATGCTATTGCAAGTGATTGATTATGTCTAAGTGTTCCCGGTTAGATGTTCATAGTGTAGATCATAAGTCAGATTAGATTCTACAGCATCACCTCCGCACCAACCTCATCTGCACACCGCCGACGGAACTGCTCACCAAGGGGGTGCGCCCCAGTACGGCCGCCGTCTGTTTCCTCGCCATGGCCTGCTCCAACCTGACGCTGCTCAAGCTCCAGGGCTGCCACGACACCTTGCACGAGGTGGAGCGGCGCTTCCTCGAATTCACCTCCGACCCGCTGGTCTTCAGCTTCAGCATAGTCCACACGGTCAGCAGCATCGTCGGGCTCTGGGGCGTACTCATCGAGGGTCCACGCATGGAGCACTTCAACGCCGCTGGTCCCTCTGTTGTACTTCTCGTGGACTGGTGTAGGCCATCCGCAGTGGTAGTGTGGTGGTGCGCCCGGACCGGCGCGCGTCGATGTCGCACCCCGATGAGCGCGTGGAGTACGAGTGCGGGCCGCAGTGCGACGAGCATGCGGCGTCCGTGGCCGCGTTTCGCGACCAAGCGCAGCCCTCGCTCCAAGCGCCTCCTCACGGCGCCTCCTCGCACCAATCCCACGGGCACCACTCATCGCTTCTGCTGCATCATCACCAGAGAGTCCGACGCCAGCGCCATCAAGGCGCCCGCACGCGTCTCCGCCGCCATGCCGTGCCAGCGAGCACTTGTGTGCGTGGTTGACGACGCCTTGTTCAAGGAGCTCCAGGCCAGAGGCTATGCCAGCGAGACGGAGCCGTTCGAACATATGGGTGTCGATCACGTGCTCCACTTCGACGCGCTGGACATGGCGTTGTTCATGGCGCTGCTCCAGGCCAAGGAGTACTAGCGCAGCAGCATCCACAGGAGCATCTGCATCGAGTTCATCTTGCTGCTCTTCGTCCTGCCCCAGGATCGATGTCCAGTTACACTGCCATGGCTACTTCTATCGCTCGCGCACAAGCTGTTCGAGGAAATGGCGAAGAGCACCTGGCTGCTTCCATTGGTGATATTCACCAGCGATTCTTCGGCTCCGTCGTCATCGGTTTCGCAAGCGCTGACGTCGTCCATGGTCACCACGATAGCTTACTTGGCACAGATTTGTTGCCATGGTGCCTGCGCCGACCGTTCACAGACCGGTTGCGAAATGGAGTACATGTTCTGGACAAACAGCAACAGCGAGTGTGGGCCGTGGTGCAACGAGCGGCGTTCGTGGCCGCGTTCAGCGGGCACGCGTAGCTGCTGGAGAAGGACGGCTACATGCTCTTCACGCTACACTACATCACCTGGTTCTGCCTGGATGAGTACTTCCGGAGCAAGATGTGCAAGGCACATTGCATCAACGGCGGCTGGTACTGCGCCCTTGGCCGGGAGGGGGACCTGGACGCCGGCTACACCAGCCAGAACGTGGTGGTCGAGAACCTGCGCCAGCTCTGCATCCACAGCCTCACCCAACGCACTACCATGTCTGGCGAGCTAATGACGCTGGTGCTGCTTGTGTACACCTTCGTTGCGGCATGGTTCATCGACGGCCTCACCATGTTCCACGTCGAGCGGGCTAAGTTCTACGACATCCAACACAGGTCTGCGGAGGACACCTTCGTCGGCAACGTAATGATGAATGCCAAGAGCAGCTGATTCCGGATATTTATCGAGTACACAAAGAGTTTTAGAGCTCCTGCTTGGGGGCAAGCAGACTCTCAAGGAGGGGAGAATGTCAGCAACGCAAGCCAACATGCCTGTGTGCGTGTGTTGCAGCCTTGGGCCCATCTACTTAAGGGAGTGGTCTAGAATGAACAGGGGACATCGAACAAGTCATTTGCTATTGAGAATACTCTGTCCTCCTCTCTGTTCCTCTTTAGTTCTTCTTCCTCAAGCCAACTCCTCAAATCCTCTCCACTCCCTGCAATACTAGCCTAGGTTGCTAACATCATCACACTCATCTCAATGTTTGGTAACAGTTGTATCAATAACATAAAGAATAATGATTTTAAATGCAAGGACAAAAAGAGGAGATTCAATAGATAGACAGCTTCCATCATTAGACATAATGATCTTTACAATAGTTGAGAACACACAAGTGTAAATTGATTTCCATGTGAACCGGAATATATAATCTAGCACGTTGCGAAATGTCGTCACAGTCACAGGCGCGCGTCTTTTCCGGTCGCGGCCTCGCGGGGCTCTGGGCAAGGAACATGTTCGGACCACATAGCAAATACAAAGTATACGGACGGAGGAGGTCAGAGGTGGCTCATGTTGCCGCTTTAAAAACGAACAAAAGACCGGCGGGATTCCAATCTCCAGCTCGGCAAGCAAGCACGCTCCCATGGATGTCCTAAGCTGACACGCTTCGTTGAACACCATAAACGGCAAGGACCGGCAAGTCGCTCGTTCGCCCGTGCATTGTCACATCGATCCAATCCCCACATCAACCGGTGTCACGTTCCGCCGTCCGTTGCGACCGCTCTTTTATCGTTCCAGCATCGCCGATCGAGCTCCCCAACGAAAAGCTACAGATCGCGCATTGCAAGCACTGATGCACCCCAGGCGGCGCTACGGGTCGACGCGGCGGATACTTTTTCTCAGCCGCATGAGGCGGCGTGCTTCTGGCGCGTTCGATCCGGCCGGAGGCAAGCGCGACGCCATGAGCCGCCGCGCAGATCGCCCTACTAAGCAAAAATGTTGCTCTCATGTGGGCAATTTGGAAAGTAAGGAATGTTATTTGCTGATATAGGGGAATGGTCAAAATACAAAACCCAATTACCGGCCCCGGGTGTTGGTCAGATCATCGATCAACGATCATGCAAAGTTTGTGACGATAGAATCCGGCTCTTCATTCCTAACATAAAGAACCAAGGTAATGCACCGGATCGGGGATATCAACACAATCTGTCCAATCAAAATCCAACCCTGTGAGTAATGCCATGCCGAGCAAAATTTCGAACGTGAAGCAAGGGAGCATAAATCGTTATCAGGAACCAGGCCCGATATATAACGGGTGTTGCCGCTCACGAGCTAAACACACTCACACCGCCCAGTGCTTAGCGACGACGACCCAGAAGAAAGAGCCAACAAACCCATCCAGGTTACATAGCAATAGCATGCCCTGTCAACTTCACAGGCCGCTCTTACCGACCATGAAGGCTACTAGTAGATCGCTTCGGAACTGTGCCCGCCACCATCTCCTGCTGCTCCTCGCCTGCTGCGTCGCACCGGTGGCGAGCGGCGCCGGCGGCGGGAGGTGGGACCTCCTGCAGCGCAGCATCGGCGTGTCGGCGATGCACATGCAGCTCCTGCACAACGACCGCGTCATCATATTCGACCGCACCGACTTCGGCCCGTCCAACCTCTCGCTCCCCGACGGCCGGTGCCGCCGCAACCCGCGGGACAAGGCGCTCCAGGTAGACTGCACCGCGCACTCGGCCGAATACGACGTCGCGTCTAACACCTTCAGTCCGCTCTCCGTCTTCACCGACACGTGGTGCTCGTCCGGCACGGTCGCGCCCGACGGCACCCTCGTCCAGACCGGGGGCTGGAACGACGGGTTCCGCAACGTGCGCACCATGCCCGCGTGCGGCAACCACGAGAACGAGTGCGACTGGAAGGAGACGCAGGACGCGCTCGCTGCGAACCGGTGGTACGCCACCAACCAGATCCTCCCTGACGGCCGCGCGTTCATCATCGGTGGCCGCAAGCAGTTCAACTACGAGTTCTACCCAAAGGCGGCAGGCACTACATCCGCCATCCTAATGCCGTTTTTGGCTCAGACTAGTGATCCCGAGGAGAACAATCTGTACCCGTTCGTGCATCTTAACATCGATGGCAACCTTTTCATCTTCGCCAAGAACCGCGCAGTCCTCCTGGACTACAAGGCGAACAAGATCGTGCGGACGTACCCCGTGCTGGCCGGCGGCGACCCCAGGAACTACCCCAGCTCAGGCTCATCGGTGCTGCTCCCGCTGAAACCCAACCCCACCGAGGCCGAGGTGCTGGTCTGCGGCGGCGCGCCAGCGGGGTCCTATAACTCCGCGAAGAACGGCACCTTCGTCCCGGCTTTGGTGACGTGCGGGCGTATCAAGATCACCGACGCGGCGCCGAAGTGGGTCGTCGAGACAATGCCGTCGCCGCGGGTGATGGGGGACATGATCCTGCTGCCGAGCGGGGCAGAGGTGGCGATCGTCAACGGCGCCGCGGCCGGCACCGCTGGGTGGGGGAACGCCAGGTCGCCGGCCATCGCGCCCGTCATCTACCGGCCCGATCACGCGCCGGGGGACCGGTTCAAGGAGCATAGCGCGGCGGGCGTCGCGCGGATGTACCACTCCTCGGTGGTTCTCCTCCGCGACGGCCGTCTGCTCGTGGGCGGAAGCAACCCGCACGTCAACTACACCTTCAGCGCCGCCGTGCTGTTCCCCACCGAGCTCAGCCTCGAGGCCTTCTCGCCGGTGTACCTCGACCCGTCCAACGACGCGCTCCGCCCAAGGATCCTCGACCCGTCGCCCACTGGCGCACCGACTCCCGTGACCTACGGGAAGAACGTGACGCTGCAGTTCGCCGTTCCGGCCGCGGCGGCAAGGAGAGGCAGCAGCCTCGGCGTCGTGTCTGTCACGATGGTCGCGCCGTCGTTCACGACGCACTCGTTCGCGATGAACCAGAGGCTGCTGCACCTGAAAGTGACGTCGACGGCACCGCTGCCCAACCGCGCCGGCGCCTACGCTTCGTCCGTGACGATGCCGGCGACGGCCATCCTGGCGCCGCCGGGCTACTACATGGTTTTCGTGGTGAATGGGGAAGTCCCCAGCGTGGGCATCTGGATCCACATACAGTAGTAATGACGAGGGCCGGGCCGGGGATGATAGGGTATAGACACTAATGAAAGATTGTTAAATTTCATTGTTTCATCCTAGTATCCTACTACTACTACCTTGGTGTTGACAGTCACTAACGACTCACACTGCTGCTGTTTTTCGTACCGTGCGTGACATGAGACGATACTGACTGCATGGAAAGAGAGACGAGAGAATGCCTGTAATAAGCTGGGATCAGAAAGGTTCACGTGATACGGGCACACGTGACGCAGCTTAGCCGCATCTGCTCTTGTCTGCGTGCTAGGCGCCATGTTCCTGTTTCAGCCAGCCTTGTTTGGGTTTGCACCATCAACGTCCGCGCAAGCAAGTCTGCTGCTGGACTGGTACAGTACAAGCTAGCCAGGCAGGCAAGGGCAGATAGAGCTAACACGATAGGCGATCAAGGCAGGCGAATCTGTGCGTGCGCAGCGCGTGTGCTTGCGGTTGATGGGACGTGACAGAATGCCGGTGGTTGGATCTGTTTGCTGAAGTAGCTGCCGTTGTCCGCGGGGACGGCGACGGAAGCAACAGAGCATAGCGGGCGTACTACCAGATTGGACCGCACAGGACCAGCGCTCGATACACTACTACGGAACGACTACTATGTAATCTGTTGTTTTGTGCAAACGTGCAATCTTCACATCCCAATCATTCCCTACTGATCCAAGGGTGCTGCACTTTTAGCACTTAAATCTCTCCACCTGATGCTGCTGACAATATGCAAAAAGAACCCTATGTGCAGCTACCCTTGGATCTATAGGGAACAGTTGAGATGTGAAAATTGTACGCTTACACTAAACAGCAGATTGCACAACAGTTGTTCCCCACTACTACAACACAGCCTGCACCGATTTTCAGATGCTGTTCCATACGGACGCGAACCAAACTTAATTTTCCTTAGATAAGGGGAATTAATAACAGCACTATATCAATTCGCGCATACGCCCCAGGTTGGATCCTCAATTATACGCGCTTCGTTCTTTGAAAAGATTGACATTGTGTGGTCCTGCTATACGGATTACTGAGGAAACGGACAGAGAGTAAGCTGCTGATGAATACAGTACCTCATTTTGGATACAGTACAATCTGTCATAAAGAGAGTTGATTGCATTGCCTGCGCACTTCTTGAGTTGGACTTTTCCAGACAACATTCCGAAAACAGAGCAGATTTCTTGTTTTCCATATAGTCCACATTACTGCTGAAGACGGCATGTTAACTAGTAGTAAAAAACCCTTATTGCACAACCAACCACTTGCTAGCTACAGACTTAAAATTTCTGAGACATCAGCCCAGATTCTCCTAGCTACTGGACAGTCAATGAACCAGTGTGGCTAGTGGTTTTCCTTCTGAGTGCAAAAGAGACGTTTATCATAATCAATGTTGTTCCTTTCTTCTGCATTATCCTTAGTAACTACTCCCTCTAACTCTGCCAGCGAGCATCTACTATAAATAAGCACGACCAAAGAGAAGGTCAATGCGGCAATCTTGCTTCCATTTCTAGCATAGCAACATTTAACACGGGCCACTCTGATCGTCAGCGATCTGTCAGAAAACGCTCCCTGTGTTCCTTCCCGTGCACAGCTGCTCTACTGCTAATTGCAGGCCGTTCCTCGCGTTCAGGCATGGTCGGTATGGTGGTTGGAGTAGGTCTGTGTGACGAAGTGTTGTTAGATCTCTGTAGTCGCGCTGAAGGAATGATCCGTGATGGAGCTACCGTTCTACATATGCTTCTTTGCATGCACTGTAAGCATCGAATCGGTGCTCTTTCCGTGTGTCGCGCAGTACGTAGTGGATGCAACAACAGTTTTTTTTTTTTTTTTTTGCATTCCCAGAGTCAAGTGATATGTTGTCCCTTTTGAATTTACAGCACATACATTTTTTCCAAGAACAAGATGAATTGTAGTAGCCCATGTGAAGGACCGTGCTAAATGCATTGTTTAGTCAACAGATGGGCCAAACAAGGCCTATCACGTACTGGAACGGCGGCCCAGGTTGAGGCCCATGATAAATGCATTGTATTGTCAAAAGATGAGCATGAGCCAGACAAGGCCTATCATAGTCAACAAATGGGTCAGACCCCAGCCAATTTAGTTATGTGGTAATTACTTTCTACTTCATTTTAGAACTTAAGGGTGATAAGTATTTTGAAACGAAAGGAGTATTGTAGTACTGCATGGGATGTACGAATCCGAGCTTCCATCCCGGACCCACAATTGAATTTCACAATTACCATCTTAATCAATATCAGGATTACATTTACAGCAGCAAATGATAGCAAATGTTGCAACTGTCGATCCCTGCTCTGGAGCCTATAGACAATTCTCCCCATCGCTGCTCAAAGGCTCAAATAATACTCCCGCCATCTCAAAATATTTGTCACTCTCTAGTTCATTTTTGAACTAAAAAGTGATAAGTAATTTTGGATGGAGGGTATCAAAGAACAGATGCCTTAGAATGGTACAGCAGTATTAAACTGAAACTCTATCTGAAGCCGACGAGTTTCGGCTCCATATTTTCACCTTTTTTTCTTGATAAAAAATGTTCCTTTGATTATCGGATCAGAACTCCAGTGCTAGACGTGAGCCGGAGGCCCGGAGCCGTTCACCATGCATGCCACCAGGATCCAGGAACCGAAGCTAACCAAGGAATCTGACGCCAGAAGTCGCGCCAAACACATCCCAATACGTTGCATGGAAAGTGCGTTGCGATCCTGCCGAAAGAAGGCGCATGTACACGACTGCCACCTCGAAACAGCACCCACCGGAACGAACAGAACAGCCTAAAAGCACATGATACATGAAGCAGCCGTCAGGACGGCGCACCAACTCCCACGTCTCATCGCCGAATCTACTTTGAACTATACAGCTGGTTCATCACTTCCCAGCTTTAATTCAAGTTCTGTGAAACTCCACCAGCATGATGAACGCAGAAAGTTCTGAAGAATATTTGGCTCTTCTGCTTTGCTCGGTGCAAGACAAGAGAACAGCAGTCCCCCACCTCTGCCATTTGTTCAACTACCTCGTCACGCTCGTCAATCCAGTGCACATGCTCGCCGCTTCCCCATGCAGGTTTCCTGCGCCTATGAGTCACCAATTCCACGTTCTTGGCACACGCGGAACTGACGAACAGAACCAACACCCACGCTCGAAAATCCGGTACTGCTGCAGCGCAGTACCGCAAAGAACAGACAGACGAACACAGAACAAACCGTGGGGATTTTGCCAGGGAAAACGATAAGGAACGGCATGGAGATTCTTAACTTTCACACTAAACTATGAAGCATTCCCTGGAAGGGATTGAGGAATAATGCCGAGAGCTGGCGAGGTTCAGTTAACAGTACTCCCCATCTTTTGTGAAAGCACGTTCCATGCGCGACCGTGTGGCATTCGGTACAACCACCACAGAAACATTTTCGGTATAAACGGGCTAATATTTTTGGACCCCTGTCTGGATCCAGGCTGCCGGCTTGCCCTGCTCTTTACCCGCCTCCTCTCTAAATAGCGACCCATGTCCTCGACACTCTTCACAGCAGCTAGCTCGAACTCAAAGCAGCGGCACACTCATCTCTTCTCCCTCTCCACCTAGCACGCCAAGGAAACAGGGCAGAAGCGATCGCTATGGCTCAGGGAAGAGGCAGTGCGACGCGGGGGCTCGCCCTCGGCGGCTTTCTCGCCGTGTTGTGCCTCCTCCTCGGCACCGCCAACATCGCCGCCGCGGCCACGCACAACGTCGACTGGACGTTCAACGCCGACAGCTGGTCCCGGGGCAAGAACTTCCGCGCGGGAGACGTGCTCGGTAATAAGTGACCATGCCATGTATGCTGGCCAAGCATTCTTTTGTTTATCTAACCTTCTCGGCGTTCGTGGCGTGTAGTGTTCAATTACAACCCGGCCCTGCACAACGTGGTTGCAGTGGACGCCGGCGGCTACTACGGGTGCCGGCCCTCAGGCGAGTCGTACAGCTCCGGGAACGACCGCATCACGCTGGGCCCCGGCACCAACTACTTCATCTGCAGCCTCAACGGCCACTGCGCCATGGGGATGAAGATGGCCGTCACTGCTAGCTGAAGCCACCTAGTACTTGGGCGCCATCCGGTTCCAGTGCTCCAACACGTCAACAAATAATTGCCGTGCCCCATCAGCCGTCGCATCTTTTGCAAGAACTCTGTAGCGTTTGATGCATGCGTTAACAGTTAACACAACTTCAGATGGATACGGGTTCATGTGTTATTTATGGGAGTGGTAGATGAAGCATGCATGATGTATTGATGCTTTTGTAAGTTTGTACCCCCTCCCAGTCACGAATCCAATGTGTTGCCTAAATTGCAGACAGATATGGTCATCATGGCCTTCTATAGATTTGGGCGATTGGCCCAAACTCACGCGAACCAAGAGTATAATGACGCACGGATCACCAAGGCCCAGCCCAGTTAACCGCTCGGAGTTGGACCCACTTTAACTGTCGAAGGGCAGGCACACGAACCATTCACGTCGCCAACACGTGTCAAGCGCGCGCGGTCACGGCCAAAACGTCAATCCAGATTCCAGCCGCCGCCGCCGACCCGGCTGCCCCACCTGTCAGTATAGCGGAGTCCCAGGTCACTGTTCCCACCGGGGATCTCGTGCCTTCTCCGATGGTTCGCGTCCTCCACTGCCGTCTCCTCATCCTCCTCGCCGCCGGCATTGCCGTAGCCACCGTGCATCTCTCCCCCGCCAAGCCGTCGCGGTGCGCCCCTTCGTCCTGGTGCTTTCAGGGGATGACTTCCTCAAGGACTCGGCCGCGCACCCCTCCCTGCCCTCCGCCGACTCCACGGGCGCCGATGCTGACGAGTGGGACGACTCCCCCACCGCCGACACGCTCCTCTCCCCGTCATCATGAGTGCCCCTTCTCGACCCCGCAAGCTCCTCAGCCTCGGACGATGAGCCGGGCTCCACGACCGACGCGCTCTTCGTCGCGGGCGCCCGCGCGATGATCTCCGCGGCCTCCGCGGGGGACGACTCGGCGTTCACCACGGCCGCCGCGCAGATCGAGGCCGCGGCCGCGGAGGGACACCCGGTCGCAGTCCGCGCTCGCGTTCCTCTCCGGCGCCGGGATGACGCGCCCGGCGTCCCGGTCAAGCGCGTTCCTGCTGCACAAGTTCGCCGCTGACGCGGGAGATCACCAGTCTAAGATGGCCCTAGCATACTCCTACTTCCGGCAAGACGTGAGGTGATTATATGTGTGCTTACTTCCTTCCTCACTCAATCTGTGTTTGCGAAAAGGCTGCCGTGTTTGAGTGGCCTGAGTGATACGTATTAGTTAGTGCACTTGGAAGAATTAAGTGAGGTTAGTTAACGCACCTGTACGAATTCGTCCCAAATGTTAGAGTCCGTGTCTCTCAGTAAGCGAGTGCTTAGTTCCCTGGAACATTTAGGAACTAGATTCTCATTTTGTTTTTGTTGCAAAGCCATATTTATTGAAACTCTGTATGATTTACTAGTGTTTGCTGGTAGAGTTGCAGTTTCACACACATTTGCCAATTTCTGAAGTAGCACAACATCATGTGGGATTGGATTTCCCTCCTTTACAAAGTTTTATCTCCACTTGTTTCTTGCATGCATCACTGGATATCACAATAACTATAACTTCATATGCTTCATTTCATAGTATGTGATAGGTCATGCTTTAAATGGATTGATTGAAGTATAATATGTTAGCTATCACCCTATTGTTCCTGGATTTTTTACTGGAATCGTTCCGAGATTTTTTCTTCTGTACTTGTAATGGTGATATGTATTCTACAGTAACAATTCTAACCTAATCAAGTATTCCATTTAGATAATATTCATTGGTTTAGTCTCAATCAATTAATCATAACATTGGGTGTTTCAGATTTACGATGAAGCTGTTACACTATATGCTGAACTTGCAGAGGCTGCGCTAACAAGCTCCCTGATATCAAAGCTGCCACCACTGATTGAACCAATCCGGCTCCACAGTGGTACTGAAGAAAACAAAGATGCCCTGATGAAGTTTCGGGGTGAGGATGATGAAGATTTTCAGATAACAGAATACCAGGTACATCGAGGCAATGTTGCTGCCATGCACAAATTAGGGCTTCTGTATTATTATGGACTAAGAGGACTCCAGCGTGATTATGGAAAAGCATTTCATTGGTTCTCCAAGGCTGTTGAGAAGGGTGAGACGCGATCCATGGAGCTTCTGGGTGAGATGTATGCTAGAGGTGCTGAAGTGGATAGGAACTATACTGAAGCTTTCAAGTGGTTGACACTTGCAACAAAGCAGCAACATTACTCAACTTATAATGGATTGGGTTATCTGTATGTCAAAGGATACGGGGTGGAGAAGAAGAACTTGACAAAAGTAAGTTTGTGTTATAAGGATTTAATAACTGGGCATTTTAATGCTATGGAACTGAATGTTTAACAATTGCATATAAACTTCAAAGAACTTAACATCCTTTTTCTTGTGATAGGCAAGGGAACTATTCGAGGTTGCAGCTGAGAATAAGGAACCTGGGGGACATTATAACCTTGGTGTATTGTAAAGAGGGATGTTATAAGAGCTTGCAATCTCTTTCTTCATGCTGTTAATGCTGGGCAACCAAAAGCTATTTATCAGGTGGCGAAGCTGTTCCAGAAAGGCATTGGCCTTAAGAGGAATCTCCATATGGTAATGACTAAGCTACATATTTGTTCTATTTAATTATGCATAGGTGATGAGCATGGTTCGACTAGATGATCGTCACTATCTACTATGCTCTGCTGCCAGTGAGCTTAAAAAATGTCTTATTCTCTTGAAGTTTACAAGACATGCTGTAGACAATATTTATTTGACAAAGCGCAATGTCTTGATCTGATTTCATCAGATCTGATGTTAGTCCTAAGAATGTTTGGATTACTCCTTAGGTTATGAACAATTTCCTTTTGTTTAATGTGCAATGATTTTTAATGTGTAGTGCATATGATAGTATGAAATTGGTTTTTATGGGTTTGCTCCATCAGTACTAATCTGTTAATGATATCAATAGGGGGACATAAATTAATGAAAGCAGTAACTCGGGGTACCTCAGCTATTTAATTATTTCCCCGACCTTCCTTTTTTCAGGCAACAGTGCTGTACAAGTCCGTTGCTGAGAGGGGACCCTGGAGTTCACTATCTAGATGGGCTCTGGAATCTTATTTGAAAGGTGATGTTGGTAAAGCATTGCTGTTATATTCCAGAATGGCAGATCTTGGATATGAGGTTGCACAGAGCAATGCTGCCTGGATTCTAGATAGGTATAGCGATCAAAGTATTTGCATGTGAGAATCTGGTTTCTGTACTGATATGGAAATACATCTTCATGCACATGCTTTGTGGTTGCAAGCATCTGAGCAGTGTAATGGGCATGCTGCTTTGTTGATTGGTGATGCCTACTACTATGGTTGGGTACGCATTTTATTCTTTGAATTGCAAATCTACCTATCCTTGGTGATGATTTGTGATAAAAGTTTCAATTGTTTGACCTGAAAATTTGACCCCATGATCTCTTCATTAGAAGTAAGGACTTGAGACGATAATCTGCAAGACTCGCGTCAGAAGCCAAATGAATTTGGAACACGCGTACCAAGGCAGAGTGACAAAATGACTCAACCAAGGTAAACAAAAGAAGTCAAGTGAAGACAATACAGCACATGAGATGCACAATTTGGTACAGCACCAAAGGTCCACTACAAAGGAGGCAGCAGCGATATGAACAATGCAACTCGACGACACATGAAACAGGGGAATCTAGCCTTCCAGGCTTTTTATTGTACGAGACTAAGCGCAGGCAGGTGGCACCTCCAGCCTCTCCTCTATAGTTTGCCAAATGGGCCGCCCGGCCCGAGCCCGACACGGCCCAGATGCGGCCCGACACGAAGTGACCCGACACGAACGGGCCCGGTGCTTCATCTATGCTGTGCCGTCGGGCCAAAACAGCGGCCCAGGCACAACACGATTTCAGTTTTTTCGTCTCGGGCCAGCACGACTGGCACGGGAAGCCCGACGGCACGAGAGGCCCGACGCCAGTGTCGGCGCGACCTATGCTACAGCCAGCAGCGCGGCCGACGGCCGGTGAGAGGGCAGGCGCTGCCGTGATCGACCTGCGCGCGGGCGCGGGGGGGGGGGGGGGGGGGGGGGGGAGGGAGGGAGGGCGGGGAGCCGGGAGGCGCGCCGCCGATGGTGCCGAGCCGCGAGGGGAGGGAGCGTGAAGGGCACGAGGGGCGCTGGGAGGCGCGCCGCCGACCGTGTCGAGCCACGAGGGGAGGGGCTCGGGGATAGGTTGGTGAGAGGCGGCGGCTCCCGGTTGGAGAGGAGAGGGAGAAAAAATGCTAGGGTTCGGTGGAGACTGGAGAGGCTAGATTTTTATATAAGGAATTGGGCCAGTATCGGACCGGCCTTTTAATCGGGTCGTGCTCGAGTCAGCCCAACAGGACGGCCTTTTAATCGGGTCGTGCTCGAGTCAGCCCAACAGGACAGAGAGGCAGCCCAAGCATGACACGACCATCGTGTCCGGGCCGACCTTTTAATCGGGTCGTGCTCAGGTCAGCCCAACAGGCCAGAGAGGCAGCCCAAGCACGGCACGACCATCGTGCCCGGACCGGCCCGGCACGGTTTGCCTGGGCCGGGCTCGGGTTCGTATCGTGCTTTTCTGGGTTGGGCCTCATGTGGCCCGATGGGCCTGGCCCATTTGGCAAACTATACTCTCCTCCATGGTCGCGTTGCTCTTCTTGTTCTCTTTCCCATCAGGTAGTATTTCTTCATCTTGGCTGTAGTTAGTTGCATGGGTACGTGGTCGTAGAAAAAGTTAATCATGAACAGTTATCAGAAGTCCCCGTGTGAAGCATAGGGTGGACAATTGATTCGCACGTTTACAAAATTATTACAAGCCAAATCCTTGCATTGTATAAAGGTTTGTAGGTGCAAAATTATTTCCTCTAGTCAGTTCCTTCGAATCCTCCTATATACGTAGCTGCTTATCATGTTCTGATGTGATGAATGCAACACAACATTTTTATGTCCCAGCTACTTGGGCTTCGAGTGAACTTAGCTTAATAAAATGCCAAGAAACAAATGACAATTCGGCTTAAATCTACTGAAAGAACACAGCCAATATTGTAAGGCTGACAAGAACATTGTATGATTACCATTGTATTATTAGTATTCTGAACATAAACAACTTTCCATGGTGCAAAACGTGGATTTTTCAAAATTACAGCACTGAGGGTTGAAAAGAAAAAAGTAATAAACCGATATAAAAGGGTTATCAACCTCGCAATCTAGTGAAACTAAAAAAAACCCTGCGTTGGTGCCATTCTAGTGTCTATGATGCCTGAAACAGACCAAGTCAAAGATCAAAATAAACTGCTAACAATGAAATAGAACCATTTGACTCAAATCTACTAGAGCGACACAGCAATTACTGCTTTACAATGCCGGGAAAATTATATGATACGATCCTTAATATAAATGGGTTTCTACATTTTCAATGAATATGTGGATATCTTACATGGTGTAAAACATGGATTTATCAATGTTTACAGTTGGTGCAGATTGGAACGAAGAAAAATTTAGACGAAAGGGTTATGAACCTTGCAGTCTAGCTGCTCCTTCACAAAATAAAAAAAAACCAATAAATTTGAACCTGGAGGCTGGAAATATAGAGTGGATGAAGGAAAGAAAGAGACAGATCAAGAGAGCGTGAGTCAACTCAGCAGGCAAGTATAATAGTATAAAAATGAATAATTTTTCGAATTATATATGGGATAAAAAATTACAGTTGTATTGCTACAAAGAAAAGAAAAAAAGAACTGCTACAAACTTGTCTCGGTAACAATACCATTGATCCCTGGGACTTTTTCTTCGCTAACTTGAAGAAGAAAAGCTCTTTTTGGGTTAGAGAGCAAGAGCTGTTGCATATCCTTTGGGAGGACACTGAATGCCGCTTGGAGGTCGTTCTTCAATTTCTGGCACACTGCTAGTGAATCAGAACTTCCTGTTCTAGAGTTCTGGACGGAGAAGAACAAGAATCACAAAAACATTAGGACCTCTGCTATTTCTATAGAAAATAGATGACTGAGTAGCAGAATATGGATTTTGAGCATGACTGTAGAAAGAACTCTAGATGTTGGTATAACCATGACAGAAAATAGAAACTATATACTAGAGCTAGACATAAAACCTCAAGGTGATAATTAAAAACTTTGATTCCTAGAGTTCATATATCATGTCATCAGATATAAGTTACTAGGTTAGTAAGTCCTATCTCACCAATTGGAGTTCAAGGAGTGCAAATTAAGCAGTCAACATTCCTCATAAAAGGAAGTCTTAAACTAGACAGCTGAATCTACTTTATTTTTTCATATTAGGACAATGTTAGGTGCAAGCCTTACATAAGGCTGGTGATATTTTCATTGTTACTCCCTGAATTCACTTTTATTTGGCGTCATTGATTTCTTGATTTGCATTTGATCATTCATCTTATTAGAATAATATCATATGTTTTGTTATAATTTGTTTTATCATTAAAGGCATTTGAAGCATGACTTATAATTTTGCATATATTTGAAATAAGATGGATGGTCAAAGTTGACACCGAAAGTCAACGACGTCAAACAAAAGTGAACTGAGGGAATATTTAGCATGTCAGAATCTGAACTGTCCATGGTCATATCTTTATCATAACCTAAAACCTGTATGAATGATCAGGCATAAAGTTTCACCTATTGCTGAATAAATGTCTGAAAACGCAATGCCATCTGATGTTAAGAAATTGCAAAATTTAGTACACAAGATCATTAAGAGAATATGAATGATTAAGAAAGTTACCTCCCTCTCTCTGAGAAGGTACCGCTCAATAGCATTGAAAGAATCAATTCTCTCCAATTCGGACATCTTCATCATTAGCTTTTCAATTTCAACATTCATGCGAGCATGTCTCCAGAGCCTCTGCTGTTCTTGCTCTGCAGCAGCACGTCTTTGCCGGAACCATGGCATGAAATTGGGGCCTCCCAGAAATCTCCTGTTAAAGATCAATGTCATGCTTCTTTATTATGCCATAATTCAAAGAAGAAACCATTGAAATTGTCTCACAGACACAGATAATTCCGGCTCACCTATATAGGTCCAGCCAATTGGACCTCATCCTTTTTGACAAAAATTTCCCCGGACCTCTAGCAGCTAAACCATTGACAAACTCATCCGCGTGAAATGGTGGCAGTAACGGTGGATCAACAAAAGGAGAACTACCTTCTGACGGTGTTGTAATTCTCAGGTACGGCCCAAAAGGCGCCAGGAAGTTGGTCGTTAGCTCCAGGAAATGGCGTCGCAAAATCTCATTGTTGACAACTGACATTGACTCCTCAATCCTTGGCGACACACCAGCATCAATCAGCCTATTTAGAACTGAAGTATCAGGCTTTGTGGTTGGCGCGTACGTGCTCCATAGCGCCTCCTTGTGCTCCGTCATGAGAGAAAGAGGCCCTTCCCTTCTCAATTTGATGGAATTCAACAGGCTAGTCGGAGAGAATTTATTGATTGCGAGTTTGTCAAGCTTGAGCTTCCCTGGTGTCCCATTGGCTCCATTTCCTGGCGATTGGCCACCCACTGGTAGCACCCTTGTGGAATTTGGATTGGGGCTTCCCACAGATACAACATTGGCGATACTCTTAAGACTCTTCAAGAAAAACAAGTTGGTAACTCCAAGCGCCATTGGCGGGAACACCTCACCTTCTGCAAGTGCGTTCAAGCGAGCGAAGTCAGGATCATGAATTGTGAAGTAAGGCCGGAAGTCCACGCTGTACAGGAGCGGAGCAACAAGGCTAACAAGCGCAGTCACAGCCTCTGAACACTGAGCTGGGGACGGAGCTACCACCAGCACCGGCTCACCCACCACCATGAGCTCCCAGAGCGTCCACAGGTGAAGGAGCAGGCCACGGAAGGCGGCAAACAGGTCCGCGTCGTGGAAGAGCCCGTACGGCACCGATGGGTTCGCAGGCAGCAGCGCGGGCGGTGGGCCAGGGTCGTCGGCCGCGGGCGGGAGGTGCACACGCAGCGCGGCGCTGCCGATGGGGAGCTCCATGGGGCGGCCGGGCGCTGGCGGCGGCCACGCTGCGACGTGCGACGCGACCATGGCGAGCGCGGAGGAGCCGACGTCGAAGCAGAGCGGGCCGAGGATCTGCAGCAGGAGGCGGAAGAGCGAGGAGTAGGGCGCGTGGGAGAGTATGACGACGGACTTCTGCTCGCCGCCGCGGGGGAGGCGCTCGTCCTGGCGCTGGCGGTTGAAGACGAAGCCGTAGAGGAAGGCCCGGCGCGGGGAGGACGTGTCCGGGACGCGGAAGGAGAAGAGCGAGTCGTGGACGGAGGAGCGGTGGCGCGGGAGGTGGTGGGACATGGAGTCCGGGAAGGAGGAGAAGGCGACGAGGCGGTCGAGGCCGCCGGCGGACAGCGCGTCGGGCGGGTAGCACGCCTCCACCAGCTGCCCGCGCTCCAGGTCGAACCGGATGACGCAGAAGGCCCGCGCCCACCGGGCCAGCGCCGCGGGGTCGGCGGCGGCGGTGGCGGCGTCCGCCCCGCCACGCAGCGAGACGGACGGGATCCGGTTCATCCCCGCGGCTTTTTGGGGGCGAATTTGAAGCAGCGGCTGCCCCTGCAGATTTGGCGAAGGGGGGATGGGTTGGACTCCTCGACGGCGGGCGTCAGCGCGGACAGCCGCGGAAGGGGGAAAAGGGATCGGGCGGGCGGCGGGCGATGTCGGGCGGGCGGGCTGGCGGGCGGGCTGGGTTCGGGCGGAGCGGTGTTGTCAGGGTGGTGGCGGGACCGGGTGCTTGGGTTGGCTGGTGCGGTGGTGCCTGTCTCTGCCTGCGGTGGTTGGGTGCGGGCGTGGATCGACGCGGCGCTGGATCGGCGTGCGCGCCAGGTGGTGTGGCGTTCTCCGTTTGCATTCTCGGTCGACGGCGGCGCTTGGATTGCCGTTGCGCTGCACGCAGTTTTTAGGATGCTTTGCCAGTACTCCCTCCAGTTCGTATTAGTTGTCCGACAACCAAAAGAACTGAAAAGAATTGGCCATCGCTGTCTGACCGAAAAATAAATCGATCCTGGAGGTAGTATTTCAGTTACATGATTTGTCTTGGTTCCTGTTTTGTTTGGTTGGCATTTATGCGGTGCTAAACGTGAGCTGCAAAAGACACGCCCCGTTCGAGCGCTTCCCTGAACTAGATAGTCTTCCGTCGCGACCATCTCGAATGTTTGTCTGGTTTGTAACGCATGTCGGAATTCTTAGCCTCGTTCAGCATTCTGGTCACGTCCTTTATGCTTTCAGATTACCAGCGTGGCAGTGCCTGCTTCAAGCTACTAGCAAGCCTCGACAGAATTGCCGTCTCTTCCTTGAACTTGAATTGCCGCGTTCGGAGAACCGGCATGACAACATCTCGACGGCAGCTCCTTACTTCCTTAGTCCCAACGCCGGTAGCTCTGCTAGCTAAACGATCCGATAGCCGGTGGGGGCAACCCGGGCGGCGCCGTGCTGCGACGGCTCAAACTGCGGGGAGAAGATGCGGCCGTCAGCGAACGGAGATTAGGAAAAGGCAAAGGGCGCTGCCGAAAGCTAAGCGGGGTCGTCCGGTCGGTGGCGGGTGGGGGCGCAATCAACTCCTCCCCCTTCCCACCTTTCCGACGGCTGGTCCACTGCCGTCCCCCGCCCCCGCGCCAGGACAGGCCGTGCTCCTTGTCCCGTCAACGAGACTACGACGCGAGCGCGCTGCTCCTCGCCCTCAATGATGAAATCCTTTGAGGCTTCGTACGTGCGCCCTCCTCGCCCACGACGAATCCTTGCTCTTCCCTCGCTTTTACCTCGATCGAGTCTTGGCGCCGGCTACAGCGCAGTCCTGGCTCCTGTCCAAACTGATAACTTTTTATTTCCTCACTATACCAGCAGCCTACTGCATTTCCTGTTTGGCTTTTACGCTGGGGAGTCATCAGTCACCACTGCCGCATGTTTCCTAACATCAGTTAACATGCTCTTTAGCGCGTACTGAAAATGCATGTCTGCTGATCGATCAGATTTTCCGTGAACGTAATCGATCAGATTTGCACAGAACGTAGCACCGATGCCGTGCAGGGCCAATGAATGTCTGCAAGTATATGGCCCAAATGTCGCCCAACCGCCCGAGGACGTGCTAATTGTGGTGACTCCCATGATAACGGGCTCCAGCTCTACAAATGCATAATGCATTCATGGACCTTAGCTGGTTTTTCAAAGGGCTAGCCTTCATCCTCTACCATAACTCATCTTCAGTGCTCGCTAAAGTTTGTGGTTTTGTAGTTTATTTCTGAACTACAAAGAGATAAGTTTTTTAGGACCGAAAGAGTAGTGAAAATTGGACTCGTTTCCTTCTCTGATCAAACAAGTAAAGCAATGAAATTGCAACAAGAAGCTTCAGGACCAGGCTGCCCCTATTTTTACAGTGCACGGTAATGCAAGCACGTTTTGTCACCCATTGACAAATCGAAGATTGTTGTAAAAGGTAGATAGACCAGTACGTCAATCGTCAACACAAAGCCCTGCGTTTTTTATTCCTTTTAGATGTGGGAATTGGGCCGGGCCAAACCTGGGCGGCTCGAAGCACGACGCCGCGGCCCGAGGCCCGGCCTGGCCCGGCACGAAGGCGGTTTGGGTTGGCCCGGCCCGGCCCAAAACATCGGCCCGTGTCGGGCCTGATTTTTTGGGCACGACGGGCCGGCACGGCCCGAAAATGGCCCGAAGGTCCGAACCGACCCGACGGGCTGACACATCTGTTCTTAAGTTTGCAGGTGTTTTTTTATTTTGATTCCTATTTAAATATTCAAACTTGTATAGATTCCGCAAATTAAGTCTAAATTCGATAATTCTTTTTTCTATATTCTTAAAAAATACTCTCTACCACTTGGAATAATTATTTTCAAACTTATATTGTTGACTGTTGGAGTCGGCAGATCTCCTGACACTACTAAAGTGTTGAAGGAGTTTGTAGTTCGGTGTGGACGCGCGGAGACTCAAGAAGGTGAATCACGATTGGACACGAGAGACACAGTGGTTTACGTGGTTCGGGCCGCCTGAGCGTAATACCCTACTCCACGGGTGTGTGATGTTGTATTAGTTTATGTATGAAAGCTCACGTCCATGCGTGTGTGCCTGAGAGCGTTCCAGAGCCTTCTTCTCCTTCCGTGTATCGTCGGTCTGTCCTTTTATAGTACAAGGACAAACCGTTACAAGTTAGCCTGGCCCGACATGTGGCCCCGGCGGTTACTAGTATTGATACACGATTAATTGTTGTTAATAACCCTGTAACGGGCTCCGACAGTGCCGTTACAGGTGTTAAGATTGTCCGATTAAGTGTCATTACCATGAAATTAATGACAATTAATCGGGTCTTGAAGTCCGCGGGTATCCTTTGAAGATCCGGAGTCGTTACAATGTCTTCCGGAGGTTTGAGACGGCCAGCTCTGACGTTTGGACACGTGGCAGCTCCGGAGCTTGCTTGTGGGAAGCGGGAAGCTCCGGGGTGGCCTGGCACGTGTCAGGTCCGGAGCTTCTCTCGGTCAGGGGTTAAGTCCGGAGGTGCCGTTTCGGTACCTAGCCCGGAGCTTCACCCTTGTGGGTAGTAGCTCCGGTCTGGCAGTACACGTGGCAACCTAGGGGTTAACCATGTTGGAGAAGCAGGTCCGGTTATGTCTGACAAGTGGGCCTCCGAGGGTCTTCAATTTGAGTAGACGTCCTTCCCTTGAGATCTTTGTAACCTCAGGGGGTGTATGGTTTTTAGGGTACCGACAGTGGCCCCCTGGACCTACCTCCGGGGAAAGTCACCGGGGTGAAGTCATTCCGTCGGAGGTGGGTCCATACTCGCGACTCTTGAACTGGGTCTTCAAGGGTCTTCGGAGGTGCCGTTGGCGGGGCTTTACGGTTAAATCCCGACGCGTGGCGCACCTCAGGCGGCAGATAAGATCTTTGACGTGCGGATCTCTCACAATTGAGGTCATCGGCAAGGGCAAGGAGCTGGCGGAGGAGCCGGAGAGCCGGAAGAGGAAGCTGCGACATGCTGACGGAAGGTCCATCGGGCCTGCCACTTCCCCCCCCCCCCCCCCGGTTCCCCCTCCTCAGGAAGGAAGATCCTCCGCCGCCGTGGCGACTGTCCCCGTGGTGGGGTCCTTCCGGAACGTTACTGTTCCGGCGGTGGGATCCTCCCGGAGTGCGAGTGTCCCCGTGGTGGATCCCTCCTGTGGTGCTAGCTCCAGGCGCGCGACTCCGGCATCTGGAGCGGTGAGGGCCTCCAGGTCCAGGAGTTCCTCCCGATCAAGGAGAGCTCCGACCCGGGAAACGCCCGCGACTGTGGCAAGTCCTGGGAGTCCTCCCGGAGCTCCTACGCCGACCGTGGCCAGCCCGGATCGTCCGGGAAAGAGGTTCCGCGCAAGCTGGTGTGGGAGCCTCCCAAGGTAATTTTTCTTTTTTTCCTCGATTAACTTTTTAATTGTAGCATCTGTTTGCTCAATTTCTTCGTTCTTCATCTGCAGCGTTCCCAAGAAGGGGAGTGAAGCTCCACCCTCAGCCACAGTGTCTGAGGCTGCGAGGGCTTCTACTCCAGTCCTGGTGCCGCCCCAAGCGGAGGCTGCGGCAGCTCCGGCGCCGGCTGTCGTGGTCATGGACCTCGACTCGTCTCCAGAAGTTCCCGTGGTAGCGCCGGACCACGGGAATGAAGATGCGCCAGCGGCACCCGTCCCGGAAGTGGAAGCTCCGGGTCCTGGTGCTGCAGTAGTAGAAGCTCCGGCTGTTGAGTCGGAGGAAGTAGCAGTCCCGGCTTCGGAGCCGGAAAGTGCTGAAGCCCCGGCGATTGAGCCGGAGGTGGCTGAAGCCCCGACATGCGAGCCGGAAGTCGAAGTAGTTCCGGCAGTTGAGCCGGTTACTTCCGAAGCTCCGGCCGCAGAGCCGGTGATTGTTGGAGCGCCGGTCACAGAGCCGGCGGTTAAAGAGGCGAGGAAGCTTGAGCCTCCCTCAGAAGAGGTGTCCCGGCCGGAGCCAGTAGCGGCTCCTGCTCCGGAGGCGACGACGTCGATGGTACCTGTGGCAGAGCCAGAGTGCCTGAACGAAGTCGCCGGCCCCCCGCCTGAGGGGGCGAATGAAGACTTGGTGGCGGGACCTCCTTCGATGGCTACTGAGGCCGTCCCGGAGGAAGGCCCTAGCGCTTTGGAAGCTCGGGGTTCCACTCTCGTAGAGTGGGACCCAATTTTTGTATGTGAAGACCCGCTGGAACCAACGGAAGAGATCCCAGCAGGTCCAGAGCCCATCTCGCTGTCGATGTCCATCGACAACGTCTGCTCCAGTCTACGTCAGGTCCAACTGGCCTTCTTCCACGACAGCAAGGCTCTTGAAGAGGAGCGCCAAACCCTTAGACGGTGGCGTAATCGGCTCCACTTCGAGACTAAGCTGGCGCAGTCGAGGCTTGCGGATGACAAGGAGTGGATCAAGCGGGAGAAGATCCGCCTGGAGCTCTGGGATAAGCTGCTGGACGAGAGGGAGAGCATGACTCACGCCCTCGATGCTCAATCCCGGGAGTTCCACGACCGAGCTAAGGCTGCTAACGACGCGGCCAATGCTCGGTTTGATCAGCTCGAGGCCATCAGCACCGCACTCATCAAGCGCCGAGAGGCACTTGAAGGGAGGGAAAGACGGCTCGAGGACGAGGAGCAAAAACTCCTAGAGCTACGGGATGACGTCTTGCGACGGGAAGAAGAGCTCACCGAGAAAACAGCTCTGGCGGACAAGGGCCTCGAGGAGCGCACTAAGAAATTGGAAGAGTGCTGCCTCGAGGAAGAGGAGAAGACCTGGGTGCGGGGGCAGGAACTCTACGAATACGAGTGTGCCCTTGTCGCCCGGGAGAAGAAAGTGGAGGCTAGGGAGAAGGACCTGGTCGACCGCCGGAACAAGATCCACCTCCGGGAGGAGGAGCTCGGAAGACTTGAGAAGCGGGTTGCTGCGAAGATCCAGCAAAACGCCAAAGAAGTTGAGTGCCTCGCCCGCGAGAATTCGGAGCTGACGGCGGCCCGGAGATCCCTGGAAGAGATGAAGAACTTGAGGAAGGCGGACTCCCTGCAGATTTGGGAGTTCCTGGGCAAGGCCGACGACGCGCTGACGCCGATGGGTTTCAGCCCCGTGCACCCGGATGATCCAGAGCCGGAGCCGGACCTTGCGTTGCAAGCGTTGAGCGCCGCAGGCAGCAAGCTCTCCAAGGTGGGCGACGTCATCGCGGACCAGCTGGAGGTCGAGGGGCAATCCCTAGCTAGGAACGTCACAGAATATGTGTTGACGTGCTACACCAGCCGGAACCCTCGATTTCCTCTGGACCTGGTGCTTGAAGGCCCCGTCGAAGGAGAAGGCGAAGCTACCCGAGCCTGCGTGTCGGAGGTCGCCCAGAAGGTCGCCGAGTTCTTCCATAGGGTCTAGGATCGTCTCTTTTAGCCTTTACTTGTATCTTCTCTTCTTCCTCAATTTTGTAATCCCTTGTCTCCAGATGTAATCTCCGGTCTTCAGATGAAATGAAATCCCCAATTTTTGCGAATTTCATTTTTTTTTGTCTTCAACATCTTTATCTTCACTTGGCCCCCTGGTAGATGTGCACAATTTGATTGTGGACATGTACCAAAAGGATGTTGAGTTTTGTTGAAGACGAATTTGCTTCGAACTTGTGGAATTTAGGTCCGAAGTTTTTGATAGTGAAGGTCCCCTGAAGTTGTCGGAGCTTAGAAGCTCCGGCACTGTCCATCGCTGGAGCTTAGTAGCTCCGGCAATAGCCTCTATCAACACGTTGAGCGTCGGTAGTTAATACTCCAAGGTGTCGGAGCTTAGCAGCTCCGGCAATGACCTTTGCCACACTTGGTTTGTTGGCAACAGACTCCAGTGACGGGGTCTTCTCACCATCTTTTAGTCAACACCGACGGTTGACGCCCTGGTGGGAGTCGGAGCTTGGTTAGCTCCGGTTTTTCTCCATCAACGTAGGGTTCATTTTTCCTGCACACTTAAGCCAAGAAAAATAGTAAAATTCGTTCCTTGTCTATAACTTCGTCGCGGCTTACGGTTCTCAAGAAAATTTTAAGTTGAGCACGATTTTTAATACGACTGGATGAATTGTCTTTTCTTTTAGATCCAATTGTCCATGGACCCACCTTACTTTGGCCTGCCGGGATGTAGGTAGAGTGGCGTACTTAGGGTGCTTGACCAGGCTAAGTCGATAGCGCACTCCGGCCCTAGAATGGCTTGGCGGCTTTCAGGCGAGTTGGCCACAGACGATATTTAAATCCAAAAAATCTGACAATTCAACTCGAATCGTATGTAAACCGGCCAAACTAGAACTTCTTAAGAATTGCACGTTTCTGTTATAGACAAGAAAGAGAAAAATAAAAATGTCGAGCCTATGCAAAAATGAATGCACGTGGAGTCTATTTCACATGAAGATGTCTTTCATTATAGGTCCGGGGTACAGGGGAAACAAGTACACTCTTAGGGTACGGAACCAGGCTAAGTGTGTTTGGTTTCTCGTTTGACCCAGGGTAGTTAGCCACACTTTTAGTCCGGAGACTGTGTCAAGTGTTGCATGAGCTTTTCAAACCTTTCGGGAAAGGTCCGGCTGCTCTCCCGGAGGAACTACCCGACTCTGTACAATGACTCTATAACATATATTTCAAGTTACTTAAGACTCACCTCCGTGGAATTAAGTGTAGAACTTACGGAGGTGCTCGATGTTCCAAGGATTTGGGAGAGGTGTCCCATCCTCGGTAGCCAAGCGAACGCTTCCGGGACGGGATACTTTGATCACTCGAAAGAGCCCTTCCCAGCCGGGGGAGAGTTTGTTTTGCCCTTCTCTGGATAGTATTCTCCGTAGCACCAGATCGCCTTCCTCGAGCTGTCGGTTGTGTACATGCCGCTGGTGATAGCGCCGTAGAGCTTGGCGGTATCGGGCATTCCGAACAGCTGCTTGGCACCTTCCCTCCTCGAGGAGGTCTAGGTCTTCGCGCCGGAGCTGGTCCTGCGCGGCTTCGTCGAAGGTCCGGACTCAGAGGGAACCCAAGGTGATTTCCGGAGGAAGGATCGCTTCAGCTCCGTACACCAGAAAGAAGGGTGTTTCTCCGGTTGCCCGACTTGGAGAAGTCCTGTTGGCCCATAGAGTGGGCGGAAGCTCTTCGATCCAATTGGCTCCGTGCTTTTTCAAGCGCTCATAAGTGCGTGTTTTGAGTCCTTTAAGGATCTCTGCATTTGCTCTCTCGGCTTGTCCATTGCTGGCAGGATGAGCTACGGAAGCGTAGCAAACTTGTATGCTGAGGTCTTTGCAATATCCTTGAAATGCGGAGCTTGTGAATTGAGTCCCATTATCAGTGATGATCTTATTTGGGACTCCGAATCTGCTCACGATGGATTGTAGAAAATTGATTGCAGATTGTTTGTTGATCGTCACAACGGGAGTTGCTTCCGGCCACTTGGTGAACTTGTCGATGGCGACGTACAGGAACTTGTAACCTCCGACGGCTCTAGGGAAGGGTCCCAAGATGTCCATCCCCCACACAGCGAAAGACCATGTAGGAGGTATCATTTGTAAGGACTGAGCAGGTGTATGAATTTGCTTTGCATGAAATTGGCATGCTTTGCATTTCTTCACCAGCTCAGTGGCATCCTGGAGCGCTGTAGGCCATTAGAAGCCGTGCCGAAAGGCTTTTCCGACCAGCGTGCGGGAAGATGCGTGGTTCCCACACTCGCCTCCATGGATTTCTGCGAGGAGCTCGCAGCCTTCTTCCCTTGTGATGCACCGCATTAGGATGTCGTTGGCACCGCGCCGGTAGAGATCCCCTTCTACCAACGTGTATCTTTTAGCCAATCTGACTACCCGATCAGCGGATACATCATCGTCAGGAAGGATGTTGTCTTTCAAGTAGCTCCGGATCTCCGAGATCCATGCATCGGAACTGACTTGAGCATTTGAGTCTTGCGTGCTGGGTTGCTCGGAGCTTCCGGCAGCACCTACGACCCTTGATGGCTGCCATGGTAACAGGGCCATTGGGACCGTCAGCTTCGGGATGCTGATCTCGCCCCCTTCGTTCAGTTTGGCAGGCTGAACTGTGGGTTTTGACAACCTCCAGACAAAGGTTCCATCAGGAGCCGGAGCTCCAGTTGACGCCTTGGTCGAGAGTTCGTCAGCTTCAGCGTTGTGAGCACGCTGAACATGGTGAAGGTCTAGGACTTCGAAGTCCTTCTGAAGCCTCTGGACTTCAAGGAGGTAAGCAGCCAGCTGGAGATTATTGCAGGAGCATTCACCCTTCACCTGCTTGATGACGAGTTGTGAATCTCCTTTGACCAGCAATTGCTTGACACCGTATGATAGTGCCACCTTTAATCCATAGATGAGTGCTTCATACTCCGCCATGTTGTTGGTTGTCTTGAAGTCAAGGTGTACCATGTATTTCACCTTCTCCCCAGTTGGTGCGAGGAGAAGGATTCCAGCTCCGGCTCCCTGCTTCTGCATGGAGCCGTCGAAGTAAAGGGTCCAGTGAGGCTTAGTGAAAGTTGGAACTTGAGGTTCCGTCTTCTGCTCGCTGGGGCCCCCAGGGTTTAATGGAGAGGGAGTCCATTCTGCCACGAAATCTGCCAATGCTTGACTCTTGATTGCTTGTCTCGGAATGAATTCAAGATCGAATTCAGCCAATTCCGCTGCCCACTTTGCAATATTCCCAGTTGAATTGGGATTATGCAGGATCGCTCGAAGTGGATATGAGGTCACCACCGAGACTTTGTGAGCTTGGAAATAGTGTCGAAGCTTCCTTGAGGCAATAAGAACTGCATAAAGCAGTTTATGCACCTCTAGGTATCGAGTCTTGGCATCATGTAACACTTCACTGATGAAGTATACCGGGCGTTGAATGGTCCGGACCCTCCCGGAGGGGTCCGGAGCTTCCTCTTCATTGATCCGGACCCTCTCGGAGGGGTCCAGACTCTCTTCGGGGACCTCCGAGTTCTGTGTGGAGGAACCCGAAGCTTCTTCAGAAATGACCTGGACCCTCTTAGAGGGGTCCGGGTCCTCTGAAGTGGCTTCTTGTGGGTTTGAGTCTGGGAGCTGGGACCCTGACCCGCTTTCAGGAACCTCCGGACCCTCCCGAAGGGGTCTGGATTCCTGAGTATTGGGTAGTTCCGGTCTCTCCGCAACCAGAACCATACTGACGACTTCGTCAGTAGCTGAAATGTAAAGCAACAAAGGCTCACCAGGGTTCGGAGCTACCAGGACTGGTAGGGTGGTGAGGAACTATTTCAGCTCCTGGAATGCCTTCTCTGCTTCTTCAGACCATTGGAATGGTCCGGACTTCCTCAGTAACTTGAAGAAGGGAAGTGCTCTTTCCGCCAGTCTTGAAACGAACCGGCTGAGGGCTGCTAGACATCCAGTTAATTTTTGGACGTCTTTGATGCGGGTTGGTGGCCGCATGTCTTCAATGGCTTTTATCTTCGCCGGATTAGCCTCTATGCCCCGGTGACTTACCAGGAAACCAAGAAGCTTTCCGGAACTAACCCCGAAGACGCACTTGTCTGGGTTTAGCTTCGTGCGGGTGGCCCGCAGCTTGTCGAAGACAGCCTGCAAGGTGTCCAAGAGGGACTCCTTGTTCTTGACTTTGACCACGATGTCATCGACGTACACTTCCACTATGTCTCTGATGAGTTCTTCGAAAGTTTTGTACATAGCTCGTACAAAAGTTGAAGCTGCATTCTTGAGACCAAACGGCATGGCTGTGTAACAATACAATCCATCCACTGTGATGAATGAAGTATGCTCTTCATCCTCCCTAGACATCCTGATTTGATGATATCCAGAATATGCGTCTAGAAAACACAGTAACTCGCACCCGGAGGTGGAATCCACTATCTGATCTATTCTAGGTAGTGGGAATGGATCTTTTGGACATGCCTTATTCAGTGTCGTGTAGTCGATGCACATCCGAAGTTTCCCGCCGGCCTTGGGCACAACGACTGGGTTCGCCTGCCATTTTGGATGGAAGACTTCTCGGATAAATCCGGCTTCGAGCAACTTCTTCACTTCTTGTCGGATGAAGTTCTGTCGCTCTACAGATTGCTTCCGAGGTTTCTGATGCACATGCCGAGCATCGGGGTAAATCTTCAGATTGTGCTCAATCACTTCCCTGGGGATCCCAGGCATTTGTGACGGTTGCCAAGCAAATACGTCAACGTTAGCCCGGAGGAAAGTGATGAGCGCGAGTTCCTATTTGTCATTCAACCCACCCGATATGCGGGTGGTTTGAGTGACATCGGAACCAATTTGGACGACTTTAACGGGGATGTCGGTGTCGCCGCTTGGCTGCACACGGGGAGCAGAGGTTGAGCCTCGTTGCCGAATGCTCGGAGGTTTTGGAGCTTGCCCCTGTCTGGAGTCCTCCTCTTGCGCAGTGGTGAGTGCATGGAGCTCCTCCAGAGCAGTTACTCCGGCGGTGCGATCTCCACGAATCCGGAGAACGCCTGCTGGTGTTGGCATCTTCAACACCAAGTATCCATAATGAGCAGCTGCCATAAATTTGTATAGGGCAGGTCTACCCAAGATGACGTTGAATGGTAAGTTGATCTGAGCGACGTCGAAGACCAACTTCTCGGTGCGGTACTTCTCCCGTGTCCCGAAGGTAACGGGGAGAATTATAGCTCCGAGTGGGGTAATGGCCCCCGGACCTACTCCGGAGAATGGTCGAGAGGGCTGAAGATCCGAAGGTCGAAGCTGAAGTCTGGTAAAAGCTTCAAAGCTTATAAGGTTCAGCCCCGAACCTCCATCCACCATAACATGATGGAGCTGGATGTTGTTGATGGTGGGAGATACCATCAAGGGTAATTGGCCAGCTCCGACCATGCTTCGAGGACAGTCCGAAGCATCAAAAGTGATGGGTGTGTCCATCCACTTTCGATGTGGCTCCGGTCTAGCTGTAGGAGCTACAGCAGCCATATCCCGCCGCATAGTCTTGATGACACGACGAGAAGTGATGTCCCATGATCCACCAAAGATGGTGTTCATGGTTTTCCGACGCTCATTATCGGAGACGTCGGAGTCATCGTCGACGGAGGTGTAGACGGCTTTCAGAACCTTTTTGGGGTCCTGAAACCCTAACTCCTCTTCAGCCGGAGCTTCGTCAACCTTCTGTTTTCCCTCCCTCTGTCGGAAAGGAGACCCTTCCCGGCGCTTGTTGTAGCGCTCGGCAAGGTTTTGGACCTCCCGGCAGTCTTCCAGTCTGTGGCTGCCCGTTTTGTGAATGGGGCACCACATTTTGGATTTGCCGCCGTCTTCGGAAGACGGTCGAGGTCGCTTCTCGGGGCGTGGCCCCCGGCCACCAGGAGTTGCAGTGGCTGCAACGTTGGATGTGCCGGCCGACGGCTTCTTCTTGTCGTTGGTCTTCTTTTTCTTCTTGCCACTCCCGGAGGTAGCGGCTTCTTCTTTGGAGGATTTTTTGTGATCCTCCAAGGCTGGTTTGGAGTGCATTTCACGGCCCTCCGCAGCTCTGGCACATTTGTCTGCCAAGCTGAAGAGCTCCGTGACGCTGGTGATCTCTTTGATCGCCAGCTTCTCCAACATCTTCTTGTCTCGTACACTCTGTCTGAATGCCACAATGACAGAAGCGCTTGAGATAGAAGGGATTGTGTTGCGTACCTGAGAGAACCTCTGGATGAATGACCGCAAAGATTCTCCCCCTTTTTGCACGACCGCAAAAAGGTCTAGTTCAGTGCCCGGTCGGGTGTATGAACTCCCGAAGTTGGCAGTGAACTGACAGCACAGCTCCTCCCAACTGTCGATAGAGTTGGGTGGAAGGCTCATAAACCAGGACCTGGCGGTCCCAGTTAAGGCCACTGGAAAGTAGTTGGCCATTACGACCTCGTTTTCTCCAGCTGCTAAGATTGCAGTGGAGTATATCTGCAGAAATTCTACGGGGTTGACAGTCCTGTCGAATTTTTCCGACAAGTGTGGCCGGAACTTCTGTGGCCATCTAACCATGCGCAGGTGCATGGCTAGGGCGGAACAGCCTCCTCCTACTCCTTCCAGAGTAGAAAGGTCTTGAGCATCCCGTCTTTCTCGAGCTCGCTCGATATGGACACGACCATCCTGTTGGCGGTATCGGCGATCAAGCTTCGCCCGGAGGTCATGTGTCGAAAGCCGAGATACCGTATGGGTGCGTCGTGCCCCAGAGGGCAACGACGTCACTTGCTGTGACGCAGCTCGTCTTCGGTTGTTGGAGACATGCGGACCAAGTCTTCCAGACAACGTCCGTCGCTGCGACGGGGCTCGCCCTGAAGGAGGAGGACCCTGGTTGTTGAGGCGTTCGGCCGCTGCTGCGACCAAATGCTCAACATCAGCCCTCCATTGCTCCATGGCATCTCGAGATGCATCCGGAGGTGGTGGTCGCTGGAGAAGAGCACGCGCTGCATGGAGCGCGTGTTCTGGGTTGTCATGACTTGCCGGCGCAGTATGTGACGCCGGCGCACCATCATGTTGCCCGGCACGTTTTGCCGGAGAAGATGGTGGTGGTGGGAGTGTGACTCCTGCTGGTGCTGAGGCTCCTGCTGGTGGCTGCATGTTGGAGGGATTGCCCCCGACAGCCTGAGCAGCAGGTTGCCCATTGGATGATCCAGCCGCAGAATTCACCATTCTTGAAAATCTCAGGCACCCCTACCTGGCGCGCCAACTGTCGACTGTTGGAGTCGGCAGATCTCCTGACACTACTAAAGTGTTGAAGGAGTTTGTAGTTCGGTGTGGGCGCGCGGAGACTCAAGAAGGTGAATCACGATTGGACACGAGAGACACAGTGGTTTACGAGGTTCGGGCCGCCTGAGCGTAATACCCTACTCCACGGGTGTGTGGTGTTGTATTAGTTTATGTATGAAAGCTCACGTCCATGCGTGTGTGCCTGAGAGCGTTCCAGAGCCTTCTTCTCCTTCCTTGTATCGTCGGTCTGTCCTTTTATAGTACAAGGACAAACCGTTACAAGTTAGCCTGACCCGACATGTGGCCCCGGCGGTTACTAGTATTGATACACGATTAATTGTTGTTAATAACCCTGTAACGGGCTCCGACAGTGCCGTTACAGGTGTTAAGATTGTCCGATTAAGTGTCATTAACATGGAATTAATGACAATTAATCGGGTCTTGAAGTCCGCGGCTATCATTTGAAGATCCGGAGTCGTTACAATGTCTTCCGGAGGTTTGAGGCGGCCAGCTCCGACGTTTGGACACGTGGCAGCTCCGGAGCTTGCTTGTGGGAAGCGGGAAGCTCCGGGGTGGTCTGGCACGTGTGAGGTCCGGAGCTTCTCTCGGTCAGGGGTTAAGTCCGGAGGTGCCGTTTCGGTACCTAGCCCGGAGCTTCACCCTTGTGGGTAGTAGCTCCGGTCTGACAGTACACGTGGCAACCTAGGGGTTAACCATGTTGGAGAAGCAGGTCCGGTTATGTCTGACAAGTGGGCCTCCGAGGGTCTTCAATTTGAGTAGACGTCCTTCCCTTGAGATCTTTGTAACCTCAGGGGGTGTATGGTTTTTAGGGTACCGACATATATAGATATTGTTGTATTTTTTACAAACAACAAAAAAATCATATGTACATATTCTTCACTATTTTGTAAATCTTCAAAGAATGAAGATGTTTGTATCAAATTTTATTTTGTATGTGTATGTTCTATATTTCTACATGTATGTATTTTTTATAATTTTTTGAGGTACTTCAACATGTGAATATTCATATTTTCTCTCTTCCCACTCAAAAGCTAATAAGCATATGAGGCAATCTTCAAATTCAAACACACTTTCATTCAAACAAAGTTCAAAAATTCTTTAAAAAATCATGGAGGTTGGTGTCATCATTAAAAAGCCTCACAAAAAAATTCACTCACTAAATCGATATATTATTCAAGATATAAATGACAAAAACTCCACAAATCCCTTTTTATTTGTTTTTTGTTCTGATCAATTTATTGTATTTCTCAAACTCAAGTTCATAGGACACATGAAATACAACATTCTTAGACTCTAGTATTTTTTTCATATTTTATTGAATTTTTTTGTCCATGTATTGCATAAAAAACTCAAAATTCAATTTCTTTTTTTATTCTCCGCAATATATTATTATTTTGAATGTGATTTTTTTAAGAACATGTAATTCAACTCTTTCAATCTTCAAAAAAAATTTCATATTTTTTGAAGTCTTTTTGGCTATGTATTCAAAAAATTTTGTGCTCAGTTCAATTTTTTAATGTTGTTGGGCCAGCCCAATAGTGTTGGGCTGATGCTGGGCTGATGTTGTTTTTTCATTTTTATTCAAACTTGAAAGTTCAAACTTGTATAGTTTCTTCAAATTTGGTCCAAATTCGATGATTTTTTTCCTAAATTCTTCAAAAAATATTCTCTATCACTTCAGTATTTTTACATATTTTTTTGCATTTTTTGTCTATTTATTTCATTAAAAACTTGATTTTTATTAAAATTTTAATTGTTTTTGCGCTGAAATCAAGGAACTGGGCCGTGCACAGGTCTGGCCTGGCCCGAAGGCGGCCAGCCGGGCCCCAGGTCATGCCTGGGCCTAGATTTTTGGCCCCCGGCCAGGCCGACCCGGCCCGAGCCGGTCCGACGTGCTTTCGGGCCCGGGCCATATCGGCCCGAAGCATGAACGAGCGAGTCCCACCTCTAATTCCTTTCAGACACGCCTTCCTGTTCATTTCGTAGTCTTCATCAACCTTTACCCCAAGACCAATCAGCCAGATCGCGGAGCACACGGTCGTGCGCACGCAGGGCATGCCCGTCTCGTCGTCTCGGCCGGTTCACCATTTCCGATTACCCCGCCGCATCAAACAGGAAAATCGTGTGCTAGACCCGTCCTTCCCTCCACCCCGGCGTGGAAAATCAAAGTTTTTCCTCACGTTTATGGGTCCAATGGTCCGGTCTTTCTCCCTTGAAAGGTGAAGGCGGCCAGAGGCTTCAAAAATCAAAGGGTGTTTAAAATTTAGATGCCTGAAATTTAGGAAAAAATCAGATAATAAATACTCCTTCCATCCTTCAATAGATATTGTTAGGACAGTTCATTCTTAGTTGTTTTCTCTTATCCGAAACGAGACATCAGTAGTAATTAAAAACTAATCATTGTAATAAACTTATTAATCATATTGTATCTAACTACTCTATAATCTATCTCATATTGTATCTAACTACTCTATAATCTATCGATCACTAAAATATTTTATTTGACTATTTTATAACTAAGATAGTCATAAAAAATCAGATTAACAATTAAATATCAAAACAATCACTAAGACCGATCACCGAAGCATCACCTGACTGTATCGAAGGTCCAGGCGACTGACATTCGGTACTCACTTCATCCTTATGAACTTGTCGCTTTGTAGTTTATTTTTAAACTACAAAGCGACAAATTTATAGAGATGGATGGAGTATTACTGAAAATCAAAATAGCTCATCATCCTGCTACCACCGTCCCCCGCCATCTCATTCCCACTGCCTTTGCTGATTGCCGCTCGCCAGCATTCTTCTGCACGCTTTCCTCTCGCTCCGCGGCAACAGGATCCCTTCCCTCTGCAGGTCCGAGCATACCGAGACCAGGCAAGAGTATCGCTTCCCATGCTGCGGCCCTAGGGACCGTAATCGAGAAAGGAAGCGCGGAGCAAGCCATGGCGGCGTCGGTGGCAGCCGGGAAGCTGGCGGCCGCGCTCCAACGGAGGACGACGCACAGGGTCACGCCCGCGCCGGCGTACGCGGCGCTGGAGTGGGTCCTCATCGCGCTGCTCCTGATCAACGGCCTGCTCGCCTACGCCATCGCCAGGTTCGCGGACTACTTCGGCCTCGCGCCGCCGTGCCTCCTCTGCTCCCGCGTCGACCGGCTATTTCAGTCGGACTGTGGCGACGCCGCCGCCGGTGCCCGGCGGCTGCGGGACGTCCTGTGCGGCGCGCACGCCGCGGAGATCTACGCGCTGGGGTACTGCCTCAGCCACCGCCGAGTTGCCGAGGCCTGCAGCATGTGCGAGCGTGTCTGTCCTCGTTGAAGGAGATGAAAAGCGATGCAGAGGAGAAGGGTGCCGCCATGACCTGTTCTTCCTGCGAAGCTGTTGTTCGGAATTCTCTGCGCCAGCTGCAGGATACGAGGGAAGACCATGTTGAGGAGAACATAACTGAGGAGGAGGAAGAAGACCATGGCTATGCTCTGCTGGCTCAAGAAGAGCATGACGAGGAAGAAGAGGAGCAGCTGGAAGAGGCCGAATGCCCACTGCAGCAAGACGAGGAACAAGGCCAAGAAAAACAAGACGAGAGGGGGGCTGCCATCCAGGATGGGTCCTTGGAACTCATGGCTCAGGGTGACGAGATCGCGCCCGAGGACGACCGGTTGGTGCCTGTGGTGTCGCTCCATCAGATGACCATCGCCGATGAATCAGGTTTGCACCGTGATATCGAAGAGGGCCATGGCATGAATCGTTCTGAAGATTCGAGGGGTGCTGATATTGGAGTGGTTCTGGAGGAGAACAGGATGTTGAATTCTGCGGCTGCAACATCAGTTGTGCAGCCGCAGAATAACGCGATCCAGGACTCTGTTGTGCCCGTCAGCACCATCGTTCATCCGGATACTATAACGAGCTTGTCTGATCCCGACGAGAATTCCATTCTCCAGGTAGAAGATACTGATGAAATCGGGGATTCCACCGCTCAAGAAGAACAGAATGTTGAGCCCCAAGGTACTCTCGAGCATATGTTTCTCGTGTTTAGTTCCAGTTCTTGTCAGTTAGCACCCGTCTCATGTTCTTGTCTTCAGTCACAGAAGCAGTTCCTGAAGATGACAACACAGCAGCAGAGATGGACTCGAACTGTGAGGTGTCAACCGGAAGCGAGATATGCGAGCGTGAGTCGGCAGCTATTGAGGAGCCGGCTGCTCCATCGGCCGTTCCAGACGATCAGTCATCACCATTTGGAAGCCTGCATGATGCGTCCCAGACTGAGCAAGGTATATATTACAGTGATTGAACATTAGTACTTCGCATACTATTTCCCCCAGACATTAAAATTAATTTTAATTTTTGTTGGTTAAGAAGGAAATGAAGTCGAACAAGAGAATGTGACCGACACTATGAGACTGGACCACCTACAAGATGAACATGACAAGGCTGAAGAAGACAAGGCACCTGAGACACCGACGTACGGCGTCGCTACAAAACGCTCCGACAGAATGTTCTTGCTCGCGCGGAAACGGTCGCTGTCCCTATCCTTGGATGGAAGCGTGGCAAGCGAGATGGACGGTGTCGAGCCTTCCAGCGTGGATCAGCTGAAATCGGCGCTGCAGGCGGAGCGGAAGGCGCTGAGCGCGCTGTACGCCGAGCTGGAGGAAGAGCGGAACGCCGCGGCCATCGCGACCAACCAGACGATGGCGATGATCAACAGGCTGCACGAGGAGAAGGCGGCGATGCAGATGGAGGCGCTGCAGTACCGGCGGATGATGGAGGAGCAGTCGGAGTATGATCAGGATGCGCAGCAGCTGCTGAACGAGCTGGTCACCAAGAGGGAGCGGGAGAAGCAGGAGCTGGAGAGGGAGCTCGAGCTGTACCGACAGAAGGTGCAGCGCTACGAGGACAAAGGGAAGAGGAGGATGGCGGCGGCGGGCTTCAAGGCCAACGAGGTTTGCGTTAGTCCCAGTGGCAGTGGCACTTCTGTGTCGTCCAGCAGTGATGACAGCGACGAGCCCTCCGATCGCGAGCTCGGCGAGTCCCCGGACGGCGGCAACCTTCAGAGCTCGTCGGATGCTGCTCTTAGCCCCAGGACAGGTCAGGATGACACGAGTCACCTGGCGACTTTGGATGATTCCCTGACGTACATTGAGATGGAGCGGTTGTCCATCTTGGAGGAACTCAAGACGCTGGAGGAGAGGCTCTCCACATTGGAAGACGACGAGATCAACGCCGCCAATGCGGCCGCTGACCATTCCTCCAATGATTTTGACTTGTCAGCGGATGGTCACCGGTCTCCCCCGGAATATAGTTTCACCGGTGACAAGGCAATGTTTGGAGGCAGGGCTTCTATTTGTAGAGGAAAGAGTCTTCTGCCTCTGTTCGATGCAGCTGGTGAGGAGGACAGTGATCAGATGGCATCTGCAAGGGTAGGAGAAGGAGAAGCCGATAATTCTACGACAAAATCAGCTTCAGTGTCAGTGCTGGATAAAGAACAGGAGAGGCTAGCAAATCATAGAGGAGGTTGATCATGTGTACGGAAGATTGCAAACGCTAGAGGCAGACAAGGAATTCCTGAGGCACTGCATCAAGTCCCTGAAAATAGGAGACAAAGGGCATGAACCTTCTTCAGGAGATCCTGCAGCATCTCCGCGAGCTCCGCAATGTTGATCTTCAAGTCATGCACGCTGGCGACGCCTTTGCTGCAAATTCTGTTAGAAGATAAGAGGCAATTTATTGAATAATTCCGGAAAAATACGAGAAAAACAGCAACGATCGGCACATAGACGGGACGAGAATTAACGCGTACCGGTTTGGAGTCGAACGCACCGCTGTAGATCCGACGGCGAACAGCCGCTGCAGGCCTTGGTGACGACGTTGAGCCGCAGCACCCGTTCTGGTCGGTAGACGAGCCGTGGTGAAGAACGCGAGCAGTCGCGCAGAGCGCTTCCCAAAAACCTTATTCGCCCTCTCCCGGTGCAGGATCGCAAGGGCGAGCGGTTCCGGAGACCTGCTCTCCCAATTGTCGGTGCACGCCGGCGCTCGAGATGGAGTAGACTAGAAGGTGGCGCAAGGAACGCGAACGTGGGAACGATCTGATCGTGGGATACCCTGCCGTACCGCAGACGCCCGTATTTATAGAGTCCCAGGAGGCGGTTCGTATGCGATCCGGAGGGTCCAGATCCGAACCGACTCCGCAGTCGTAGACGCGTCCGTCTCTAACGACTTGGACTCTGACTCGGTAGCCCCAAAAATTCGGAGGCCCAAAAGCCCAATTTAATTTTCTACAAAAATATAAAATCTGGTCTCGGCTCGAGGCTCGAATTCACACAAAAAAACGCGCGCGCGCGCATGTGCGAGGCGGGGCGAGGCGTGGCGAGGCGAGCGAGCGAGCGAGGAGGAGGAGGAGGAGGAGCGCGCGTGGGCCACCCCTCTCTTCCTCTCTTCTCTCTCACTCAAGGAGTGGAAGAGCAACCTCCCTTATATGTAGGAGTTGCTCCACTTCCACTTCCCATGTGGGACTAAACACTTAGCACCACTCCCTCTTGCCCTAATGGGCCTTTGAGATTTTCTAGGATTTATTTCTGAATTAATATTGGGCCAAGCCCATTAATTCCAACAATCCCCCACCAGATCTCAAAGCCATTAGGAGAGAGGTCATTCTCGTTCCTTGTTTAATATACTAGTGTTTTCGGCAGAGACTGTGAAGTTGAACTTCTGCCTAGATCCTCAAGTTTCATCAGGTCACAACTTGAACAATGGACTACGCCTTGAATTGCAAGTTTTGTGTGAACTGACTTCACCCAAAGACTATTACCAGTACTTGACTACCAGTAGTCTACCCCGCGGGTGGAGCATATACGTCATACTCCCTGGTCTCTTCATGAGCTTTCCAAAGATCACCCAAATCTCACAGACTGCGACGTTAGACAGTCGGAGCTCATATAAGTGTGTTTCCTTCAAGACTGCCCTGTAGGACGATATCTTTGCTACACATAGCCAACAGAAACACATTAAAGCAATTCGCCAACCTGCCTTACAGTTTGAGAATACAAGTGTGCATCTTCCCATAGAGAGGGTGTAAAGGAAGTACTCTCCTCGGTGAACCACTAGCTTGTTTTCCCATGTCCTAATTGACGGGATCTCCGATCATATAGGTTGGGTTACTACTATGGTGTCACATCAATGGGTCTCAAACCCATCTCTCTCGATGCACTTTCTATCACATTACGTGATAGACCCTTCGTAAAGGGATCTGCCAGGTTTTTATCTGTTTGTATGTACGAAACAGTAATAACTCCGGAGTTTCTCATTTTCCTGACAGATTTTAAACGTCTTTTGACGTGTCTTGATGATTTTGCATTATCCTTAGAACTGGTCACTTTGGCAATCACCGTCTGATTGTCACAGTTCATAAGGATTGCCAGCAATGGTTTCTCAACTATAGGCAAATCCATCAAGAGCTCTCGCGGCCATTCTGCCTCCGCAGTGGCTGTCTCTAAAGCAGTGAGTTCTGCTTCCATGGTTGACCTCGTCAAAATGGTCTGTTTGCAAGACCTCCATGATATAGCGCCACCAGCTAGAGTGAACACATACCCACTTGTGGCATAGAGTTCATCAACATCAGAGATCCAGTTCGAATCACTATAACCCTCAGGCACGGCCGGATGCCCGGTATAGTGAATTCCATAACTCATTATACCTCTCAGATAGCGCATAACCCTTTCAAGTGCATGCCAATGATCTGTACCCGGGTTTGACATGAACCTGCTCAGTTTGCTTACAGCAAAAGAGATATCAGGACGGGTTGCGCTAGCTAAGTACATGAGTGAACCGATCATCTGAGAATATCTGAGTTGATCTCTTGACTCTTTCTTGTTCTTTCTAAGTATCACGCTGGGATCATAAGACGTTGGAGAAATCTTGCTATCCATAAAGCCGAACCGGCTCAAGATTTTCTCAACATAGTGGGATTGACTTAAAGTAATTCCACTCTCATCCTTATTCAGCTTAATGTTCAAAATAACATTAGCTTCTCCCAGATCTTTCATATCAAAACATTTTGATAGAAAAGACTTGACCTCAGAAATTATATTAATGCTCGTACCAAAAATGAGTATATCATCTACATACAAGCATAACATAACGCTATCGCCCCCACCAAGGCGATAGTACACACACCGATCAGCCTCATTAATGACAAAGCCCGCAGACGTCAGAGTACTATCGAACTTCTCATGCCATTGCTTAGGTGCTTGTTTTAGGCCATACAAGGATTTCAACAATTTGCACACCTTTGTCTCTTCACCTTTTACTACGAACTCATCAGGCTGTTCCATATAAATCTCCTCTTCCAACTCTCCGTTCAGGAAAGCTGTCTTTACATCCATTTGATGGATGGTTAGACCATAAGAGGCAGCCAAAGAAAGTAGTACACGAATTGTTGTCATTCTGGCGACAGGTGAATAGGTGTCAAAATAGTCTTCACCTTTCTTTTGAGTATAGCCCTTTGCAACTAGTCTTGCCTTGTACTTTTCAATAGTACCGTCAGGTCTGAGCTTCTTCTTGAACACCCACTTGCAGCCTACTGGATTGCACCCGTATGGCCGTTCAGTTAACTCCCAGGTTCCATTGGAAAGAATTGAGTCCATCTTACTATGAACTGCTTCTTTCCAGTCATCTGCATCAGGTGATGCATATGCCTCTGCTATAGATCTAGGAGTATCGTCCACAAGGTACACAATGAAATCATCACCAAAGGATTTTGCAATCCGTGATCTCTTACTCGACTGAGTTATTTCATTGTGTTCTTCCTCTGGGACATTCTCAAATGGTGTATCAAGAAACTCACTAGTTGTAGTGGATTCAGGACAAATTTCAGAAGAGATCCTAGCAGTGCTATGCATATCTTTCATAGGAAAAATATTCTCAAAAAATGTTGCATCATGAGATTCCATAATAGTATCAACATGCATATCAGGTACCTCAGATTTAACTACTAAAAATCTATATGTGATGCTCCGATGAGCATAGCCTAAAAAGATACAATCCACTGTCTTTGGTCCCAGCTTGCGTTTCTTGGTAATTGGAACATTGACTTTTGCCAAACATCCCCAAGTACGCAAGTATGAAAGTGATGGTTTTCTCCCAACCCACTCCTCATAAGGGGTTTTCTCTTTATTCTTGTTTGGAACGTGGTTTAGGACATGACATGAAGTCAATAGAGCCTCCCCCCACCATGCCTTAGATAGACCGGACGTGTCTAACATGACATTCATCAAGTCACACAAGGTGCGGTTTTTTCTCTCGGCTACCCCGTTTGATTGGGGTGAATAGGGAGGCGTCCTCTCATGTATAATACCGTGTTCCGCACAAAAATCATCAAATATTTTGGGAAAATATTCACCACCACGATCTGACCTAAGACGTTTGATCTTTCTCTCTAATTGAGTTTCTACTTCAGATTTATAGATTTAAAGTAGTCTAAAGCTTCATCTTTAGTTTGCAACAAGTAAACATAACAGAATCTAGTAGAATCGTCTATTAATGTCATATAATATTTCTTTCCACCTTTTGTCAACACACCATTCATCTCGCATAGATCAGAATGTATGAGTTCTAATGGTGCCAAGTTTCTCTCCTCGGCTTCCTTGTGAGGCTTTCGAGGTTGCTTTGACTGCACACAACTATGGCACTTAGAACCTTTGACAATAGTGAATTCCGGAATTAATTTGAGACTAGATAGCCGATTCATTAAACCAAAATTAACGTGACATAAACGAGAATGCCAAACACTTGCATCATCATTAATACCGCCACAAATTTGATTTACTGACTTATTACTAAACTCCGAAAGAGAAAAGCGGAACAGGCCTCCGCATTCATAGCCTTTACCAATAAATTGTCCATGCTTAGACACAACTATTTTATTGGACTCTAAAACTACTTTAAACACATCTCTGCATAGAAGGGTACCGCTAACAAGATTCTTGTTCATAGTAGGGACATGCTGCACGTTCTTCAGCTGGACAATCTTTCCCAAAGTGAACTTCAGATCGACCGTGCCAACACCACGAATAGAAGCATGTGACCCATTCCCCATTAGGACGGCGGAATCCCGGACGAACTGGTAAGAAGTAATCATGGACATGTCAGAACATACATGAACATTAGCACCCGTATCAAACCACCAAGATGGTGTTTGAGAAACAGAAAGAACAGTAAAGGAATTACCGTACCCATCTGCATTGCTGGATGTCACGATATTGACGTTCTTTTTCCCTTTGCGATCTGCCCTCTCAGGACAGTTCTTGGAAATATGTCCCTGCTCCCCACATGTGTAGTAGCAGCCATCATTGGCTTTGTTTGACTTCTTCTTCTTGAAAGCAGTAGTTTTATTTGGCTTGAATAGAGACTTATTCCCTTTGTTCTTGACATAGGGTTTCTGCACCATATTAGCATTGGCGCTCGATTGACCCTCGCCTCCTTTCTCAGTAGCGTCCTTAGCCCGAGCCTTCTCCTCAACATCAAGAGATGCTATCAGATTTTCAACTGATATATCCTATCTCTTGTGTTTGAGGGCTGTGGCGAAGTTCCTCCATGATGGAGGTAACTTTGCAATAATGCACCCAGCCACAAACTTGTCGGGTAAAGGACACTTAAGGAGATTGAGCTCTCTCGCAAGACACTGTATTTCATGAGCTTGTTCAACTACATGACGGTTGTTAACCATCTTGTAGTCATGAAAATTCTCCATGATATACAGTTCACCACCTGCATCGGCTGCACCATACTTAGCAGTAAGTGCATCCCAGAGCTCTTTCCCGTCTGTGACTGTCAGATAGACATCACAGAGTTTATTATCAAGAACACTTAAGATGCATCCTCTCAGGGCAGAATTGGCTTCCTCGAACTTTGTCTGTTCTTCAACAGACAAAGGACCTTGAGGCCTGCCCTTGGTTACCCAGAAGATCTTAAGCGATTGGAGCCAGAGCGTGGCCTTAACTTGCCACCTCTTGAAGTGCACGCCAGAGAATTTCTCCGGCCTCAGTGCATCGGCCAAAGTCATCATGTTCAACTCAGGAAATTGCCTAATAAGGTTTTTGGATTGTTAGAATATAAGAGGCAATTTACTGAATAATTCCGGAAAAACACGAGAAAAACAACAGCGATCGGCACATAGACGGGACGAGAATTAACGCGTACCGGTTTGGAGTCAAACGCACCGCTGTAGATCCGACGGCGAACAACCGCTGCAGGCGTTGGTGACGACGTTGAGCCGCAGCACCCGATCTGGTCGGTAGATGAGCCGTGGTGAAGAACGCGAGCAGTCGCGCAGAGCGCTTCCCAAAAACCCTATTCGCCCTCTCCCGGTGCAGGATCGCAAGGGCGAGCGGTTCCGGAGACCTGCTCTCCCGATCGTCGGTGCACGCCGGCGCTCGGGATGGAGTAGACTAGAAGGCGGCGCAAGGAACGCGAACGTGGGAACGATCTGATCGTGGGATACCCTGCCGTACCGCGGACGCCCGTATTTATAGAGTCCCAGGAGGCGGTTCGTATGCGATCCGGAGGGTCCAGATCCGAACCGACTCTGCAGTCGTAGACGCGTCCGTCTCTAACGACTTGGACTCTGACTCGGTAGCCCCAAAAAAATCGGAGGCCCAAAAGCCCAATTTAATTTTCTACAAAAATATAAAATCTGGCCTCGGCTCGAATTCACACGAACACACGCGCGCGCGGCGGGGCGGGGCGGGGCGGGGCGAGGCGTGGCATGGCGAGGCGAGCGAGGAGGAGGAGGAGGAGGAGGAGAGCGCGCGTGGGCCACCCCTCTCTTCCCCTCTTCTCTCTCACTCAAGGAGTGGAAGAGCAACCTCCCTTATATGTAGGGGTTGCTCCACTTCCACTTCCCATGTGGGACTAAACACTTAGCACCACTCCCTCTTGCTCTAATGGGCCTTTGAGATTTTCTAGGATTTATTTCTGAATTAATATTGGGCCAAGCCCATTAATTCCAACAAATTCAGCATAGCGAGTTCATCTGTACGTGTGGTAAGTTTCTGCTTCTATGATATTTCTTTTTATTTGTTTGCATTAAAATGGAGAGTTGATGTCATTCCCTCAAGAGCAATGTACAGACTAGCACATATGAACTTTTTTTGAATAAAAAATATCATTATGACTTTACATAAGTGATTCCAAAACTCATACGGTATTTACTAACTTAAAATTTAATATTCTTATTAAGTTGGATGGTCACTGAATACGGGTTACTCGAACAGTTGTTATATTGTCTACATGGTATCTACCTTGAATGCTCAGAAAGTTGAATGTCCTGAAGACCTGAAACTATTATGCTTTGCAGATTACCCTAGCTTGATATGGATTCAGTTGATGGGGCTTGGTGACTCGACTGGGATGATCCAAAGGACCGCGTCGGTGACGGTCGATGATGTTTGGTTTTAAGGGCGGCTCTGCTCTTTTTGCCTGCATGTGGGCCGGAAGCAAGACCTCCCTCTTTCGCTTGTCCAGCACTGCGTTCGTGTTGTGGTCTTGTGGTGGTTGTAGGAATTATTATGAATATTGGAGATATTGGATCTTCAGATTTTGTATTATTAAGAAGGCTGGAGGCCTCTATAAATAAATGTACAAGGATGATAAATATGCAAATAAGTCCCTAATACATCATCTAATATAATATTACTATTATATTCTTAACACTCCCCTCAAACTCAAGGTGCATCAAGAACATTGAGTTTGAAAAGATAAAAACATGCTGAAGCTACAAAGATGATTTTTAGTGTCACTGAGCAGAACGTCGAAGTAGATGAAACATCAAACTGGAGCCGATAAAACTGGCATACGCAACGGAAGAAAGACAAAGCCAGTCAAGCTCCTAAAGATGTTGTGAATCATGACGACGAGGGCCAGTACCAACAAGAGATCGTCCGTGAGCAACTCCCAAAGTCGTAGACCGCACATATGTAGACACATACGAGGAACTAGTCGCGGTAAGATGCCATTGAAAAGCACGAGATACCACACAACAGAAATTCCAATTGAAAAAAAGTCATGATGACGAAGATGGCCAATAACAACAAGAGCGCTAAATAAGCAGCAGCAGAGGACCGAGAAAGTGGAAATAAAAGTAGCACCAGGCGTAGACGGAGCTTTCGAATCAATGATGAATTAAGACGTCACGAGCAGCTAAAAGAAAGCACCCAAAGGACGTCAAATCCATTCTAGATCCGAAGAGGAACCGCAGTTTCTTTTTAACCCCAAAACTAAACAACTAGAAAGTTCAATACCGATGAACGAAACAAAAGAGTGGCGGGCCTGCATACAATACCGATCAGTTGAAATCCTCTGCAGTAGCTGCTGTGCAATTACTGTAACTGACAAGTGAATCTGTTGACTATGGGGCTCATTTGTCAGCTGCAGTAACTGTTACTGCAGGGGATATGCTTTCAATACCGAGTCTGCAAGGAACAGCAGTGCTGATGCAAGCCACGAAGAGCAGTGCTGATGCAAGCCACGAAGAGCAGTGCTGCAAAGCAATCAACAGCCACCGTTCACCCTGGGAAGCCTGATGACATCAGAATGACGCCATACTGACGTCATTATTACATCATGCTTCGTCATCAAATCAGCACCCACGGGCGTACAAAGAGAAGACTCAGCGGTGGCGGAGGAGGCTCCGTACTTCGCGGTGCGAACTCGAAGCACGGGACTCGAATAGCGCGACTAGACGTTCTGCAGCAAGCTCATGTCGAGAGGAGTAGGGCTCGCGGAGGATGAGGAGGAGCAGGCGGCGGCGCCGCCCTGCCGCCGAAACATCGCCGTCACGGCCACCCACACCAGGTGCTGGCGCGCGCGCGGGGAAAATGGCCTTCGCCGAAGACACCCGGATGAGCTGCATGGCGCAGATGCCGACGGCCACGCCCGTCGCCGCGAACAGAGGGTACACCTCGGGGCGAATCCACCTCTTCCAGGCGCCAGCGGAGGCCATGGATCCGATCTCGCGGCTCTTCCTTCCTTCCTTCTTCGATCGATGATGAAACAGGGTAGAGCCCGCGCCGATCAAGATGAAGATTGGGTCGGGCAGGAGAGGAGGCCGCCGGTCGATCTTGTAGTGCTCACATGTGCGAAGGAGCGCGCAGAAGGAGATCAAGGCGATGATGCCTCAGAAGGAGCGCGTAGAGTCGAGGCACAGAGCGAGGGCCACTCGGACGCGGAGAAACCGGATGCGCGCCACGGTGAGCCAGTGCGCCGGCGGCGGCCCTAGGAAGAGGACGAGCCGCTGCCGCCGTCTAAAAATAAAGTAGAAGACCTAAAATCTAAACTATGTATACCATGTTATGAATATTGGATTTTCAGATCTTGTATTATTGAGAAGGCCGAAGGCCTCTATAAATAAATGTATAAGGATAACAAATATGTAAATAAGTTCCTAATACATCATCTAATATTATATTACTATTATATTCCTAAATCAGTCTTCCAAAGCTCCACGATGATGAATCGTGACGCCAGCTTCTGAGGTATGTCGATCGTTTAAAAAAAAGAGAAGGATGGAGTCTAAAAATAAATAAATATCATGGCATGGAAGCCATGGTGAGGATGAGCACTCCCAATATATTTAAAAAAGAGTAGGTGTCTGAGTGGCGATTTGTATTATTTAATTATTTGTTTTATTTTTCCCATTGCCTTTTCCCTTACTTTCATGTTGAGGCAGGATGTTTTTATGCATTTGTGTGTACGTAGTTTGATGTTGTATTTTTTCCTTTTTTCTTTTTGAGAGATGGCCAGAGAGGTAATAGTCTGTATATATGATTGGTACGTGGACTTTGCACTATGTTCACAGATAGGTTTTTGGACGAAAGGAAGTCTCTTTATATCAAATGTCGCTGCACTAACCATGCTAGCATACTGTACCTATTCCTCCTAAGCACGCATCCAACTTGTAAATTAGCTGTCCATAGTACGGGCAAGCTTAGCCTGATGGGGTGAGGTGGCCTTGAGCTGTCGTCGTTACTCTTCCGCAGCGTAGCCCTGCAGCCATGCTGATCGGTGGAAAGTAAGGTAAACGATTGATGGAATGCTGACGATAGACGTTTGGTTGTGGAAGCTGGAGGGCCCCACGCACTAAAGTATCCCAAAGTATTATAGCTGAATACTGTATCTAGCTGAAGCGTTACCCTTAATTATGCCGCGCGACCATTTGGATATCTTCTACCAGCAACTAGTGTTAGTACTATTTTTCTTTCACATTTTATCACTAACATGGCACACCGCCGAACATATACATACTAGCCCTTTCCTATTTGGATAAGGGAATGGCGCATGGCGGGAATACAAATACTCGTAGGTGGGAAAATAATATCACATCAGGTCATCAGCTAAGGTGGACAAGCCATCGAGAAATCTCTGTTACAGTACAATAATGTAAACATTTGAAACAGTGATAGTTTCTCCATTCCAATGGATTGCGACTCCTTGAAATGGATGTGTCCCTTTGTGTTATGTCTCCTCATCATGTATAAAAGGAAAAGAATGAATAAAATAATAAGTTGGAATCATTTGTTTGTCTCTCTCTAATCTAATTCTAACACGTCATCAACACTTTTGCTCTACGACTAAGAGAAAAAACACTGATAAGATGTCCAATAATGAACTTACCAATCCAATAATCCTATTGTTCTTTGTTGGAGATGGAGAATCTTCAAGCCGCCTGCGCCACAGTCGAACCCGTCGTCGTGGTACTGGGCGTCGCGATCGCCATGGTAACTGTCGTCGCCACCGTGGTCGTCACGGTGCTCGATACCGCAACCGTCGTGGTCATTGTCGTCGTTGCACTGGCTACTGGACCCGTCGATGCAATCGACGCCATGGCCGCCGGACGCCGGTTCATCCTGCAAGAACAAGAACAGAACCACAACGTCAGGCTATGGATCGACCACACTCCCCTACTCCGGCTATACCCTCAGATCCCGACGCCCTTCGACGAGGTCGTCAAGAGGGGACCGATGCCATCCACGATATAAACCGGGTTGCATCGACCTTCGATCCTTCGTCATCGGGTTGTCAAGGGGAGGAGGGAGGAGAGGAAGAAGGCAACCGCGACATTACAGTGGTCACCGATGTCGTTGCGCCGCCGCTGACTCACCGCACGACAAGGATACGAATCGGCCTGAAAGGCCGACCTCAAGGACCCTTGGCTTCAAGGACTTCACAACCATCGTCGGCATCACCCTCGACAACGGAAATCCAAGCAACTCCGATGGCGCCGCCCTCATCAATCTCAGCCCACGTCCCCTTACCTGGATCCCTTCAAAGAGAGGTCAAACCTTCGCGATCCGACCCACCACCGGTGCTCACAAGCCCGAGTGGCTATCGGATTTTGCGCCGATTTGCACACCTCACCGGCAAGGCCCGAGCACCTAGATCTAGGGACTCGGAGGCCGGCCATCGTCAGTGAAAATGAAGGGAACAGGTGCGACATTGTCAAGGTGCATCAGAGGGGGAGCGACATCACCGAGGAAGAAGAAGGTGGTAGATGGAAGTGGCACGACGGCGACGAGAAAGTGGACGCGAAGAGAACGAGGTGGAGAGTGCGGCTAGGGTTCAACCCAACCGCCTCACGCCCGGCTCCCCCCTATTTCTTTGGCGCGCCTGGGCCGCTTCTCTGGGCTACGCGCTCAACAGCATGCCTGGGCCGCGCGCCTGGGTCGCGTGCTCTATGTGGCCGGCCCAATAGATACTATATCTGTTACTTTATGTTTAATAGATTACAGTTTCAATTTAGTTTGAATTTAAATTATGTCGGTGGTTTTGATCCGGCAGATCTCCCGACACTACTAAAGTGTTAGAGGAGTTTGAGGTTCGGTATGGGCGCACGGAGATTCCAGAAGGTGAGATGTCGAGTGACACAAGGGACACGAAGATTTACGTGGTTCGGGCCGCCTGAGCGTAATACCCTACTCCACGGGGTGTGTTGGTGTTGTATTGGATGTATGAGCTCAACGTCAGTTGAGAGTGTAAAGTCAGCGTGTCTCCGGAGAGTGTGTCCTATGTATCGTCGGCCTGTCCTTTTATAGTACAAGGGCAGGCCATTACAAGTTAGCCTGTCTCGACATGTGGCCCCGGCGGTTACTGATATTGATACACATTCAACACGTTTAATTGCCCTTAATGACCGAGTTATGGGCTTTGACAGCACCGTTACTGGTAATTAAGGTCGTCCGATCGTGTGTCATTAATATAGTATTAATGACACTTGATCGGGTCTTGAAGTCCTTGATTCCCCTTTGAAGATCCGGAGCCGTTGTGGAGTCTTTCAGAGGTTAGAGGCTAAAGATCCGACAATTGGATACGTGGCAGTGCCGGAGCACAATGTGGGGAACAGATAGGTCCGGTGTTACCCGACATGTGTCAGTTCCGGAGCTTCCCTCGATCTGGGGTTAGGTCCGGGGGTGCCATTTCAGTACATAGCCCGGAGCTTCCCCCTTGTGGGCGGTAGCTCCGGTTTGATAGTACACGTGGCGACCCTGGGACTAACCATGTTGGAGAAGCGGGTCCGGTTATGTCTGACATGTGGGCCTCCGAAGGTCTTCAAATCAAGTAGATAACTTTCCCTTGAGATCTTTGCAATCCCAAAGAGTATATGGTACCCAGGGTACCAACAGTGGCCCCCTGGGCCCACCTTTGGGGAAGACCCCTTGGGTGAAGTCATTCCGTCGGAGATGGGTCCATCCTTCGACTTTTGAACTGAGTCTTCAAAGGTCTTCGGATGTGCCGTTGGCGATAGTTTGGAGTTAAATCCTCGCCGCGTGGCATATCTCGTGTGCGGCTGTCGGTACCCTGGCTACCATATACGCCTTGGGATTGCAAAGATCTCAAGAGAAAGTCATCTACTTGATTTGAAGACCTTCGGAGGCCCACATGTCAGACATGTCTGGACCCGCTTCTCCAACATAGTTAGTCCCAGGGTCGCCACGTGTACTATCAAACTGGAGCTACCGCCCGCAAGGGGGAAGCTCCGAGCTATGTACCGAAATGGCACCCCCGGACCTAACCCCAGACCGAGGGAAGATCCGGTGCTGACACGTGTCGGGTAACACCAGAGCCATCTGTTCCCCATAGTGCGCTCCAGCGCTGCCACGTGTCCAACCGTCGGATCTTCAACCTCTAACCTCCGGAAGACTCCACAACGGCTCCGGATCTTCAAAGGGGAATCAAGGACTTTAAGACCCGATCAAGTGTCATTATTACTATATTAATGACACACGATCGGACGACCTTAATTACCAGTAACGGTGCTGTCAAAGCCCATAACTCGGTCATTAAGGGCAATTAAACGTGTTGAATGTGTATCAATATTAGTAACCGCCGGGGCCACATGTCGGGCCAGACTAACTTGTAACGGCCTGCCCTTGTACTATAAAAGGACAGGCCGACGATACATAGGACAGGGGCTATACAGACTCTCTTCACGCCCTACACACTTGAACACATACTAGACAGACGCTCTAGACATACATCCAATACAACATCAACTCACCCCGTGGAGTAGGGTATTACGCTCAGGCCGTCCGAACCACGTAAATCTTTGTGTCCCTTGTGTCATTCGACATCTCATCTTCTTGAATCTCCGCGCGCCCATACCGAACCTCAAACTCATCTAACACTTTAGTAGTGTCGGGAGATCTGCCGAATCAAAACCACCGACAGTTGGCGCGCCAGGTAGGGGCACCTGAGATTTTAAGAATGGTGAACTCAGCCGCTGGATCATCCAATGGTCATCCCGCTGTTCAAGCTGTTGGGGATAACCCCTCCAATATGCAGCCGCCAGCAGGAACCACGGCTCCAGCAGGGGTCACACTTCCACCACCGCCGCCTCCACCAGCAAATCAAGCTGGACAACGCGATGGTGCACCGGCGTCAATCACTGCATCGGCAAATCTCAACAACCCGAAACACGCGCTTCATGCAGCACGTGCTCTTCTTCAGCGCCCACCACCTCCGGACGCATCCTGGGATGCAATGGAGCAGTGGAGGGCCGATGTGGAACACTTGGTTGCAGCAGCAGCCGACCACATCAGCAACCAGGGTCCTCCTCCTTCAGGACGGGCCCCATCACAGCGGCGGACCTTGTCTGGCAGACTTGGTCCGCACGTTTCCAACAACAGGAGATGTGCTGCATCACAGCAGGTGACGTCGTTGCCCTCCGGGGCATGACACACTCACACGGTATCAAGGCTTTCAACTCATGACCTCCGGGCGGAGCTTGATCGCCGATATCGCCAACAAGACGATCGAGTCCATCTTGAGCGAGCTCGTGAAAGACGAGAAGCTCAAGACATTCCTGCTCCTGAAGGAGTGGGAGGAGGCTGTTCAGCCCTGACCATGCATCTGCGTATGGTCAGGTGGCCACAGAAGTTCCGGCCTCACCTGCCGGAGAAGTTCTACGGGACCGTTAATCCTGTCGAATTTCTTCAGATTTACTCCACTGCTATCTTGGTAGCTGGAGGAAATGAGGCCGTAATGACCAATTATTTCTCAGTGGCTTTAACTGGGACCGCCAGGTCCTAGTTTATGAGCCTTCCACCCAACTCCATCAGCAGTTGGGAGGAGTTGTGCCGGCAGTTCACCGCCAACTTCGGGAGTTCTTACACCTGACCAGGAACCGAACTGGACCTTTTTGCAGTTGTGCAAAAAGGAGGAGAATCCCTGCGATCATTCATCCAGAGATTCTCTCAGGTACGAAACACTATCCCTTCTATCTCTAGCGCCTCTGTCATCGTGGCATTTAGACAGGGAGTGCGGGATAAGAAGATGCTAGAGAAACTGGCGATCAAGGAGATTACCAGTGTCACGAAACTCTTCAGCTTGGCTGACAAATGGCCAGAGCTGCGGAGGGCCGTGAAATGCACTCCAAACCAACTCCGGAGGATCATAAGAAATCCTCCAAAGGAGAAGCCGCTACCTCCGGGAGTGGCAAGAAGAAGAAAAAGACCAACGGCAAGAAGAAGCCATCGACCGGTGCATCCAATGCTGCAGCTGCTGCAGCTCCGGGTGGCCGGGGGCCACGCCCCGAGAAGCAACCTCGACCGTCTTCTGAAGACGATGGCAAACCCAAGGTGTGGTGTCCAATTCACAAAACGGACAGCCACAATTTGGAAGACTGCCGGGAGGTCCAAAACCTTGCTGAGCGCTACAACAAGCGCCGGGAAGAAGCTCCTTTCCGACAGAGGGAAGGAAAACAAAAAGTTGACGAAGCTCCGGCTGAAGAGGAGTTAGGTTTTCAGGATCCCAAAAAGGTCCTGAAGGCCGTCTACACCTTCGTCGATGACGATTCCGACGTCTCTGACAACGAGCGTCGGAAGACCATGAACACCATTTTTGGTGGATCATGGGACATCACCTCCCGCCGCGTCATCAAGACTATGCGTCGGGACATGGCTGCTGTAGCTCCTATAGCCAAGGTGGAGCCTCATCGGAAGTGGATGGACACAACCATCACTTTTGATGCTTCGGACTGCCCTTGAAGCATGGTTGGAGCAGGTCAGCTACCTTTGATGGTATCTCCTACCATCAATAACATCCAGCTCCACCATGTCATTGTAGACGGAGGTTCGGGGCTCAACCTCATAAGCTTCGAAGCTTTTACCAAGCTTAAGCTCCGACCTTCGGATCTCCACCCCTCCCGACCTTTCTCCGGAGTAGGTCCGGGAGCCATTACCCCACTCGGAGCTATTAACCTCCCCGTTACCTTCGGGACCCGGGAGAAGTATCGCATCGAGAAGTTGGTCTTTGACGTTGCTCAGATCAACTTACCCTTCAATGCCATCTTGGGTAGGCCTACCTTGTACAAATTCATGGCAGCCGCTCATTATGGTTACCTGGTGCTAAAGATGCCAACACCAGTAGTCGTTCTCCGGATCCGCGGAGATCGTACTGCCAGAGTAACTGCTCTAGAAGAACTCCATGCACTTACTATGTTGCAAGAGGAGGACTACAGGCAAGAGCAAGCTCCAAAACCCCCGAGCATTCATCAGCGAGGCTCGACTTCTGCACCTCGTGTGCAGCCAAGCGGCGACACCGACATTCCCGTCAAAGTCGTCCAAATCGGTTCCAATGCCGCTCAGACCACCCGTATATCGGGGGGATTGAGCGACAAATAGGAACTCACGCTCATCACTTTCTTCCGGGCTAATGTCGACGTGTTTGCCTGGCAACCGTCACAAATGTCTGGGATCCCCAGGGAAGTGATTGAGCACAATTTGAAGATCTACTCCGACGCCCGGCCTGTGCATCAGAAGCCTCGGAAGCAATCCGTAGAGCGATAGAACTTCATCCGACAAGAAGTGAAGAAGTTGCTTGAAGCTGGATTCATCCGAGAAGTCTTCCATCCAAAATGGCTGGCAAACCCAGTCGTTGTGCCCAAGGCCGGTGGGAAGCTTCGGATGTGTATCGACTACACAACACTAAATAAGGCATGTCCAAAAGATCCATTCCCACTACCTAGAATAGATCAGATAGTGGATTCCACCTCCGGGTGTGAATTACTGTGTTTCCTAGACGCATATTCTGGGTATCATCAAATCAGAATGTCTAGGGAAGATGAAGAGCATACCACTTTCATCACAGTAGATGGATTGTACTGTTACACAGCCATGCCATTTGGTCTCAGAAACGCAGCTTCAACCTTTGTACGAGCTATGTACAAAACCTTTGAAGAACTCATTAGAGACATAGTGGAAGTGTACGTCGATGACATCGTGGTCAAGGTCAAGAACAAGGAGTCACTCCTTGACACCTTGCAGGCTGTCTTTGATAAGCTGCGGGTCACTCGCACAAAGCTAAACCCAGACAAGTGTGTCTTCGGGGTTAGCGCCGGAAAACTTCTTGGTTTCCTGGTAAGTCACCGGGGCATAGAAGCTAATCCGGCGAAGATCAAAGCCATTGAAGACATGCGACCACCAGCTCGCATCAAAGATGTCCAAAAGCTAACTGGATGTCTAGGAGCCCTCAGCCGGTTCATTTCAAGACTGGCGGAACGGGCACTACCCTTCTTCAAGTTATTGAGGAAATCCGGACCATTCCAATGGTCTGAAGAAGCAGAAAAGGCATTCCAGGAGCTAAAACAGTTCCTCACCACCTTACTAATTCTGGTAGCTCCGAACCCTGGTGAACCTTTGCTGCTTTACATTTCAGCCACTGATGAAGTCGTCAGTATGGTCTTGGTCGCGGAGAGACCAGAACTACCCCATACTCAGGAATCCAGACCCCTTCGGGAGGGTCCGGAGGATCCCGAAAGCAAGTCTGGGTCCCAGCTCCTAGACTTGAACACATAAGAAGTCACTTCGGAAGACCTAGACCCCCCCGGGAAGGTCCAGGTCACTTCTGAAGAAGCTCCGGGTTCCTCCAGCCAGGACTCGGAGGTCCCCGAAGAAAATCCGGATCCCTCCGGGAGGATCCGAGTCAGTGAAGAGGAAGCTCTGAGCCCCTCCGAGAGGGTCCAGACCGTTCAGCGCCCAGTGTACTTCATCAGCGAAGTATTACATGATGCCAATACTCGATACCTAGAGGTGCATAAGCTGCTCTATGCTGTTCTTATTGCCTCCAGGAAGCTTCGCCATTACTTCCAAGCTCACAAAATCTCAGTGGTGACCTCTTACCCACTTCGAGCAATCTTGCATAATCCCAACTCAACTGGGAATATTGCAAAGTGGGCATCGGAATTGGCTGAATTCGATCTCGAATTCATTTCAAGGCAAGCAATCAAGAGTCAAGCATTGGCAGATTTCGTGGCTGAATGGACCCCCTCTCCATCAAACCCTGGGGGCCCCAGCGAGCAGAAGCTGGAACACAAGGCTCCGGTCTTCACCGAGCCTCACTGGACCCTCTACTTTGACGGCTCCATGCAAAAGCAGGGAGCCGGAGCTGGAATCCTTCTCCTCGCACCAACCGGAGAGAAGGTAAAATACATGGTCCACCTTGACTTCAAGGCGACCAACAACATGGCGGAATATGAAGCACTCATCTACGGACTAAGGGTGGCACTGTCATACGGTGTCAAGCAACTGCTGGTCAAGGGAGATTCACAGCTCATCATTAAGAAAGTGAAGGGTGAATGCTCCTGCAACAATCTCCAGCTAGCTGCTTACCTCCTTGAAGTCCAGAGGCTTCAGAAGGACTTCGAAGTCCTAGATCTCCACCATGTCCAGCATGCCCACAACGCTGAAGCTGACGAACTCTCGACGAAAGCGTCAACCGGAGCTCCGGCTCCTGACGGAACTTTTGTCCGGAGGTTGTCAAAACCCACAGCTCAGCCTGCCGAACTGAGCGAAGGGGGCGAGATCAGCATCCCGAAGCTGACGGTCCCGATGGCCCTATTACCATGGCAGCCATCAAGGGTCTTAAGTGCTGTCGGAAGCTCCGAGCAACCCAACACGCAAGACTCAAATGCTCAAGTTAGTTCCAATGCATGGATCTCGGAGATCCGGAACTACTTGAAAGACAACATCCTTCCTGAATATGATGTATCCGCTGAGCGGGTAGTCAGATTGGCTAAAAGATACACGTTGGTAGAAGGGGATCTCTATCGGCGCGGTGCCAATGGCATCCTAATGCGGTGCATTACAAGGGAAGAAGGCTGCGAGCTCCTCGCAGAAATCCATGGAGGCGAGTGTGGGAACCACGCGTCTTCCCGCACGCTGGTTGGTAAAGCCTTCCGGCATGGCTTCTACTAGCTTACAGCACTCCAGGATGCAACTGAGCTGGTGAAGAAATGCGAAGCATGCCAATTTCATGCAAAGCAAATCCACACACAGGCTCAACCCCTACAAATGATACCTCCTACATGGCCCTTCGCTGTGTGGGGGATGGACATCTTGGGACCTTTCCCAAGAGCCGTCAGAGGTTACAAGTTCCTGTATGTTGCCATTGACAAGTTCACCAAGTGGCCGGAAGCAACTCCAGTTGTGACAATCAACAAGCAATCTGCTATCAACTTTTTGCAGTCCATTGTATGCAGATTTGGAGTTCCGAATAAAATCATCACTGATAATGGGACCCAATTCACAAGCTCTGCATTTCAAGGATATTGTGAAGACCTCGGCATTCAAGTTTGCTACGCCTCCGTAGCTCACCCAGCAAGCAATGGCCAAGCCGAGAGAGCAAATGCTGAAATCCTTAAAGGACTCAAAACGCACACCTATGAGCGTTTGAAAAAACATGGAGCCAACTGGATTGAAGAGCTTACGCCCACTTTATGGGCCAACAGGACATCTCCAAACCGGTCAACTGGAGAGACACCCTTCTTCCTGGTGTATGGAGCTGAAGCAATCCTTCCTCCGGAAATCACCTTGGGGTCACTCCGGGTCCGGACCTTCGACGAAGCCACGCAGAACCAGCTCCGGCGTGAAGACCTAGACCTCCTTGAGGAGGGAAGGTGCCAAGCAACTGTTCGTAATGCCCGATACCACCAAGCCCTTTGGCGCTATCATCAGCGGCATGTACACAACCGACAGCTCGAGGAAGGCGATCTGGTGCTATGGAGAATACAATCCAGAGAAGGGTTAAATAAACTCTCCCCCAGTAGGGAGGGACCCTTCCGAGTGATTAAAGTATCCCATCCCCGAATCGTTCGCTTGGCTACCGAGGATGGGACACCTCTCCCAAATCCTTGGAACATCGAGCACCTCCGTAAGTTCTACACTTAATATCACGGAGGTGAGTCTGTAGTAACTTGAGGAGTATGTTATAGAGTCATTGTACAGAGTCGGGTAGTTCCTCCAGGAGAACAGCCGGACCTTCCCCGGAAGGTCCGCAAAGTTCATGCAACACTTGTCACAGTCTCAGAACTAAAAGTGTGACTAGCTACCCTGGGTCAAACGAGAAATTAAACACGCTTAGCCTGGTTCTGTACCCTAAGAGTGTACTTGTTGCCCCTGTACCCGGAACCTATAATGAAAGACATCTTCAGGTGAAACAGACTCCATGTGCATTTATTTTGTACAGGCTCAACATTTTTTATTTTTCTCTTTCTTGTTTATAACAAAGTTGTGCAATTCTTAAGAAATTTTAGTTCGACCAGTTCATGTACAATTCGAGCTGTATTGTCAATTCTTTCGGATCCAAATATTGTTCATGGCTCACTCGCCTGAATGCCGCCAAGCCAACTTAGGGCCGAAGTGTGCTATCGACTTAGCCTGGTCAAGCACCCTAAGTACGCCACTCTACCTACAAACCGGCAGGCCGAAGTAAGGCGGGTCCAAGTACAATTGGATATGGAAGAAAAGACAACGCATTCGGTTGTATTCAGAATCGCGTTTGACCTAAAATTTTCTTGAGAATCGTAAGCCGCGGAAAAGTTATAGACAAGAAACGAATTTTACTATTTTTCTTGGCTTCAGTGTGTAGGAAAAGTAAAGAATCCACGTTGATGGAGAAAAGCCGGAGCTAACAAAGCTCCGACTCCCCCTAGGTGGCTTGTAATAGATGTTAAACATTGAAAATGAGCATCACCGGAGCAACCAAGCTCCGGTAAAGCTAGGGGGGCCAGCCGTCGACGTAAAACAAAAGATGGTGAGAAGACCCCACAAGTGGAGTCTGCTGCCGACAAGCTATGCGTTGGCAAAGGTCACTGCCGGAGCTACTAAGCTCCGACACCCCGGAGGGCTAACTATTGATGCTCTATGCGTTGATAGGGACTATTGCCGGAGCTACTAAGCTCTGACGGTAGTCAATTTGACCTCAGGGGTCCTTCACTATCGAAGACTTTGGACCTACACTCTACAAGTTCGAAGCAAATGAGTCTTCAACAAAACACAATATCCTCTTGGTACATGTTCACAATCAAATTGTGTACATCTACCACGGGGCCAAGTGAAGACAAAAGTGTTGAAGACAAAAAGTGAAATTCACAAAAATTTGGGGATTTCATTCATCTGGAGACAAGGGATTACGAAATTGAGGAAGAAAAAGAGAGAATACAAGTGAGAGCTACGGAGATGGTCCTAGACCCTATGGAAGAACCGGGCGACCTTCTGGGCAACCTCTGACACATTGGCTCGGACAGCTTCACCTTCTCCTTCAACGGGACCTTCAAGCACCGGGTCGAGAGGAAATTGGGGATTCCGACTGGAGTAGCACGTTAGCACATACTCTACGATGTTCTTCGCCAGGGATTGCCCCTCAACCTCCAATTGGTCCACGATGACGCCGCCCACCTTGGAGAGTTTGCTACCTGCTGAGCTCAATGCCTGCAACGCTAGATCCGGCTCCGGCTTGGATCATCCGGACGCACGAGACTGAAGCCCATCGGTGTCAGCGCGTCGTTGCCCTTGCCCAGGAACTCCCAAATCTGTAGGGAGTTCGCAGTCCTCAAGCCCTTCAATTCTTCCAAGGATCTTCTGGCCGCCACCAGTTCAGAATTCTCGCGAGCGAGGCGCTCAACTTCTTTAGCGTTTTGCTGAATCTTTTCAGCAACTCGCTTCTCGAGTTTTCCGAGCTCCTCCTCTCGGAGGTGGATCTTGTTCTGGCGGTCAACTAGGTCTTTCTCCCTGCCCCTTACTTTCTTCTCCCTGGCTGCAAGGGCACACTCTTGCTCGTAGAGTTTCTGCCCTCGCACCCAGGCCTTCTCCTCCTCCTCAGTGCAGCGCTCTTCCAATTTCTTGGCGCGCTCTTCGAGGCCCTTGTCGGCCAGAGCCACCTTTTCGGTGAGCTCCTCCTCCCTCCTCAGGACGTCATCCCGCAACTCTAGGAGTTTCTGCTCTTCATCTTTGAGCCGTTTCTCCCTCTCCCCAAGTGCCTCCCGGCACTTTATGAGAGTAGTGTTAATGGCCTCAAGCCTTTCTCGGCGTTCATCGGCCGCACTGTTAGCTGCTTTGGTCTGCTCATAAATCTCCCGGGATTGAGCGTCGAGGGCACAAGTCATACTCTCCCTATCATCCAATAATTTTCCCCAGTATTCCAGGCGGACCTTCTCCCGCTTGATCCACTCTTTGTCATCTGCTAGCCTCGACTGCGCTAGCTTGGTCTCGAAGTAGAGCCGGTTACACCACCGCCTAAGGGTTTGGCGCTCCTCTTCAAGAGCCTTGCTGTCGTGGAAGAAGGTCAGTTGAACTTGACGCAGACTAGAACAGGCGTTGTCAATAGACAATGACAACGGGATAGGTTCCGGACCTGATGGGGTGTCCTCTGCTGGTTCCAGCAGGTTTTCAGATACAAAAATTGGGTCTCACTCCACAAGAGTGGTCCCTTGGGTCTCCATGGCACTAGGGCCGTCCTTCGGGATGGCCTTAGTCGCCATCGAGGAGGGTCCAGCTGATGCAGCTCCGACCTCCGGAAGTGGTTCCGAAGGCCCCACCGCCAGGTCTTCATCTGCCCCCTCAGGCGGGGGGCCAACAACCTCTTCTGGGCACTCCGGCTCAGCAGCGGGAACCTCCGGTGTCGCCATCCCCGGAGCAGGGGTTGCTTCTAGCTCCGGCCTGGGCACCTCCTCTACTGGGGGCTCGAGCGCCGACGCTTCTGCAACAACCGGCTCGGGAGCCGGAAGGTCTTCAACATCAACCGGCCCTGCGGCGGGAGCTTCAACAACAATCGGCTCTGCGGCCGGTGCTTCAGAGGTATCCGACCCAACCGCCGGGACTTCCTCAACATTCAGCGCGCACCCCGGGACTTCAACTACCTCCGGCTCAACCGCCGGGGCTTCGACAATTTCCGGCTCTGGGGGCGGAATTACTGCTTCCTCCGACTCAACAGCCGGAGCTTCCATCATCTCTGCACCAGGACCCGAAGCTTCAACCTCCGGAGCATGTGCCACTGGCGCATCTTCTCTCCCGCGGTCCGGCGCTACCACGTGAGTCTCTGGGGATGAGTCGAGGTCCATGACCACGACAGCTGGCGTCGGAGCTGTCGCAGCTTCAGCCACCACTTGGGGCGGCACTGGGACAGGAGCAGAAGCTTCCGCCCTCACAGCTTCAGCTGCTGTGGCTGAGGGTGGAGCCTCACTCCTCTTCTTGGGAACGCTACAGATGATGGATGAAGAAACTTAAAAAACAATTACTACAACAAAACAACTATCTGAGGTAAAGATTAAAAATTACCTCGGGAGGCTTCCGCACCAGCTTGCACGGAACCTCTTTCCCGGGCGTTCTGGGCTGAGCATAGCCGCTGCTGGCGTGGAAGCTCCGGAAGGCCCCCCCGGAACTCGTTGCAGCCACGGGCATTTCCCTAGTCGAGGCCCCCCTCGATCGGGAAGAACCTCCGGACCTAGAGGCCTCAACAGGCCCTGGTGCTGGAGTCACATGCCCGGAGCTAGCACCCCGGGAGGACGCCGCTGCGGGTACTGTCGCCGCGGTTGTAGAAGACCTACCCCTCCAGGGAGAAGGAGCTGATGCAGAGGTGGCAGGACTGACGGACCTTCTGTCGGCATGCTGCAGCTTCCTCTTCCGGCTCAAGGGTTCGTCCGCCGGCTCCTTGCCCTTGCCGACGACCTCGACCCTTGGCTTTGGGGCAGGGTCGGAGCCACCTTCGGAAGCCCCAGTGATCACCACCCTGGAGGTCGATCTTCTCTCGATGACACCAAGGACATCAAGCACGGGCATCTTCCTGTGACACCCGGTTCCGAATATGAACCAAGCGTAACGCATATGTGTGCCCAGGATGTTCAACACACATACACGAATGATTCACAAATGACAAAAAAAATTTAACCACGTCTTAACTAATAAATAAGTACTTTATTACAATAATCCAATAGTTCACGAATAATATAACTCTAAATAATTGCAGCGGAAAATAAACTAAACAGCACGACTCCAATCCACAGGCAATTGACGGCGGTACGCAACCTAGTACTCCTCGTGATCCTCAGGGTACTCCCAATTGTCTCCAGTAGCTGTTGGGGGGGGGGGGGATTGCAAGAGTGAGTACATGTCGTACTCAGCAAGTGTGGAAAGTATGACATGTGGCCAATTCAAATGACGACAATAATAATGGCTAAGTGCTGAAAAGTACAGTAAAACATTTGAAAAGCACTATACTATGTCTATGTGAAATAAATCCCATCATATTAACAAAGTATAAACAATATCCAATTATTACTAACATTACCATTATCCATGTCCATAGTGCATAAACCATAACTATTACCAAACCATAACCATCCATAACCATCCCAAATCCCAATTTCCAACTCTAATCATGTAGGTCATCCAGGCGCTCATAACCGGGAGCACGGCTATCATGATAGTTTTTTAAACACTCTGCAGAGGTTGTACCACTTTACCCACATGTTTGTGATTTTATCACCTTTCGATGACTAAGGAACCTCCATTGTGCCATCTCACACTTCCGTAGGTGTGTGGCCAAGAGATCACAAAATAGCCTTTCAAAAGGGACTACTAGTATGTACGGGCCCACTAAGGTTTCACCGGCAGGCTTGAACCTCTATTCTCCCACCCACGGGTCCCCTCGTGTTCCATGCGGATCCCAGGGCAGTCCTCCTCGACTCCCATTCCCCGCGCCATCCAATGGTCCATACAATACTAGCAGCGCTCCTAATTATTCAGCTACGCCGCACCCATACTTGGCCTTGTGGTGGCACTGTTGACCTGGCATATTCTCGCATGAACCGGTCCTTAGATCTAAGGCAAGCAAACCACCATAACGACCAACCCATCCACATAACCATGCTTGCTTAGATCACCCATCGTATTGACCAGTTCACATTAACCAGAATATCATTGATGCATAATTAAATGTGTAGTGTTGTTTACCATCCCAATTAATTAAGCGAAGCGATAAGGTAAAAACCCTTCCCGACTCTCTACCATAATTCCAGGTGACAAGGGTGGTCAAACAAAACTAGTAAACTTCCTACCATAGGGTTCCCATCAATTTGACACAAGCATGCAAGTTCGCAAACAAAACATTTAATTTAAAATAGGATCAATATGCTTCAAGGACACTTGCCTTGCTCCGGCGGATGGGGTTGCTCAAGCGCTTCGAAGTCTTGGTTTTGGAAATCCTCGTATGCGGCCTCTTGAGCACGTTCCTCTACGCGTGATCATACATACAAGAAAACATATACAATTCAACATAATGCACACAAAATAATCAACATGCAATGTCATGCATGCATGCACAGTTTAATAATTAATTTACTACGGTCGTTTAATAATTAGATGCGACTAGTTCATACGTGTTCATATGGGTTTACGGGGATTTTAGGGCGGATTAATGCTGCTGAAAATAAAATCATGGTGCAACTAAATTTAATTTACGCCTACTAGATTCAATACGGTCGCAAAAATTCGCATCGGGAACGAACCCTACCGTAGATCTGACGGCGTGACGGTCGCGGAATAAATGCGACGCGTTGACGAAATAGATGGTGCAGCAGTCCTTCGGCGGCACGACGACGGCGGCGCGATGTCGGCGACGATCTCCGGCGAACGGTGGTGTCCTCCTCTTTTTCTCCCTCTTCTTCCCCTTCTTTTTCTCTTTTTTTCTTCCCTGGGCGCCTCTGTTTTCTCTGTTCCCGTCAGCTGCTTCCGGCGGCTTTTCCTCCTCTGCTGGCGGCTGCTGGTTCGTGGGGAAAAAGCCTAGGCCTGGGTCCTATTTATAGGGGCGGCGCTAGGGTACGGCCTTGGTACCGACTCGGTACGGGGCGGGATTCGCGGCAGGGGAGTCGGACGCGGGAGGGAGTCCAGCGGGAGCGGGAGTATCGGGGTGGGACGTTACAGCGCGGGAAGGGAGGCGGGACGGCGCGGGAGACCGCGGAGACCGGGGCGAGGCCCGAGCGCCTCGGGCGGCACGCGGCCGAGGGGGCAGGCGGGCGGCGCGGTCAGGGGGGGCGGGGCCCGGCGCAGCGCTGCGCTGCAGAGCAGCGGCAGGCGGCGCGGGTCAGGGGGCGGGCAGCGGTGGGGCCCCCGGGGCGCTGCGGCGCGCGCGGTCAGGCGGCGGGCGCGCTCGCTCGGGCGACGCGCCTCGGCGCGCGGTGCGGAGCGGGGCCGGCTCGGCCGGCTGGGCCGCTGGCCTGGCCGCCGGGCGGCTCCTTTTTCCCTTTTTTTTCTTTTTTTTATTGTAATTTATTATATATATATTTATATATATATATAAATCATTGTATTTATTATTTATTATTTATTATTTTTATAACATATATAATTAATATTATTTTTTATTATTATTTTCTTTTTCTACTTTTATATATTGCTATATATATTATTTATATATTTATATATATTTTTACTATTATTTTATATCTATTTCCTATTACAAGTTTTAGCCTATAATTATTGTTTTCTTTTCTTCCTTTGCCACACGTATTTGTATACACATATGTTTTATTATTTTTCTTTTATTCTACTAGTGTTTAATGCATGACCATGTATGCAATGCATGATGCGAAAATTTGAGGGTGTTACACTTCCGCTGGAGCTCCCTGCTGAACTCTACTTCCACGTTCAGAGGGAGAAAAGCTGATGGCGGAGTCAAGTCGTCACCCGCGACGTCGATGCCGTGCTGGAACTTCTTGAGATGAAACTCCAAGGTTGTCCCCGCCATGTTGGACTTCAGCCCGGTCTCGACCCGATCATCATCCATCACACTGTTGAGGGCCCAAGCGAGTTTTTCTCTCCTCTTCAGTGGTGCCCACCTGTTGACCAGGAAGTTGCAAAACACCGCCTGAGGAGTTAATCCTCCCTCCATGCACTGGCGGATCCTGGTCAGAGCAGGGTTGAAGGCTTCCGCCAGCACCGGAGCTTCACTCCAGACTGTCGTGTCGATGTTGGGGAGGCCTTCGGGCAGCTCCAGCCTCTCGTGCTCCTCCACCTGGATGACTATCCAGTCCTTCTTCCAATCATCCCATTTCCCAAAGGGAAACGACCGGAGGTACTTGAAAGGGCACTTCTTGCGCTTCACGAAGTAGTAGAAGCCAAGGTACTCATTGCTCCTACTGGTGGTATGGACGGTGAAGAAGGTCCGGAAGAGTTCAATGCGGGGGGGGGGGGGGGGGGGGATGCCCACCCACATCTCACAGAAGTGGACGAAGATAGACACAAGAAGAATGGAGTGGGGGCCAAGGTGGTACAGCTGCAGACCATAGAAGTCTAGCAGCATCAAGAAAAAGGAGGAAAAAGGTGGGATCAACCCCACCATAGCGTACGAGGAGAAGTACACCATTTCGCCGGCGTGCTCCTTCTCAAACGGGAGCTCTCCCCCGGCACGGACCGAGCGGTTGAAGAAGTCTGAGGACCATCCCATGAGGGCCCGGACCTTCTTCAGGTCACCGTCGGTCTTCAAACGACTCTCGCGGAGACCCAACTCCATCACATCACAGCAAGGCAGGAGAGGAAGAGCAAGCACAAGTTGGGAGTTTGAGCGCAAGATCTCATGAGAGGTGTAAAGAACCCCAAACGGTGCGCGCTTTCCTTCTTAAGTAAGCCCTTGCGACGCTTGGATGGAAACCGCAAGGAAGTTGAAGATACTACTCAAAAATTCCACCCAGCCGATGACAAGAGGGTCCAGGACCACCCCGACGATCAAGTCGAGGTTCTTACCCAGGCGAACGGTTGTCATCATGAGGCGGGAAGCCCGAAGGCGGTGGCCTGACAAGGCGCGCGAAACCAATATGATTTTTGTATCGGGAACCGGCGACCTTCAATTGCGTGAGATCCGCACGCCAAAGATCTCACCTGCCGCACACGGGATACGCCACGCGGCGAGGTTTTAACTCCAAACCATCGCCAATGGCACATCTGAAGACCTTTGAAGACTCAGTTCAAAAGTCGAAAGATGGACCCACCTCCGGCGGAATGACTTCACCCAAGGGGCCTTCCCCAGAGGTGGGCCCAGGGGGCCACTATCGGTACCCTGGGTACCATATACGCCTTGAGATTGCAAAGATCTCAAGGGAAAGTCATCTACTTGATTTGAAGACCTTCGGAGGCCCACATGTCAGACATGTCCGAACCCGCTTCTCCAACATGGTTAGTCCCAGGGTCGCCACGTGTACTATAAAACCGGAGCTACCGCCCGCAAGGGGGAAGCTCCAGGCTATGTACCGAAATGGCACCCCGGACCTAACCCCAGACCGAGGGAAGCTCCGGTGCTGACACGTGTCGGGTAACACCGGAGCCATCTGTTCCCCACAGTGCGCTCCGACGCTACCACGTGTCCAACCGTCAGATCTTCAGCCTCTAACCTTCGGAAGACTCCACAACGGCTCCGGATCTTCAAAGGGGAATCAAGGACTTCAAGACCCGATCAAGTGTAATTAATACTATATTAATGACACACGATCGGACGACCTTAATTACCAGTAGCGGTGCTATCAAATCCCATAACTCGGTCATTAAGGGCAATTAAACGTGTTGAATGTGTATCAATATCAATAACCGTCGGGGCCACATGTCGGGCCAGGCTAACTTGTAAGGGCCTGCCCTTGTACTATAAAAGGACAGGCCGACGATATATAGGACAGGGGCTACACAGACTCTCTACACGCCCTACACACTCGAACACATACTAGACAGACGCTCTAGACATACATCCAATACAACATCAACTCACCCCGTGGAGTAGGGTATTACGCTCAGGCAGCCCGAACGACGTAAATCTTCGTGTCCCTTGTGTCATTTGACATCTCACCTTCTTGAATATCCACGCGCCCATACCGAACCTCGAACTCCTCTAACACTTTAGTAGTGTCGGGAGATCTGCCGGATCAAAACCACCGACAGCGGCAAATGAGATCTTTGGCGTGCGGATCTCACGCAATTGAAGGTCGCCTATTCCCGATACGAAAATCATATCGGTTACGCGCGCCTTGTCAGGCCGCCGCCTTCGGGCTTCCCACCTCATGATGACAACCGTTCGCCTGGGTAAGAATCTCGACTTGATCATCGGGGTGGTACCGGGCCCTCTTGTCATCGGCTGGGTGGAATTTTTGAGTAGTATCTTCGACTTCCTTGCGGTTTCCATCCAAGCGTTGCGAGGGCTTACTTAAGGAGGAAAGCGCACACCGTCTGGAGTTCTTTACGCCTCTCATATGATCTTGCGCTCAAACTCCCAACTTGTGCTCGCTTTTCCTCTCTTGCCTTGCTTTGCTGCAATGGAGTTGGGTCTCCGCGAGAGTCGTTTGAAGACCGAAGGTGACTTGAAGAAGGTCCGAGCCCTCATGGGATGGTCCCCGTACTTCTTCAACCGTCTGGTCCGCGCCGGAAGAGATCTCCCATTCGAGAAGGAGCACGCCAGCGAGATGGTGTACTTCTCTTCGTACGCCATGGTGGGGTTGATCCCACCTTTTTCCTCCTTTTTCTTGATGCTGCTAGACTTTTATGGTCTGCAGCTATACCACCTTGGCCCCCACTCCACTCTTCTTGTGTCTATCTTCGTCCACTTCTGTGAAATGTGGGTGGGCATTCTTCACCGTCCATACCACTGGTAGGAGTAATGAGTATCTTGGCTTCTATTACTTCGTGAAGCGCAAGAAGTGCCCATCAAGTACCTCCGGTCGTTTCCCTCTGGGAAGTGGGATGATTGGAAGAAGGACTGGATAGTCATCCGAGTGGAGGAGCACGAGAAGCTGGAGCTGCCCGAAGGCCTCCCCAACATCGACACTGCAGTCTGGAGTGAAGCTCTGGTGCTATCGGATGCCTTCAACCCTGCTCTAACCAGGATCCGCTAGTGCGTGGAGGGAGGATTAAATCCTCAGGTGGTATTTTGCAACTTCCTTGTCAACAGGTGGGCACCACTGAAGAGGAGAGAAAAACTCACTTGGGCCCTCAACAGCGTGATGGACGACGACCGGGTCGAGACCGGACTGATGTCCAACGTGGTGGGGGCAACCTTGGAGTTACATCTCAAAAAGTTCCAGCACGGCATCGACGTTGTAGGAGATGACTTGACCCTGCCATCAGCCTTTCTCCCTCTGAACGTGGAAGTAGAGTTCAGCAGGGAGCTCCGACGGACGATGCCGGTGCTTGATGACCTTGGTGTCGTCGAGAGAAGATCGACCTCCAGGGTGGTGATCCCTGGGGCTTCCAAAGGTGGTTCCAACCCTGCACCGAAGCCAAGGATCGAAGTCGTCGGCAAGGGCAAGGAACCGGTGGACGAACCCTTGAGCCAAAAGAGGAAACTGCAGCATACCGATGGAAGGTCCGTCAGGCCTGCAACCTCTGCATCAGCTCCTTCTCCCCGGAGGGGGAGGTCTTCTACAACTGCGACGACTGTACCCGCAACGGCGTCTTCTCGGGGTGCTAGCTCCGGGCACGCGACTCCATCACCAGGGCCAGTTGAGGCCTCTAGGTCCGGAGGTCCTTCCCGGTCGAGGAGGGCCTCGACTAAGGAAGTGCCCGTGACTGCAACGAGTTTCGGGGGGGGGGGGGGGGGGGGTCTTCTGGAGCTTCCACGCCGGTGGCGGCTATGGTCAGCCCAGAACGCCCGGGAAAGAGGTTCCGCGCAAGCTGGTGCGGAAGCCTCCCGAGGTAATTTTTAATCTTTACCTCAGATAGTTGTTTTTTTGTAGTAACTATTTTTTAAATTTCTTCATCCTTCATCTGCAGCGTTCCCAAGAAGAGGAGTGAGGCTCCACCCTCAGCCACAGCAACAGAAGTTGTGAGGGCGGAAGCCTCTGCTCCTGTCCTGGTGCCGCCCCAAGTGGTGGCTGAAGCTGCGGCAGCTCTGACGCCAGCTGTCGTGGTCATGGACCTCGACTCATCCCCCGAGACTCCCATGGTAGCGCCGGACCATGAGAGAGAAGATGCGCTAGCGGCACCTGCCCCGGAGGTTGAAGCTCCAGGTTTAGGTGCTGAGATGATGGAAGCTTTGGCCGTTGAGCCGGAGGAAGCAATAATTCCGGCCCCAGAGCCGGAAATTGTCAAAGCCTCGGCGGTTGAGCCAGAGGTAATTGAAGTCCCGGCGTGCGCGCCGGATGTTGAGGAAGTCCCAGCGGTTGGGCCGGGTACCTCTGAAGCACCGGCCGTAGAGTCGGTCGTTGCTAGAGCTCCGGTCGCAGGGCCAGTTGGTGTTGAAGACCTTACGGCTCCCGAGCTGGTTGCCGTTGAAGCTCCGGCCACAGGGTCGGCTGTTGTTGAAGATCTTCCGGCGCCTGAGCCGGTTGTTGCGAAGGCGTCAGCGCTCGAGCCCCCAGTAGAGGAGGTGCCCAGGCCGGAGCCAGAAGCAGTTCCTGCTCCGGGAGTGACGACGCCGGAGGTACCCGCGGCTGAGCCGGAGTTGTCTGATGAAGTCGCTGGCCCCCTGACCGAGGGGACAAACGAAGATCTGGCGGCTGGTCCTTCGGAACCACTTCCGGAGGTCGGAACTTCATCAGCGGGACCCTCCTTGATGGCGATTGAGGCCATCCTGGAGGACGGCCCTGGTGCCGTGGAGGCTCAGGGGACCACTCTTGTGGAGTGGGACCCAATTTTTGTAACTGAAAACCCGCTAGAACCAGCGGCGGAGACCCCAGCAGGTCCGGATCCTATCCCGTTGCCATTGTCTATTGACAACGGCTGCTCCAGTCTGCGTCAAGTTCAGCTGGCATTCTTCCACGACAACAAGGATCTTGAAGAGGAGCGCCAAACCCTTAGGAGGTGGCGTAATCGGCTCTACTTCGAGACCAAGCTGGCGCAGTAAAGGCTGGCAGATGACAAAGAGTGGATCAAGCAGGAGAAGGTCCGCCTAGAGTACTGGGGCAAGTTATTGGATGACAGGGAGAGCTTGACTCGCGCCCTCGACACTCAATCCCAGGCCATTTATGAGCAGACCAAAGCAGCTAATACTGCGGCTGATGAACGCCAAGAAAGGCTTAAGGCCATTAACACTACTCTCATCAAGCGCCGGGAGGCACTTGAGGAGAGGGAGAAGAGGCTCGAAGATGAAAAGCAGAAACTTCTAGAGCTGCGGGATGACGTCGTGAGGAGGGAGGAGGAGCTCACCGAAAAGGTGGCTCTGGCTAACAAGGGCCTCAAAGAGCGCGCCAAGAAATTGGAAGAGCGCTGCGCTGAGGAGGAGGAGCAGGCCTGGGTGTGAGGGCAGGAACTCTACGAGCAAGAGTGTGCCATCGCTGCTAGGGAGAAGAAAGTAAGGGGCACAGAGAAGGACCTGGTTGACCGACGGAACAAGATCTACCTCCGGGAGGAGGAGCTCGGAAAACTCGAGAAGCGAGTTGCTGAAAAGATTCAGCAAAACGCCAAAGAAGTTGAGCGCCACGCTCGCGAGAATTCTGAACTGGTGGCAGCCAAAAGATCCTTGGGAGAACTAAAGGGCTTGAGGGCTGCGGACTCCCTACAGGTTTGGGAGTTCCTGGGCAAGGCCAACGACGCGCTGACACCGATGGGCTTCAGTCCCGTGCGTCCGGATGATCCGGTGCCGGAGCCGGACCTGGCGTTGCAAGCGCTGAGCTCGGCGGTTAGCAAACTCTCCAAGGTGGGCGACGTCATCGCGGACCAGTTGGAGGTTGAGGGGCAATCCCTGGCGAAGAACGTTGCAGAGTATGTGCTGACGTGCTACACCAGCCGGAATCCCCAATTCCCTCTGGACCTGGTGGTTGAAGGTCCTGTCGAAGGAGAAGGTGATGCCGCCCGAGCCAATGTGTCAGAGGTTGCTCAGAAGGTCACCCAGTTCTTCCATAGGGTCTAGGACCATCTCCGTAGCTCCCACTTGTATTCTCTCTTTTTCTTCCTCAATTTTGTAATCCCTTGTCTCCAGATGAATGAAATCCCCAAATTTTTGTGAATTTCACTTTTTGTCTTCAACACTTTTGTCTTCACTTGGCCCCCTGGTAGATGTACACAATTTGATTGTGAACATGTACCAAGAGGATATTATGTTTTGTTGAAGACTCATTTGCTTCGAACTTGTAGAGTGTAGGTCCGAAGTCTTCGATAGTGAAGGCCCCCTGAGGTTGCTGGAGCTTAGAAGCTCCGGCATTGTCTATCGTCGGAGCTTAGTAGCTCTGGCAATAGTCCCTATCAATGCGTAGAGCATCGATAGTTAGTCCTCCGGGATGTCGGAGCTTAGTAGTTCCGGCAGTGTCCTTTACCAACGTGTAGTTTGTTGGTAGCAGACTCCGCTTGCGGGGTCTTCTCACCATCATTTATTTTGCGTCGACGGCTGGCCCCCCTAGCTTTACTGGAGCTTGGTTGCTCCAGTGATGCTCGTTTTCAATGTTTAACATTGATTACAAGCCACCTAGGGGAAGTCGAAGCTTAGTTAGCTCCGGCTTTTCTCCATTAACGTGGATTTTTTATTTTTCCTGCACACTGAAGCCAAGAAAAATAGTAAAATTCGTTCATTGCCTATAACTTTGTCGCGGCTTACGATTCCCAAGAGAGTTTTAGGTCAAACGCGATTCTGAATACAACCGAATGCGTTGTCTTTTCTTCCAGATCCAATTGTACTTGGACCCGCCTTACTTCAGCTTGCCGGGGTATAGGTAGAGTGGCGTACTTAGGGTGCTTGACCAGGCTAAGTCGATAGCACACTCCGGCCCTAGGTTGGCTCGTGGCATTCAGGCGTGTGGGCCATAAACAATATTTGAATCTAGAAGAATTGACAATACAACTCGAATCGTATATGAACCAGTCAAACTAAAATTTCTTAAGAATTGCACGTCTTTGTTACAGAAAATAAAAGAGAAAAATAAAAAATGTTGAGCCTGTACAAAATAAATGCACGTGGAGTCTGTTTCACATGAAGATGTCTCTCATTATAGGTCCGGGGTACAGGGGAAACAAGTACACTCTTAGGGTACGGAACCAGACTAAGCGTGTTTAATTTCTAGTTTGACCAAGGGTATCTAGCCACACTTTTAGTCCTGAGACTGCGACAAGTGTTGCATGAACTTTGCGGACCTTCCGGGAAAGGTCCGGCTCTTCTCCCGGAGGAACTACCCGACTATGTACAATGACTCTATAACATACACCTGAAGTTACTACAGACTCACCTCCGTGATATTAAGTGTAGAACTTACGGAGGTGCTCAATGTTCCAAGGATTTGGGAGAGGTGTCCCATCCTCGGTAGCCAAGCGAACGCTTCCGGGACGGGATACTTTAATCACTCGGAAGGGTCCCTCCCAGCTGGGGGAGAGTTTGTTTAACCCTTCTCTAGATTGTATTCTCCATAGCACCAGATCGCCTTCCTCGAGCTGTCGGTTGTGTACATGCCGCTGATGATAGCGCCGAAGGGCTTGGCGGTATCGGGCATTCCAAACAGCTGCTTGGCACCTTCCCTCCTCAAGGAGGTCTAGGTCTTCACACCGGAGCTGGTCCTGCGTGGCTTCGTCGAAGGTCCGGACCCGGAGTGACCCCAAGGTGATTTTCGGAGGAAGGATAGCTTCAGCTCCATACACCAGGAAGAAGAGTGTCTCTCCAGTTGACCGGTTTGGAGTTGTCCTGTTGGCCCATAAAGTGGGCGGAAGCTCTTCAATCCAGTTGGCTCCATGTTTTTTCAAGCGCTCATAGGTGCGCGTTTTGAGTCCTTTAAGAATTTCAGCATTTGCTCTCTCGGCTTGGCCGTTGCTTGCTGGGTGAGCTAAGGAGGCGTAGCAAACTTGAATGCCGAGGTCTTCGCAATATCCTTGAAATGCAGAGCTTGTGAATTGGGTCCCATTATCAGTGATGATTTTGTTTGGGACTCCAAATCTGCATACAATGGACTGCAAAAAGTTGATAGCAGATTGCTTGTTGATTGTCACAACTGGAGTTGCTTCCGGCCACTTGGTGAACTTGTCAATGGCAACGTACATGAACTTGTAACCTCCGACGGCTCTTGGGAAAGGTCCCAAGATGTCCATCCCCCACACAGCGAAGGGCCATGTTGGAGGTATCATTTGTAGGGGATGAGCCGGTGTGCGAATTTGCTTTGCATGAAATTGACATGCTTCGCATTTCTTCACGAGCTCAGTTGCATCCTGGAGTGCTGTAGGCCAGTAGAAGCCATGTCGAAAGGCTTTACCAACCAGCGTGCGGGAAGACGCGTGGTTCCCACACTCGCCTCCATGGATTTCTACGAGGAGCTCGCAGCCTTCTTCCCTTGTGATGCACCGCATTAGGATGCCATTGGCACCGCGCCGGTAGAGATCCCCTTCTACCAACATGTATCTTTTAGCCAATCTGACAACCCGGTCAGCGGATACATCATCGTCAGGAAGGATGTTGTCTTTCAAGTAGTTACGGATCTCTGAGATCCATGCATCGGAACTAACTTGAGCATTTGAGTCTTGCGTGCTGGGTTGCTCGGAGCTTCCGGAAGCACCTACGACCCTTGATGGCTGCCATGGTAACAGGGCAATCGGGACCGTCAGCTTCGGGATGCTGATCTCGCCCCCTTCGCTCAGTTCGGCAGGCTGAGCTGTGGGTTTTGACAACCTCCAGACAAAAGTTCCGTCAGGAGCCAGAGCTTCGGTTGACGCTTTCGTCGAGAGTTCGTCGGCTTCAGCATTGTGTGCACGCTGGACATGGTGGAGATCTAGGACTTCAAAGTCCTTCTGAAGCCTCTGGACTTCAAGGATGTAAGCAGCTAGCTGGAGATTGTTGCTGGAGCATTCACCCTTCACTTGCTTAATGATGAGCTGTGAATCTCCCTTGACCAGTAGTTGCTTGACACCGTATGACAGTGCCACCTTTAGTCCATAAATGAGTGCTTCATATTCCACCATGTTGTTGGTCGCCTTGAAGTCAAGGTGTACCATATATTTTACCTTCTCCCCGGTTGGTGCGAGGAGAAGGATTCCAGCTCCGACCCCCTGCTTTTGCATGGAGCCATCGAAGTAGAGGGTCCAGTGAGGCTCGGTGAAGACCGGAGCCTTGTGTTCTGGCTTCTGCTCGCTGGGGCCCCCAGGGTTTGATGGAGAGGGAGTCCATTCCGCCATGAAGTCTGCCAATGCTTGACTCTTGATTGCTTGCCTTGAAATGAATTCAAGATCGAATTTGGCCAATTCCGCTGCCCACTTTGCAATATTCCCAGTTGAGTTGGGATTATGCAAGATTGCTCGAAGTGGGTAAGAAGTACTTCACTAATGAAGTACATTGGGCGTTGGATGGTCCGAACTCTCCCGGAGGGGCCCGGAGCTTCCTCTTCATTGATCCGGATCCTCCCGGAGGGGTCCAGATTTTCTTCGGGGACTTCCGGTCCTTGCTGGAGGAACCCAGAGCTTCTTCAGAAGCGACCTGGACCCTCCCGGAGGGGTCTGGGTCTTCTGAAGTAACTTCTTGTGGATTCAAGTCTGGGAGCTGGGACCCAGACTCGCTTTGAGGAACCTCCAGACCCTCCTGAAGGGGTCTGGACTCCTGAGTATGGGATGGTTCTGGTCTCTTCGCAAAAATGACCATACTGACGACTTTGAAAGTGGCTGAAATGTAAAGCAGCAAAGGCTCACCAAGGTTCGGAGCTACCAGAATCGGTAGGGTGGTGAGGATTTGTTTTAGCTCCTGGAACGCCTTTTCTGCTTCTTCAGACCATTGGAATGGTCCGGACTTCCTTAATAACTTGAAGAAGGGGAGTGCCCGTTCCGCCAGTCTTGAAATGAACCGACTGAGGGCTGCTAGACATCCAGTTAGCTTTTGGACATCTTTGATGCGGGCTGGTGGCCGCATGTCTTCAATGGCTTTGATCTTCGCCGGATTAGCTTCTATGCCCTGGTGACTTACCAGGAAACCAAGAAGTTTTCCGGAGCTAACCCCGAAGACACACTTGTCTGGATTTAGCTTTGTGCGGGTGACCCGCAGCTTGTCGAAGACAGCCTGCAAGGTGTCTAGGAGTGGCTCCTTGTTCTTGACCTTGACAACGATGTCGTCGACGTACACTTCCACTATGTCTCTAATGAGTTCTTCAAAGGTTTTGTACATAGCTCGTACAAAGGTTTAAGCTGCATTCTTGAGACCAAATGGCATGGCTGTATAACAGTACAATCCATCTACTGTGATGAAAGAGGTATGCTCTTCATCTTCCCTAGACATTCTGATTTGATGATACCCAGAATATGCGTCTAGGAAACACAGTAATTCATACCCGGAGGTGGAATCCACTATCTGATCTATTCTAGGTAATGGGAATGGATCTTTTGGACATGCCTTATTTAGTGTTGTGTAGTCGATACACATCCGAAGCTTCCTGCCGGCCTTGGGCACAACGACTGGGTTTGCCAGCCATTTTGGATGGAAGACTTCTCGGATGAATCCAGCTTCGAGCAACTTCTTCACTTCTTGTCGAATGAAGTTCTGTCGCTCTACGGATTGCTTCCGAGGCTTCTGATGCACAGGTCGGGCGTCGGGGTAGATCTTCAGATTGTGCTCAATCACTTCCTTGGGGATCCCAGGCATTTGTGACGGTTGCCAGGCAAACACGTCGACATTAGCCCATAGGAAAGCGATGAGCGCGAGTTCCTATTTGTCGTTCAATCCCCCGATATACGGGTGGTCTGAACGGCATCGGAACCGATTTGGACGACTTTGACGGGAATGTCGATGTCGCCGCTTGGCTGCACACGAGGTGCAGAAGTCGAGCCTCGCTGACGAATGCTCGGGGGTTTTGGAGCTTGCTCCTGCCTGGAGTCCTCCTCTTGCGCCGTAGTAAGTGCATGGAGTTCTTCCAGAGCAGTTACTCCGGCAGTACGATCTCCGTGAATTCGGAGAACGCCTACTGGTGTTGGCATCTTTAACACCAGGTAACCATAATGAGCAGCCGCCATGAATTTGTACAAGGCAGGCCTACCCAAGATGGCATTGAAGGGTAAGTTGATCTGAGCAACGTCAAAGACCAACTTCTCAGTGCGATACTTCTCCCGGGTCCCAAAGGTAACAGGGAGGGTAATAGCTCCGAGTGGGGTAATGGCTCCCGGACCTACTCCGGAGAAAGGTCGGGAGGGGTGGAGATCTGAAGGTCGGAGCTGAAGCTTGGTAAAAGCTTCGAAGCTTATGAGATTGAGCCCCGAACCTCCGTCTACCATGACATGGTGGAGCTGGATGTTATTGATGGTAGGAGATACGATCAATGGTAGCTGACCTGCTCCAACCATGCTTCAAGGGCAGTCCGAAGCATCAAAAGTGATGGCTGTGTCCATCCACTTCCGATGAGGCTCCGCCCTGGCTGTAGGAGCTACAGCAGCCATGTCCCGACGCATAGTCTTGATGACTCGGCGGGAGGTGATGTCCCATGATCCACCAAAAATGGTGTTCATGGTCTTCCAACGCTCATTGTCAGAGACGTCGGAATCGTCGTCGACGGAGGTGTAGACGGCCTTCAAGACCTTTTTGGGATCCTGAAAACCTAACTCCTCTTCAGCTGGAGCTTCGTCAACTTTTTTTTTCCTTCCCTTTGTCGGAAAGGAGCTTCTTCCCGGCGCTTGTTGTAGCGCTCGGCAAGGTTTTGGACCTCTCGGCAGTCTTCCAAATTGTGGCTGTCCGTTTTGTAAATTGGACACCACACTTTGGGTTTGCCACCGTCTTCAGAAGACGGTCGAGGTCGCTTCTCGGGGCGTGGCCCCTGGCCACCCGGAGCTGCTGCAACTGCAGCATTGGATGCACCGGCCCACGGCTTCTTCTTGTCGTTGGTCTTTTTCTTCTTCTTGCCACTCCCGGAGGTAGCGGATTCTCCTTTGGAGGATTTCTTGTGATCCTTCAGAGTTGGTTTGGAGTGCATTTCTCGGCCCTCCGCAGCTCTAGCACATTTGTCAGCTAAGCTAAAGAGTTCCGTGACACTGGTAATCTCCTTGATCGCCAGTTTCTCCAGCATCTTCTTATCCCGCACTCCCTGTCTAAATGCCACGATGACAGAGGCGCTAGAGATAGAAGGGATATTGTTTCGTACCTGAGAGAATCTCTGGATGAATGATCGCAGGGATTCTCCTCCTTTTTGCACAACTGCAAAAAGGTACAGTTCGGTGCCTGGTCAGGTGTAAGAACTCCCGAAGTTGGCAGTGAACTGCCGGCACAACTCCTCCCAACTGCTGATGGAGTTGGGTGGAAGGCTCATAAACCAGGACCTGGCGGTCCCAGTTAAAGCCACTCAGAAATAATTGACCATTACGGTCTCATTTCCTCCAGCTGCCAAGATAGCAGTGGAGTAAATCTGAAGAAATTCGACAGGATTAATGGTCCCGTCGAACTTCTCCGGCAGGTGAGGCCGGAACTTCTGTGGCCACCTGACCATACGCAGATGCATGGCCAGGGCTAAACAGCCTCCTCCTACTCCTTCAGGACCAGGAATGTCTTGAGCTTCTCTTCTCTCACGAGCACGCTCAATATGGACTCGGCCGTCTTGTTGGCGATATCGGCGATCAAGCTCCGCCCGGAGGTCATGAGTTGAAAGCCTTGATACCGTGTGAGTGTGTCGTGCCCCGGAGGGCAACGACGTCACCTGCTGTGATGCAGCACGTCTTCTGTTGTTGGAAACGTGCGGACCAAGTCTGCCAGACAAGGTCCATCGTTGCGATGGGGCCCGTCCTGAAGGGGGAGGACCCTGGTTGCTGATGTGGTCAGCTGCTGCTGCAACCAAGTGTTCCACATCGGCCCTCCACTGTTCCATTGCATCCCGGGATGCGTACGGAGGTGGTGGGCGCTGAAGAAGAGCACGTGCTGCATGAAGCGCGTGTTCCGGGTTGTTAAGATTCGCCGACGCAGTGATTGACGCCGGTGCACCATCGCGTTGTCTAGCTTGATTTGCTGGTGGAGGCGGCAGTGGTGGAAGTGTGACCCCTGCTGGAACCGTGGTTCCTGCTGGTGGCTGCATATTGGAGGGATTACCCCCAACAACTTGAACAGCGGGATGACTATTGGATGATCCAGAGGCTAAGTTCACCATTCTTGAAATCTCAGGCGCTGCTGCCCCTACCTGGCGCGCTAACTGTCGGTGGTTTTGATCCGGCAGATCTCCCGACACTACTTAAGTGTTAGAGGAGTTTGAAGTTTGGTATGGGTGCGCGGAGATTCAAGAAGGTGAGATGTCGAGTGACACAAGGGACACCAAGATTTACGTGGTTCGGGCCGCCTGAGCGTAATACCCTACTCCACAGGGTGTGTTGATGTTGTATTAGATGTATGAGGTCAACGTGAGTTGAGAGTGTAGATTGAGTGCGTCTCTCGAGAGTGTGTCCGAGAGTGTCCTATGTATCGTCGGTCTGTCCTTTTATAGTACAAGGGCAGGCCGTTACAAGCTATCCTGGCCCGACATGTGGCCCCGGCGGTTACTGATATTGATACACATTCAACACGTTTAATTGCCCTTAATGATCGAGTTATGGGCTTTGACAGCACCGTTATTGGTAATTAAGGTCATCTAATCGGGTGTCATTAATATAGTATTAATGACACTTGATCGGGTCTTGAAGTCCTTGATTCCCCTTTGAAGATTCGGAGTCGTTGTGGAGTCTTCCGGAGGTTAGAGGCTGAAGATCTGACGGTTGGACACGTGGCAGCGCCGGAGCACACTGTGGGGAACAGATAGGTCCGGTGTTACCCGACACGTGTCAGTTCTGGAGCTTCCCTCGGTCTGGGGTTAGGTCCGGGGGTGCCATTTCGGTACATAGCCCGGAGCTTCCCCCTTGTGGGCGGTAGCTCCGGTTTTTGATAGTACACGTGGCGACCCTGGGACTAACCATGTTGGAGAAGCGGGTCCGGTTATGTCTGACATGTGGGCTTCCAAAGGTCTTCAAATCAAGTAGATGACTTTCCCTTGAGATCTTTGCCATCTCAGGGAGTATATGGTACCCAGGGTACCGATAGTAACCGAAACTCGTTGAGGAGATCATCAAAGAATATGGAGAAATAACATCGCGTGTGTACCGTGTCGTCGTCCGCGCGCCCGCGGCTCCCCGTCGTGGCATCGCCGCTGTCGTATCTCACACCGGAGGCCTGACGACCTTTGGTCCACAGGACGTAACACCCTAGAGGTCACGGGCCGACGGCACTAGCGGCTGCAGAGGCGGCGCCAGATCAAGAAGCAGATCCAGGGTGTGACGGCATTGACGCTTGCGAGCGCGCGACGATGGCGCCTGCGGGCGTGCGACGGCAGCGGACCCTGCGGGGCGCGAAAGCAGATCCAGAGGGCGTGACATCGTTGACGCCTGCGGGCGCGCGCCGACGATAGACCCTGCGGGGCACGAATGCAGATCCAGGTGTAGCGGCGTTGAGGCCTACAGGCGTGCGATGGCGGCTATAGTGGCTCGTTGTGGTAGTGCATGCGGGCGTGCGATGGCGTTGCCAGATCGAGAAGACGTGACAGTGGCAGACCCAGCGGGGCGTGCAAGCAGATCTTGGAGACGCGACAGCGTTGACGCCTGCGGGCGCGTAATAGGGATGGACCCTGCGGGGCGAGAAAGCAGATTCTGGAGGTTCGGCGGTGTTGACGCCTGCGGGAAAGCGACAGCGGCTCCAGCGGCCTGCGGGCGCGTGACTGCGATGGACCCTGCGTGGTGTGAAAGCAAATTCTCGAGGTGCGGCGGCGCTGACGCCTGCGGGTGCGCAACGGCGGCTCCATCGACTTGTGGGCGCGTGACGGCGATGGATCCTGCGGGGCGTGAAAGCAGATCCTGGAGGTGCGGCGGCGTTGACGCCTACGGGCGCGCGACGGCGGCTCCAGCGAGCGCGTGACAACGATGGACCCTGCGGGGCATGAAAGCAGATCCTGGAGTTGCGGCGCTCCAGCGGCCTGCGGTCGCGTGACGGCGATAGTCCCTGCGGGGCATGAAAGCAAATCTTCGAGGTCTGGCGGTGTTGACAACTGCAGACGCACGACGACGACTCCAGTGGCCGAGCATTGGACCCTGCAGGGTGCGAAAGCGTATCCGAGGGTGTGATGGCGTTGACACCTGGTGGCGTGTGACGTCGATGAACCCTGCGGGGCGTGAAAGCAGATCTGGAGGTGTGACGGTGTTGATGTCTGCTGGTGCACGACGGTGGCTCCAGCGGCCTGTTGCGGCAGTGCCTGCGGGTGCACGACGGTGTAGCCAGGTCATGAAGACGTGATAGTGGTGGACCTTGCGGGACGCGAAAGCAGTTCCAGTGGTGTGACGGCGTTGACGCTTGCGGGCACGAGACAGCGGTGGACCCTGCAGGGCGCGAAAGCAGATCCATCCAGGGGGCGTGTTGGCGTTTACGCCTGCGGATGCGCGACGGCGGCTCTAGCGGCCCGTTGCCGCAGTGCTTGCTGCCGTGCGAGCGACGGAGACAGACCCTGCAGGGCGCAGATCCATGGGACGTGACGGCCTTGACGCCTACGGGCGCGCGACAGCAGCGTCAGATCAAGTGGATGCGGCGGAACCTGCAGGGCGTCACAGTGGGGACGCCTGCGGGCCTGCGATGGTGGCGGATCCTGCATGTGATGCCCGGTTCAGAAAATGAACCAAGCTAACGCATATGTGTGCCCAGGATGTTCAACACACATATACGAGTACAATCACAAAAGAGTATATAGAAAATTACCACAGAACAAGATTAATTAACCAAATTTTATTACACAAACCAGCTTATCCTCGAATACAAGCGCTAATGAATATTAATGACAAGTTCAACTAATGCAGTGGAAATAAACTAATTAAGCAACTAAGCAAACTAAGCAAAAGGGATAGCGCAGCTCCAATCAACACCACAGGCAAAGCTGACGGTAGACACGGCCTAGAACTCCGCATTATCACCATTAAACTCCCAATCCTGACCTGCAACTGTTGGGGGGGATTGCAAGAGTGAGTACATGTCGTACTCAGTAAGTGTGGAAAGTATGACATGTGGCTGATTCAAATGACGACAATAATAATGGCAAAGTGCTGAAAAGTACAGTAAAACATTTGAAAAGCAACATATTACATGTATGTGAAATAAACTCATCATAATCACGAGTAATACCATAATACCAAACTGAATTTATTACCATCATCAATAAGTCCAGATTTCACCATCGTCAATAACCATATTCAATACCAGAAATTAATCCAAAACCATCCATAACCATTGCCAAACCATAACCATCCCAAATTCCAATTTCCCTCTAATCATGGAAGTTGTCCAGGTGCTCATAACCGGGAGCACGGCTATCAAGATAGTTTTAATTAACTCTGCAGAGTTTGTACCTCTTTACCCACGTGTTTGTGATTTCATCACCCTTTTGGCGACTAAGAATCTCCCTTATGCCCATGACCTGTCAGTCATATTACACACTTCCGTTGGTGTGTGGCCAAGAGATCACAAAATAGCCTTTACAAGGGGATTACTAGCCTATTTAGACCCCACTGAGGTTTCACCGGTGGCGATGCCTCCAACTGAGCACATCTTCAACCAAGGTCCCCCTCTTGAGCCATTCGGATCCCAGGGTAGTCCCACCAATCATCAACAAACCCAATCCGACTACCCCTTCCCCGAGCATCCACAATGGTCCAAACAGCACTAGCAAAGCCCTAATTAATTAGCTATGCCGCACCCATACTTGGCCTCGTGGTGGCACTATAGTCCTGGCTTATTCTCGCATGAACCGGTCCTTAGATCTAAAGCAAACAAACCACCATAACATCCAACCCATCCACATACCAGACTTGCTTAGATCACCCATTACAATACCATATTAACCAGTTCATTTATCCATAATCTCATCCATGCATAAATAAATTGATTGGTATAGTTGTTTTCCATCCCAGTTGATTAAGCGAAGCAAAAAGTAAAAAGCCTTCCCGACTCTCTACCATAAATTCCAGGTGACAAGGGTGGTCAAACAAATCTAGTAAACTTCCTACCATAGGATTCCCATCAAATTGACACAGCATGCAGTTTTGCAAACAAAACATTTATTTTAAAACATGATCAATATGCTTCAAGGACACTTCCCTTGCTCTTGCTGTTGATTAGGGTCAAAGCCTTCAAACTCCTGGTGCTGTAGATCCTCCGCGGCACTTTCTAGCGCAAATTTGTCTAATCCACACAATAACATACAAGACAAGAAACACAATCAAAGAGTGCACAAATATTACTCAATATGACATGACATGCATGATTAATGCAAATGCAAGGTAGAACTTGTTACTAGATTGCTTTTAATGATAACTAACTAGTTCTAATAGCTTTTAACAAGTTTATACAGGTTCGGAGTTGATTAGATCAAATTTTAGAGTCAATTCAACACAATTTAACCAGGAAGATCGGACTAGTCCGCTAGGGACCGGACAAGTCCGCACTCCGCGAGATCAGCAGATTAGTGTTTTCTAGATCGACGTAAATTCGGAGATTAGGGGTTGAATTCACATAAGGAAAATAGAATAGAAGCTATACCAGGTGTTTAGAACTCCAATGAACCAAGAAACTTGGAGGTAACACTTGGATCTTGATGATCTAGGGTTGGTGATGAACTTGGAGATGAATTGGTGGTGAAGGACGAAACTTGGTGGAGATCTTGATCCTCCTTCGTTTCCTCCTCTTCTTCCTCTTGCTTGGGATCTTCTCCTCCCTCCTTGATGGTGGCTCCCCACGAACTAGGGTTTGGGTGGGTGGAAAAGTGGCAAATAGATGTCAAACCAAGGGGTGGGGCTGTTTATATAGAGGTGGAGGCTAGGGTTAGATGGATTTCGAGTTTTGGGATGAGTAGAGGCCGGTTTAGAGTCCCACATGGGCTCTAAAAGAGTTAGGCACGACGTACCTAGGCCCACTTAACGTGAAACCCAAGAAACAAGTCGTAAAACAAAAGATCAACTCGGAGTCGCGAAATATCAGACAAGTCTGGACAGGACCGGACTAGTCCGAAGTCGTCCAGAGAGAAAATCGGACAAGTCTGGCCAAAAATCGGACAAGTCCGAATTTGAACAGAGAGGAAAAACGGACAAGTCCGCTGGAACAACGGACTAGTCCAGGGACTTAGCAAATTTTCAAGGATTCATGGAATATCAGACTAGTCCGCACAAAATCGGACAAGTCCGAAAGTTTCCAGAGGAAAAATCGGACTAGTCCGCAGCAAAAAATGAACAAGTCCGTTTTTATACAGAGAGAAATCGGACTAGTCCTAAGAAAAACCAGACTAGTCCGCACTTTCCTACATTTTTAAGTGCGGTTTTGCTCCAAATCAATTTTAAACTTGTTCCTCTTGTTATGGGTTAATGTTAAACATGTATATGAATGTATGCAAGGCATGATGCATGAAAATGAGGGTGTTACAAACCTACCCCCCTTAAAATGAATCTCGCCCTCGAGATTCGACGCGGAAGAGAAGAGATAGGGAAATTCCTTCTTGAGATCATCCTCTAATTCCCACGTTGCTTCTTTTTCTGTGTGGTGCTTCCATTGAACTTTACACCATCTGATAACCTTTTTCCTTGTGACCCTCTCCTTAGTTTCCAAGACTTTGACCGGTTGCTCGGCATACGTCAAATCCTCCTCTAGTTCCAATTCTTCCATTGGCACTTGTTCTTACGGTACTCTCAAACACTTCTTGAGCTGGGAAACATGAAAGACATCATGCACGTCTGAAAGATGAGGTGGCATCTCAAACTTATACGCTACTTCTCCTCTTTTGTCCAAAATCTTGAATGGTCCAATATAGCGAGGTGCGAGCTTACCCCTTATGTTAAACCTCTTATGACCTCTCATTGGTGACACCTTGAGGTAAACAAAATCTCCTATTTCAAAGGCTAATTTTCTTCTCCTATTGTCCGCATAGCCTTTTTGTCTTGATTGGGCAGCCCTCAAGTTTTCACGAATTATTTGGACTTGCTTTTCGGCTTCTTGCAACACATCCGGACCAAATACTTGAGTTTCCCCTGCTTCATTCCAGAATAAAGGTGTCCTACACTTCCTCCCATAAAGTGCTTCGTACGGTGACATCTTCATACTTGCTTGGTAACTATTGTTGTATGAAAATTCTGTGTATGACAAGCTTTTGTCCCAACTTTTCCCATGCTTTAAAGCACAAGCTCTTAACATGTCCTCCAAAATCTGATTGGTCCTCTCGGTTTGTACATCCGTTTGAGGATGATATGCTGAACTAAAATTCAACCTCGTTCCCAAAGCTTCATGCAACTTTTGCCAAAACCTGGAAGTAAATTGAGAACCTCTATCCGAGACTATCTTCTTCGGTACTCCACGTCGGCACACAATATGCTCCATATACAATTCTGCTAGCTTCGCGGTGGTATATGTGGTCTTGACAGGAATAAAGTGAGCTGATTTTGTCAGCCGATCTACAATTACCCAAATCGAGTCATACCCGGACTGAGTACGTGGTAATCCAACTACGAAGTCCATACCAATTTCTTCCCACTTCCATTCCGGAATCTTCAACGGTTGCAATAATCCAGCTGGCCTTTGGTGTTCTGCTTTAACTCGTTGGCACACGTCACACAATGCGACATATTCGGCTATGTCCTTTTTCATGCTGGCCCACCAATAGCATGTCTTCAAGTCCTTGTACATCTTTGTACACCCGGGATGAATTGAGTACGGTGAGTCATGTGCCTCCTTAAATATTGTCTCCCGAATATGCTTTACATTAGGCACAACGATCCTCTTTCCAAGCCATAAGGTACCATGTTCGTCTTCATCAAATCTGAATTCTCTCCCTTCTTCGATTCTTTCCTAGATTTCCTTGATCTCCTCATCTGTGGTATGTGCTTCTCGAATTTCTTGCTCCAAGGTCGGATTTAACTCCATCATCTCCATCTCATTTACAAACCCGAGGTTCAACCGTTCAAACTCCTTACATAACTCGGACGGTAACTCTCGAACTGTAAGTTGATGGCTTACTCCCTTTCTACTCAAAGCATCGGCCACTACATTGACTTTTCTCGGATGATAGTTGATCCCCAAATCATAATCTTTGATGAGCTCCAACCATCTTCGTTGCCTCAAGTTCAGATCCGTTTGTGTGAAAATATACTTCAAACTCTTATGATCTGTGTAAATTTCACACCTATGTCCGAGAATATAGTGTCTCCAAATCTTCAATGCATGTACCACAGATGCAAGTTCTAAATCATGTGTTGGGTAATTCTGCTCATGTTTCTTCAATTGTCTTGACGCATAGGCGACCACTTGACCTTCTTGCATCAACACACACCCAAGTCCTTGTCTCGATGCATCACAATAGATGTCGAAACTCTTGCTTACATCCGGCAATACCAAAACTGGGGCTGTTGTCAACCTTTTCTTTAACTCCTCAAAACTATTCTGACAAGCTTGAGTCCATCGGAATGCCTTCCCCTTCATTAGCAATTCCGTCATAGGCTTGGCTATTTTGGAGAAGTCCTTGATGAATCGACGGTAATATCCAGCCATCCCAAGAAAACTCCTTATTTCCTTGACATTTTGCGGCGGTTCCCACTTCAACACGTCCCTCACTTTACCAGGGTCAACCGATACTCCTCCTCCTGAGATGATATGACCCAAAAATGGCACCTCTTTCAACCAAAACTGGTACTTGTTGAACTTGGCATACAATTGATGCTCCCTCAATTTCTGCAGCGTAAGCCTCAAGTGTTCCTCATTTCCTTCTCATCCTTTGAGTAGATCATAATATCATCAATGAACACCACGACAAACTTATCCAAGTACTCCATGAAGACCTTATTCATGAGGTACATAAAGTAGGCAGGCGCATTTGTCAATCCAAATGACATCACGGTGTACTCATAAGATCCATACCGTGTTCTAAAAGCTGTTTTAGGTATGTCCGATGGTCTAATCTTCATTTGAAAGTATCCCGACCTCAAACCAATCTTAGATAAGACACAAGCACCCTTCATCTGATCAAACAAGTCTTCTATGCGGGGCAAGGTGTACTTGTTCTTGATTGTTACCTCGTTGAGAGCTCGGTAATCCACGCACATCCTTTTGGGATCCATCCTTCTTGTCCACAAATAGAACGGGCGCTCCCCAAGGCGAAGAGCTAGGGCGAATGAAACCCTTCTCTAATTGCTCTTGAATCTGCTTATTGAGCTCCGCTAATTCCATAGGAGGCATCCTATACGGCCTCTTAGCTTTAGTTGCAGTCCCAGGTATTAAATCAATAACAAACTCAATGTCTCGATCAGGTGGCATACCTGGCAACTCATCTGGAAACACATCCAAAAACTCACACACTACCGGAATCTTCTCAATTGCGGCACCGTCCACATGATTCAGCTCCAATTGCTTCGGTGCGGTTTGAGATTCTTCAAATTCTACGGTGATCCCTTCCTCATTGGTCAACTTCACCGTCTTCGTGACACACTCAATAACTCCATTGTGCTTCCTTAACCAGTCCATACCAAGTATAATGTCCAACCCTTGAGAATCCAAAACTATAAGGTTGGCGGAGAAGTCTACCCCCCTTATTCTAAGGCTTACTTTTGGACATACTATATTTATCCTCATCTCTCCTCCAGGAGACTTAACCAACAGAGTAAACTTCATATGAGAGATAGGCAAACTATACTTGGCAACATACTTCGATGCAATGAATGAATGCGATGCTCCGGAATCAAATAACATAGTCGCGGGGTTGGAGTTGGCGAGAAACATACCAATGACCACGTCATCCGCTTGTTGAGCATCCTCCGTAGAGACATGGTTCACGTTGCCACGAGCAAAATTCTGCTGTCCACGGCTTCCTTGTGGTTGTCCTCCATTAGGTCTTGGGTCTTGCCTTGATGCATTGCTTCCTTGACCAAGGCCCGACTTAGGACATTGATGCACAAAGTGTCGAGCTTCTCCACAAGTATAACACTTCTTAACTCCACCTGAATTATTGGGACGAGTTTGGTTTTGAACATTGGCTCCAGGAAAATCAGCACGAGGTGCATAAGGCATCGGAGGCCTAGGTGCTTGCATGACAGGGTGTTGCTGCACGAACTGAGTTGGGCGTGGAGCATAACCAGGGCGCTGAGCAGGAATAGAGGAGCTGTAATGAGACGCATTGGGCGGCACAAAGCGAGGGCGCACATTACTTCATTGTTGCTGTCCTTGATACGGTGCCTTCCTCTTGATTTCTTGCTCCATCTCACGGATCTTGTTCTCAACCACAATTGCTTTGTCCACAAGTTTCTGAAAATTGGCATAATTGCAGTTGAGTAGTTGCACTTGGATCTCATTGTTCAAGCCCCTCATGAACAAGTATTGCTTCCGGCTGTCCCGACTAACATCCTCAGGCGCATACCTTGAGAGTTGAGTGAATTTATTTAGATATTCACTCACGCTTGATCTTCCTTGCCTTAAATTCTCAAATTCTTGCCTCTTCAAGATCATAACTCCCTCGGGCACATAATGAGAACGAAAACTCTCCTTGAATTCGGCCCAAGTGATTCTTTCTTGGTTCTCATGAGCATTGCAATAAGCATCCCACCAATCAGCAGCTGCTCCAACTAGTTGATGAGAAGCAACTAGCACCTTCTCCCGGTCACTACATTGGACAATAGCTAGCTTCTTCTCCACGGACTTGAGCCAATCATCCGCATCCATAGGGTTTGCGGCTTGAGCAAAGGTTGGCGGCCTAGTCCTCATAAACTCTCCCAACCGGTTATGAGGAGGCGGGGGTGGCGGTGGGGGCATATGGGGCTGATTGTTGATATTGCCAGCCTGCAGCTGTCTCATAGTCTGTATCATGGTCTGCATGAGCTGGTTTTGCATGGCCAATAGCTGCTCGATGTTGATACCTCCCTGAGTAGATCCTTGCCAATTGTTGTTTTGAGGCACTCCATTGTTCTCCTCCTCATCATTGCCGTCCCTCTGGTTGCGAGTCCTCACCATCTGAAGAAAAACAGTAGGTAAGAATTAGAAAACGTCCCTAACTATATGCATGAAGGGATATGAAACTAAACAGCTAGCTACACTAGCCTAGGTGGACATGGCAATGCTAAGGCATCCCAGAATCCTCTATTAAGCACACAAGCAAACAATATATATAGCAAACAGCACTCCAAGCAAAAACATATCGATTCCTGAGTGCTCCTATGTGCTCTAAAGTGTCCATTCTATCTAGGCTGCATCCTACAGTCAACCTGTGGCTTTGATACCAATCTGTCACGCCCGGTTCAGAAAATGAACCAAGCTAACGCATATGTGTGCCCAGGATGTTCAACACACATATACGAGTACAATCACAAAAGAGTATATAGAAAATTACCACAGAACAAGATTAATTAACCAAATTTTATTACACAAACCAGATTATCCTCGAATACAAGCGCTAATGAATATTAATGACAAGTTCAACTAATGCAGCGGAAATAAACTAATTAAGCAACTAAGCAAACTAAGCAAAAGGGATAGCGCAGCTCCAATCAACACCACAGGCAAAGCTGACGGTAGACACGGCCTAGAACTCCGCATTATCACCATTAAACTCCCAATCCTGACCTGCAACTGTTGGGGGGGATTGCAAGAGTGAGTACATGTCGTACTCAGCAAGTGTGGAAAGTATGACATGTGGCTGATTCAAATGACGACAATAATAATGGCAAAGTGCTGAAAAGTACAATAAACATTTGAAAAGCAACATATTACATGTATGTGAAATAAACTCATCATAATCACGAGTAATACCATAATACCAAACTGAATTTATTACCATCATCAATAAGTCCAGATTTCACCATCGTCAATAACCATATTCAATACCAGAAATTAATCCAAAACCATCCATAACCATTGCCAAACCATAACCATCCCAAATTCCAATTTCCCTCTAATCATGGAAGTTGTCCAGGTGCTCATAACCGGGAGCACGGCTATCAAGATAGTTTTAATTAACTCTGCAGAGTTTGTACCTCTTTACCCACGTGTTTGTGATTTCATCACCCTTTTGGCGACTAAGAATCTCCCTTATGCCCATGACCTGTCAGTCATATTACACACTTCCGTTGGTGTGTGGCCAAGAGATCACAAAATAGCCTTTACAAGGGGATTACTAGCCTATTTAGACCCCAATGAGGTTTCACCGGTGGCGATGCCTCCAACTGAGCACATCTTCAACCAAGGGCCCCCTCTTGAGCCATTCGGATCCCAGGGTAGTCCCACCAATCATCAACAAACCCAATCCGACTACCCCTTCCCCGAGCATCCACAATGGTCCAAACAGCACTAGCAAAGCCCTAATTAATCAGCTATGCCGCACCCATACTTGGCCTCGTGGTGGCACTGTAGTCCTGGCTTATTCTCGCATGAACCGGTCCTTAGATCTAAAGCAAGCAAACCACCATAACATCCAACTCATCCACATACCAGGCTTGCTTAGATCACCCATTACAATACCATATTAACCAGTTCATTTATCCATAATCTCATCCATGCATAAATAAATTGATTGGTATAGTTGTTTTCCATCCCAGTTGATTAAGCGAAGCAAAAAGTAAAAAGCCTTCCCGACTCTCTACCATAAATTCCAGGTGACAAGGGTGGTCAAACAAATCTAGTAAACTTCCTACCATAGGATTCCCATCAAATTAACACAGCATGCAGTTTTGCAAACAAAACATTTAATTTAAAACAGGATCAATATGCTTCAAGGACACTTGCCTTGCTCTTGCTGTTGATTAGGGTCAAAGCCTTCAAACTCCTGGTGCTGTAGATCCTCCGCGGCACTTTCTAGCGCAAATTCGTCTAATCCACACAATAACATACAAGACAAGAAACACAATCAAAGAGTGCAAAAATATTACTCAATATGACATGACATGCATGATTAATGCAAATGCAAGGTAGAACTTGTTACTAGATTGCTTTTAATGATAACTAACTAGTTCTAATAGCTTTTAACAAGTTTATACAGGTTCGGAGTTGATTAGATCAAATTTTAGAGTCAATTCAACACAATTTAACCAGGAAGATCGGACTAGTCCGCTAGGGACCGGACAAGTCCGCACTCCGCGAGATCAGCAGATTAGTGTTTTCTAGATCGACGTAAATTCGGAGATTAGGGGTTGAATTCACGTAAGGAAAATAGAATAGAAGCTATACCAGGTGTTTAGAACTCCAATGAACCAAGAAACTTGGAGGTAACACTTGGATCTTGATGATCTAGGGTTGGTGATGAACTTGGAGATGAATTGGTGGTGAAGGACGAAACTTGGTGGAGATCTTGATCCTCCTTCGTTTCCTCCTCTTCTTCCTCTTGCTTGGGATCTTCTCCTCCCTCCTTGATGGTGGCTCCCCACGAACTAGGGTTTGGGTGGGTGGAAAAGTGGCAAATAGATGTCAAACCAAGGGGTGGGGCTGTTTATATAGAGGTGGAGGCTAGGGTTAGATGGATTTCGAGTTTTGGGATGAGTAGAGGCCGGTTTAGAGTCCCACATGGGCTCTAAAAGAGTTAGGCACGACGTACCTAGGCCCACTTAACGTGAAACCCAAGAAACAAGTCGTAAAACAAAAGATCAACTCGGAGTCGCGAAATATCGGACAAGTCCGGACAGGACCGGACTAGTCCGAAGTCGTCCAGAGAGAAAATCGGACAAGTCTGGCCAAAAATCGGACAAGTCCGAATTTGAACAGAGAGGAAAAACGGACAAGTCCGCTGGAACAACGGACTAGTCCGGAAAAGTCCAGGGACTTAGCAAATTTTCAAGGATTCATGGAATATCGGACTAGTCCGCACAAAATCGGACAAGTCCGAAAGTTTCCAGAGGCAAAATCGGACTAGTCCGCAGCAGAAAACGGACAAGTCCGTTTTTAGACAGAGAGAAATCAGACTAGTCCTCAGCAAAACCGGACTAGTCCGCACTTTCCTACATTTTTAAGTGCGGTTTTGCTCCAAATCAATTTTAAACTTGTTCCTCTTGTTATGGGTTAATATTAAACATGTATATGAATGTATGCAAGGCATGATGCATGAAAATGAGGGTGTTACACTGCAGGGCGCGAAAGCACATCCTGGAGCGCGACGGCGGCTCCAGGCTCGCCGCGGTGACGCCTGTGGGCGCGTGATTGCGGCTCGAGCAGCGCCTGTGGGCATGCGACGGTTGCAGACCCTGCGGGGCGCGAAGATGGCAGATCCAGGAACCACGACGGCGGCGACGCCTGCGGGCACGCCAAGGTGTCTCCAGCGGCCTGCTGCGGCGGCAGATCCTGCGGGACCGTGAAGGCAGTTCAAGGTGGCGCCTGCGGTCTCGCGACTGTTCTGGACGTTGTAGCTGTCAGGTCTTTCATGATTGCGTTAACAGATAAGCTGTGAGGGCTTCAGCTTGTATAATTTGAATGATTCATTCAGGTTCATTAAGATGGGAACCTCATGCTTGATTCTGTCTAATAGAGGAGCCTGACACTTGGTGGCACTACATCCATTCACACCTGACATTTTACTGATAGGCCTGACAAGCATCAAATTCGATAAATTTGAGCTGCCCATGCTCAAGCCTTAGGAATTCGAGAAGTGAGAACATCTTTCACTGTTTAACAGCCCTATTAGAAAAATACTTCTTCCGTATCGAAAAGTTTGTCGCTTTATAGTTCAAAAATGAACTACAAAGCGACAAACTTTCTGAAACGGAGGGAGTATATATCAGTTGATAATCGTCGGTGGCGGCGACCAGTCGAGCGGCAAGTCTACCGTTCTCGAGTGGCTTGCCAGCATTAGCCTGCCGCGCGGTCAGTGCATCTGCATGCATCTAACTTTGTACTCTCTCAAAATGAACTATAAAGTGACAAGTTTATGGAGACAGAGAGAATATAAAGAAGTTGATAGCACTGCGGGCTTAGCCTCATCAATTCTGACTTTGATGGTTAGCCTTGAGCTGTTGTCACTCTTCCGCATGGAGAGTCATGGAACAATTGATGGAATGATGATAGAGATTTACTTGTTGAACCAGGAGGGCCATCTGCAACAAAGTATCACAAAGTATTAGAGCTAAATTCTGTGTCTAGCTGAAGAATTGCAGCTGCGGGACAAAATGCAGAATCGGTTTATGCCGCGCAACTATTCAACTGTCAAACAGCAACTGCTGCCACCATTTTTCTTTCGCGTTTTATCTCTTGACGTGGAAGGGGTTAGAGGGGAGGAGCAAAAATACATGAACATTGAATGTGTATGGTTCACAGATGCTAGTCCTTTTCTCTTCAGATCAGAGAATGTTTGGGTGGCGAAAAGGTGGACTAGCATTTGCCCGGAGCTAGGTAGTTTCCAAAATGTGAGAATATCGGCCCTTCTTATCGAATGTCTCCAAAGAGACAATGCTACTTACTCAAAAAAAAAAAAAGAATATCGGATCTTTCTAGTGAGCCCGGCAGTTACGGGCCTACTTTGCTGAGCTAGCCATAGAGAAATCTCATGTTATCACAGCCCAGCAAAAGAAGCGACCTACTGGCCTACCCCATGACCGTTTGCTATCGGATTATGTTTTTTTATGACGAAAAAAAAACAACAACATTAGGTGTATGGTGGCTGCATGCATTGTCCGAGGCGCCGGGCAGCAGTGCTGTAACACCCTTATTCTTGTACAAAAAAAATTTGCTCAAACCTTGATCATAGTAGCATGCATTTTCTTGTGAATTTTTGGTGTTTAAACGTGTAGCAAACGGTTCAAATTGAATTTGAATTCAAAATCAAAAGAAATGAATGGAAAATGAAAAAGAAAAAGTTAAAAACCCCTCCTGGGCCGAATAACCTCCCCCGGCCCATTTCCCTTTTCCCCCTCCCGCCGGCCCAGCCGAACCCCCCCCCTTCCTTCTCTCACCGCCAACCGGGCCCCACCTGTCATCACTCCCAACCGCCTCCCTCTCTCTCCCGCGCCGCGCAACCGTCGCGCCGCGCCTCCCCGCGCCCACGATCTTCCACCCCGCATCCACTCTCCCCCGGCGGTTTTCGCGCGCGCATCACTACCCCATCCCTCTCCGCGGCATAAAGGAACCGGCGCCCCCATTTTTCCCTCTCACCCCGAGCCTTCCGGAGCCCTAGCCCTCCATCGCCGGTGAGCAACCTCTACGCCCGCGTTCCCGACGCTACAACCCTCCTGCCCTCCATTTCTTTGGCCTAACTTGATCACCGCTTCACCAGGGACACGTTGGACGTGTTGGCTTGGGTAGATCACCACTGCGTCGACATCTTCGTTGAACTCCGGCGAGCCCACCCGCCTCCGACCGTCGCCGACGCTCTCCACCCTTCCCCAAGTCCAATCAAGCCCTCCGGTGAGTTCCCTCGATCTCCCTCTTCAATTCTATGCGCTTAAATCCGTGAGTTGCGCACTATTTCATGTTTTCGGGTTAGCTCCGGCGACCTCGCCGCCGTGCGACGCCGCGCAAGGCACTGGCGCCGGCCGGGGGTCGACGTGGCCTCTTCTGAGCCGTCCATTCCCGGCCAACGGCCACGATTAGAAGAACGTAACGCTTCGGATAATAAAATCCCAGCCACCCATCTCAAATCCAACGACCTGCATTCAAAGCTCCATTTCCCGCCTGCGCATTTGCACCGGAGCCCCTGTAAACTTAGCTGCTACCCCCTGGACTTCTCCAGAATTGAAATCTAGCCCCCAGAAATCACAGACTAGCCCCTGGAACCCTAAAAATTGGTTTTAACCATTTATTTATGCATTCTAACCCCTGTAATTATGTAGAATGTTGTATTTGGACCCTGTACAGTGTAGAAAACTATTTAATTAACCCCTGGACTTTTATTTATTTGCTGAATAGAGTTTTTAATTGTATTTAAGGTATAGAAATTGGATAAAAATGATGAATAAGTGTAGGAATGCTATGAAAAATGTTTATAAATTATTTTATGCTGTGAATTAATTGTAGAGTTCAGATAAAATATATTTGGTCCCTGGATTAATTATTATAAAGGTTTTAAAATACATTTTTGCTATAGAAAATTCAATAAAATTGGTTTTAGGCTATAATAAAATCCCAAAATTCTTGGAAAAATATAAAATGCATACTTTGACCATGATAAATGATAAATACCTCGTAGGGACGCATTAGTGTAGAATTTTGTGCTTGTGTGTATGTGTGAATGCATTGTTTTGCGTGCCTTTACTTATTTAGCTTTATTCTATTCTTGCCATTGCTTGGGCATATATCTAGAGTCGTTCTACGACCCTAACCTCAACTTCCAAGACCAAGACTTCGTCAATTCTCAAGTCTCCAACGAAGGCAAGTGCCCTTGACCATCTTGTACCTATTTTAGGGAATTAGCTAGTTGCATGCTAATTAAAATTGATGTCCTACTACATGTTTACATGCCCTGTTCCTTACCATTCCTTGTTACCTGAAATGGGTTGGGAAGTAGATAGGCTTTATTTATGCTTAGCCATGCTTAGATGTTGGGATTGAGATTACATACCAATGTTCTATGCTAAACTTTATGATTACTTTAATTTGGTGATGAATTTACATAATGTTAGTGGATAGGAATCTGGTGGTTGGTTAGTTTTGGTATGGTGCACTTTGCACGAGACCCGGGATTGGGGTTTGTTACCACCGGATTCTAAGGACCGGTTTATGAAGGAAGCCACTAAGCTTTATAGTACCACCACGAGACTGAGATGGGGCAGCTTGGTCAATTAATTAGGTTTCTCCCGATGAACTGCTAGTGGTTGGATGGTGCGGGGAATGAGGCGGGTGATCTGCTCTTGGAACCGCAAGGCTCAAGAGGGGGCTCTGGGGCGGAGGGTTACTCCGAGAATCCTCAGTGGTGGAAACCTTAGAGGGCTAGCACTAATCGGGAGTACCTTTGTAAAGACCATGTTGTGATCTCCTGGCCTCACACCAAAGGAAGTGTGTAATGTGGTTAGCTACCACGGGCAATCAGGGAGGTTCACTTAGTCCACCTGGCAACAGGGGATGAAATCACTGCTTGTGGGGAAAGGGTACACTCTCTGCAGAGATTTGGAAAAACTGTCATGACAGCCGTGCTCACGGACAAGAGCGGCTTGGGGCCAGTTCATAATTAGACTATGGTTGGGAATTGATGGGTCATTGTGATTCAAGTTCTTTCATTATCATTAATCATGTGTTGATTATTTATTGAATTATGATATTGATAATTGAAAGCTAAGGATAGGTTCTAAGCATAGTGCTAAGCCATAATTGGCCTTTCCTTGCTCTAGCCAATCATGTCATTCTCTTCCCGCACTTGCTGAGTACTCTATGTACTCAAGCGTTTAATTATCCTTTAGAGTATGAAGAAGAAGAAGCTGCACCGGAGGACTTCTACGTCAACCCGGAGGACTTGGTCTAGGCTGGCGACCTCACGCGCAACGGCTGCCTGTGGAGACGAAGCCCGCTTACCTATCTTGCTTTCTGTAGTGTTGAACTGTTTAGTGTTGTAAATATTTGTGGAGTGTATTTGTAGACCTTCGGGTCGTTCTGTAAGACTATTTATGTAATCGAACATGGCAATGTAATGGTATTTCACTTTCGTCAACGCATGTACGATTCAACTGATCCTGGCGTACATGTGGTTAGCGTCTATTCATCTTTACGATGACCGGGCGTGACAAAGTGGTATCAGAGCCGTGTTGCCCGTAGGACGCAAGCCTAGTTAGAAATGGCCGAAAATTAAGGACTATACTATTTTCATATGAAATAGTATTTCCAAAACTTTGTGCTCTCCATCTCAACCCTTGTGCTTCTTACCTTGCTTTGCTTATTGTTTTTATTCTAACTTGATTTATTAAATATTAATCTCACTCTCTTCTTTTCAAATGTTTGTAGATGGCGCGGACCAAGCAGACGGCCCGTAAGTCGACTGGAGGTCGTGTCCCTCAGCACGCCCTAGCCAGTCGCTCCGCACCTTACACACCCCGGAGGGAGACGACGCTGCTCTCCAACGGGAGTGCTGCTTCAAGGATGCGTGTCCGTCTTCGTTCTCTTCTTCGAGCTGCGGGGTACCGTGAGTACCGTGTCCGCTTAGTCTACCACACCACTAGGGTCTTTGCACCCTATACTGGTGAGCTGGAGTGGACTTCTCAGCTGGCCGTCTACTACGACTCGGAGTTGCTGCACTCGCACTTCTCTCCGGCCTGGAGGAGCTCCCAGCGTGCAGCTGAGGAGGACGCCACGTGGGAGGCGACCACCTACTGGAGCCACGCCCACAGGTTCCTTCTTGGGTGCACGGAGCACGCGTACACCCCTCAGCGCCCTAGTGGCACGGCTGCCTTCACTGGACGTGACGTCGAGGGACGCTTGACTCACCCCCAGTGCGAGAGGCTGGTGGACGACGTTGTGGAGTTGTCTTCGCGACTCCAGCGTTGTCAGCAGGAGCTGCAGGACAGCAGGGACTTGGTCGACCGCTACGAGCGACTTCGACGACGCTACACGAGGATCACTGGAGTTGATCCTAACTCTCCGCAGTACGCTTCGGACGTGGAGCCTTGGGACCCGAACTCTCCGGATCGCCGCATGAACTCCCCCGAGAACTCAAGAGAAGACTCAGAAGAAGAAGACCCGGAGATGGAGGTTGAGGAGGACTCCGACGAGTAGGAGTGGACTCGTTTCCCCGCTGGACGACTCAGGACAGTTATCCTTAGTTTGTAGGAGCGTGTAGCTACGCCCTCCCTAGTCTTGAGTTGTGCCTTTTATGTTGATATGCTAGTAGTTTGCTTTATGTTGTGTGTGTTGGGTGCGACATGAGTTGTGGAATGCTTCGGCATCCTGTCCACATCCATGTCTTTAGTCGTGTTTATGTGTCGTGTGAGTGGTGGAATGCTTAGGCATCTTGTCCACCTCCACACTAGTTGATTAATGAACTTGTTTTATGTCTATTACCCTTGATGCATATAGTTAGGACCGTGTTACCCTAGCATATCCTTTCTTATCTCATATATTATTCTAAGACCTCAATGAACTTCTCTATCACAGATGGCTGGACGAGGAAGAGGTAGAGGCCGTGGTCGGGGTAACCCGCCCCTGGATGAAGGACTTGGAGGTGTCCCTGGATGGAATGCAAGGGGTGCTCGAGGAGCCCCAGCCTCTCAACAGATGCAACAGATGATGGCTCTTCAGACTCAACTACTTAACAACCTCACTCAAATTGTCACCAACCTGCAACAAGCCCCACCCCCACCACCACCAAACTACAACCTTCCGCCACCACCACCTTTTCCACCTAGGTCCTTCCTTAGGGACTTCCTGAACACCCATCCACCCACTTTTGCCACCGTTACCGAACCCATGGACGCCGATGATTGGCTCCGTACCATTGATAGCAAGCTGAGGCTCATCCACTGTGAAGGCAGGGAGAAAGTGCTTCTAGCCTCTCATCAACTTCAAGGACCAGCAGCGGACTGGTGGACCGCCTTCACCGAAGCCCACCGGGACCCGGAAAATATTACATGGGAAGAATTCCGTACCAACTTCCGCAATCACTTCGTACCTGAAGGAGAGATACAAGCCAGGCGTGAAGAATTCCTGACGCTAAAGCAAGGCCGCATGACTGTGAGGGCCTACCTGAATGCCTTCACCCAGCTATCCCGCTATGCCCCAACAGATGTGGATACCGACGCCAAGAAACAATTCCGCTTCAAGAATGGGCTGGACAAAGAGTTAAAGTTTGCTATGTCTTCCAGCGACTACGGCGACTTCCAGAAGTTAGTTGACAAAGCTTTTGAAGTGGAGAGGACTAAGAAGGAACTGGAGGATGATGAAAGAAAAAGGAAGTTGACTTTAGCAGCACATGCCTCCAGTAGCAATGTACGCCCCCGTCTTCACCCTCAGCCTACAACCCATATGACTCGTCCCATGAACTACTCGGGACAGAGGTTTCCCAACTCCAACTACAGGCCACCCACTCCCTACAACCAGCCAATGCGCCAGCAGCAGCAGCAGCCACCACGCCAGCCAATGCAACCCCCACGCCAGCAGATGCAGCCACCCCGCCCTTCAGCCCCAGCTAACCGTCCGAGTGGCCAACCCCCAAGAAACCAGTCAGGAGGCAACAAGGGCCCAAATAATGCTGCAGGAGTACAATGCTACAAGTGCGGAGAATGGGGACACTATGCCAGCAGTTGTCCAAAGAAGCAGCAAAACCCAACTGGCCGTGTCAACCATGTGACTCTGGAGCAAGCACAGGAAGCACCTGATGTGGTGATCGGTACGTTCTCTGTCAACTCCCACCCCGCCACCATATTGTTTGATTCGGGTGCTACACATTCATTCATATCCAAGGATTTCATAAAGAAGCATGACATGGTAGTTACATTCTTGAATGGGCCGTTATTGATAAACTCTCCTGGAGGAGAGATGGTGGCAAGGCATCTATGCCGAAAAGTGAGTATAAACATAAGGGGGGGTAGTCTTTTGGGCCAACCTAATAGTGTTGGACTCACAAGGATTAGATATCATTCTGGGAATGGACTGGTTGACAAAGAATCAAGGAGTAATTCATTGTGCAACTAGAACAGTCTGCTTAACACACCCGGATGGCACCACAGTGGAATTCAAGCCAGATCAGACACAAGAAGCAATAATACAACTCAATCACCTTGAGAGTACCAAAGACATCAGGGTTGTGAAAGAATTTCCGGATGTATTCCCAGATGACTTGCCAGGTATGCCCCCTGATCGAGAGATTGAATTTATCATTGAACTAGTACCTGGAACGGCCCCAATATATAAGAGGCCATATAGAATGGATGCTAAACAATTAGCTGAACTAAAGGATCATATTGAGGAATTATTGGCAAAAGGATATATTCGCCCTAGCTCATCGCCTTGGGGAGCACCAGTCATATTTGTACCTAAGAAAGATGGAACTCAAAGGTTGTGTGTGGACTACCGTGCTTTAAATGAGGTGACAATCAAGAATAAATATCCACTACCAAGGATTGAAGATTTATTTGATCAGTTAAGAGGAGCATGTGTGTTTTCCAAGATTGATCTTCGTTCGGGCTACCATCAACTCAAGATTAGACCGTCGGATATTCCCAAGACGGCATTTGTCTCTCGGTATGGGTTATATGAATATACCGTTATGTCGTTCGGACTGACCAATGCTCCGGCGTATTTTATGTATCTTATGAACAAGGTTTTCATGGAATACTTGGACAAGTTCGTAGTGGTATTCATCGATGACATACTTATCTACTCCAAAACTGAAGAAGAGCATGAGGAGCACCTCAGGATGGCCTTACAGAAGCTTCGCCAACATCAACTGTATGCCAAACTTAGTAAGTGTGAGTTTTGGCTAAAGGAGGTATCATTTTTGGGACATGTCATATCCGAAGGAGGAATAGCAGTGGATCCAGGCAAAGTGGCCGATGTCCTTAAGTGGGAAACACCTGAGAGTGTACATGATATACGGAGATTCTTAGGTATGGCTGGTTATTACCGTCGATTCATCGAGGGATTTTCAAAGATCTCTCGACCACTAACCAAGTTGCTTGAGAAAGGAGTTGCTTTCAAGTGGACCCCCGAATGTGAGGTAAGCTTCGCCGAATTGAAGAAGAGGTTAACCAGTGCACTGGTATTGGTGATGCCCGATATGCAAAAGGAGTTTGTGGTCTATTGTGACGCATCTGGTCATGGTTTAGGATGTGTCTTAATGCAAGGAGGACATGTTGTGGCCTACGCTTCAAGACAGCTTCGGAAACATGAGAGGAACTATCCAACACATGACTTAGAATTGGCAGCTGTTGTTCATGCTTTGAAGATATGGAGACATTACTTAATGGGGAAAAGGACGGAGATATATACAGATCACAAGAGCTTGAAGTACATATTTACACAGCCGGATCTTAACCTCAGGCAACGTCGCTGGTTGGAATTAATCAATGATTTTGATGTGGGAATCAACTACCATCCAGGCAAGGCTAATGTGGTCGCTGATGCTCTAAGCAGGAAGGGACAAAGCAATAACTTGTCAGTACAAGCTCTTCAACCCCAGCTATGTGAAGAGTTTGCAAGGTTAAATCTATGTCTAGTGTCTAGCACTGAAGCAGTTGCTATGGAAGTGGACTCAACCCTCGAGCGTGATATACGAGAAGGGCAGAAGAATGATGAGAAGGTCAAGGAGATCAAACAGTTGATGAAGAAGGGGAAAGCTCCCAACTTTAGAGAGGATGAACAAGGAACCTTATGGCTTGGAAAGAGGATTTGTGTTCCAGATGTCAAGGAGATTAAAGAGTTGATATTAAGAGAAGCTCATGACTCATCATACTCCATCCACCCCGGAAGCACCAAGATGTATCAAGACCTTAAAGATCGATATTGGTGGCATGGAATGAAACGGGATGTAGCCGAATATGTGGCCATATGTGATACATGTCAATTGATTAAGGCGGAACATCAAAGACCAGCAGGGTTATTACAACCAATCAAAGTGCCAGAATGGAAATGGGAAGAAATAAGTATGGACTTCATCGTGGGACTACCAAGAACACAATCTGGATATGATTCTATATGGGTTATTGTGGACCGTCTAACTAAAGTGGCTCACTTTATTCCTGTGAAAGAGACCTACAACGGCCCCAAGTTGGCGGAACTGTACATCTCCAGAATTGTATGCTTACATGGAGTTCCTAAGAAGATCATCTCAGACAGAGGCACTCAATTCACCTCAAGATTCTGGCAGAAGTTACATGAATCAATGGATACCCGTCTAAATTTCAGTTCGGCGTATCATCCTCAAACTGATGGTCAGACAGAACGCACCAACCAGATATTAGAAGACATGTTGAGAGCGTGTGCTTTAAAGAATAGCAAGAGTTGGGACAAGAATCTGCCATATGCCGAATTTTCTTACAACAACAGCTATCAAGCCAGTTTGAAGATGTCTCCTTTTGAAGCATTGTATGGGCGAAAATGTAGGACACCGTTGTTTTGGAATCAAACTGGGGAAAGTCAAGTCTTTGGGCCTGACGTACTACAAGAGGCTAAAAGGCAAGTACAAGAAATTCGGAAGAATCTAAAGGCGGCTCAAACAAGACAGAAGAGTTATGCGGATACTCGAAGACGCGATCTCACATTTGAAGTTGGTGACTATGTGTACTTGAAGGTGTCACCTATGAGAGGATTGAGAAGATTCAAAGTAAGAGGCAAGTTGTCACCCCGTTACATTGGTCCGTTCAAGATACTGGAACGACGTGGTGAAGTGGCTTACCAGCTTGAGCTTCCGCCACACCTGGCAGATGTGCACAATGTGTTCCATGTGTCGCAGCTTAAGAAGTGCCTAAGGGTGCCTGAAGAGCAATTGCCAATGGAAGCAGTGGATGTACAGGAAGACTTGTCTTATGTGGAGCAGCCTGTCAAGATACTTGAGACACTAGAAAAAGTCACGAGGAACAAAGTCATTCGCATGTGTAAAGTGCAGTGGAAGCATCATTCTGAGGCAGAAGCAACATGGGAAAGAGAAGAAGCTCTCAAGGCGGACTTCCCTCATCTATTCTCTTAGAGTGTCCGAATCTCGAGGGCGAGATTCCTTTTAAGGGGGGTAGAGTTGTAACACCCTTATTCTTGTACAAAAAAATTTGCTCAAACCTTGATCATAGTAGCATGCATTTTCTTGTGAATTTTTGGTGTTTAAACGTGTAGCAAACGGTTCAAATTGAATTTGAATTCAAAATCAAAAGAAATGAATGGAAAATGAAAAAGAAAAAGTTAAAAACCCCTCCTGGGCCGAATAACCTCCCCCGGCCCATTTCCCTTTTCCCCCTCCCGCCGGCCCAGCCGAACCCCCCCCTTCCTTCTCTCACCGCCAACCGGGCCCCACCTGTCATCACTCCCAACCGCCTCCCTCTCTCTCCCGCGCCGCGCAACCGTCGCGCCGCGCCTCCCCGCGCCCACGATCTTCCACCCCGCATCCACTCTCCCCCGGCGGTTTTCGCGCGCGCATCACTACCCCATCCCTCTCCGCGGCATAAAGGAACCGGCGCCCCCATTTTTCCCTCTCACCCCGAGCCTTCCGGAGCCCTAGCCCTCCATCGCCGGTGAGCAACCTCTACGCCCGCGTTCCCGACGCTACAACCCTCCTGCCCTCCATTTCTTTGGCCTAACTTGATCACCGCTTCACCAGGGACACGTTGGACGTGTTGGCTTGGGTAGATCACCACTGCGTCGGCATCTTCGTTGAACTCCGGCGAGCCCACCCGCCTCCGACCGTCGCCGACGCTCTCCACCCTTCCCCAAGTCCAATCAAGCCCTCCGGTGAGTTCCCTCGATCTCCCTCTTCAATTCTATGCGCTTAAATCCGTGAGTTGCGCACTATTTCATGTTTTCGGGTTAGCTCCGGCGACCTCGCCGCCGTGCGACGCCGCGCAAGGCACTGGCGCCGGCCGGGGGTCGACGTGGCCTCTTCTGAGCCGTCCATTCCCGGCCAACGGCCACGATTAGAAGAACGTAACGCTTCGGATAATAAAATCCCAGCCACCCATCTCAAATCCAACGGCCTGCATTCAAAGCTCCATTTCCCGCCTGCGCATTTGCACCGGAGCCCCTGTAAACTTAGCTGCTACCCCCTGGACTTCTCCAGAATTGAAATCTAGCCCCCAGAAATCACAGACTAGCCCCTGGAACCCTAAAAATTGGTTTTAACCATTTATTTATGCATTCTAACCCCTGTAATTATGTAGAATGTTGTATTTGGACCCTGTACAGTGTAGAAAACTATTTAATTAACCCCTGGACTTTTATTTATTTGCTGAATAGAGTTTTTAATTGTATTTAAGGTATAGAAATTGGATAAAAATGATGAATAAGTGTAGGAATGCTATGAAAAATGTTTATAAATTATTTTATGCTGTGAATTAATTGTAGAGTTCAGATAAAATATATTTGGTCCCTGGATTAATTATTATAAAGGTTTTAAAATACATTTTTGCTATAGAAAATTCAATAAAATTGGTTTTAGGCTATAATAAAATCCCAAAATTCTTGGAAAAATATAAAATGCATACTTTGACCATGATAAATGATAAATACCTCGTAGGGACGCATTAGTGTAGAATTTTGTGCTTGTGTGTATGTGTGAATGCATTGTTTTGCGTGCCTTTACTTATTTAGCTTTATTCTATTCTTGCCATTGCTTGGGCATATATCTAGAGTCGTTCTACGACCCTAACCTCAACTTCCAAGACCAAGACTTCGTCAATTCTCAAGTCTCCAACGAAGGCAAGTGCCCTTGACCATCTTGTACCTATTTTAGGGAATTAGCTAGTTGCATGCTAATTAAAATTGATGTCCTACTACATGTTTACATGCCCTGTTCCTTACCATTCCTTGTTACCTGAAATGGGTTGGGAAGTAGATAGGCTTTATTTATGCTTAGCCATGCTTAGATGTTGGGATTGAGATTACATACCAATGTTCTATGCTAAACTTTATGATTACTTTAATTTGGTGATGAATTTACATAATGTTAGTGGATAGGAATCTGGTGGTTGGTTAGTTTTGGTATGGTGCACTTTGCACGAGACCCGGGATTGGGGTTTGTTACCACCGGATTCTAAGGACCGGTTTATGAAGGAAGCCACTAAGCTTTATAGTACCACCACGAGACTGAGATGGGGCAGCTTGGTCAATTAATTAGGTTTCTCCCGATGAACTGCTAGTGGTTGGATGGTGCGGGGAATGAGGCGGGTGATCTGCTCTTGGAACCGCAAGGCTCAAGAGGGGGCTCTGGGGCGGAGGGTTACTCCGAGAATCCTCAGTGGTGGAAACCTTAGAGGGCTAGCACTAATCGGGAGTACCTTTGTAAAGACCATGTTGTGATCTCCTGGCCTCACACCAAAGGAAGTGTGTAATGTGGTTAGCTACCACGGGCAATCAGGGAGGTTCACTTAGTCCACCTGGCAACAGGGGATGAAATCACTGCTTGTGGGGAAAGGGTACACTCTCTGCAGAGATTTGGAAAAACTGTCATGACAGCCGTGCTCACGGACAAGAGCGGCTTGGGGCCAGTTCATAATTAGACTATGGTTGGGAATTGATGGGTCATTGTGATTCAAGTTCTTTCATTATCATTAATCATGTGTTGATTATTTATTGAATTATGATATTGATAATTGAAAGCTAAGGATAGGTTCTAAGCATAGTGCTAAGCCATAATTGGCCTTTCCTTGCTCTAGCCAATCATGTCATTCTCTTCCCGCACTTGCTGAGTACTCTATGTACTCAAGCGTTTAATTATCCTTTAGAGTATGAAGAAGAAGAAGCTGCACCGGAGGACTTCTACGTCAACCCGGAGGACTTGGTCTAGGCTGGCGACCTCACGCGCAACGGCTGCCTGTGGAGACGAAGCCCGCTTACCTATCTTGCTTTCTGTAGTGTTGAACTGTTTAGTGTTGTAAATATTTGTGGAGTGTATTTGTAGACCTTCGGGTCGTTCTGTAAGACTATTTATGTAATCGAACATGGCAATGTAATGGTATTTCACTTTCGTCAACGCATGTACGATTCAACTGATCCTGGCGTACATGTGGTTAGCGTCTATTCATCTTTACGATGACCGGGCGTGACAAGTGCGCATAATGACACTGCCTTGAAGCCCGAGCGCACTGCTAAGAGCAGGTATAATAGAGCCTAGTCAGCTGGTTCAAAAGAATCCACGTCAGAATATTGCTTACGTGGATGAGGGAGTAAAGAAGAGAGAGAGGGCTGCAGGCTACCACTACAGGAAGAACGGTCACTTACGTCGGCCAAAGCCGACGTAAGTAAGGCTTAAACCGACGTAAGTAACTTAATTACGTCGGTTTTCCCTTAATTACGTCGGCTTTCAGCCGACGTAGCCATTTGGACGTAATTAAGGTGACTTACGTCGGCCACCGACGTAAGTTAACTTAATTACGTCGGTCTTCGGAAGCCGACGTAAGTTAAGTGTCGAGATGGGCCTTGGGCTGGGCCTGAGGACTTACGTCGGCTTGGGCAGGCCGACGTAAGTAAAGTGCCGTAACTTACGTCGGCCTGGTCAAACCGACGTAAGTTTAGTGGTTTAACTTACGTCGGTATTGCCTGACCGACGTAAGTTAACCTGGGCTAACTTACGTCGGCCTGCCCGTAGCCGACGTAAGTTAAGTTTTCGATTTTTTTTTAAAAACAGAAACTGACTACCTCGCTCGATGGCGAGAACACAGAACAAACAAATAATATCATACACAACATAACAGTTTCAATATATAGTTCAAAACATCAACAACAACACAATTTGCAACAATCAACATCAACAACCACCGGGCTACACGCTAGCCCCTCCATTACCTCCGGGATCTTCTCGGCACGTTCCGGATCCCTGCAAAAGAAACATAATCACTAGTAAGCATCAATGTCAACTCAGTGATAACATAAGAGGCCAAGAACATCAGTGACAAAAGAAGGAAGCATGATGTAGTTTCAAATGAAGTAATGTACTATATCACTAGTTAAATGGAAGCACTAGCCCTTTGTTAACTCAGTGAACATCAGTTTCGACATAAGAAGGAAACATCAGCGATAATCACTAGCCCTTTTGTTAAATGCAAGCACTAACCACTTATTCACTATATACTAATCATTTCTACCATGGCCAAAAACTACTAAAGCTTGATTAGATACACTTAAAGAGAGTTTCTCACCTGCTCCGTCTACACGCTACCCCCTCCACTGCCTCCGGGATCTCGACGCGTTCCGGAACCCTGCAAAAGAATCATAATTAGGATTAAATGTGATGCAAATAACTTTTTAACATAATGAAAAGGGAATCAAACTCCTAGGTATAGACAATATTACCTGCTCCGGTGTCTGCTGTGGCGGAAGCGTAGGAATCTGGATGTCCTGACCGCTTTGTCGAGCAAGAGCCTGCCATTGCAAGATATTAGCAGATATATGTTATTAAGTGCTGTGAAATTTAACTACGGTACTTTAAATTACTTACCGCCATCGTTGCTTGCATCTGGGCCATCATTAAGGCCGTCCTCTGCTGCTCCTCCCTCGTCCTCTCCAGCTCTGCCTGAGTTTGAGTCAGCGACTCCCTCATGGCCTGGAGCTCCAGCTGCGTCTGCGAGAGACGACCACTGGTCCCAGCGGTCGAAGCCTGCGACGATGAAGCGCCTCTCAAAGGTCGCGTCGACCTCGAGTCGACAACTCCATCGAAAATGGCAAACCTGCAAAAGAATGAAAACACTAAGTAGAAGAAGATTAATTGAAAAAGAAATGGAACACACGAAGAACTCACCGTCCGTGGGCCTTCCCGCCTCCGCTTGCGTACGCGGCTTGGGGGTCGATCGGCGCGCTTTCCCAATCGTAATCCGCATCGTGTATCTTCGCGACCTCCTGCGCGTACTTTGTCTACAAAACAAATAAATCTTGTAAGTATGTCAATAATAGTATTAGTTATAATGAAATTGATGAATTTCGAAAACTTACCAGTCGGTCGGCTGCGACCTGACTACACTGCCCGGGCTGAGAAGGGTCACTTCCCTTGTGACCTCTCTTCCAAACCTGGGTCGGGGTCGGCTCATGACCCAGCTCTCGCTCCTGTACATCCGTGTTAGTGAGATAAATAATATATTAAGAACACATAAATAAAATAAAAAGGTACTTACCATGCGTTTAGCCAAACGCAAGTAGCCGTCACCGCCATAGTTGTGCTTGCCCTCGGACCCCATGCGGCACTGTCTAGCCTTCGTGGACTTGTTGATAAAAGCGTCGCTAGCCCAGTACCGACAGAGAGCTAAGTACGCCTCGATGTTACCCTGTAACCAGGAAATACTAACCTGCACATATTTCATTTTCATCAACGCGGTTAACATACGTAGATATTGTAAATATTTAACAATATTAAAAACTTACCTCCGCGTACTGCTCCTCTGTCAAGTAGGAGTCCGAGTCCTTCCTAAAGACACCCCTTTGCTGCTCCTGCTCCTGCTCCCGGGGGTGCCGCTTGTAGTAAGCGTTGACGGCCTGAATCCGGGCGTATGACAACGCCGCCGTCGTGAGCTTCCGAGCGTTGTAATGGAACACGCGTCTCGCGTGGTCCTCCATGCCCGGCTCCTCTACTTGGTACCTCAACTTTAAGCAAACAAATATTTTAGTGATATGCAATTAAGAATTCAAAGGAGTTGAAAAAACGAAACAGTTAAACTTACCATAAAATCATGCCACACGGCTCCCTGAACCGTGCCGTGCACCGGGTGAGAGACCCGAGCGTAGTCATCCCACGACAGGGCAGGAAAACCGTCAATTACACCGGGGTAGTGCAACTTGACGATAGCACCGAGGACACTGTTAACCTGCCTGTGGTGCTTCTCGGCCCCCGTGAACGAGAAGTCGTACCAACATCTACAAAATATATTAAATCATTAAGTAAAGAAAAAACAACATCTAATATTTAGTATACTATTACAGTTTTTATACCTGTCTCCAACGGGACGGATCGTGGTCCGCTGAGTAGTAACCGGAGGAGGAGCCGCAAAGTGGGTCCTCCTCGTCCGTCGCCTCTGCTGCGACGCTGCCGCGTCCTGTGACCCTGAAGGCTCTGCAGACCCCCCGGAGCCTCCAGGAAGGCTAGTGGTAGAGGGCTGCCCAGGGAGGCTAGCGCTAGCCGGCTCCGAAGGGAGGCTAGCGCTAGAGGGCCCCCTAGCCTCTGAGTCGGGCTCCTGTAGCGGCCCCCTAGCCTCAGACTCTGACTCAGACTCAGAAGTCTCTGAGCCAGACTGCACAAAAGGAATGACTTTATTAATAATTAATAACAATTGCAATTTCAAAAATAACTTTATAGTAACTAAAGTTTACCTCTCTCCGCTGAAAGCACACAACAGCTGAGGGTGGAGCGTGTGCCAGAAAGAGCTCACGTCGACTAGAACGGAACGAGCTCCCTGAGCAAGGGTCTGCTGGCGGCTCAAACCCTCTCACTGGCTTCCCCTTCCCCTTCCCCTTTGACGACATCCTATTGCAAGGAATAAATGATTAATATACAAAGATAATATACAAAATTAATGTTAGATTAGTGAATAAAACGTTACTTCAAAATTCATCAACATCACGATCATGCACCCTACTCCTTAAACCAGCCCATCGATCTTCTTGTTGCGCATATCGTTTTCGTTTGCGCAAATCAGCAGGTTCGACTATGTCATCGATATCTTCAGATTCTGATTCTGATTCTGTTTCCGCTTCCGTGCCAGCCTCGATATCTTGAGCGTCTCCAACTAAGTTATCGAGTCCTACACCGGGCTCGACTGAGAAGGAGTCTGGCAACTCTTCCTCTTGGTAGACACAATCAACCTCAGCTTCGTCGTGATAATCATCATCTCCTGGAGCGTATAACCGCTCACGAGGATTCACCTTATGTACCACCCACCAAGCTTTGAATTTATTGCATGGATAAGGTAGATAGTACACTTGCTCTACTTGGTGTGCAAGAACTAATGAATCGAATCCTTTCAACCGTTCCTTGTGTTTTACTTCGACCATGCCAAATTCGTTTACTCGAATTCCACGAATGGAATCAAACCATTCGCAGTCAAAGAATACCGCTCGAATTGGCTTGTTTGCGACAAAAGTGAATTCAAGGATTTTTTTAATAATCCCGTAGTACTGCGTTTCATGATCTTGCGAATCGATTGCCCTCATCACAACTCCGGTATTACATGTTGCCGCGAGAGGACGAAGAGATTCAAATTGAGTTGTACGGAATCGATAGCCGTTGACGTCATATCGACCATAGCTTCTAACATTAACCACTCCACGGGATAGTTGTCGCAAATCTTCATGGACGTTGGCATCTTTTTGGCACTGTCCAAGATATGGAATTATTAGAAAACGTAAGCATTCTTAAGTTATAAGAAAACATTGTTAACATTGATTAGTTATCGAGAAAACGTTACATGATCTCGAAACCAGGAGAGAAAATTAGATCCCCCGTTTATTCCTTCCCGTCGAATATGTTCTATTTGCTTGCTCGTGGGTTGATGTCTATGTCTCCAATTTTGCTTGTCGAACATACTACACGACAAAGAGAACCTATTAGAATACATGTGTCGGAAAAGATGGTGAAAAGCATAAGTGTAGGAGAAACACTTACTTGAAATATTCATTCATTTCTTCCATATTAGCGTACATGTAGAAGAATGCAGCACGCCTTTCTTTTTCGCTAACATCATACGAAGTGTAACTACCAACAGTAGTGCCTCTTGTTGCAAAAATGGAGAGATCGCTACAAGGAGGTTGCTCATCTATATTGTATCGCATTACCGAAGTATTAACATTGTTTTCCTCTGCAAAGTAAACACTTGAGAAGTATCCTACTTCCTTAAGAGTAAAAGCTTCGGCGATGCAACCTTCAACCCTTGCCCTGTTACCAACCATTGGTTTCAGATATCTAAGTGATCTTTCAATATGATACATCCACCTATATTGCACGGGACCGCCCACTTTCGCTTCAAATGGAAGATGAATTAAGAGATGTTGCATTGGATTGAAAAATCCCGGAGGAAAAATTTTTTCCATCTTACACAAAAGTACCGGAACCTCCTTTTCCAATTTAGTCATCATCTCTGGCGTGATTTCTTTAGCACAGAGTTGCCTATAGAAGTGGCTAAGCTCGGCTAACACCTTCCACACTGCATCGTCAAAATAGCCTCGAAACATAACAGGCAGAAGTCTTTCCATGATTATGTGATAATCATGACTCTTCAACCCAATGAGCTTTCCCGTTTTCACATTCACGGCTCGTCTCAGACTAGCTGCGTAACCATCTGGGAATTTCAACCTTTGCAACCATTCGAGAACTTCTTTTTTCTCTTTAGGTCGAAGACAGAAAGGAGCGCGTGGTTTACCACCATTTTCGGAGAGCTCAAGAGTTTGACGGTTACAAAGCTCGGCAAGATCCTTTCGAGCCTTTAAATTGTCTTTTGTTTTGCCTGTCATGTCCATGCATGTGCTTATGATACATTCGGCCATGTTACGCTCTTGATGCATAACATCAATGTTGTGCCTTAGAATCAACGACTTCACATACGGTAACTCCCAAAGTCCACATATGTGAGTCCAATTGTGTTTGTCTCCGTAACCTTCGAAATATCCAGGACGACCTTCATCTGGCACCAATTTGTCCAACATATCAGATATTTCTGACCCGTCAAGACGTTTCGGTGGTCCTTTAGTGACAACGGTGTTCTTTCTGAAGACATTCCTCTGTTGTCTAAACAAGTGATTCGGAGGTAGCCAACGTCTATGACAATCGAAGTAAGATATCTTGCCTCCATGGGTAAGTCGAAAGCAATCGGTGTCCGAGGCACATATCGGACACGTCAACCGACCATGAGTGCTCCATCCAGAAAACATGCCGTATGCCAGAAAATCATGAACGGACCACAAATAAGCAACTCGGAGGTTGAATTTCTGTTTCTTGTAACAGTCGTACGCTTCGACTCCTGTCCACAACATTTTCAACTCTTCGATCAACGGTTTCAACATCACGTTGAGACGTGACCCAGGATGATCTGGCCCAGGTACAATGAGGCTAAGAAACATAAACTCATTCTTCATGCAAAAGGTCGGCGGAAGATTGTACGGAATGACAAAGACGGGCCAACAGGAGTATGGTGCGGCGTTTGTGCTGAACGGCGTGAACCCATCTGTCGCCAACCCGATGCGAACATTTCTCGCTTCACGAGCAAATTCTGGGTCGAACCGGTCCAGAGCCTTCCATGCCTCACCATCAGACGGGTGCGTCATGACTCCATTGTTCTCACGCTCACCTTCTTTGTGCCATCTCATGTGTCTGGCCGTTTTTTTTGAAAGGAACAGCCGCTTCAACCTCGGTGTCACAGGTAAGTAACGAAGCTGCTTACGTGCGACTTCCGTCGTCACTGTATTACCATCGTTATTAACAACTTCGACAAACCTCGGTTGACCACATTTCAAACATTTGTTCTCATTGGCATGCTCTCTCCAGAAAAGCATGCAGTTGTCCGGACACACATCAATCTTTTCGTGCTTCATCCCGAGACCAGAAATAATTTTCTTCGAGTTGTACATATCCTTAGGCACTTTGTTGGGTTGTGGAAGAGCATCTTTGAACAAATCGATGAGCATGTTGTAACAATTGTTAGAAAAGAAGAACTTAGACTTAATTGCCATAAGTCTAGTCACAAAATTGAGGATTGACATTTTAGTGTGTTCATGCAGAGCCTCTTCTGAATCTTTGAGACGTTTGAAGAACTCTTTAACCTCTGCTGTTTGAGTATCTTCTGTAAGCTCTGGTCGTATAGCTTCCAGCATCTCATCCATCATATCAACCTCTTGAGCATCATCATTGTCAGCTTCCACTTCTTGTACAGCTTGAGAAGCTGTCTCGCCGTGGAAGTTCCACAACTCATAATGTGACACGTAACCGTTTCGACACAAGTGCAACGTAAGTTCCACTTTGTCCAAAAACGTTCCGTTTCGGCATTTCGTACATGGGCACCGCGCCTTATCGCTATTTGACAACGAAAAAGCTCGTTCCACAAAAGCTTCTGTCTTGGCGTACCACTCATCTGAGTGACCACCAGTTCTGCTCTTCCAACCAGTGTACATCCAACTACGGTCTTCGCCCATGTTTGACTCTGCAGTTTAACGCGAAAGAAATTGTCGTTAATGTATTGTTATGTTATGTGTCACGGCCCTACAACCTAGGCAGATAGATCCTAAACCCACCCAAGAGTGACCGAGCGGAGCGTGCTCATGACGAGACGCGTGATCCGGATTCGAACGAAATTTCGGCAGCATAACCCCGCTGTTCTCCACTGCACGCCCAAAAATGGTGCAGCAGAGAACAACAGGGTTACGCCACCGAAATCTCGTCCAAATCCGGACCCGCGTCTCGTCACAAGCCACGCCCCCTCGGTCACTCCGAGGCTGTCCAAAAAGGGACAATTCCGAACCTGCACGTCTCACATGCCAATGGCATGTGAGACGTGCCGATCCGAAACGGGTAACACATTGCTATAGGTTACGTTGCTCATTTTCATTTTGAGGTCATTTAAGAGAGAGGAAAGAACTAGAGAAAGACTGAGAGGAAAGTTGGTCTTAGATGACAATTCCATGACGGCTTTAGGGTTAGCTGCTGTAAATAGATCGGAGATGAAACCACTTTGTCGGGGTACGCCATCCACGCGCAGGTGCTTGCCATCCTCACCGTCGTCGTTCGCCTTCGTGCCCGTCTACACGCATACTTTACCTTACCACTAAATGGGCCTTGTCGGACCTTGTCAAGTCGGTCCGAAGCCCATTTATGTATATATAGTTCTTAAACACTCAAGCAATCAAAATTAAAATTGTAACCATAATTCAAAAAAACTAAGCAATTCAAATAAACCTAAACATAACAATTATCCATTATAATTCATCAATTTATCAACTCAATTCTAACATAAGCAATTGAATTCAATTAAATTAAACCTAAACATAAGCAATTCAATTCTAACCATAATTCTAAGCATAACAAATAAGCATAAAAATTCATCAATTGTAATTCATCAATTTATCGATTTAATTCTAACATAAGCATAGTAAACATTATTTGTGTATCTATATAATTTCTAATCAATTTCTAACATAAGCATAGCAATTCATCAATTTCTAACATAAGCATAGCAATTCACAATTTTCTATTAAGAGTAAACACTTGCAAATGCATGTGCAATCGACAATTTAGGAAAAATTTCAAGCAAATGCATGTGCAATAATTAAAAACAATGAGAGCAAGGGGAGTGGTGAGGAAATACTTGCAACGAGGCCGGCGGCGGTGTGGGCGGTGAGGGCCGGGGCGGCGCAGGGGGCCGGAGGAGACGGGGTGCGGCGAGGCCGGCGGCGGTGTGGGCGCCGCGGGTCAGCCGGAGCGGGAGCGGGGGCGGTGGGGCCGGGGCGCGGCGAGGCCGGCGGCGGCGTGGGTGCCTCGGGTCGGCGGGAGCGGGGGCGGTGGGGCCGGGGCGCGGCGAGGCCGGCGGCGGCGTGGGTGCCTCGGGTCGGCGGGAGCGGGGGCGGTGGGGCCGGGTCGCGGTGAGGACGGCGGCGGCGTGGGCGCCGCGGGTCGGCGGGGGCTGGAGCGGGAGCGGGGGCGGCGGCGGCGGGGCCGGGGCGCGGTGGGGGCGTCGTGCGCAGGCGGCGGGGAAGAGAAGAGAAAGCGGCGGGTAAGGAAGAAAAGAGAAGGGCACGCGGGCTAGGTTAAAATACATAACTTACGTCGGCGGACGTAACTTACGACGGCCATACTATTGGCCGTCGTAAGTTAACACTAAGTTACGTCGGCTCCTTTATTTACGTCGGTCTGTTGCTCTAGCCGACGTAAGTTAGTGTTAAAAGTTGTCGGTCTCCTTACTTACGTCGGCAGCCGACGTAGGTTAACGTACTTACGTCGGTTCCATGGCGCCGACGTAAGTTATTTAACTTACGTCGGCCAACCGACGTAAGTTAAACTGGCCGATGTAACTCTTCGATATTCCTGTAGTGTACAGAATAGTAGCTAGCGCAGCAGCACTTACGAGGTGACTCTACCGATGTGGCTGCATGCGATTGGAGGTAGGAAAAACAGGGCATTTATTCCAATCACTTTCCAGTCAATCTAATAGCTAGTCTATTATATAAGAAGGCTAAACTGTTGACTCTAAAGTGACATGGCATTGAGTTACAGCCTGCAACCGGCTACTCCATTATCCTTGCTCTAATTCGGTAGCGAGCAGGCAGCCTCGCCGCTACGGCTTCCCACTCGCGTCGGGCCCCTAGTCCCATCGTCGTCTTTACTCAGGTACTCCTGCCTGAATCCCCTCGTCTTCCGAGATTTCGGCGCACAGGTCCCTTCGCCTTCCCACCGCACCTCATATAACAAGCCGTAGCCGGCTATCAGTCACAGAACGAACCACGAGCCCACACCACGCGACACCATAGTACTGCAACGTCGTGCCCTAGATTCCAACCTATCCAACAAGCCTCAAAGAGTCAGATGGCTGCCGATGACGCCAAGTCCAGCGCCGTGACCGCGAGCGCCATCGCTGCATCGTACGACGATCAGATCCGCCCGCTCCTCGATGTCGTCGACCGGCTCCGCCATCTCAAGGTGACGCAGGAGGGCATCCCGCTGCCGACCATCGTCGTCGTCGGCGACCAGTCGAGCGGCAAGTCCAGCGTGCTCGAGTCGCTGGCCGGCATCAGCCTGCCGCGCGGCCAGGGCATCTGCACGCGCGTGCCGCTCGTCATGCGGCTGCAGGACGACCCCTCGGCGGACGAGCCAAAGCTGCAGCTGGAGTACGGTGACGGCCGCGTGGTGGCCACGACAGAGGCCAAGGTCGCGGACGCCATCAATGCTGCGACGTCGGAGATCGCCGGCAGTGGTAAGGGCATCTCCGACGCGCCCATCACCCTCGTCGTGCGGAAGCGGGGCGTGCCCGACCTCACCCTTGTCGACCTCCCAGGCATAACGCGCGTGCCGGTGAACGACCAACCCGAGGACATCTACAACCGGGTGGTTAAGATTATCAAAGATTACATAAAACCGAAGGAGAACATCATCCTGAACGTGCTGCCGGCGACGGTGGATTTCCCAACGTGCGAGTCCATCCGCATGTCGAAGCAGGCGGATCGCACCGGTGAGCGCACGCTAGCCGTCGTGACCAAGGTCGACAAGGCACCCGATGGCCTGCTCGAGAAACTAACCGTGGACGACGTCAACATCGGGCTTGGGTACGTCTGCGTCCGCAACCGCATCGACGACGAGACTTTCACCGTGGCCCGCGTCGAGGAGGAGAGGTTGTTCAAGTACCACCCGTTGCTGTCCAAGATCGACAAGTCCATGGTCGGCATTCCCGTCCTCGCACAGCGACTCATGCAGACACAGGCCTCTGTAATCGCCAAGTGCCTTCCCGGCATCGTGAAGCAGATCAACGACGGACTCAGCGGCAACAGCGCCGAGCTCGGCCAGATGCCGCAGGATGTCAGCAGCGGCGTGTCTGAAGCCCGTCCGGTGGCAGCTGACGCACAAGGTTCAAACATGGCGGGAGACGTGGAAGCTCAAGTCTCCGCGTCAAACAAAGCAAATGCGCCGCGTCGTGGATCACGTGCTAGGAAGCCGAGCTCGCGCGTCACAGGTGACGACTGGGTGTGAATTGTTGCGTTCGGTTGTGTTGTCGGGATAGCGAACATGGAGTGAACATCAATAAATAAGGGGTTGAAACCGAATTAATATTTTTTCGAAAGTTACTGCCTTGAAGGTTCTGTTTATATTCATAAGAAAGAAATTACAACGAGATGTAGAGGGCGCCATGAGGCGTTTAGATTCTAACAAAGGGTTGACGTGGGAGTGACCCCTAATCGTGGAGATCAGAGGACCAGCGCCAGACGGTCCCAAGGAATAAATAGTTATTGAATATCTGTTCTTCCTCCGTAGAAGCATTCCGATAACTTGCTCTCGTGTCGCCGCGCTGTCCAAAGTCTCATGGACAAAGGTGCGGGCGCGGCAAAGTCGAAGTGTGACATGCTAGAACAAATGGGTTAAGCCCATCTAATATTCAGAATAAATTCTCAATGAATCTCAAAGGCCCATTAGTACAAAAGAGGGTGATGTTAAATATTTAGTACTACATAAGAAGTGGAAGTGAAACAACCACTACATATAAGGGAGGTTGTTCTTCCACTTCTTGAGTGAGAGAGAAGAAAGAAAGAGAGGGGTGGCTCATGCGCGTTCCTCCTCGCTCGCCTCCCCACGCCACGCCCCGCACGCGCCGTGCGCGTGTGTTCGTATGAATTCGAGCCTCGAGCCGAGCCCATATTTTCTATTTTTGCAGAAAATTAATTTGGGTTTTGTGCTTTTGAGCCTCCAAATTTTGGGCTACCGAGACAGAGTCCAAGTCGTTGGAGACGCGTCTACGACTACGGAATCAGTTCGGATCCGTACTCTCCAAATCGCACACGAATCGCCTCCATGGGACTCTATAAATAAAGTGTGCGCAGTACAACAGACGTTCGTGTTCCTTGCGCCGCCTTCTAGTCTTCTCCATCCCGAGCGCCGGCGTGCACCGATGATCGGAAGAGCATGTCTTAAGAACTGCTCGCCCTTGCGATCCTGCAACGGGAGAGGACGGATAAGGTTTTTAGGAAGCGCTACGCGCGACTGCTCGCGTTCTTCACCACGGGTCGTCTACCGAGGAGATCGGGCGCTGCGGCCCAACATCATCACCAACGTCTGCAACGGTTGTTCGTCGTCAGATCTATAGCGGTTCGTTCGGTTTCAAATCGGTACACGTTATTTCTTGTCCCGTCTGTCTGTTGATCGTTGCTGTTTTCGCCTGTTTTTTCCTGAATTTTTTTGGAAATTGTCTCCTATTTTCTAGCAATCCAAAAACCTTATTAGGCAATTTCCTGAGTTGAACATGATGACCTTAGCCAATGCACTGGGGCTGGAGAAATTCTCTGACGTGCAATTCAAGAGGTGGCAAGTTAAGGTCACGCTCTGGCTATAATCGCTTAAGATCTTCTGGGTAACTGAGGGCAGTCTCAAGGTCCTTTGTCTGTTGAAGAACAGACGTAGTTCGAGGAAGCCAATTCTGCTCTGAGAGGATGCATCTTAAGTGTTCTTGAAAATAAACTATTTGATGTCTATATGACAGTTATAGATTGTAAGGAGCTCTAGGATGCACTTAACGCTAAGTATGGTGCAGCCGATGCAGGCGGTGAACTGTATATTATGGAGAATTTTCATGACTACAAGATGGTTAACAACCGTCCTTTAGTTTAACAAGCTCATGAAATACAATGCCTTGCGAGAGAGCTCAATCTTCTTAAGTGTCATTTACCCGACAAGTTTGTGGCTGGGTGCATTATTGCAAAGTTACCTCCATCGTGGAGGAACTTCATCACAGCTCTCAAACAAAAGAGACGGGAAATATAAGTTGAAAACCTGATAGTATCTCTTGATGTTGAGGAGAAGACTCGATCTAAGAATGCTACTGAGAAAGGATGCGAGGGTCAATCTAGCGCCAATGCTAATATGGTACAGAAATCCAATGTCAAGAACAAAGGGAACAAGTCTCAATTCAAGCCAAACAAAACTACTGCTTTCAAAAAGAAGAATAAGTCAAACAAAGTTAATGATGACTACTGCTACACCTGTGGGAAGCAGAGATATTTTTCCAAGGACTGTCCTTAGAGGGCAGTCCGCAGAGGGAAAAAGAATGTCAAAATAGTGACGTCTAGCAATGCATATGGGTACGATAATTCTTTTACTGTTCTTTCTGTTTCTCAAACATCATCTTGGTGGTTTGATAAGGGTGCTTGTCGGTACCCTAAAAACCATACACCCCCTGAGGTTACAAAGATCTCAAGGGAAGGACGTCTACTCAAATTGAAGACCCTCGAAGGCCCACTTGTCAGACATAACCGGACCTGCTTCTCCAACATGGTTAACCCCTAGGTTGCCACGTGTACTGCCAGACCGGAGCTACTACCCATAAGGGTGAAGCTCCGGGCTAGGTACCGAAACGGCACCTCCGGACTTAACCCCTGACCGAGAGAAGCTCCGGACCTGACACGTGCCAGGCCACCCCGGAGCTTCCCGCTTCCCACAAGCAAGCTCCGGAGCTGCCACGTGTCCAAACGTCGGAGCTGGCCGCCTCAAACCTCCGGAAGACGTTGTAACGACTCTGGATCGTCAAAGGATAGCCGCGGACTTCAAGACCCGATTAATTGTCATTAATTCCATGTTAATGACACTTAATTGGATAATCTTAACACCCGTAACGGCACTGTCGGGGCCCGTTACAGGGTTATTAACAACAATTAATCGTGTATCAATACTAGTAACCACCGGGGCCACATGTCGGGCCAGGCTAACTTGTAACGGTTTGTCCTTGTACTATAAAAGGACAGACCGACAATACACGGAGGAGGCTCTCGAACGCTCTCAGGCACACAAGCTAATACAACACACACACACACCCGTGGAGTAGGGTATTACGCTCAGGCGGCCCGAACCACGTAAACCACTGTGTCTCTCGTGTCAAATCGTGATTCACCTTCTTGAGTCTCCGCGCGCCCACACCGAACTACAAACTCCTTCAACACTTTAGTAGTGTCAGGAGATCTGCCGACTCCAACAGTCGACAGTTGGCGCGTCAGGAAGGGGGGGGCGCCTGAGATTTTCAAGAATGGTGAATTCTGCGGCTGGATCATCCAACGGGCAACCTGCTGCTCAGGCTGTCGGAGGCAATCCCTCCAACATGCAGCCACCGGCAGGAGCCTCAGCACCAGCAGGAGTCACACTCCCACCACCACCATCTTCTCCGGCAAGACGTGCCGGGAAACATGATGGTGCGCCGACGTCACATACTGCGCCGGCAAGTCGTGACAACCCAGAACACGCGCTCCATGCAGCGCGTGCTCTTCTCCAACGACCACCACCTCCGGATGCATCTCAAGATGCTATGGAGCAATGGAGGGCTGATGTTGAGCATTTGGTCGCAGCAGCGGCCGAACGACTCAACAACCAGGGTCCTCCTCCTTCAGGGCGAGCCCCGTCGCAGCGACGGACGTTGTCTGGAAGACTTGGTCCACATGTCTCCAACAACCGAAGACGAGCAGTGTCACAGCAAGTGACGTCGTTGCCCTCTGGGGCACGACGCACCCATACGGCATCTCGGCTTTCGACACACGACCTCCTGGCGGAGCTTGATCGCCGATACCACCAACAGGATGGCCGTGTCCATATCGAGCGAGCTCGAGAAAGACGGGATGCTCAAGACCTTTCTACTCTGGAAGGAGTAGGAGGAGGCTGTTCCGCCCTAGCCATGCACCTACGCATGGTTAGATGGCCACAGAAGTTCCGGCCACACTTGCCGGAAAAATTCGATGGGACTGTCAACCCCGTAGAATTTCTGCAGATATACTCCACTGCAATCTTAGCAGCTGGAGGAAACGAGGCCGTAATGGCCAACTACTTTCCAGTGGCCTTAACTGGGACCGCCAGGTCCTGGTTTATGAGCCTTCCACCCAACTCTATTGACAGTTGGGAGGAGCTGTGCCGTCAGTTCACTGCCAACTTCGGGAGTTCATACACCCGACCGGGCACTGAACTGGACCTTTTTGCGGTCGTGCAAAAAGGGGGAGAATCTTTGCGGTCATTCATCCAGAGGTTCTCTCAAGTACGTAACACAATCCCTTCTATCTCAAGCGCTTCTGTTATTGTGGCATTCAGACAGGGTGTACGAGACAAGAAGATGTTGGAGAAGTTGGCGATCAAAGAGATCACCAGCGTCACGGAGCTCTTCAGCTTGGCAGACAAATGTGCCAGAGCTGCGGAGGGCCGTGAAATGCACTCCAAACCAGCCTTGGAGGATCACAAAAAATCCTCCAAAGAAGAAGCCGCTACCTCCGGGAGTGGCAAGAAGAAAAAGAAGACCAACGGCAAGAAGAAGCCGTCGGCCGGCACATCCAACGTTGCAGCCACTGCAACTCCTGGTGGCCGGGGGCCACGCCCTGAGAAGCGACCTCGACCGTCTCCCGAAGACGGCGGCAAATCCAAAATGTGGTGCCCCATTCACAAAACGGGCAGCCACAGGCTGGAAGACTGCCGGGAGGTCCAAAACCTTGCCGAGCGCTACAACAAGCGCCGGGAAGGGTCTCCTTTCCGACAGAGGGAGGGAAAACAGAAGGTTGACGAAGCTCCGGCTGAAGAGGAGTTAGGGTTTCAGGACCCCCAAAAGGTCCTGAAAGCCGTCTACACCTCCGTCGACGATGACTCCGACGTCTCCGACAACGAGCGTCGGAAAACCATGAACACCATCTTTGGTGGATCATGGGACATCACTTCTCGTCGTGTCATCAAGATTATGCGGCGGTATATGGCTGCTGTAGCTCCTACAGCTAGACCGGAGCCACATCGAAAGTGGATGGACACACCCATCTCTTTTGATGCTTCGGACTGTACTCAAGGCATGGTCGGAGCTGGCCAATTACCCTTGATGGTATCTCCCACCATCAACAACATCCAACTCCATCATGTTATGGTGGATGGAGGTTCGGGGTTGAACCTTATAAGCTTTGAAGCTTTTACCAAACTTCAGCTTCGACCTTCGGATCTTCAGCCCTCTCGACCATTCTCCGGAGTAGGTCCGGGGGCCGTTACCCCACTCGGAGCTATAATTCTCCCCGTTACCTTCGGGACACGGGAGAAGTACCGCACCGAGAAGTTGGTCTTCGACGTCGCTCAGATCAACTTACCATTCAACACCATCTTGGGTAGACTTGCCCTATACAAATTTATGGCAGCTGCTCATTATGGATACTTGGTGTTGAAGATGCCAACACCAGTAGGCGTTCTCCGGATTCGTGGAGATCGCACCGCCGGAGTAACTGCTCTGGAGGAGCTCCATGCACTCACCACTGCGCAAGAGGAGGACTCCAGATAGGGGCAAGCTCCAAAACCTCCGAGCATTCGGCAACGAGGCTCAACCTCTGCTCCACGTGTGCAGCCAAGCGGCGACACCGACATCCCCGTCAAAGTCGTCCAAATTGGTTCCGATGTCACTCAAACCACCCGCATATCGGGTGGGATGAATGACAAATAGGAACTCGCGCTCATCACTTTCCTCCGGGCTAACGTTGACGTATTTGCTTGGCAACCGTCACAAATGCCTGGGATCCCCAGGGAAGTGATTGAGCACAATCTGAAGATTTACCCCGACGCTCGGCCTATGCATCAGAAACCTCGGAAGCAATCTGTAGAGCGACAAAACTTCATCCGACAAGAAGTGAAGAAGTTGCTCGAAGCCGGATTTATCCGAGAAGTCTACCATCCAAAATGGCTGGCAAACCCAGTCGTTGTGCCCAAGGCCGGCGGGAAACTTCGGATGTGCATCGACTACACCACACTGAATAAGGCATGTCCAAAAGATCCATTCCCACTACCTAGAATAGATCAGATAGTGGATTCCACCTCCGGGTGCGAGTTACTGTGTTTTCTAGACGCATATTCTGGATATCATCAAATCAGGATGTCTAGGGAGGATGAAGAGCATACTTCATTCATCACAGTGGATGGATTGTATTGTTACACAGCCATGCCGTTTGGTCTCAAGAATGCAGCTTCAACTTTTGTACGAGCTATGTACAAAACTTTCGAAGAACTCATCAGAGACATAGTGGAAGTGTACGTCGATGACATCGTGGTCAAAGTCAAAAACAAGGAGTCCCTCTTGGACACCTTGCAGGCTGTCTTCGACAAACTGCGGGCCACCCGCACGAAGCTAAACCCAGACAAGTACGTCTTCGGGGTTAGTTCCGGAAAGCTTCTTGGTTTCCTGGTAAGTCACCGGGGCATAGAGGCTAATCCGGCGAAGATAAAAGCAATTGAAGACATGCGGCCACCAACCCGCATCAAAGACGTCCAAAAATTAACTGGATGTCTAGCAGCCCTCAACCGGTTCATTTCAAGACTGGCAGAAAGAGCACTTCCCTTCTTCAAGTTACTGAGGAAGTCCAGACCATTCCAATGGTCTGAAGAAGTAGAGAAGGCATTCCAGGAGCTGAAAGAGTTCCTCACCACCCTACCAGTCCTGGTAGCTCCGAACCCTGGTGAGCCTTTGTTGCTTTACATTTCAGCTGCTGACGAAGTCGTCAGTATGGTTCTGGTTGCGGAGAGACCGGAACTACCCAATACTCAGGAATCCAGACCCCTTCGGGAGGGTCCGGAGGTTCCTGAAAGCGGGTCTGGGTCCCAGCTCCCAGACTCAAACCCACAAGAAGCCACTTCAGAGGACCCGGACCCCTCTAAGAGGGTCCAAGTCATTTCTGAAGAAGCTCCGGGTTCCTCCACCCAGAACCCGGAGGTCCCCAAAGAGAGTCTGGACCCCTCCGAGAGGGTCCGGATCAATGAAGAGGAAGCTCCAGACCCCTCCGGGAGGGTCCGGACCATTCAACGCCCGGTATACTTCATCAGTGAAGTGTTACATGATGCCAAGACTCGATACCTAGAGGTGCATAAACTGCTTTATGCAGTTCTTATTGCCTCAAGGAAGCTTCGACACTATTTCCAAGCTCACAAAGTCTCGGTGGTGACCTCATATCCACTTCGAGCGATCCTGCATAATCCCAATTCAACTGGGAATATTGCAAAGTGGGCAGCGGAATTGGCTGAATTCGATCTTGAATTCATTCCGAGACAAGCAATCAAGAGTCAAGCGTTGGCAGATTTCGTGGCAGAATGGACTCCCTCTCCATTAAACCCTAGGGGCCCTAGCGAGCAGAAGACGGAACCTCAAGTTCCAACCTTCACTAAGCCTCACTGGACCCTTTATTTCGACGGCTCCATGCAGAAGCAGGGAGCCGGAGCTGGAATCCTTCTCCTCGCACCAACTGGGGAGAAGGTGAAATACATGGTACACCTTGACTTCAAGGCAACCAACAACATGGCAGAGTACGAAGCACTCATCTATGGATTAAAGGTGGCACTATCATACGGTGTCAAGCAATTGCTGGTCAAAGGAGATTCACAACTCGTCATCAAGCAGGTGAAGGGTGAATGCTCCTGCAATAATCTCCAGCTGGCTGCTTACCTCCTTGAAGTCCAGAGGCTTCAGAAGTACTTCGAAGTCCTAGACCTTCACCATGTTCAGCGTGCTCACAATGTTGAAGCTGACGAACTCTCGACCAAGGCGTCAACTGGAGCTCCGGCTCCTGACGGAACCTTTGTCCGGAGGTTGTCAAAACCCACAGTTCAGCCTGCCGAACTGAACGAAGGGGGCGAGATCAGCATCCCGAAGCTGACGGTCCCGATGGCCCTGTTACCATGGCAGCCATCAAGGGTCGTAGGTGCTGCCGAAAGCTCCGAGCAACCCAGCACGCAAGACTCAAATGCTCAAGTCAGTTCCGATGCATGGATCTCGGAGATCCGGAGCTACTTGAAAGACAACGTCCTTCCTGACGATGATGTATCCGCTGATCGGGTAGTCAGATTGGCTAAAAGATACACGTTGGTAGAAGGGGATCTCTACCGGCACGGTGCCAACGGCATCCTAATGCGGTGCATCACAAGGGAAGAAGGCTGCGAGCTCCTCACAGAAATCCATGGAGGCGAGTGTGGGAACCACGCATCTTCCCGCACGCTGGTCGGAAAAGCCTTTCGGCACGGCTTCTACTGGCCTACAGCGCTCCAGGATGCCACTGAGCTGGTGAAGAAATGCAAAGCATGCCAATTTCATGCAAAGCAAATTCACACACCTGCTCAATCCTTACAAATGATACCTCCCACATGGCCTTTCGCTGTGTGGGGGATGGACATCTTGGGACCCTTCCCAAGAGCCGTCGGAGGTTACAAGTTCCTGTACGTCGCCATCGACAAGTTCACCAAGTGGCCGGAAGCTACTCCCGTTGTGACGATCAACAAACAATCTGCAATCAATTTTCTACAATCCATCGTGAGCAGATTTGGAGTCCCAAATAAGATCATCACTGATAATGGGACTCAATTCACAAGCTCCGCATTTCAAGGATATTGCGAAGACCTCGGCATACAAGTTTGCTACGCTTCCGTAGCTCATCCTGCCAGCAATGGACAAGCCGAGAGAGCAAACGCAGAGATCCTTAAAGGACTCAAAACACGCACTTATGAGCGCTTGAAAAAGCACGGAGCCAATTGGATCGAAGAGCTTCCGCCCACCCTATGGGCCAACAGGACTTCTCCAAGTCGGGCAACCGGAGAAACACCCTTCTTCCTGGTGTACGGAGCTGAAGCGATCCTTCCTCCGGAAATCACCTTGGGTTCCCTCCGAGTCCGGACCTTCGACGAAGCCGCGCAGGACCAGCTCCGGCGCGAAGACCTAGACCTCCTCGAGGAGGGAAGGTGCCAAGCAGCTGTTCGGAATGCCCGATACCGCCAAGCTCTACGGCGCTATCACCAGCGGCATGTACACAACCGACAGCTCGAGGAAGGCGATCTGGTGCTACGGAGAATACTATCCAGAGAAGGGCAAAACAAACTCTCCCCCAGCTGGGAAGGGCCCTTTCGAGTGATCAAAGTATCCCATCCCGGAAGCGTTCGCTTGGCTACCGAGGATGGGACACCTCTCCCAAATCCTTGGAACATCGAGCACCTCCGTAAGTTCTACACTTAATTTCACGGAGGTGAGTCTTAAGTAACTTGAAATGTATGTTATAGAGTCATTGTACAGAGTCGGGTAGTTCCTCCGGGAGAGCAGCCGAACCTTTCCCGAAAGGTTTGAAAAGCTCATGCAACACTTGACACAGTCTCCGGACTAAAAGTGTGGCTAACTACCCTGGGTCAAACGAGAAACCAAACACACTTAGCCTGGTTCCGTACCCTAAGAGTGTACTTGTTTCCCCTTTACCCCGGACCTATAATGAAAGACATCTTCATGTGAAATAGACTCCACGTGCATTCATCTTTGCCTAGGCTCGACATTTTTATTTTTCTCTTTCTTGTCTATAACAGAAACGTGCAATTCTTAAGAAGTTCTAGTTTGACCGGTTTACATACGATTCGAGTTGAATTGTCAGATTTTTTGGATTTAAATATCGTCTGTGGCCAACTCGCCTGAAAGCCGCCAAGCCATTCTAGGGCCGGAGTGCGCTATCGACTTAGCCTGGTCAAGCACCCTAAGTACGCCACTCTACCTACATCCCGGCAGGCCGAAGTAAGGTGGGTCCATGGACAATTGGATCTAAAAGAAAAGACAATTCATCCAGTCGTATTAAAAATCGTGTTCAACTTAAAATTTTCTTAAGAACCGTAAGCCGCGACGAAGTTATAGACAAGGAACGAATTTTACTATTTTTCTTGGCTCAAGTGTGCAGGAAAAATGAACCCTACGTAGATGGAGAAAAACCGGAGCTAACCAAGTTCCGACTCCCACCAGGGCGTCAACCGTTGGCGTTGACTAAAAGATGGTGAGAAGACCCCGTCACTGGAGTCTGTTGCCAACAAACCAAGTGTGGCAAAGGTCATTGCCGGAGCTGCTAAGCTCCGACACCTTGGAGTATTAACTATCGACGCTCAACGTGTTGATAGAGGCTATTGCCGGAGCTACTAAGCTCCAGCGATGGACAGTGCCGGAGCTTCTAAGCTCCGACAACTTCAGGGGACCTTCACTATCAAAAACTTCGGACCTAAATTCCACAAGTTCGAAGCAAATTCGTCTACAACAAAACTCAACATCCTTTTGGTACATGTCCACAATCAAATTGTGCACATCTACCAGGGGGCCAAGTGAAGATAAAGATGTTGAAGACAAAAGAATGAAATTCGCAAAAATTCGCAAAAAATTGGGGATTTCATTTCATCTGAAGATCGGAGATTACATATGGAGACAAGGGATTACAAAATTGAGGAAGAAGAGAAGATACAAGTAAAGGCTAAAAGAGACGGTCCTAGACCCTATGGAAGAACTCGGCGACTTTCTGGGCGACCTCCGACACGCGGGCTCGGGTAGCTTCGCCTTCTCCTTCGACGGGGCCTTCAAGCACCGGGTCCAGAGGAAATCGAGAGTTCCGGCTGGTGTAGCACGTCAACACATATTCTGTGACGTTCCTAGCCAGGGATTGCCCCTCGACCTCCAGCTGGTCCGCGATGACATCGCCCACCTTGGAGAGCTTGCTGCCTACGCCGCTCAACGCTTGCAACGCGAGGTCAGGCTCCGGCTCCGGATCATCCGGGTGCACGGGGCTGACACCCATCGGCGTCAGCACGTCGTCGGCCTTGCCCAGGAACTCCCAAATATGCAGGGAGTCCGCCTTCCTCAAGTTCTTCATCTCTTCCAGGGATCTCCGGGCCGCCGTCAGCTCCGAATTCTCGCGGGCGAGGCGCTCAACTTCTTTGGCGTTTTGCTGGATCTTCGCAGCAACCCGCTTCTCAAGTCTTCCGAGCTCCTCCTCCCGGAGGTGGATCTTGTTCCGGCGGTCGACCAGGTCCTTCTCCCTAGCCTCCACTTTCTTCTCCCGGGCGACAAGGGCACACTCGTATTCGTAGAGTTCCTGCCCCCGCACCCAGGTCTTCTCCTCTTCCTCGAGGCAGCGCTCTTCCAATTTTTTAGTGTGCTCCTCGAGGCCCTTGTCCGCCAGAGCTGTTTTCTCAGCGAGCTCTTCTTCCCGTCGCAAGACGTCATCCCGTAGCTCTAGGAGTTTTTGCTCCTCATCCTCGAGCCGTCTTTCCCTCCCTTCAAGTGCCTCTCGGCGCTTGATGAGTGCGGTGCTGATGGCCTCGAGCTGATCAAACCGAGCATTGGCCGCGTCGTTAGCAGCCTTAGCTTGGTCATGGAACTCCCGGGATTGAGCGTCGAGGGCGTGAGTCATGCTCTCCCTCTTGTCCAGCAGCTCACCCCAGAGCTCCAGGCGGATCTTCTCCCGCCTGATCCATTCCTTGTCATCCGCAAGCCTCGACTGCGCCAGCTTAGTCTCGAAGTGGAGCCGATTACGCCACCGCCTAAGGGTTTGACGCTCCTCTTCAAGAGCCTTGCTGTCGTGGAAGAAGTCCAGTTGGACCTGATGTAGACTGGAGCAGGCGTTGTCGATGGACATTGACAGCGGGATGGGCTCCGACCTGCTGGGATCTCTTCCGCTGGTTCCAGCGGGTCTTCACTTACAAAAATTGGGTCCCACTCTACGAGAGTGGAACCCCGAGCTTCCAAAGCGCTAGGGCCCTCCTCCGGGATGGCCTCAGTCGCCATCGAAGGAGGTCCCGCCACCAAGTCTTCATTTGCCCCCTCAGGCTGGGGGCCGGCGACTTCGTTCAGGCACTCTGGCTCTGCCACAGGTACCATCGACGTCGTCGCCTCCACTGGCTCCGGCCGGGACACTTCTTCTGAGGGAGGCTCAAGCTCCCTCGCCTCTTCAGCCGCCGGCTCTGTGACCGGCGCTCCAACAATCACCGGCTCTGCGGCTGGAGCTTCGGAAGTAACCGGCTCAACTGCCGGAACTACTTCAACTTCCGGCTCGCATGCCAGGGCTTCAGCCACCTCTGGCTCAATCGCAGGGGCTTCAGCACTTTCCGGCTCCGAAGCCGGGACTGCTACTTCCTCCGACTCAACAGCCGGAGCTTCTACTACTGCAGCACCAGGACCCGGAGCTTCCACTTCCGGGACGGGTGCCACTGGCGCATCTTCATTCCCGTGGTCCGGCGCTACCACGGGAACTTCCGGAGACGAGTCGAGGTCCATGACCACGACAGCCGGCGCCGGAGCTGTCGCAGCCTCCGCTTGGGGCGGCACCGGGGCTGGAGCAGAAGCCCTCGCAGCCTCAGACACTGCGGCTGGGGGTGGAGCTTCACTCCCCTTCTTGGGGACGCTGCAGATGAAGAACGAAGAAATTGAGAAAACAGATGCTACAATTAAAAAGTTAATCGAGGTAAAAAAGAAAAATTACCTTGGGAGGCTCACGCACCAGCTTGCGCGGAACCTTTTTCCCGGACGATCCGGGCTGGCCACAGTCGGCGTAGGAGCTCCGGGAGGACTCCCAGGACTTGCCACAGCCGCGGGCGTTTCTCGGGTCGGAGCTCTCCCTGATCGGGAGGAACTCCTGGACCTGGAGGCCCTCACCGCTCCAGATGCCGGAGTCGCACGCCCGGAGCTAGCACCACGGGAGGGATCCACCACGGGGACAGTCGCACTCCGGGAGGACCCCACCGCCGGAACAGTAACGCTCCGGAAGGACCCCACCACGGGGACAGTCGCCACGGCGGCGGAGGATCTTCCTTCCTGAGGAGGGGGAACCGGGGGGGAAGTGGCAGGCCCGACGGACCTTCCGTCAGCATGTCGCAGCTTTCTCTTCCGCCTCTCCGGCTCCTCCGCCAGCTCTTTGCCCTTGCCGATGACCTCAGCTCTTGGCTGTGGGACAGGGGCGGAGCCGTCTCCGGACAACCCGGGGATCGCCAACCGGGTGGTTGATCTTCTCTCGACGACACCAAGGTCGTCAAGCGCGGGCATCTTCCGCCGGAGCTCCCTGCTGAACTCAACTTCCACGTTCAGAGGGAGGAAAGCCGGTGGCGGAGTCAAGTAATCTCCGTCAACGTCGATGCCGTGCTGGAATTTCTTGAGGTGAAACTCCAAGGTCTTCCCCACCATGCTGGACTTCAACCCGGTCTCAACCCGGTCCTCGTCCATCACGCTGTTGAGGGCCCAGGCGAGCTTCTCCCTCCTCTTCAGCGGCGCCCACCTGTTGGACAGGAAGTTGCAGAACACCGCCTGGGGAGTCAATCCTCCCTCCACACATTGGCGGATCCTGGTCAGGACAGGATCGAAAGCTTCAGCCAGCACCGGAACTTCGCTCCATATCGACGTGTCAATGCCGGGCAGACCGTCTGGCAACTCCAACCGCTCATGCTCCTCCACCCGGACAACTACCCAATCTTTCTTCCAGTCATCCCACTTCCCGGACGGGAATGACCGGAGGTACTTGAATGGGCACTTCTTGCGCTTCACGAAGTAGTAGAAGCCAAGATATTCATCGCTTCGGCCGGTGGTTTGGACGGTGAAGAAGGTTCGGAAGAGCTCGATGCAGGGAGGGATGCCCACCCACATCTCGCAGAAGTGGACAAAGATGGACACAAGGAGAATGGAGTGAGGGCCAAGGTGGTACAGCTGCAGACCATAGAAGTCCAGCAGCATCAAGAAGAAAGAAGAAAATGGTGGGATCAGCCCCACCATGGCGTACGAGGAAAAGTACACCATCTCGCCAGAGTGCTCCTTTTCAAAGGGGAGCTCTCCGCCGGCGCGGACCGAGCGGTTGAAGAAGTCCGAAGACCACCCCATGAGGGCCCGGACCTTCTTCAGATCGCTGTCCGTCTTCAAGCGACTCTCACGCAGACCCAACTCCATCGCAGCACAGCTAGGCAAGAGGAGAGGAGCAAAGTACAAGTCGGGAGTTTGAGCGCAAGAACAGATGGGAAGCGTAAAGAACTCCCGACGGTGCGCTTTCCTTCTTAAGTAAGCCCTCGCAACGCTTGGATGGAAACTGCAGGAGAGTCAAGGATACTACTCAAGAATTCAACCCTGCCGATGACAAGAGGGCCCGGGACCACCCTGACGATCAAGTCGAGGTTCTTACCCAGGCGAACAGTTTTCATCACGAGGCGGGAAACCCAAAGGCGGCGAACTGACAAGGCGCGCGGAACCGATACGGTTTTCGTATCGGGAACCGGCGACCTTCAATTGCGACAGATCCACACGTCAAAGATCTTATCTGCCGCCTGAGGTGCGCCACGCGTCAGGATTTAACCGTAAAGCCCCGCCAACGGCACCTCCGAAGACCCTTGAAGACCCAGTTCAAGAGTCGCGAGTATGGACCCACCTCCGACGGAATGACTTCACCCCGGTGGCTTTCCCCGGAGGTAGGTCCAGGGGGCCACTGTCGGTACCCTAAAAACCATACACCCCCTGAGGTTACAAAGATCTCAAGGGAAGGACGTCTACTCAAATTGAAGACCCTCGAAGGCCCACTTGTCAGACATAACCGGACCTGCTTCTCCAACATGGTTAACCCCTAGGTTGCCACGTGTACTGCCAGACCGGAGCTACTACCCGTAAGGGTGAAGCTCTGGGCTAGGTACCGAAACGACACCTCCGGACTTAACCCCTGACCAAGAGAAGCTCCGGACCTGACACGTGCCAGGCCACCCCGGAGCTTCCCGCTTCCCACAAGCAAGCTCCGGAGCTGCCACGTGTCCAAACGTCGGAGTTGGCCGCCTCAAACCTCCGGAAGACGTTGTAACGACTCCGGATCGTCAAAGGATAGCCGCGGACTTCAAGACCCGATTAATTGTCATTAATTCCATGTTAATGACACTTAATTGGATAATCTTAACACCCGTAACGGCACTGTCGGGGCCCGTTACAGGGTTATTAACAATAATTAATCGTGTATCAATACTAGTAACCACCGGGGCCACATGTCGGGCCAGGCTAACTTGTAACGGTTTGTCCTTGTACTATAAAAGGACAGACCGACGATACACGGAGGAGGCTCTCGAACGCTCTCAGGCACACAAAGGAATACAACACCACACACCCGTGGAGTGGGGTATTACGCTCAGGCGGCCCGAACCACGTAAACCACTGTGTCTCTCGTGTCCAATCATGATTCACCTTCTTGAGTCTCCGCGCGCCCACACCGAACTACAAACTCCTTCAACACTTTAGTAGTGTCAGGAGATCTGCCGACTCCAACAGTCGACAGTGCTAATGTTCATGTATGTTCTGACATGTTCATGTTTACTTCTTACCAGTTCGTCCGGGAATCTGCCATCCTAATGGAGAATGGGTCACATGCTTATGTTTGTTGTATTGGCACGGTCGATCTGAAGTTCACTTCGGTAAAGATTGTCCAACTGAAGAACGTGCAGCATGTCCCAACTATGAACAAGAATCTTGTTAGCGGTACCCTTCTATGCAGAGATGGGTTTAAAGTAGTTTTATAGTCCAATAAAATAGTTATGTCTAAGCATGGACAATTTATTGGTAAAGGCTATGAATGCGGAGGCCTGTTCTGCTTTTCTCTTTCAGAGTTTAATAATAAGTTAGTAAACCATATTTGTGGCGGTATTAATGATGATGGAAGTGTTTGGCATTCTCGTTTATGTCATGTTAATTTTGGTTTAATGAATCGGCCATCTAGTCTCAAATTAATTCCGAAATTCACCATTGTCAAAGGTTATAAGTGTGTGACACCCGGTTCTGAAAAACGAACCAAGTGCAGTGTATGTGTGCCCAGGATGTTCACCACAATACACAAATGCATCACAAACGGAAATCATAATTTAACCATGTCATGAATAATAAATGTACCTTGATTCTACTGCAGCGGAAAATAAACTAGCGTAGGCGACTCCAACTCCACAGGCAGTCGATGGCGGTACGCAACCTAGTGCTCCATTTTGACCTCCAAAATATCTCTAGCAGCTGTTGGGGGTATTGCAAGAGTGAGTACATGTCGTACTCAGCAAGCGTGGGAAGTATGACATGTGGCTGATTCAAATGACGAATGTAATAAAGGCTAAGTGCTGAAAAGTACAGTAAAAACCATTTGGAAAAGCAATGTATCATATTTATGTGAAGTAAACCCATCATATACCGTGTGACCATGATAATACTAGTCCATAATTCACCATCACCAATAACCATAATCAATGTCATAAACCATGATTCTATCCCATAACCATAACCAGAACCATAATATCAACCATAATCATTACCAAACTATAACCATTCCAAATCCCATTTTTTCTCTAATCATGTAGGTCATCCATGCGCTCTTAACCGGGAGCACGACTATCATGATAGTTTTAAACTCTGCAGAAGTTGTACCACTTTACCCACATGTTCGTGATTTCATCACCTTTCGGTGACTAAGAACCTCCATTATGCCTTATCACACTTCCATGGGTGTGCGGCCAAGAGATCACAAAATAGCCTTTCAAAAGGGACTACTAGTATGTACGGGCCCACTAAGGTTTCACCGGCAGGCTTGAATCTTCATTCTCCCACCCACGGGCCCCCTCGTGTGCCATGCGGATCCCAGGGTAGCCCTCCTCGACTCCCATTCCTCGCGCCATCCAATAGTCCATACAATACTAGCAGCGCTCCTAATTATTCAGCTACGCCGCACCCATACTTGGCCTTGTGGTGGCACTGTAGTCCTGGCATATTCTCGCATGAACCGGTCCTTAGATCTAAAGCAAGCAAACCACCATAACATCCAACCCATCCACATACCAGGCTTGCTTAGATCACCCCTTTACCACATCAGATTTAACCAGCTCATGTTAACCATAATCTCAATAATGCATAATTAAATTAAGTGATATAGTTATTTCCATCCCAATTAGTCAAGCGAAGCAAAAAGGTAAAAGCCCTTCCTGACTCTCTACCATATATTCCATGTGACAAGGGTGGTTAAACAAATCTAGTAAACTTCCTACCATAGGATTCCCATCAAATTGACACAGCATGCAATTTTGCAAACAAACCATTTATTTTAAAAACAGGATCAATATGCTTCAAGGACACTTGCCTTGCTCCGGCGGATAGAGTTGCTCAAGCGCTTCGAAGTCTTGGTTCTGGTAATCCTCGTACACGACTTCTTGAGCACTTCCCTCTACTCGTGATCACACATACAAGAAAATACATACAATTCAATATGATGCACACAAATTAATCAACATGCAATGATATGTATGCATGCAAAGATCAATTATTAATTAACTATGGTTGTTTATTAATTAGATGCAAGTAGTTCATACGTGTTCATATGAGCTTACGGGAGTTTTAGCGAGGATTAATGCAGCTGAAAATAAAAAGACGATGCAACTAAAATCAATTTACGTCTATTAGATCCAATACGTCGCTAAAATTCGCATCGGAAAAATGAACCCTACCGTAGATGCGACGGCTTCGAAGATCGCGAGACGAAGGTGACGCGCAGACGAAGTAGATGCGCAGGGTCCTCCGGCGGCAGGACGACGGCGACGATCTCCGGCGGACGACGACACCCTCCTCTTTTTCTTCCTCTTCTTCCCCTCTTTTTTTCTTCCTTTTCTTCCCTGCAGCAAAGCCCTCTGGTGCTCCTTTCTACGTTGCTGGCGGCTAGGGCTTTTTTTATCGTGGATGGCGGCGCTGCTTTTCCTGAGATCGGGAAAACCTATGAAGCCTCCGTGGCTTTTTATAGCCGGGCGGCAGGCGGTGCTAGGGCCGGCGTGGGCGTAACCGACTCGGTCGGCGGGATCGGGCACTGCGCCGGGCCAGGGGCGAGCGGCACGCGGGTCAACGCGAGCGGCCGGGGCGGGGCGCTCGCTGCGCGCGGGAGCGGTGCGGGGCCTAGGCGCGTGGGCGCTGGCGTGCGAGAGCGCGCGATGCATCGTAGCGCGGGTGGTCGGGCGGGGTGGGGCCAGGCGCACGTGGGCCGGTCGTCGCGCGGGAGCGCGTGGCGCGCGGTGTCCAGGCGGCGGGGCGGGGTCGCACGGCGCGCGAAGCGCGTCGGTTGGCTGGCGCGGTGCGGGGTGGGGCCCAGGCGGGCGCGCGGTGCGCTGAGGCTGGTGCGTGGCCGGCTGGGCCGTTTGGCCTGGCCGGCAGTTGTTCGTTTGTTTGTTTTTTTTCCTTTGCTACACATATTTTGTACATATGCTCCATCTTTTATTATTATTATTATTATTATTATTATTATTATTATTATTATTATTATTATTATTATTCATCTTCTCCCATAATTTTCTTTTCCAATTACTTTTCTATAGTATAAAATTTCTATTTTGATTTTAATAGATCTAGTTACTCATTTTATACATCTAAATATGAATGCATGTGCATAGACGATTTATTTCTTTTCCTTTTCTTTTTATTTCTTTTCTCCCATATTCGTTATGCAAATTTAATTTATTTTAATGTACTTACTCTGGTAAACAAATTTCTTTTAGCTTATATATTTTGGTAATAAATTTTCAATACATGAGGATGAATGCAGAATGCAAAATGCAAAATGCAATATGAGATGCATATATTTTATATTTTTATTTATAAAAACAGTTTCCTCTCATTATTAACTCTAAATTCCTATTTAAAAATTTTAATTTGCCGAAACTCGAAAATCAGGGTGTTACAATTCTACCCCCCTTAAAATGAATCTCGCCCTCGAGATTCGGATAGGCTGAAGAAGAGATTTGGAAACAAAAATTTTTAAAATCCCTTTCATATTGAAATTAGCCAAGTTTGAAAATTTTGGGATGTTACAAAGTGACATAGTTGTGTGTAGTCAAAGCAACCTCGAAGCCTCACAGGGCAGCCGAGGAGAGAAAATTGGCACCATTACAACTCATACATTCGTATCTATGCGAGATGAATGGTGCATTGACAAAAGGTGGAAAGAAATATTTGATGACATTAATAGATGATTATACTATATTGTGCTATGTTTACTTGTTGCAAACAAAAGATGAAGCTTTAAACTACTTTAAAATCTATAAATCTGAAGTAGAAACTTAATTAGAGAGAAAGATCAAACGTCTTAGGTCAGATCGTGGTGGTGAGTATTTTCCTAAAATATTTGATGATTTTTGTGAGGAACACGGTATTATACATGAGAGGACGCCTCCCTAATCACCCCAATCAAGCGGGGTAGCCGAGAGGAAAAACCGCACATTGTGTGACTTGGACAATGCCATGTTACACACGTCCGGTTTATCTAAGGCATGGTGGGGGGAGACTCTATTGACTTCATGTCATGTCCTAAACCACGTTCCAAACAAGAATAAAGAGAAAACCCCTTATGAGGAGTGGGTTGGGAGAAAACCATCATTTTCATACTTGCGTACTTGGGGATGTTTGGCAAAGGTCAATGTTCCAATTACCAAGAAACGCAAGCTGGGACCAAAGATAGTGGATCGTGTCTTTCTAGGCTATGCTTATCGGAGCATCGCATATAAATTTTTAGTAGTTAAATCTGAGGTACTTGATATGCATGTTGATACTATTATGGAATCTCGTGATGCAACATTTTTTGAGAATATTTTTCCTATGAAAGATATGCATAGCACTGTTAGGATCTCTTCTGAAATTCGTCTTGAATCCACCACAACTAGCAAGTTTTTTGATACACCATTTGAGAGTGTCTCAGAGGAGAAACACAATGAAATAACTCAGTTGAGTAAGAGATCATAGATTGCAAAATCCTTCGGTGATGATTTCATTGTGTACCTTGTGGACGATACTCCTAGATCCATAGCTGAGGCATATGCATCGCCTGATGCAGATGACTGGAAAGAAGCAGTTCATAGTGAGATGGACTCAATTCTTTCTAATGGAACCTGAGAGTTAACTGAATGGCCGTACGGGTGCAAACCAGTAAGCTCCAAGTGGGTGTTCAAGAAGAAGCTCAGGCCTGACGGTATTATTGAAAAGTACAAGTCTAGCCTAGTTGCAAAGGGCTATACTCAAAAGGAAGGTCAAGACTATTTTGACACCTATTCACCTGTCGCCAGAATGACGATAATTCGTCTACTACTTTCTTTGGCTGCCTCTTATGGTCTAATCATCTATCAAATGTATGTGAAGACAACTTTCCTGAACGCGGAGTTAGAAGAGGAGATTTATATGGAACATCCTGATGGATTCGTAGTAAAAGGTGAAGAGACAAATGTGTGCAAATTATTGAAATCCTTGTATGGCCTGAAACAAGCACCTAAGCAATGGCATGAGAAGTTTGATAGTACTTTGGCGTCTGCGGGCTTTGTCATCAATGAGGCTAATCGGTGTGTGTACTATCGCCATGGTGGGGGCGATAGCGTTATATTATGCTTGTATGTGGATGATATACTTATTTTTTGTACAAGTATTGTCGGGGTTTTGTTCCGACAATTCTCCCGGTACTATTATTGGTAACTCGCAGAGTTTGTAGTTCGGTATTGGGCGCGCAGAGATTCAAGACACGATGGAAAGTAGACACGAGGATTTACGTGGTTCGGGCCGCCTAAGCGTAATACCCTACTCCACTGGGTGTGTGGTTGTTGTATTAAGATTCTGAGCGCTTGTGAGTGTGTGTCAGAGTTGAGTCTGAGAGTGTCAGGAGAGTCCAGAGGAGTCGAGGGGTCGAGAGGAGAGCCCCCGTGTATTGCTCGACCAATCCTTTTATAGTACAAGGACTGGTCGTTACATCACTAGCCTGGCACGACATGTGGCCCTGGCGGTTACTGATGCTTAATACACAATTAATGAGGTTAATTACCCTTAATAGAGTGGTAACGAGCCTTGACAGTGCCGTTACTGGTATTAAGGGCCCTCCGATCGTGTGTCATTAATATGGTATTAATGACACTTAATCGGGTCTTGAAGTCTTTGATTGTCCCTTGAAGGTCCGAGCCATTGGGGGTCCACCAGTCTGCTTGTTGAAGTTGAAGGTCTGGTGGTTGGACACGTGGCAGCTCCGGAGCTTACCGTCTGGGGCAGGTAGGTCCGGTGTTGTTATATATTTGTCGGGACCGGAGCTTCTCTCTGTCGGGGGTTAGGTCCGGAAGTGCCGCACTGGTATTTATCCCAGAGCTTTCCCATATTTGGGACGTAGCTCCGGTTGCAGTATACACGTGGTAACACCGGGACTAACCATAGATGGGAGGCAGGTCCAGTCCTATATGACACATGGGGCCTTCGCAGGTCTTCAACTCAGACAGGTGAAGTTCCTTTGGTCTTTTTGTAGTTCCAAGGGGTATACGGTACGCAGGGTACTGACAGTGGCCCCCTAGGCCCACCTCTGGGAGAGACCTTTTGGATGAAGTCGTTCTGCCGGAGGTGGGTCCATCCTTCGGTTTTTGATCCGTGTCTTCAAGGGTCTTCGGATGTGCTATTGGCGGTAGTTCGCAGTTAAACCAACGCCGCCTGGCATATCCAGGATGCGGCAGGTGAGATCTGAGCGTGCGGATCTCACGCAATTGAAGGTCACTGGTTCTCGATATGAAAACTATATCGGTTCCGCGCGCCCTGTTAGACCGCCGCCCTCGGGCTTCCCGCCTTTCATGATGACAACCGTTCGCCTGGGGTAAGTACCTCGACTTGATCGTCGGGGTGGCCCCGGGCCCCCTTGTCATTGGCAGGGTGAAGTTTTTGAATTGTATCATCAGCTCCTCTGCGGTTTCCATCCAAGCGTTGTGGGGGCTTACTTAAGAAGGAAAGCGTGCACCGTTTGGGGATTCTTTACGCCTTCATTTGAACTTGCGCTCGAATCCTCCAAACTTTAGCCTGCTTTTCATCTCTCGCCCCGCTATGCTGCGATGGAGTTGGGTCTCCGCAAGAGCCGTCTTAAGACCGACGGTGATCTAAAGAACGTTCGGGCCCTCATGGGGTGGTCTAGTGACTTCTTCAATCACCTAGTACGCGTCGGCAAGCTTCCGTTTGAGAAGGAGCACGGCGGCGACATGGTGTACTTCTCCGCGTACGCCATGGTGGGACTGATCCCACCATTCTCCACTTTTCTCTTGATGCTGCTAGACTTCTATGGTCTGCAGCTGTATCACCCTGGCCCCCACTCCATTCTTCTGGTGTCGATCTTTGTCCATTTCTGCGAGATGTGGGTGGGTATTCCCCCCTGCGTCGAGCTCTTCCGCACCTTCTTCACCATCCACACCACCGGCAAAAGTGACGAATACCTTGGCTTCTATTATTTTGTGAAGCACAAGAAGTGCCCATACAAGTACTTGCGGTCATTCCCTTCTGGCAAGTGGGATGATTGGAAGAAGGATTGGATTGTCATCGGGGTGGAGGAGCATGAGAAGTTACAGCTGCCCGAAGGCCTCCCCAACGTCGACACTGAAGCTTGGAGCGAAGTTCCAGTGCTATCGGATGCCTTCAACCCTGCTCTGACCAGGATCTTCCAATGTGTGGAGGGAGGGGTGACTCCTCAGGCGGTGTTCTGCAACTTCCTGGTCAACAAGTGGGCTCCGCTGAAGAAGAGGGAGAAGCTCGCTTGGGCCCTCAACAACGTGATGGACGACGACTGGATCGAGACCGGTTTGAAGTCCAACATGGAAGGCGCAGCTTTGGAGTTTTACCTGAAGAAGTTCCAGCACGGCATCAACGTCGAGGGTGACAACTTGAATCCGCTGGTGGCTTTCCTCCCTCTGAACATGGAGGCGGAGTTCAGCGGGGAGCTCCGGCAGAAGATGCCAGTGCTTGACGACCTCGGTGAAGTTGAGAGGCGTTTGACCACCGGGTTGGCGATCCCCGGAGCTTCCGAGGGTGGTCCCCCTTCCGCCCCGAGACAGAGAGTTGAAGTCGTGGGCAATGGCAAATAATTGGCCGAGCCCTCGAGCTGTAAGAGGAAGTTGAAGCACTCTGACGGGAGGTTCGTCAGATCTGCTCCTTCCGCAACAGCTCCTTCTCCCCGAAGGGGAAGGTCTTCAATAGCGGCAACCACCCCAGCATCGGCATCTCCCCGGGATGCTATCTCCGGCCATGTGGCTCCGGTACCAGGGCCTGCTGAGGGCTCCAGGTCCGGGGGTCCTTCTCAGTCGAGGGGGGCCTCAACCTAGGTGACGCCGACGGCAACAACAAGCTCCGAGGAACCTTCCGGAGCTACCAGGCCAGTGGCGACAGGGTCCGGCCCCGAGCGTCCGGGGAAGAGGTTCCACACTAGCTGGAGCGGAAGCCTTCCGAGGTAAATTTGGTTCTTTACCTCAGTTGGTTGTTTTTTGTTGTAACTGCGCTTTGAATGTATTCATCTTCATCCACAGGGTACCCAAGAAAGGGGTTGAAGCTCCGGTTCCTGCAGCAGCAACTGATGCTGCACAGGCGGAGGCTACGACTCCAATCCCAGTGCCGCCCAGGTGGTGGCTGAGGTCGCGGCAGCCCCGACGCCGGCTGTCGTGGTCCTGGACCTCAACTCATCCCCTGAAGCTCCCGTGGTAGCGCCGGACCACAAGAATGAAGATGTACCAGCGGCACCAGCCCTGGAGGTTGAAGCTTCAGGTTTGGATGCTGAGATGATGGACGCTCCGGCCTCAGAGCCAGAGGTAGCTGTAGCTCCTACCCTAGAGCCAGATGTTCTTGAAGCCCCGGCAGCGGAGCCGGTGGTTGATGAAGCCCCGGCGGTAGAGCCAGTGGTTGATGAAGTTCCAGCGCCTGAGCCTGTCGTCGGAGAAGTTTTGGCGCCCCAATGATGGTCAAAGCGCCAACGCCTGAGCCGACGGTGGAGGAGGCGCCAGCGTTGGAGCCGGAAGTGGCTTTAGCTCCGGCCGAACCTTCAACGCCTGCCCCTGAGGTGGTGGTCCCGAAGGTGCCCGCGCTTGAGCCAGGGAGCCAAGATGAAGTTGCCGGGCCCCCGCCTGATGGACCTGTTGTTGATGACCTGGCGGCGGGACCTTTGAAGCCAACATTGGAGGTCGAAACTTCTGTTGCAAGATCTTCCTCAGCGGCGGCCGAGGCTAACCTGGTGGGCGGCCCTAGTGCCGTGGAATCTCAAGGGACCGCTCTTGTAGAGTGGGACCCGATTTTTGTCATGGAGAACCCGCTGGAACCAGCGGAGAGGACCCCGGCAGGTCAGGAGCCGATCCCTCTATCGTTGTCTATCGACAACGCCTGCTCCAGTCTTCGTCAAGTGCAGCTGGCCTTCTACCACGATAGCAAGGCCCTCGAGGAGGAGTGCCAAACCCTTAGGAGGTGGCGCAACCGGCTCCATTTCGAGACCAAGCTGGCACAAACCAGGCTGCCTGATGACAGGGAGTGGGTGAAGAGGGAGAAGGTCCGGATGGAGTACTGGGGCCAACTGCTGGATGAGAGGGAAAGCATGACACGATCCCTTGACAGCCAGTCTCGGACCATTTACGAACAGGTTGTAGCTACTAATAATGCAGCAAATGATCGCCAAGAGAAGCTCGACGCCATCCACGACAGCCTCGTCAAGCGCCGGGAGGCTCTTGAGGAGCGGGAGAAGAAGCTCTAAGATGAAGAGCAAAAACTCTTGGAGCTGCGGGATGACCTCGTGAAGAGGGAGGAGGAGCTCAATCAGAGGCTGACTCTAGGTGACAAGAGTCTCGTGGAGCGCACTAAGAAGCTGGAGGAGCACTGCAAGAAGGAGGAGAAGAAAGCCTGGCAGGGAGGACAAGACCTCCACAAGAGGGAGGATGAAATTGCTGTCAGGGAGAAGAAGGTGCGGGGCTGGGAGAAGGACCTGGTTGACCGCCGGAACAAGTTCCACCTCCGGGAGGAGGAGCTCAGTAAGCTCGAAAGGCAGGTTGCTGAAAAGATTCAGCAGAACGCCAAAGAGGTTGAGCGCCTTGCCCGGGAGAATTCAGAGCTTGCGGCGACCAGAAGGTCCCTGGAAGAGATGCGAGGCTCGAGGGCTGCGGAGTCGCAACATGTTTGGGACTTCATGGGCAAAGCCCTGACGCTAATGGGTTTTAGTCCCGTGCGTCCGGATGACCTGGAGCCGGAGCTGGACCAGGCGTTGCAAGCGTTGAGCTCGGTGGGCAACAAGCTCACCAAGATGGGCAATGTCATCACGGACCAGCTGGAAACCGAGGGACAATCCCTAGCGAAGAATGTCGCAGAGTTTGTGCTGACGTGCTACACAAGCCGGGACCCTCAATTCCCACTAGACCCGGTGCTTGAAGGCCCCATCGACGGAGAGGGAGAAGCCGCCAAAGCCAGCGTGTCGGAGGTTGCCCAGAAGGTCGCCTCATTCTTCCATAGGGTCTAGGACTCTCTCTTTGTAGCTCCCACTTGTATTCTCTCTTTTTTTTCTCCAATTTTGTAATATCATGTTTCCAGATGAATGAAATCCAAGTTTTTTATGAATTTCATTTTTGTCTTGCTGGGGTGTAGGTAGAGTGGCATACTTAGGGTCTAGGACCAGGCTAAGGCGATAGCACACTCCGGACCTAGATTGGCTTGGCGACATTCAGACGAGTGGACCATTAACAATGTTTAGACCCGGAAGAATTGGCAATGCAAATTGAATTATACATGAATTGGTCGAGCTAAAGTTTCTTAAGAACTGCACAACCTTGTTATAGACAAGAAAGAGAAAAATAAAAATATTGAGCCTGTACAAAATAAATGCACGTGGAGTCAGTTTTCACATGATGATGTCTTTCATTATAGGTCCGGGGTACAGGGGAAACAAGTACACTCTTAGGGTATGGAACCAGGCTAAGTGTGTTTCGTTTCTCGTTTGACCCAAGGTAGCTAGCTACACTTTTAGTTCTGAGACTATGACAAGTGTTGCCTGAACTTTACGGACCTTCCGGGGAAGGTCCGGCTGTTCTCCCGAAGGAGCTACCCGACTCTGTACAATGACTCTATAACATACATCTCATGTAACTACAGACTCACCTCCGTGATATTAAGCGTAGAACTTACGGAGGTGCTCAATGTTCCAAGGATTTGGGAGCGGTGTCCCATCCTCGGTTGTCAAGTGAACGCATCCGGGACGGGATACTTTGATCACTCGGAAGGGTCCTTCCCAGCTGGGGGAGAGTTTGTTTAACCCTTCTATGGATTGTATTCTCCGTAGCACCAGATCACCTTCCTCGATCAGTCGGCCGTGAACATGCCTTTGGTGATAGCGCCAAAGAGCCTGGCGGTATTGCGCATTCCAAAAAGCTGCTCGGCACCTTCACTCTTCAAGGAGGTCAAGGTTTTCACGCTGGAGCTGGTCCTGCGTGACATCGTCGAAGGTCCAGACCTAGAGCGACCCCAAGGTGATTTCCGGAGGAAGGATTGCTTCAGCTCCGTAGACCAGGAAGAAGGGTGTCTCTCTAGTTGACCGGTTTGGAGTTGTACTGTTGGCCCACAGGGTGGGCGGAAGCTCTTCGATCCAGTTGGCTCCATGTTTTTTTAGGCGCTCATATGTGCGCGTCTTGAGTCCTTTTAGGATTTCTGCATTTTCTCTCTCAGCTTGGCCATTGCTTGTCAGGTGATCTACTAAGGCGTAGCTGACCTGAATACTGAGGTCTTTGCAATATCCTTGGAATGCAGAGCTTGTGAATTGGGTCCCATTATCAGTTATGATCTTATTTGGGACTCCAAATCTGCATACGATGGACTGCAAGAAGTTGATAGGTGATTGCTTGTTTATTGTCACAACTGGAGTTGCTTCTGGCCATTTGGTGAACTTGTCAATGGCAACGTACAGGAACTTGTAACCTCCGACGGCTCTTGGGAAAGGTCCCAAGATATCCATCCCCCACACAGCGAAAGACCATGTAGGAGGTATCATTTGTAAGGGTTGAGCCGGTGTGTGAATTTGCTTTGCATGGAACTAGCATGCTTTGCATTTCTTCACTAGCTAAGTTGCATCCTGGATCGCTGTAGGCCAGTAGAAGCCATGCCAGAAGGCTTTACCGACCAGCGTGCGGGAAGACGCGTGGTTTCCACACTCGCATCCATAGATTTCTGCGAGTAGCTCGCAGCCTTCTTCCCTTGTAATGCACCGCATTAGGATGCCGTTGGCACCACGCCGTTAGAGATCCCCTTCTACCAGTGGGTATCTTTTAGCCAATCTGACTATCCGATCAGCGGATACATTATCTTCAGGAAGGAAATTGTCTTTCAAGTAGCTTCGGATCTCCGAGATCCATGCATCGGAGCTAACTGGAGGATTTGAGTCTTGCGTGCTGGGTTGCTCGGAGCTTCCTGCAGCACCTACGACCCTTGATGGATGCCATGGTAACAGGGCCATCGGGACTGTTAGCTTCGAGGTGTTGGTCTCGCCCCCTTCGCTCAGTTCGGCAGGCTGAGCTATTGGTCTTGACAATCTCCGGACGAAGGTTTCGTCGGGAGCCGGAGCTCCGGTTGAATCTTTCGTCGAGAGTTTGTCGGCTTCAGTGTTGTTGAGACGCTGGACATGGCAAAGATCCAGGACGTCAAAGTCCTTCTGAAGCTTCTGGACTTCAAGTAGGTATGCAGCTAGTTGAGGGTTGTTGCAGCAGCATTCACCTTTGACTTGTTTTACAACAAGTTGTGAATCACCCTTTACCAACAACTGCTTGACACCATATGATAGTGCCACATTGAGCCCATAGATTAGTGTTTCATACTCCGCCATGTTGTTGGTCGCCTTGAAGTCAAGGTGAACCATGTATTTGACCTTATTCTCGGTCGGAGCGAGGAGAAGGACTCCAGCTCCGGCCCCTGCTTCTGCACGGATCCGTCGAAGTAGAGAGTCCAATGACGCTCAGTGAAGACCGGAACCTTGGGTTTCGACTTATGCTCACTGGGGCCCCCAGGATTTGATGGAGAGGGGGTCCATTCCGCCGCGAAGTCCGCCAATGCTTGACTCTTGATCGCTTGTCTTGGGACGAATTCAAGGTCGAACTCGACTAGTTCCGCTGCCCACTTTGCAATGTTCCCAGTGGAGTTGGGGTTATGCAAGATTGCACGCAGTGGATAAGAAGTTACCACTGAAATCTTGTGAGCTTGGAAGTAGTGTCGGAGCTTCCTGGAAGCGATAAGGACTGCGTAAAGCAACTTATGCACCTCCAGGTATCGAGTCTTGGCGTCATGGAGTACTTTGCTGATGAAGTACATTGGGCGTTGGATTGTCCGGACCCTCTCGAAGGGGCCCGAAGCTTCCTCCTCATCAACCTGGACCCTCCTGGAGGGCTCCGAACCTTGTTCAGGGACCTCTAGGTTCCTACTGGAGGAACCCGAAGCTTCTTCTGCAGCAACCCAGACCTTCTCGGAGGGGTCCGGATCTTGTTGGTCAGCAGCAGTGGCTTCTCCACATGAAGGAGGTGGCTCCTCTAGCATCTCGCCTTGAGGATCTGGGTCTGGGAGCTGGGACCCAGACTTGTCTTCAGGTAGCTCCGGACCCTCCCGAAGGGGTCTGGATTCCTGAACTAGAGATGGTTCTGGTCTTTCCGCAACCAGAACCATGCTGACAACTTCGTCAGTTGCTAAAATGTAAAGCAGTAGTGGCTCACCAGGATTCGGAGCTACCAAGGTTGGTAGAGTATTGAGGAGCTGCTTCAGCTCCTGGAATGCCTTTTCTGCTTCTTCAGACCATTAGAATGGTCCGGACTTCCTCAATAGCTTGAAGAAGGGTAGCGCCCGTTTCGCCAGTTTTGAGATGAATCGGCTGAGGGCAGCTAAACATCCAGTCAGCTTCTGGACGTCCTTGATGCGGGCTGGTGGCTGCATGTCTTCAATAGCTTTTATCTTCGCCGGATTTGCTTCTGTCCCTCAGTGGTTCTGTAACATCCCAAAATTTTCAAACTTGGCTAATTTCAATATGAAAGGGATTTAAAAAATTTTTGTTTCCAAATCTCTTCTTCAGCCTATCCGAATCTCGAGGGCGAGATTCATTTTAAGGGGGGTAGAATTGTAACACCCTGATTTTCGAGTTTTGGCAAATTAAAATTTTGAAATAGGAATTTAGAGTTAATAATGAGAGGAAACTGTTTTTATAAATAAAAATATAAAATATATGCATCTCATATTGCATTTTGCATTTTGCATTATGCATTCATCCTCATGTATTGAAAATTTATTACCAAAATATATAAGCTAAAAGAAATTTGTTTACCAGAGTAAGTACATTAAAATAAATTAAATTAGCATAACGAATATGGGAGAAAAGAAATAAAAAGTAAAGGAAAAGAAATAAATTGTCTATGCACATGCATTCATATTTAGATGTATAAAATGAGTAACTAGATCTATTAAAATCAAAATAGAAATTTTATACTGTAGAAAAGTAATTGGAAAAGAAAATTATGGGAGAAGATGAATAATAATAATAATAAAAGATGGAGCATATGTACAAAATATGTGTAGCAAAGGAAAAAAACAAACAAACGAACAACCGCCGGCCAGGCCAAACGGCCCAGCCGACCACGCACCAACCTCAGCGCTCCGCGCGCCCACCTGGGCCCCACCCTGCACCGCGCCAGCCAACCGACACGCTCCGCGCGCCGTGCGACCCCGCCCCGCCGCCTGGACACCGCGCGCCACGCGCTCCCGCGCGCCGACCGGCCCACGTGCGCCTGGCCCCACCCCGCCCGACCGCCCGCGCGACGATGCATCGCGCGCTCTCGCACGCCAGCGCCCATGCGCCTAGGCCCCGCTCCGCTCCAGCGCGCAGCAAGCGCCCCGCCCTGGCCGCTCGCCCCTGGCCCGGCGCAGCGCCCGATCCCACCGACCGAGTCGGTTACGCCCGCACCGGCCCTAGCACCGCCTGCTGCCTGGCTATAAAAAGCCACGGAGGCTTCGTCATCCCAGGAAAAGCAGCGCCGCCATCCACGATAAAAAAGCCCTAGCCGCCAGCAACGTAGAAAAGAGCACCAGAGGGCTGCGCCGCAGGGAATAAAAGGAAGAAAAAAAGAGGAGGGTGCTGTCGTCCGCCGAAGATCATCGCCGTCGTCATGCCGCCGGAGGACCCTGCGCATCTACTTCGTCTACGCGTCACCTTCTTCTCGCGATCTTCGAAGCCGTCGCATCTACGGTAGGGTTCGTTTTTCCGATGCGAATTTTAGCGACGTATTGGATCTAATAGACGTAAATTGATTTTAGTTGCATCGTATTTTTATTTTCAGCAGCATTAATCCTCGCTAAAACCCCCGTAAACTCATATGAACACGTATGAACTATTTGCATCTAATTAATAAACAACCATAGTTAATTAATAATTGATCTTTGCATGCATGCATATCATTGCATGTTGATTAATTTGTGTGCATCATATTTTATTGTATGTATTTTCTTGTATGTGTGATCACGAGTAGAGGGAAGTGCTCAAGAAGTCGTGTATGAGGATTTCCAGAACCAAGACTTCAAAGCGCTTGAGCAACCCTATCCGCCGGAGCAAGGCAAGTGTCCTTGAAGCATATTGATCCTGTTTTTAAAATAAATGGTTTGTTTGCAAAACTGCATGCTGTGTCAATTTGACGGGAATCCTATGGTAGGAAGTTTACTAGATTTGTTTAACCACCCTTGTCACCTGGAATATGTGGTAGAGAGTCGGGAAGGGCTTTTACCTTTTTGCTTCGCTTAACTAATTGGGATGGAAATAACTATACCACTTAATTTAATTATGCATTATTGGGATTATGGTTACCATGAGCTGGTTAAATCTGATGTGGTAAAGGGGTGATCTAAGCAAGCCTGGTATGTGGATGGGTTGGATGTTATGGTGGTTTGCTTGCTTTAGATCTAAGGACCGATTCATGCGAGAATATGCCAGGACTAAAGTGCCACCACAAGGCCAAGTATGGGTGCGGCGTAGCTGAATAATTAGGAGCGCTGCTAGTATTGTATGGACTATTGGATGGCGCGGGGAATGGGAGTCGAGGAGGGCTACCCTGGGATCCGCATGGCACACGAGGGGGTCCGTGGGTGGGAGAATGGAGATTCAAGCCTGCCGGTGAAACCTTAGTGGGCCCGTACATACTAGTAGTCCCTTTTGAAAGGCTATTTTGTGATCTCTTGGCCGCACACCCATGGAAGTGTGATAAGGCATAATGGAGGTTCTTAGTCACCGAAAGGTGATGAAATCACTAACATGTGGGTAAAGTGGTACAACCTCTGCAGAGTGTAAAACTATCATGATAGCCGTGCTCCCGGTTAAGAGCGCCTGGATGACCTACATGATTAGAGAAAAAATGGGATTTGGAATGGTTATAGTTTGATAATGATTATGGTTGATATTATGGTTCTGGTTATGGTTATGGGATGGAATAATGGTTTATGACATTGATTATGGTTATTGGTGATGGTGAATTATGGACTAGTATTATGATGGTCACATGGTATATGATGGGTTTTGTCGGCGGTTTGAACCGGCAGATCTCCCTACACTACTAAAGTGATAGGGGAGTTTGATGTTCGGTGTGGGCACGCGGATATTCAAGAAGGTGATTAGGAATTGACACAGGAGACACAAGAGTTTACGTGGTTCGGGCCGCCTGAGCGTAATACCCTACTCCACGGGTGTGTTGGTGTTGTATTAGCAGTATGAGCTTGTGACGAGTGTCTATGGCGTGTGTGTAGCCTCTCCCTTGAACGTGTCGTCGGCCTGTCCTTTTATAGTACAAGGGCAGGCCGTTACAGGTTAGCCTGGCCCGACATGTGGCCCCGGCGGTTACTAGTATTGATACACGTTTAATTGCTCTTAATGACCCTGTAACGGGCTTTGACAACACCGTTACTAGTGTTAAGATCGTCCGTTTAAGTGTCATTAATATGGTATTAATGACACTTAATCGGGTCTTGAAGTCCTTGATTCCCCTTTGAAGACCCGGAGCCGTTGCGGGGTCTTCCGGAGGTTAGAGGCTGAAGATCCGACGATTGGACGCGTGGCAGCTCCGGAGCTTGCTGTGGGAAACAGGTAGCTCCGGGGCTACCCGACACGTGTCAGGTCCGGAGCTTCTCTCAGTCCGGGGTTAAGTACGGAGGTGCCATTTCGGTACATGGCCCGGAGCTTCTTCCCCCTTGTGGGCGGTAGCTCCGGTTTGGTAGTACACGTGGCGACCCAGGGATTAACCATGTTGGAGAAGCGGGTCCGGTTATGTCTGACATGTAGGCCTCCGAGGGTCTTCAAACCAAGTAGATGACTTTCCTTTGAGATCTTTGCAACCTCAAGGGGTGTACGGTTTCTAGGGTACCGACAGTGGCCCCCTGGACCTACCTCCGGGGAAGATCACTGGGGTGAAGTCATTTCGCCGGAGGTGGGTCCATCCTCGCGACTCTTGAACTGAGTCTTCAAGGGTCTTTGAGGGTGCCGTTGGCGAGGATTTAGAGTTAGTCCCCCGCCTCGTGGCGCATCTCGCGTGCGGCAGATGAGATCTTTGGCATGCGGATCTCACGAAATTGAAGGTCGCGGGTTCCCGATACGAAAACCGTATCGGTTCCGCGCGCCTTGTCAGGCCGCCGCCTTTGGGTTTCCCGCCTCATGATGACAACCGTTCGCCTAGGTAAGAACCTCGACTTGATCGCCGGGGTGGTCCCGGGCCCTCTTGTCATCGGCTGGGTGGAACTTTTGAATGGTATCTTCGACTTCCCTGCGGTTTCCATCCAAGCGTTGCGAGGTCTTACTTAAGAAGGAAAGCACGCACCGTAGGGAGTTCTTTACGCCTCTCATCTGATCTTGCGCTCAAAATCCCAACTTGTGCTTCGCTCTTCTTCTCTTGCCTAGTCGTGCCACGATGGAGTTGGGTCTCCGCGAGAGTCGCTTGAAGACCGACGGTGATTTGAAGAAGGTCCGGGCCCTCATGGGGTGGTCCTCGGACTTCTTCAACCGCTCGGTACATGCCGGTGGAGAGATCCCATTCGAGAAGGAGCACGCAGGCGAAATGGTGTACTTCTCCTCGTACGCCATGGTGGGGCTGATCCCACCTTTTTCTTCCTTTTTCTTGATGCTGCTAGACTTCTATGGTCTGCAGTTATACCACCTTGGCCCTCACTCCATTCTCCTGGTGTCTATCTTCGTCCACTTCTGTGAGATGTGGGTGGGCATCCCCCCTGCATTGAACTCTTCCGGACCTTCTTCACCGTCCACACCACCGGCCGGAGCAATGAGTACCTTGGCTTCTACTACTTCGTGAAGCGCAAGAAGTGCCCATTCAAGTACCTCCGGTCATTTCCCTCTGGGAAGTGGGATGACTGGAAGAAAGACTGGATAGTCGTCAGGGTGGAGGAGCACAAGAGGTTGGAGCTGCCCGATAGTCTTCCCGGCATCGACACGACGATCTGGAGTGAAGCTCCGGTGCTGGCGGAAGCTTTCAACCCTGCTTTTACCAGGATCCGCCAATGCGTGGAGGGAGGATTGACTCCTCAGGCGGTATTTAGCAATTTCTTGGTCAACAGGTGGGCGCCGCTGAAGAGGAGGGAGAAACTCACTTGGGCCCTCAACGGCGTGATGGACGACGACCGGGTTGAGACCGGGTTGAAGTCCGACATGGTGGGGAAAACCCTGGAGTTCCAACTCAAGAAGTTCCAGCACGGCATCGACATCGACGGTGATGACTTGACTCCCCCGTCAGCCTTTCTCCCTCTGAACATGAAAGTGGAGTTCAGCAGGGAGCTCCGGCGAAAGATGCCCGTACTTGACGACCTTGGTGTCGTCGAGAGAAGATCAACCACTCGGGTGGCGATCCCCGGAATGCTCGAAGATGGCTCTGTCCCTACCCCAAAGCTGAGGGTCGAGGTCGTCGGCAAGGGCAAGGAGCTGGCGGATGAACCTGAGAGTCGGAAGAGGAAGCTGCAGTATGCCAACGGAAGGTCCGTCAGGTCCGCTACTTCCGTCTCAGCTCCTTCTCCCCGGAGGGGAAGGTCTTATACAACCGTGGCGACTGTCCCCGTAATGGTGTCCTCCCGGAACGAGACTGTTCCCGCAGTGGGGTCCTCCCGGAGCGCGTATGTTCCCGTAGTGGGGTCCTCCCGGGGTGTTAGCTCCGGGCGCGCGACTCCAGCACCTGGGCCGGTGGAGGCCTCCAGGTCCGGGGGTTCTTCCCGATCGAGGAGAGCCTCGACTCGGGAAACGCCCATGGTCGCGACAAGTTCCGGGGGGCCTTCTGGAGCTTCCACGCCGGCTATGACCAGCCCAGAACGCCCAGGAAAAAGGTTCTGCGCAAGCTGGTGCGGAAGCCTCCCAAGGTAATTTTTAATCTCTACCTTGGATAGTTGTTTTAATTGTAGCAAATATTTTTTAATTTTCTTCATTCGTCATCTGCAGCGTCCCCAAGAAGGGGAGTGAGGCTCCACCCCCAGCCACAGTGGCTGAAGCCGTGAGGGTGGGGGCTTCTACTCCTGTTCTGGTGCCGCCCCCAGTGGTGGCTGAAGCTGCGACAGCTCTGGCACCGGCTGTCGTGGTCATGGACCTCGACTCATCCCCAGAAGTTCCCATGGTAGCGCCGGACCACGGGAGTGAAGATGCGCCAGCGACACCTATCCTGGAGGTTGAAGCTCCGGGTCCTGGTGCTGAGATGATGGAAGCTCCGGCTGTTGAGCCGGAGGAAGTAGTAATCCCGACCTCTGAGCCGGAAATTGTCGAAACCCCGGCGGTTGAGCCGGAGGTGACTGAAGCCCCGACGTGTGAGCCGGAAACTGAGGTAGTTCCGGTAGTTGGGCCGGCTACCTCTGAAGCACCGGCCATTGAGCCGGTCATTGTTGGAGCTTCGGTCACAGGGCCAATCGATGTTGAAGATCTTCCGGCTCCTGAGCCGGTTGTTGAAGAGATGACGGAGCTTGAGCCCCCGTCGAAAGAGGTGCCCAGACCGGAGCCAGCAACGGCTCCTGCTCCGGAAGCGACGACGTTGGAGGTACCTGCTGCTGAGCCGGAGTGCCTAGGCGAAGTTGTTGGCCCCCTGCCTGAGGGGGTGAACGAAGATTTGGCAGCGGGGCCTTCCTCGATGGCTACTGAAGCCATCTCGGAGGACGGCCCTAGGGCCATGGAGACTCAGGGGTCCACTCGTGTGGAGTGGGACCCAATTTTTGTATCTGAAGACCCGCTGGAACCAGCGGAGGAGACCCCAGCAGGTCCGGAACCCATCCCATTGTCACTGTCTATTGACAACGCATGTTCCAGTCTGCGTCAAGTCCAACTAGCCTTCTTCCACGACAGTAAGGATCTTGAAGAGGAGCGCCAAACCCTTAGGCAGTGGCGTAACCGGCTCTACTTCGAGACCAAGCTGGCGCAGTCGAGGCTAGCAGATGACAAAGAGTGGATCAAACGGGAGAAGATCCGCCTGGAGTACTGGGGCAAGTTGCTGGATGACAGGGAGAGTATGACTCGCGCCCTCGACGTTCAATCCCAGGAGATCTACAATCAGGCCAAAGCAACCAATAGTGCGACCGAGGAACGCCACGAAAGGCTTGAGGCCATTAACACTACACTCATCAAGCGCCGAGAGGCACTTAAAGAGAGGGAGAAACGACTCGAAGATGAAGAGCAGAAACTCCTAGAGCTACGGGATGATGTCCTGAGGAGGGAGGAGGAGCTCGCTGAGAAGGTGGCTCTGGCTGACAAGGGCCTTGAGGAGCGCGCCAAGAAATTGGAAGAGCGCTGCCATGAGGAAGAGGAGAAAGCCTGGGTGCGAGGGCAGGAACTCTACGAACAAGAGTGTGCCCTTACTGCCAGGGAGAAGAAAGTGAGGGGTAGAGAGAAGGACCTGGTCGACCACCGGAACAAGATCCACCTCCGGGAGGAGGAGCTCGGAAAGCTCGAAAAGTGGGTTGCTGAGAAGATTCAGCAGAACGCCAAAGAAGTTGAGCGCCTCGCCCGCGAGAATTCCGAACTGATGGCAGCCAGGAGATCCCTGGAAGAAATGAAGGGCTTGAGGACTGTGGACTCCCTACAGATTTGGGAGTTCCTGGGCAAGGCCAACGATGCGCTGACACCAATGGGTTTCAGTCCTGTGCGCCCGGATGATCCAGAGCCGGAGCCGGACCTAGCGCTGCAGGCGTTGAGCTCAGCAGGTAGCAAGCTCTCCAAGGTGGGCGATGTCATCACGGACCAATTGGAGGTTGAAGGGCGATCCCTAGAGAAGAATGTCGCAGAATATGTGCTGACGTGCTACACCAGCCGAAACTCCCAATTTCCTCTGGACCCGGTGCTTAAAGGTCCCGTTGAAGGAGAAGGCGAAGCTACCCGAGCCAACGTATCGGAGGTTGCCCAGAAGGTCGCCCAATTCTTCCATAGGGTCTAGGACCATCTCTGTAATTCTCACTTGTATTTTCTCTTCTTCTTCCTCAATTTTGTAATCCCTTGTCTCCAGATGTAATCCCTTGTTTCCAGATAAATGAAATCCCCAAATTTTTGTGAATTTCACTTTTTGTCTTCAACACTTTTATCTTCTTCACTTGGCCCCCTGGTAGATGTGCACAATTTGATTGTGAACATGTACCAAGAGGATATTGTGTTTTGTTGAAGACTCATTTGCTCCGAACTTGTAGAATTTAGGTCCGAAGTCTTCGATAGTGAAGGCCCCCTGAGGTTGTCGGAGCTTAGAAGCTCCGGCATTGTCCATCGCTAGAGCATGATAGCTCCGGCAATAGTCTCTATCAACGCGTAGAGCATCGATAGTTAGTCCTCCGGGGTGTCGGAGCTTAGTAGCTCCGGCAGTGACCTTTGCCAACACTTAGTTTGTTGGCAGCAGACTCCATTTATGGGGTCTTCTCACCATCTTTTATTCAGCGTCGACGGCTGGCCCCCCTAGGGGAGTCGGAGCTTAGTTAGCTCCGACTTTTCTCCATCAACGTAGATTTTATTTTTCCTGCACACTTAAGCCAAGAAAAATAGTAAATTCGTTTCTTGTCTATAATTTCGTCGCGGCTTATGATTCTTAAGAAGACTTAAAGTTAAACACGATTTTAAATACAACTGAATGCGTTGTCTTTTCTTCTAGATCCAACTGTCCATGGACCCGCCTTACTTTGGCCTGTCGGGGTGTAGGTAGAGTGGCGTACTTAGGGTGCTTGACCAGGCTAAGTCGATAGCACACTCCAGCCCTAGATTGGCTTGGCGGCTTTCAGGCGAGTTGGCCATGAACAATATTTGAATCCAAAAGAATTGACAATACAACTCGAATCATATATAAATCGGTCGAACTAAAATTTCTTAAGAATTGCACGTCTTTGTTATAGACAAGAAAGAGAAAAATAAAAATGTTGAGCCTGTACAAAATAAATGCACGTGGTGTCTATTTCACATGAAGATGTCTTTCATTATAGGTCCGGGGTACAGGGGAAACAAGTACACTCTTAGGGTACGGAACCAGGCTAAGTGTGTTTCATTTCTCGTTTGACCCAGGGTAGTTAGCCGCACTTTTAGTCCTGAGACTGTGACAAGTGTTGCATGAACTTTGCGGACCTTTCGGGAAAGGTTCGGCTGCTCTCCCGGAGGAACTACCCGACTCTGTACAATGACTCTATAACGTACACCTCAACTTACTCAAGACTCACCTCCGTGGTATTAAGTGTAGAACTTACAGAGGTGCTCGATGTTCCAAGGATTTGGGAGAGGTGTCCCATCCTCAGTAGCCAAGCGAACGCTTCCGGGACGGGATACTTTAATCACTCGGAAGGGCCCCTCCCAGCCGGGGGAGAGTTTGTTTAACCCTTCTCTGGATTGTATTCTCCGTAGCACCAGATCGCCTTCCTCGAGCTGTCGGTTGTGTACATGCCGCTGGTGATAACGCCGTAGTCTTGGCGATATCGAGCATTCCGAATAGCTGCTTGGCACCTTCCCTCCTCAAGGAGGTCTAGGTCTTCATGCCGGAGCTGGTCCTGCGCGGCTTCATCGAAGGTCCGGACCCGGAGTGAACCCAAGGTGATTTTCGGAGGAAGGATTGCTTCAGCTCCGTACACCAGAAAGAAGGGTGTCTCTCCAGTTGACCGGTTTTGAGATGTCCCGTTGGCCCATAAAATAGGCGGAAGCTCTTCGATCCAGTTGGCTCCATGTTTTTTCAAGCACTCATAGGTGTGTGTTTTGAGTCCTTTAAGGATTTCAGCATTTGCTCTCTCGGCTTGGCCATTGCTGGCTGGGTGAGCTACGGAGGCGTAGCAAACTTGTATGCCAAGGTCTTCGCAATATCCTTGGAATGTTGAGCTTGTGAATTGGGTCCCATTATCAGTGATGATTTTGTTTGGGACTCCAAATCTGCATACAATGGACTGTAAAAAGTTGATAGCAGATTGCTTGTTGACTGTCACAACTGGAGTTGCTTCCGGCCACTTAGTGAACTTGTCAATGGCGACGTACAGGAACTTGTAACCTCCGACGGCTCATGGGAATGGTCCCAAGATGTCCATCCCCCACACAGCGAAGGGCCATGTAGGAGATATCATTTGTAAGGGCTGAGCTGGTGTGTGAATTTGCTTTGCATGAAATTGGCATGCTTCACATTTCTTTACGAGCTCAGTTGCATCCTGGAGCGCTGTAGGCCAGTAGAAGCCATGCCGAAAGGCTTTACCGACCAGCGTGCGGGAAGACGCGTGGTTCCCACACTCGCCTCCATGGATTTCCGCGAGAAGTTCGCAGCCTTCTTCCCTTGTGATGCACCGCATTAGGATGCCGTTGGCACCGCGCCGGTAGAGATCCCCTTCTACCAGCGTGTATCTTTTAGCCAATCTGACTACCCGGTCAGCGGATACATCATCGTCGGGAAGGATGTTGTCTTTCAAGTAGCTCCAGATCTCCGAGATCCATGCGTCGGAACTAGCTTGAGCTTTTGAGTCTTGCGTGCTGGGTTGCTCGGAGCTCCCGGCAGCACCTACGACCCTTGATGGCTGCCATGGTAACAGGGCCATCGGGACTGTCAGCTTCGGGATGCTGATCTCGCCCCCTTCGCTCAGTTCGACAGGCTGAGCTGTTGGCTTTGACAACCTCCGGACAAAGATTCCGTCAGGAGCCGGAGCTCTGGTTTACGCTTTGGTCGAGAGTTCGTCAACTTCAGTGTTATGGGCACGCTGAACATGGTGGAGATCTAGGACTTCGAAATCCTTCTGAAGCCTCTGGACTTCAAGGAGGTAAGCAGCTAGCTGGAGATTATTGCAGGAGCATTCACCCTTCACCTACTTAATGATGAGCTGTGAATCTCCTTTGACCAGCAATTGCTTGACACCATATGATAGTGCCACCTTTAGTCCGTAGATGAGTGCTTCATACTCTGCCATGTTGTTGGTTGTCTTGTCAAGGTGTACCATGTATTTCACCTTCTCTCCAGTCGGTGCAAGGAGAAGGATTCCAGCTCCGACCCCCTGCTTCTGCATGGAGCCGTCGAAGTAGAGGGTCCAGTGAGGCTCGGTGAAGGTTGGAGCTTGATGCTCCGTCTTCTGCTCACTGGGGCCCCCAGGGTTTGATGGAGAGGGAGTCCATTCTGCCACAAAATCTGCCAATGCTTGACTCTTGACTGCTTGTCTTGAAATAAATTCAAGATCAAATTCAGCCAATTCCGCTGCCCACTTTGCAATATTCCCAGTTGAATTGGGATTATGCAAGATTGCTCGAAGTGGATAGGAGGTCACACTGAAACTTTGTGAGCTTGGAAGTAATGATGAAGCTTTCTAGAGGCAATAAGAACTGCATAGAGCAGCTTATGCACCTCTAGGTATCGAGTCTTGGCATCATGTAATACTTCACTAATGAAGTACACCGGGCGTTGAATGGTCCAGACCCTCCCGGAGGGGTCCGGAGCTTCCTCTTCACTGACCCGGATCCTCTCGGAGGAGTCCGGATTTTCTTCGGGGACCTCCGGGTTCTGACTGGAGGAACCCGGAGCTTCTTCAGAAATGACCTGGACCCTCCCGGAGGGGTCTAGGTCTCCTGAAGCGACTTCTTGTGGATTCGAATCTGGGAGCTGGGACCCAAACTCGCTTTCAGGAACCTTCGGAACTTCCCAAAGGGATCTGGATTCCTGAGTGTGGGGTAGTTCTGGTCTCTCCGCAACTAGAACCATACTGACAACTTTGTCAGTAGCTGAAATATAAAGCAACAAAGGATCACCAGGGTTCGGAGCTACCAGAATTGGTAGGGTGGTGAGGAACTGTTTCAGCTCCTGGAATGCCTTCTCTGCTTCTTCGGACCATTGGAATGGTCCGGACTTCCTCAATAACTTGAAGAAGGGGAGTGCTCGTTCCACCAGTCTTGATATGAACCGGCTGAGGGCTACTAGACATTCAGTTAACTTTTGGACGTCTTTGATGCGGGTTGGTGGCCGCATGTCTTCAATGGCTTTAATCTTCGCCGGATTAGCTTCTATGCCCCGGTGACTTACCAGGAAACCGAGAAGTTTTCCGGAGCTAACCCCGAATACGCACTTGTCTGGGTTTAGCTTTATGCGGGTGGCCCACAGTTTGTCGAAGACAGCCTGCAAGGTGTCAAGGAGTGACTCCTTGTTCCTGACCTTGACCACGATGTCATCGACGTACACTTCCACTATGTCTCTAATGAGTTCTTCAAAAGTTTTGTACATAGCTCGTACAAAAGTTGAAGCTGCATTCTTGAGACCAAAGGGCATGGCTGTGTAACAGTACAATCCATCTACTGTGATGAATGAAGTATGCTCTTCATCCTCCCTCGAGATCCTGATTTGATAATACCCGGAATATGCGTCTAGGAAACACAGTAATTCACACCCGGAGGTGGAATCCACTATCTGATCTATTCTAGGTAGTGGGAATGGATCTTTTGGACATTCCTTATTTAGTGTGGTGTAGTCGATGCACATCCGAATCTTCCCGCCGGCCTTGGGCACAACGAATGGGTTTGCCAGCCATTTTGGATGGAAGACTTCTCGAATGAATCCGGCTTCGAGTAGCTTCTTCACTTCTTGTCGGATGAAGTTTTGTCGCTCTATGGATTGCTTCTGAGGCTTCTGATGCACAGGCCGGGCATCGGGATAGATCTTCATATTGTGCTCAATCACTTCCTTGGGGATCCTAGGCATTTGTGACGGTTGCCAAGCAAACACGTCAACGTTAGCCCGGAGGAAAGTGATGAGCGAGAGTTCCTATTTGTCGTTCAATCCTCCCAATATACAGGTGGTCTGAGCGGCATCGGAACCAATTTGGACGACTTTTACGGGAATGTCGGTGTTGCCGCTTGGCTGCACACGAGGTGCAGAAGTTGAGCCTCGTTGACGAATGCTCGGGGGTTTTGGAGTTTGCTCCTGTCTAGAGTCCTCCTCTTGTGCCGTGGTGAGTGCATGGAGTTCCTCCAGTGCAATTACTCCGGCAGTACGATCTCCGCGGATCTGGAGAACGCCTACTGGTGTTGGCATTTTCAACACCAGATAACCATAATGAGCACCTGCCATGAATTTGTACACGGCAGGCCTACCCAAGATGGCATTGAAGGGTAAGTTGATCTGAGCGACGTCGAAGACCAACTTCTCGGTGCGGTACTTCTCCCGTGTCCCGAAGGTAACGGGGAGAGTAATAGCTCCGAGTGGGGAAATGGCCCCCGGACCTACTCTGGAGAAAGGTCGAGAGGGGTGGAGATCCGAAGGTCGGAGCTGAAGCTTAGTAAAAGTTTCGAAGCTGATAAGGTTAAGCCCCGAACCTCCATCTACCATGACATGGTGGAGCTAGATGTTATTGATGGTAGGAGATACCATCAAAGGTAACTGACCTGCTCCAACCATGCTCCGAGGGCAATCCGAAGCATCAAAAGTGATGGCGGTGTCCATCCACTTCCGATGAGGTTCTGGCCTGACCGTAGGGGCTACAGCGGCCATATCCCGTCACATAGTCTTGATGACGCGACGAGAGGTGATATCCCATGACCCACCAAAAATGGTGTTCATGGTCTTCCGACGCTCATTGTTAGAGACGTCAGAATCATCGTCGACTGAGGTGTAAACGGCCTTCAGGACCTTTTTGGGATCCTGAAATCCTAACTCCTCTTCAGCCGGAGCTTCGTCGACTTTTTGCTTTCCTTCCCTCTGTCGGAAAGGAGATTCTTCCCGGCGCTTGTTGTAGCGCTCGGCAAGGTTTTGGACCTCCCGGCAGTCTTCCAAACTGTGGCTGCCCGTTTTGTGAATGGGACACCACACTTTGGGTTTGCCACCGTCTTCATAAGACAGTTGAGGTCGCTTCTCGGGGCGTGGCCCCCGGCCACCCGGAGTTGCAGCAGCTGCAACGTTGGATGTGCCGGCCGACGGCTTTTTCTTGCCGTTGGTCTTCTTTTTCTTCATGCCACCCCCGGAGGTAGTGGCTTCTTCTTTGGAGGATTTCTTGTGATCGCCCGAGGTTGGTTTGGAGTGCATTTCACGGCCCTCCGCAGCTCTGGCACATTTGTCTGCCAAGCTGAAGAGTTCCGTGACGCTGGTGATCTCCTTGATCGCCAGTTTCTCCAACATCTTCTTGTCCCGTACGCCCTGTCTGAATGCCACAATTACAGAGGCGCTAGAGGTAGAAGGGATAGTGTTTTGTACCTGAGAGAACCTCTGGATGAATGACCGCAAGGATTCTCCCCCTTTTTGCACGACCGCAAAAAGGTCTAGTTCAGTGCCTGGTCGGGTGTATGAACTCTCGAAGTTGGCAGTGAGCTGACGGCACAACTCCTCCCAACTGTTGATAGAGTTGGGTGGAAGGCTCATAAACAAGGACCTGGCGGTCCCAGTTAAGGCCACTGGAAAATAATTGGCCATCACGGCCTCATTTCCTCTAGCTGTCAAGATTGCAGTGGAGTATATCTGAAGAAATTCGGCGGGATTGACAGTCCCGTCGAATTTTTCCGGCAGGTGAGGCCGGAACTTCTGTGGCCATCTAACCATGCGCAGGTGCATGGCCAGGGCTGAACAGCCTCCTCCTACTCCTTCAGGAGTAGAAAGGTCCTGAGCTTCCTGTCTTTCACGGGCACGCTCCATATGGACTCGGCCATCCTGCTGGCGGTATCGGCGATCAAGCTCCGCCCGGAGGTCATGAGTCGAAAGCCTGGATACCGTGTGAGTGCATCGTGCCCCTGAGGGCAATGACATCACTTGTTGCAATGCAGCATGTCTCCTGCCATTGGAGACGTGCGGACCAAGTCTTCTAGACAAGGTCCGCCGCTGCGACGGGGCTCGTCCTGAAGGAGGAGGACCCTGGTTGCTGAGGCGTTCGGCTGCTGCTGCAACCAAATGCTCCACATCGGCCCTCCACTGCTCCAATGCATCCCGGGATGCATCCGGAGGTGGTGGGCGTTGGAGAAGAGCACGCGCTGCATGGAGCGCGTGTTCCGGGTTGTCATGATTTGCCGACGTAGTAATTGACACTGGCGCACCATCACGTTGCCCAGCACGATTTGCTGGAGGAGACGGTGGTGGTGGGAGTGTGACTCCTGCTGGTGCTGAGGCTCCTGCTGGTGGCTGCCTATTGGAGGGATTGCTCCCAACAGCCTGAGCAGCAGGTTGACCGTTGGATGATCCAGCAGCTGAGTTCACCATTCTCAAAATCTCAGGCGCCCCTACCTGGCGCGCCAACTGTTGGCGGTTTGAACCGGCAGATCTCCCTACGCTACTAAAGTGATAGGGGAGTTTGATGTTCGGTGTGGGCGCGCGGAGATTCAAGAAGGTGAGTAGGAATTGACACAGGAGACACAAGATTTTACGTGGTTCGGGCCGCCTGAGCGTAATACCCTACTCTACGGGTGTGTTGGTGTTGTATTAGCAGTATGAGCTTGTGACGAGTGTCTATGGCGTGTGTGTAGCCTCTCCCTTGAACGTGTCGTCGGCCTGTCCTTTTATAGTACAAGGGCAGGCCGTTACAGGTTAGCCTGGCCCGACATGTGGCCCCGGCGGTTACTAGTATTGATACACGTTTAATTGCTCTTAATGACCCTGTAACGGGCTTTGACAGCACCGTTACTGGTGTTAAGATCGTCCGTTTAAGTGTCATTAATATGGTATTAATGAATCTTAATCGGGTCTTGAAGTCCTTGATTCCCCTTTGAAGATCCGGAGCCGTTGCGGGGTCTTCCGGAGGTTAGAGGCTGAAGATCCGACGATTGGACGCGTGGCATCTCCGGAGCTTGCTGTGGGAAACAGGTAGCTCCGGGGCTACCCGACACGTGTCACGTCCAGAGCTTCTCTCGGTCTGGGGTTAAGTCCGGAGGTGCCATTTCGGTACATGGCCCGAAGCTTCTTCCCCCTTGTGGGCAGTAGCTCCGGTTTGGTAGTACACGTGGCGACTTAGGGATTAACCATGTTGGAGAAGCGGGTCCGGTTATGTCTGACATGTGGGCCTCCGAGGGTCTTCAAACCAAGTAGATGACTTTCCTTTGAGATCTTTGCAACCTCAAGGGGTGTACGGTTTCTAGGGTACCGACAGGTTTACTTCACATAAATATGATACATTGCTTTTCCAAATGGTTTTTACTATACTTTTCAGCACTTAGCCTTTATTACATTCATCATTTGAATCAGCCACATGTCATACTTTCCACACTTGCTGAGTACGACATGTACTCACCCTTGCAATCCCCCCAACAGCTGCTAGAGATATTTTGGAGGTCAACATGAAGCACTAGGTTACGTACCGCCGTCGACTGCCTGTGGAGTTGGAGTCGCCTACGCTAGTTTATTTTCCGCTGCAGTAGAATCAAGGTACATTTATTATTTGTGACATGGTTAAATTCTGATTTCCGTTTGTGATGTATTTGTGTATGTGTGATGAACATCCTGGGCACACATACACTGCACTTGGTTCGTTTTTCAGAACCGAGTGTCACAAATTGGTATCAGAGCCACAGGTTGACCGTAGGACGCAGCCTAGATAGAATGGACACTTTAGAGCACATAGGAGCACTCACGAATCGATGTGTTTATTGCTTGAAGTGCTGTTTGCTATATATATTGTTTGCTTGTATAGTTAGTTGTTTAGTTTCATATCCCTTGATGCATGCATATAGGTTGGGATTTCTTCTATCTTTATTTCTGTCTCTACTTCTATGGAAGATTGGCACTACAAGAAGATTCATAACCCCGGATGGAGCTACATGGAAGCGTGAAGATGTTATCAAGGATTTTCTCATCTCTTCTTTAATCCGTCCGAATCTCGAGGGCGAGATTCCTTTAAGGGGGGTAGATTTGTAACATCCCAAAATTTTCAAACATGGCTAATTTTAATATGAAAGGGATTTTAAAATTTTTTGTTTCCAAATCTCTTCTTCAGCCTATCCCAATCTCGAGGGCGAGATTCATTTTAAGGGGGGTAGAATTGTAACACCCTGATTTTCGAGTTTCAGCAAATTAAAATTTTTAAATAGGAATTTAGAGTTAATAATGAGAGGAAACTGTTTTTATAAATAAAAATATAAAATATATGCATCTTATATTGCATTTTGCATTTTGCATTCTGCATTCATCCTCATGTATTGAAAATTTATTACCAAAATATATAAGCTAAAAGAAATTTGTTTACCAGAGTAAGTACATTAAAATAAATTAAATTAGCATAACGAATATGGGAGAAAAGAAATAAAAAGAAAAGGAAAAGAAATAAATCGTCTATGCACGTGCATTCATATTTAGATGCATAAAATGAGTAACTAGATCTATTAAAATCAAAATAGAAATTTTATACTATAGAAAAGTAATTGGAAAAGAAAATTATGGGAGAAGATGAATAATAATAATAATAAAAGATGGAGCATATGTACAAAATATGTGTAGCAAAGGAAAAAAAACAAACAAACGAACAACCGCCGGCCAGGCCAAACGGCCCAGCCGGCCACGCACCAGCCTCAGTGCACCACTCGCCCGCCTGGGCCCCACCGCGCACCGCGCCAGCCAACCGACACGCTCCGCGCGCTGTGCGACCCCGCCCCACTGCCTGGACACCGCGCGCCACGCGCTCCCGCGCGCCGACCGGCCCACATGCGCCTGGCCCCACCCCGCCCAACCGCCCGCGCAACGATGCATCGCGCGCTCTCGCACACCAGCGCCCATGTGCCTAGGCCCCGCACCGCTCTCGCGCGCAGCGAGCGCCCCGCCCCGGCCGCTCGCGTTGACCCGCGTGCCGCTCGCCCCTGGCCCGGCGCAGCGCCCGATCCCGCCGACCGAGTCGGTTACGCCCGCGCCGGCCCTAGCACCGCCTGCCGCCCGGCTATAAAAAGCCACGGAGGCTTCGTAGGTTTTCCCGATCCCAGGAAAAGCAGCACCGCCATCCACGATAAAAAAGCCCTAACCGCCAGCAACGTAGAAAAGAGCACCAGAGGGCTGCGCCGCAGGGAAGAAAAGGAAGAAAAAAAGAGGGGAAGAAGAGGAAGAAAAAGAGGAGGGTGCCGTCGTCCGCCGGAGATTGTCACCGTCGTCGTGCCGCCGGAGGACCCTGCGCATCTACTTCGTCTACACGTCACCTTCGTCTCGCGATCTTCGAAGCTGTCGCATCTACGGTAGGGTTCGTTTTTCCGATGCGAATTTTAGCGACGTATTGGATCTAATAGATGTAAATTGATTTTAGTTGCATCGTCTTTTTATTTTCAGCAGCATTAATCCTCGCTAAAACCCCCGTAAACTCATATGAACACGTATGAACTACTTGCATCTAATTAATAAACAACCATAATTAATTAATAATTGATCTTTGCATGCATGCATATCATTGCATGTTGATTAATTTATGTGCATCATATTGAATTGTATGTATTTTCTTGTATGTGTGATCACGAGTAGAGGGAAGTGCTCAAGAAGTCGTGTACGAGGATTTCCAGAACCAAGACTTCGAAGCGCTTGAGCAACCCTATCCGCCGGAGCAAGGCAAGTGTCCTTGAATCATATTGATCCTGTTTTTAAAATAAATGGTTTGTTTGCAAAACTGCATGCTGTGTCAATTTGATGGGAATCCTATGGTAGGAAGTTTACTAGATTTGTTTAACCACCCTTGTCACCTGGAATATATGGTAGAGAGTCGGGAAGGGCTTTTACCTTTTTGCTTCGCTTAACTAATTGGGATGGAAATAACTATAACACTTAATTTAATTATGCATTATTGAGATTATGGTTAACATGAGCTGGTTAAATCTGATGTGGTAAAGGGGTGATCTAAGCAACCCTGGTATGTGGATGGGTTGGATGTTATAGTGGTTTGCTTGCTTTAGATCTAAGGACCGGTTCATGCGAGAATATGCCAGGACTACAGTGCCACCAGAAGGCCAAGTATGGGTGCGGCGTAGCTGAATAATTAGGAGCGCTGCTAGTATTGTATGGACCATTGGATGGCGCGGGGAATGGGAGTCGAGTAGGGCTACCCTGGGATCCGCATGGCACACGAGGGGGCCCGTGGGTGGGAGAATGGAGATTCAAGCCTGCTGGTGAAACCTTAGTGGGCCCGTACATACTAGTAGTCCCTTTTGAAAGGCTATTTTGTGATCTCTTGGCCGCACACCCATGAAAGTGTGATAAGGCATAATGGAGGTTCTTAGTCACCGAAAGGTGATGAAATCACGAACATGTGGGTAAATGGTACAACCTCTGCAGAGTGTAAAACTATCATGATAGCTGTGCTCCCGGTTAAGAGCGCCTGGATGACCTACATGATTAGAGAAAAAATGGGATTTGGAATGGTTATAGTTTGGTAATGATTATGGTTGATATTATGGTTTTGGTTATGTTTATGGGATGGAATCATGGTTTATGACATTGATTATGGTTATTGGTGATGGTGAATTATGGACTAGTATTATGACGGTCACATGGTATATGATGGGTTTACTTCACATAAATATGATACATTGCTTTTCCAAATGGTTTTTACTGTACTTTTCAGCACTTAGCCTTTATTACATTCGTCATTTGAATCAGCCACATGTCATACTTTCCACACTTGCTGAGTACGACATGTACTCACCCTTGCAATTCCCCCAACAGCTGCTAGAGATATTTTGGAGGTCAACATGGAGCACTAGGTTGCGTACCACCGTCAACTGCCTGTGGAGTTGAAGTCGCCTACGCTAGTTTATTTTCCGCTGCAGTAGAATCAAGGTACATTTATTATTCGTGACATGGTTAAATTCTGATTTCCGTTTGTGATGCATTTGTGTATGTGTGATGAACATCCTGGGCACACATACACTGCACTTGGTTCGTTTTTCAGAACTGGGTGTCACATGTTCACCAGGAATCCAAAAAGCTTTCTGGAGCTAACCCCAAAGACACACTTGTTCGGGTTCAACTTCATGCATGTAACTCGCAACTTGTCAAAGACAACTTGCAAGGTGTCAAGGAATGACTCATTGTTCTTGATCTTGACAACGATGTCATCAACGTACACTTCCACTACGTCTTTGATAAGCTCTCTAAAAGTTTTGTACATAGCTCGTACAAATGTTGAAGCAGCATTTTTGAGACCGAATGGCATGGCAGTATAACAATATAATCCATCTACTGTGATGAAGGAAGTATGCTCTTCATCTTCCCTAAATATTCTGTTTTGCTGATACCCAGAATATGCATCTAGGAAACACAGTAACTCACACCCAAAGGTGGAATCCACTATCTGATCTATTCTAGGTAGTGGGAATGGATCTTTTGGAGATGCCTTATTCAGTGTACTGTAGTCGATACACATCCGAAGCTTCCCACGGGCCTTGGGTACAACGACTGGGTTTGCCAACTATTTTTGGTGGAAGACTTCTTGGATGAATCCAGCTTCGAGCAACTTCTTCACTTCTTGACGTATGAAGTTTTGTCGCTCTATTGATTGCTTCCGAGGCTTCTGATGTACAGGCCGAGCGTCGAGATAGATCTTCAGATTGTGCTCGATCACTTCCCTAGGGATCCCAGGCATTTGTGACGGTTGCCAGGCAAACACGTCGACATTAGCCCGGAGGAAAGTGATAAGCGCGAGTTCCTATTTGTCATTCAGACCTCACGATATATGGGTGGTCTGAGCAGCGTTAGAACCGATTTGGACGACTTTGATGGGAATGTCGTTGTTGCCGCTTGGTTGCACGCGAGGTGCGGAGGTTGAGCTTATATGATGAATGCTCAGGGGTTTCGGAGCTTGCTCCTTTCCGGATTCTTCCTCTTGCGCTGTAGCAAGTGCATGGAGTTCATCCAGACTAGTCACTCTGGCGGTGCGATCCCCGCGAATCTGGAGAACACCGGCTGGTGTTGGCATCTTCAACACCAAGTAGCCATAATGAGCAGCATCCATGAACTTGTACAAGGCTGGCCTGCCCAAGATGGCGTTGAAGGGTAAGTTGATTTGCGCCACGTCAAAGACCAACTTCTCAGTGCGGTAATTCTCCCGGGTCCCGAAGGTCACCGGAAGAGTAATTGCACCGAGCGGGGTTATGGCCCCCGGACCTACTCCAGAGAAAGGTCGGGAGGGGCGAAGATCCGAAAGTCGGAGCTGAAGCTTGATGAAAGCTTCAAAGCTTATGAGGTTCAGCCCCGGACCTCCGTCCACCATCACATGGTGGAGTTGGATGTTGTTGATGGTAGGATATACCATCAGTAGAAGTTGGCCAGCTCCGATCATGTTCCGAGGGCACTCCGAAGCATCGAAGGTGATGGCTGTGTCGATCCACTTCCGGTGCGGCTCCGCCCTGGTGGTGGGAGCTACTGAAGCCATGTCCCGCCGCATGGTCTAGAGGACACGGCGGGAGGTGATGTCCCATGAATCACCAAAGATGGTGTTCATGGTCTTTTGACGCTCGTTGTCGGAGACGTCGGAGTCGTCGTCAACGGAGGTGTAAACATCCTTCAAGACCTTTTTAGGGTCCTGAAAGCCTAACTCCTCTTCAGCCGAAGCTTCTTCGACTTTCTGTTTTCCTTCCCTTTGACGGAAAGGAACTTCTTCCTGACGCTTGTTGTAGCGTTCGACAAGGTTCTGGACCTCTCGGCAGCCTTCCAAGTTGTGGTTGTTCTTCTTGTGTATAGGACACCACATATTGGAGCTACCTCCGTCTTCAGACAATGGCCGAGGTCGTTTCTCGGAGCGTGGCCCCCGGCCACCCGGAGTTGCGGTAGCAGCGGCTGTAGGTGTGCTAACTGACAGCTTCTTCTTGCCGTTGAACTTTTTCTTCTTCTTGCCACTCCCGGAGGTAGTGGCTTTGCCATTCGAGGACTTTTTGTTGTCCTCCGTATGTGGTTGGGAGTGAATTTCATGGCCCTCTGCAGCTTTGGCACACTTGTCCACCAAGCTGAAGAGTTCCGTGATGCTGGTGACCTCCTTAGTCGCCAGCTTCTCCAGCATCTTCTTGTCTCGTACGCCCTGTCTAAATTCCACAATAACAGAAGTGCTTGAGATAGAAGGTATGGTGTTTCGTACCTAGTGGAACCTCTGGATGAAGGATTGCAGGGACTCTCCCCCTTCTGCTTGACAGCAAAAAGGTCCAGTTCGGTGCCTGGTCGGGTGTACGAACTCCCGAAGTTGGCAGTGAACTGCTGGCACAGTTCCACCCAACTATTGACGGAGTCAGGTGGGAGGCTCATGAACCAGGACCTGGCGGTCCCAGTCAAAGCCACGGGGAAATAGTTGGCCATTAAGGCCTCATTGCCTCCAACCGCAAGGATTGCGGTGGAGTAGATTTGGAAAAATTCAGCGGGATTGACAGTCCCGTCGAATTTCTCCAGCAAGTGAGGCTGGAACTTCTGCAGCCATCTGACCATGTGTAGGTGCATGGCTAGGGCAGAACAGCCTCCTCCTACTCCCTCGGGAGCAGGACTGTCTCGAGCCTCTCTCCTCTCGCGAGCACGCTCGATATGGACGTGGTCGTCCTGTTGACGGTAACGGCGATCAAGCTCAGCTCGGAGGTTGTGAGTTGAAAGCCTGGTTATCGTATGGGTACGTCGCACCCCGGAAGTCAGCGACGCCACCTGTTGAGACGCAACACACCTCCTGTGTTGGGAAGAATGTGGACCAAGCCTACCCGACACGGTCCGATGCTGCGATGGGGCCCGCCCCGAGGGGGGAGGACCTTGGTTGCTGATGCGATCGGCTGCTGCTGCAACCAAGTGTTCCACATCAGCCCTCCACTGCTCCATTGCACCCTGGGATGCTCCTGGAGGCGGTGGACGTTGAAGAAGAGCGCGTGCAGCATGGAGCGCATGTTCAGGGTTATTCTTCGCCGATGCCGTGACCGACGCAGACGCCCCATCCCGCAGTTGAGCTTGATTTGCTGGTGCGGACGATGGCGGCAGTGGCATGACTCCTGCTGGAGCCACAACACCTGCTGGCTGCTGCACATTGGAGGGATTGCCTCCAGCAGGTTGCGCAACAGGGTTGCCGTTGGACGATCCAACGGCAGAGTTCACCATCCTTGAATGTCGGGTGCCCCTACCTGGTGCTCCAACTGTCGAGGTTTTGTTCCGTCAATTCTCCCGGTACTACTGTTGGTAGCCCGCGGAGTTTGTAGTTCGGTATTGGGCGCACAGAGATGCAGAACACGATGGCAAGTAGACACGAGGATTTACGTGGTTCGGACCGCCTAAGCGTAATACCCTACTCCACGGGGTGTGTGGTTGTTGTATTAAGCTTCTGAGCGCTTGTGAGCGTGTGTCAGAGCTGAGTCTGAGAGTGTCAGGAGAGTCCAGAGGAGTCGAGGGGTCGATAGGAGAGCCCCCGTTTATCACTCGACCAGTCCTTTTATAGTACAAGGACTGGTCGTTACATCACTAGCCTGGCCCGACATGTGGCCCTGGCAGTTACTAATGCTTAATACACAATTAATGAGGTTAATTACCCTTAATAGAGTGATAACGAGCCTTGACAGTGCAGTTACTGGTATTAAGGGCCCTCCGATAATGTGTCATTAATATGGTATTAATGACACTTAATCAGGTCTTGAAGTCTTTGATTGTCCCTTGAAGGTCCGAGCCGTTGGGGGTCCACCAGTCTGCTTGTTGAAGTTGAAGGTCCGGTGGTTGGACACGTGGCAGCTCTGGAGCTTACCGTCTGGGGCGGGTAGGTCTGGTGCTGTTGTACACGTGTCGGGACTGGAGCTTCCCTCTGTCGGGGGTTAGGTCTGGAGGTGCCGCACTAGTATTTAGCCCGGAGCTTTCCCATGTGTGGGACATAGCTCCGGTTGAAGTATACACGTGGCAACATCGGGACTAACCATAGATGGGAGGCAAGTCTTGTCTTGTATGACACGTGGGGCCTTTGTGGGTCTTCAACTCAGACAGGTGAAGTTCCTTTGGTCTTTTTGTAGATCCAAGGGGTATACGGTACGCAGAGTACCGACAAGTATCGATATAATTTCTGAGGTCAAGTCTTTTCTATCAAAGTGTTTTGATATGAAAGATCTGGGATAATCTAATGTTATTCTGAAAATTAAGCTAAATAAGGATGAGAGTGGAATTACTTTAAGTCAATCCCACTATGTTAAGAAAATCTTGAGCCGGTTCGGCTTTGTGGATAGCAAGATTTTCCAAACGTCTTATGATCCCAACGTGATACTTAGAAAGAACAAGAAAGAGTCGAGAGATCAACTTAAATATTCTCAGATGATCGGTTTACTCACGTACTTAGCGAGCACAACCCACCGTGATATCTCGTTTGCTGTGAGCAAACTGAGCAGGTTCATGTCAAACCCAGGTATAGATCATTGGCATGCATTGGAATGGGTTATGCGCTACTTGAGAGGTACGATGAGTTATAGAATTCACTATACTGGACATCCGGCCGTGCCTGAGGGTTATAGTGATTCGAACTGGATCTCTGACGTTGATGAACTCTATGCCACGAGTGGATATGTGTTCACTCTAGCTGGTGGCGCTATATCATGGAGGTCTTGCAAACAGACCATTTTGACGAGGTCAACCATGGAAGCAAAACTCACTGCTTTACAGACAGCAACTGCAGAGGTAGAATGTCTGCGAGAGCTCTTGATGGATTTGCCTGTAGTTTAGAAACCATTGCCGACAATCCTTATGAACTGTGACAATCAGACGATGATTGCCAAAGTGACCAGTTCTAAGGATAATGCAAAATCATCAAGACACGTCAAGAGACGTTAAAAATCTGTCAGGAAAATGAGAAACTTCAGAGTTATTACTGTTTTGTACATACAAACAGACAAAAACCCGATAGATCCCGTTACAAAGGGTCTATCACGTAATGTGATAGAAAGTGCATCTAGAGAGATGAGTTGAGACCCATTGATGTGATACCATAGTCGTAACCCAACCTTGTGATCGGAGATCCCGTGAATGAGGACATAGGAAAACAAGCTAGTGGTTCACCGAGGGGTGTACTTCCTTTATACCTTCTCTATGTGAAGATACACACTTGTACTCTCAAACTGTAAGGCAGGTTTGCGATTTGCCTTAATGTGTTTCTGTTGGCTATGTGTACCTGAATGTGGCCTAGAGGGGGGGTGAATAGGCCTTTTTGAATTTTGTCGAAACCTGCACACTTAACAACCAGATCAAAACTCGAGGTATCGGACTAGTCCGGTCAGGTGTGGACTAGTCCGGTGTGTACCGACTAGGTTAATCAAGTTTGATCAATTAATTTGATTCTAGGATGTATGCCGCGGAAATATACTGGTAATTGAAGTGTTACACGATTATGAACTAGGGTATACCACAAGTCAATCTTATATTTAATGTTTCAACGTAAAGTAAGCAGGATTGATTGAAACCATAGATTGATATGATGTATAAGAATGATGAACGCAAAGTGAGAACACGAGCAATTTATCTCGTGGTTCGGTTCCCACAAAGGCAACCTACATCCACGTTGAGAAGTCCACAAAAGGAATGGGTCTTCTCCAACCCTACCCTCGTCGGATCGCCACGAAGGCCAATCCTCTTCACTTATCACAAAGGGTAAATAACCAAATTCAAGGAGCCTTCTCACACGTTGAGGGCTCCCCTAGATTACAACAAGAACTTCACAAAGAACACACTCGAAAGATTACAATAAAAATCACAGGAGTGTGTTAGGGAATCAAACCAAGAGCTCAATGAGTGATGAACCGTGTCTCTCCAATGTTCAAAAGTGTATCCTCAAGGGATTGATCTTTTTGGCTTTTAATTTCGTGGAGAGATGTGTTTTTGAGGCTCTTGGGAGGTGTGACGGCGCAGGGGTTCGAGAGTAGTTAAAGTTGGACCGTGCACATCTATTTATATGGGGTTTTTAAAAGTGACCGTTTGGGTTTGGGAAGATCGGACTAGTTCGTGGTAGACACCGGACTAGTTCGGTGTGCTGTGTGTAGCAAACCCTAGGTGTCATTGTCGGTACCCTGCGTACCGTATACCCCTTGGGACTATAAAAAGACCAAATGAACTTCACTTGTCTGAGTTGAAGACCTGCGAAGGCCTCACGTGTCATATGGGACCGGACCTGCCTCCCTTCTATGATTAATCCCGATGCTGCCACGTGTATACAGCAACCGGAGCTACACCCCACACATGGGATAGCTCCGGGCTAAATACCTGCGCGGCACCTCCGAACATAACCCCCGACAGAGGGAAGCTCCGGTACCGACACGTGTACCTCTGCACCAGACCTACCCGTCCCAGACGGTAAGCTCCGAAGCTGTCACGTGTCCAACCGCCAGACCTTTAGCCTCAACAATCAGACTGATGGACCCCCAACGGCTCGGACCTTCAAGGGACAATCAAAGACTTCAAGACCCGATTAAGTGTCATTAATACCATATTAATGAGACACGATCGGAAGGCCCTTAATACCAGTAACGGCACTGTCAAGGCCCATTACCACGCTATTAAGGGTAATTAACCTCATTAATTATGTATTAAGCATCAGTAACTGCCAGGGCCACATGTCGGGCCAGGCTAACGGTGTAACAACCAGTCCTTGTACTATAAAAGGACTGGTCGACGATACACAGGCTCTCTCTCTGGGTTCTAGGACTTTGGAAGCTCTCTACTCTTAGACGCTCAATACAACAACGACACACCCCGTGGAGTAGGGTATTATGCTAAGGCGGCCTGAACAATGTAAATCCTTGTGTCTACTTGTCATCGTGTCTGAATCTCGGCGCGCCCAATACCGAACTACAAACTCCGCAGGCTACCAACAGTAGTACCAGGAGAACTGCCGGAACAACACCCCGACAGTCCCGAAATATAGGACTAGTCCGGAAAGAAGCGGACTTGTCCGATTTCGCTTCTGGAAATATTCATACTAGTTCGATAATCATCGGACTTGTCCGGATCAGTGAAATCCTAAGTGAATTGGGTGACAAGTCCACACTTAGAGGACTTGTACGATTTAGGTCAGAGGGTTTTTGGACTAGTCCGTGCCAATATCGGACTTGTCCGATTTTGATCAGAAGTATATCAGACTAGTCCGTTGAGTGATCGGACTTGTCCGATTTTGTGCAACTTGTGAAGTGTTTTGAGGACTAGTCCGCACCGGGGAGGACTAGTATGATTCTAGTGAGAGAGATATCGGAATAGTCTGTGGTGATACCGGACTTGTCCGATCTTTTGCAGAAAGATATTGGACTAGTCCGGTGTCAGTCGGACTAGTCCGGACCTGTATAAACTTGTGCAATGTGTGTGATTATTTGTGCTTGAGCTCTTGGGGTGTGTTTCCTTAACACACTCCATACACAATTGTCGGTACCCTGGGTACCGTATACCCCTTGAGATTGCAAAGATCTAAAGGGAATATCATGTACTTGATTTGAAGACCTTTGGAGGCCCACATGTCATACATAACCGGACCCGCTTCCCCAACTTGGTTAGTCCCAGGGTTGCCACGTGTACTATCAAACCGGAGCTACCGCGCACAAGGGGGAAGCTCCGGGCTATGTACCATAGCGACACCTCCGGACCTAACCCCAAACCGAGGGAAGCTCCGGAACTGACACGTGTTAGGTAGAACCGAACCTACCTGTTCCCCACAGTATGCTCCGGAGCTACCACGTGTCCAACCGTCGGACCTTCAGCCTTTAGCCTCCGGAAGACTCCACAACGGCTCCGGATCTTCAAAGGGAATCAAGGACTTCAAGACCCGATTAAGTGTCATTAATACTATATTAATGACACAAGATTGGACGACCTTAATTACCAGTAACGGTGCTATCAAAGCCCGTAATTCGGTTATTAAGGGTAATTAAGCGCATCAAATGTGTATCAATATTAGTAACCGCCGGGGCCAAATGTCGGGCCAGGCTGACTTGTAACGGCATGCCCTTGTACTATAAAAGGATAGGCCGACGATACATAGGACAGACAGATGCTACGCACTCACTCTACACTCTGAATTCACTTTGAGCTCATACATCCAATACAACACCAACACACCCCGTGGAGTAGGGTATTACGCTCAGGCGGCCCGAACCACGTAAATCTTCGTGTCTCTTGTGTCATTTACACTTCACCTTCTTGAATCTCCGCGTGCCCACTCCGAAACTCAAACTCCTCCAACACTTTAGTAGTGTCGGGAGATCTGCCGGATCAAAACCACCAACAGTTGGCACGCCAGGTAGGGGGCGCCTGAGATTTCAAGAATGGTGAACTCAGCTGTTGGATCATTCAACGGTCATCCTGCTGTTCAAGCTGTTGGGGGCAATCCCTCCAATATGCAGCCACCAGCAGGAGCCTCAGTTCCAACAGGAGTCACGCTACCACCACCGCCGCCTCCACCAGGAAATCAAGCTGGGCAGCGTGATGGTCACCGGCGTTAATCATTGCATCGGCAAATCATGACAATCCAGAACACGCGCTCCATGTAGCACGTGCTCTTCTTCAGCGCCCACCACCTCCGGACGCATCTCAGGATGCAATGGAGCAGTGGAGGGCCAATGTGGAACACTTGGTTGCAGCCGCAGTTGACCGCATCAGCAACCATGGTCCTCTTCCTTCTGGACGGGCCCCGTTGCAGCGACGAACCTTGTCTGGCAGACTTGGTCCGCACGTCTCCAACAACAGGAGACGTGCTGCTTCGCAGCAAGTGACGTCGTTGCCCTCCGGGGCACGGCGCACTCACACGGTGTCAAGGCTTTCAACTCATGACCTCCGGGCTGAGCTTGATCGCCGATACCGTCAACAAGACGGTCGAGTCCATATTGAGCGTGCTCGTGAAAGACGAGAAGCTCAGGACATTCCTGCTCCTGAAGGAGTAGGAGGAGGCTATTCGGCCCTGGTCATGCATCTGCGTATGGTCAGGTGGCCACAGAAATTCCGGCCTCACCTGCTGGAGAAGTTTGACGGGACCGTTAATCCCGTTGAATTTCTTCAGATTTACTCCCCTGCTATCCTAGCAGCTGGAGGAAATGAGGCTGTAATGGCCAATTATTTTCCATTGGCTTTAACTGGGATCGCCCAATCCTGGTTTATGATCCTTCCACCCAACTCCATCAACAGTTGGGAGGAGCTGTGCCGGTAGTTCACCGCCAACTTCGGGAGTTCATACACCCGACCAGGCACTGAACTGGACCTTTTTGTAGTCATGCAAAAAGGGGGATAATCCCTACGATCATTCATCTAGAGGTTCTCTCAGGTACGAAACACTATCCCTTCTATCTCTAGTGCTTCTGTCATTGTGGCATTCAGACAGGGTGTACGGGATAAGAAGATGTTGGAGAAACTAGCGATCAAGGAGATCACTAGTGTCACGGAACTCTTCAGCTTGGCTGACAAATGTGCCAGAGCTGCGGAGGGCCGTGAAATGCACTCCAAACCACCTCCAGAGGATCACAAAAAATCTTCCAAAGGCGAAGCCACTACCTCCGGGAGTGGCAAGAAGAAGAAAAAGACCAACGACAAGAAGAAGTCATCGGCCGGCACATCTAATGCTGCAGCTGCTGCAGCTCCGGGTGGCCGGGGGCCACGCCCTGAGAAGCGACCTCGACCGTCTTCTGAAGATGGTGGCACACCCAAGGTGTGGTGTCCAATTCACAAAACGGACAATCACAGTTTGGAAGACTGCCGGGAGGTCCAAAACCTTGCCGAGCGCTACAACAAACGCCGGGAAGAAGCTCCTTTTCGACAGAGGGAAGGAAAGCAAAAAGTTGACGAAGCTCCAGCTGAAGAGGAGTTAGGTTTTCAGGATCCTAAAAAGATCCTGAAGGCCGTCTACACCTCCGTCGACGATGATTCTGACGTCTCTGACAACGAGCGTCGGAAGACTATGAACACCATTTTTGGTGGATCATGGGACATCACCTCCCGTTGCGTCCTCAAGAAAATGTGTCGGGACATGGCTGCTTTAGCTCCTACAGCCCGGGCGGTGCCTCATCGGAAGTGGATGGACACAACCATCACTTTTGATGCTTCAGACTGCCCTTGAAGCATGGTTGGAGCAGGCCAGTTACCTTTGATGGTATCTCCTACCATCAATAACATCCAGCTCCACCACGTTATGGTAGACGGAGGTTCGGGGCTAAACCTCATAAGCTTCAAAGCTTTTACCAAGCTTCAGCTCCGACCTTCGGATCTTCACCCCTCCCGACCTTTCTCCGGAGTAGGTCCGGGAGCCATTACCCCACTTGGTGCTATTACCCTCCCCGTTACCTTTGGTACCCGGGAGAAGTATCGCATCGAGAAGTTGGTCTTTGACGTTGCTCAGATCAACTTACCTTTCAACGCCATCTTGGGCAGGCCTGCTTTGTACAAATTCATGGCAGCTGCTCATTATGGCTACTTGGTGTTGAAAATGCCAACACCAGTAGGCGTTCTCCGGATCCGTGGAGATCGTACTGCCGGAGTAACTGCCCTGGAAGAACTTCATGTGCTTACTAAGCGCAAGAGGAGGACTCCAGGCAGGAACAAGCTCCAAAACCCCCGAGCATTCGTCAGCGGGGCTCGACTTCTGCACCTCGTGTGCAGCCAAGCGGTGACACCGACATTCCCGTCAAAGTCGTCCAAATAGGTTCCGATGCCGCTCAGACCACCCGTATATCGGGAGGACTGAATGACAAATAGGAACTCGCGCTCATCGCTTTCCTCCGGGCTAATGTCGATGTGTTTGCCTGGAAACCATCACAAATGCCTGGGATCCCCAGGGAAGTTATTGAGCACAATCTGAAGATCTACCCTGACGCCCGGCCCGTACACCAGAAGCCTCGGAATCAATCCGTGGAGCGACATAACTTCATTCGACAAGAAGTGAAGAAGTTGCTCGAAGCTGGATTCATCCGAGAAGTCTTCCATCCAAAATGGCTGGCAAACCCAGTCGTTGTACCTAAGGCCAGCGGGAAGCTTCAGATGTGTACCGAATACACAACACTAAATAAGGCATGCCCAAAAGATCCATTCCCACTACCTAGAATAGATCAGATAGTGGATTCCACCTCCGAGTGTGAATTACTGTGTTTCCTAGACGCATATTCTGAGTATCATCAAATCAGAATGTCTAGGGAAGATGAATATCATACCTCTTTTATCACAGTAGATGTATTGTATTGTTATACAGCCATGCCATTTGTGTAACACCCTAAATTTTCGCATCATGCACTGCATACATGATCATGCATTAAATACTAATAGAATAAAAGAAAAGATAAAACATACATATTTGGTGCAGCAAAAAGAAGAAATAGAAAATAATAATTATAGCCTAAAACCTGTAATAGGGAATAAGTAAAAAAATAATAATAAAAAATATATATAAATATATATATATATAACAATTATATATATATATAAATATAAATAATAAAATATAATATATAATAATAATATAAAAAATAATACAAGAAAAGAAAGTATAAAAAAAGAAAAAAAAAGAGAAAAGAAAAAAAAAAGAAAAAAAAAAGAGACAGACTAGGCCGCCGGCCAGGCCAAGCGGCCCAGCCGAGCGACCCCGCCCCGGCCTGCTTCCGCTAGCGCGCCCGCGCCCGAGACCCCGCGCCTGATGCGACCGATGCGGCCGGTCCGACCCCGCGCGCTCCCGCCCCCGATTTCCCCGACCGAGAGCCGCACCCCAGCGCTCGCCGCCCTCCCGCGAATCCCGCGTCGGGCCGGTACCGAGTCGGTACCAAGCCGCGCCTGTCGCGCCTATAAAAGGCCCGGAGGGCTCACGATCTCGACGCCAATGCCCCAGGTAAAAACCTAGCCGCCGGGAAAAAACGCCAGGGACTAGAAAGCTGCGCCCAGGGAAGAAAAAAGGAGAAAAAGAAGGGGAATAAGAGGAAGAAGAAGAGGAGGGTGCCACCGTTCGCTGGAGATCGTCGTCGACATCACGCCGCCGTCGTCGTGCCGCCGGAGGATGCATCTACTTCGTCTACGCATTGTCCCCATCCCGCGATCATCAAAGCCATCGCATCTACGGTAGGCCATGTTCCCGATGCGAATTTTAGCGATCATATTGAATCTAATAGGTGTAAATTTATTTTAGTTGCACCATAATTTTATTTTCAGCAGCATTAATCCACCCTAAAACCCCCGTAAACTCATATGAATACGTATGAACTACTCACATCTAATTAATAAACAACCGTAGTTAATTAATTATTGAATTGTGCATGCATACATGTCATTGCATGTTGATTAATTTGTGTGCATTATGTTGATTGTATATGTTCTCTTGTATGTATGATCACACGTAGAGGAACGTGCTCAAGAGGCTGCATACGAGGATTTCCAGAACCAAGACTTCGAAGCGCTTGAGCAACCCCATCCGCCGGAGCAAGGCAAGTGTCATTGAAGCATATTGATCCTGTTTTAAAATAAATGTTTTATTTGCAAAACTGCATGCTGTGTCAATTTGATGGGAATCCTATGATAGGAAGTTTACTAGATTTGTTTGACCACCCTTGTCACCTGGAATTTATGGTAGAGAGTCGCGAAGGGTTTTTACCTTTTTGCTTCGCTTAATTAATTGGGATGGCAAACAACACTACACACTTAATTATGCATCAATGATATTCTGGTTAATGTGAACTGGTCAATACGATGGGTGATCTAAGCAAGCATGGTTATGTGGATGGGTTGGATGTTATGGTGGTTTGCTTGCCTTAGATCTAAGGACCGGTTCATGCGAGAATATGCCAGGTCAACAGTGCCACCACAAGGCCAAGTATGGGTGCGGCGTAGCTGAATAATTAGGAGCGCTGCTAGTATTGTATGGACCATTGGATGGAGCGGGGAATGGGAGTCGAGGAGGACTGCCCTGGGATCCGCATGGCACACGAGGGGGCCTGTGGGTGGGAGAATAGAGATTCAAGCCTGCCGGTGAAACCTTAGTGGGCCCGTACATACTAGTAGTCCCTTTTGAAAGGCTATTTTGTGATCTCTTGGCCACACACCTACGGAAGTGTGAGATGACATAATAGAGGTTTCTTAGTCATCGAAAGGTGATGAAATCACAAACATGTGGGTAAAGTGGTACAACCTCTGCAGAGTGTTTAAAACTATCATGATAGCCGTGATCCCGGTTATGAGCGCCTTGATGACCTACATGATTAGAGTTGGAATTGGGTTATGGTTGGTTTATGGTTATGGTTTGGTAATGGGTATGGTTTATGGATTATGGTCATGGATATGAAATTGAGTTATGGTAATTGGACATGGATAATGGTGATGTTGGTAATAATTGGATATGGTTTATATTCTGTTAATATGATGGTTATGACGGGATTGTTTCACATAGACATAGTACAATGCTTTTCAAATGTTTTACTGTACTTTTCAGCACTTAGCCATTATTACATTCGTCATTTGAATAAGCCACATGTCATACTTTCCACACTTGCTGAGTACGACATGTACTCACCCTTGCAATCCCCCCAACAGCTACTGGAGACAATTGGGAGTACCCTGAGGATCACGTGGAGTACTAGGTTGCGTACCGCCGTCAATTGCCTGTGGATTGGAGTCGTGCTGTTTAGTTTATTTTCCGCTGCAATTATTTAGAGTTTTATCATTCGTGAACTATTGGATTATTGTAATAAAGTACTTATTCATTAGTTAAGACGTGGTTAAATTCTGTATATCGTTTGTGATGCAACCGTACATGTGTGATGAACATCCTGGGCACACATATGCGTTACGCTTGGTTCATATTCGGAACCGGGTGTCACAGATTGGTATCAAAGCCAGGTTGACCGTAGGACGCAAGCCTAGGTAGAATGGACCCTCTAGAGCACTTAGGAACACTCTTCTAATCTGCTATTTTCAAAAAAATTTGCTGCTGTTTTGTTTCCCTTATTTTCAGCTGCAAAAAGTATTGATCACTGCTGCGTTTTTGATAAAAATTTTCAGAGGTGAGCAATATTAAGTGCTGCTGTTTTGCTGCGTAAATTTTCGCGGAAAAAGTGTGTTTTGCTGCTGTTATGTGTGGGTAAAATCATTGTGTTGGTTGCTGTATTTTTCTCTTTATTTTTCGTTCTTTTGGAACCGCTGCACCGCTCTTTTTCCGCCGTTTTAGCTGCTGAAATTTTCAGATTTGTATTTTGTTATTTATTTTCCTCTAATGTATTTTTGTTTTCTGTAGATGGCCCGCACCAAGACAACCCCCCGTAAGTCGACCGGTGGACTTGTGCCCCCGCGTAGGTTGGCCAGTCGCTCTCCGGCCGTCGACCCCCGTCACCCCGTGGTGATCCGTTCTGACGGGAGAGCCGCAGGACAATTGCGACACCGTCTTCGTGCCCTACTCCGTGAGGCTGGCTACCGTCACCACAGCCTCTCGCTCTCCTACCACACCACTGGAGTGCAGCGCCCCGGCAGGAAGGAGTGGAGCTGCAAGATCTATATCTACTATGATGATGAGTTGGTGAAGACCCACAACAGCCCTGCTTGGAGGAGCTCCCGCCGATCTGCAGAGCAGGATGCTAGCTGGGAAGCAGCCACCTTTTGGAGCCACTGTAACACCCTAAATTTTCGCATCCTGCATTGCATACATGATCATGTATTAAACATTAGTAGGATAAAAGAAAAATGATAAAATATACAAATGTATGTAGCAAAAGAAGAAATAGAAAATAATAATTATAGTCTAAAACTTGTAATAGAGAATAAGTACAAAAATAATAATGATAAAATATATATAAATGTATATAAATAATATATATAACAATATATGAAAATAAATAAAATATTAATATTAATAATATACATTATAATAATAATAAATAATAAATGTATAACATGAATAATATTTATATATAAAATATATATAATAAATAACATAATAAAAAAAGGGGTATAAAAAAATAAGTAAAAAAAAATATAAATTATAAAATAAAAAAAGAAAAAAAACCCCGCCGGCCAGGCCGCCGACCGGCCCAGCCGGCAACGCCCACGCGCGCTCACGCGCGGTCGCCCGCCCCGGGTCCCACCCGCCGCCTGGCTGACCCCGCCGCCTGAGGCACCCGGGCCCCGCCGCCTGCCGCTGCAGCGCGCAGCGCGCAGCGCGCCCGGGCCCCGGTCCCCCCCCCCCCCCCCCCCCCGCCTCGATCGCCTCCCCCGCTCCCGCTCAGCCGCACGCGCCCGCCCTCCCGCTCCCACGCCGCCTCCCACCGCGTGCCGCGCCCTCCCACGCCCCGCCGCCCAACGCACCGCCCCCTGGGTCCCACGCGACCGCGCCCGCCCAGCCCCTGCGCCACTCCCGCGCTCGCCCCGACGCCTCCCGCGCCGAGCGCTGTCCCGCCGGGCCCCGCCTCCACGCGTCCCACCCCACCCGCACTGCGCCAACCGACCGGCCCCGACGCGCCGACCGAGCGCCCCGCTCGCGCGCGCGATGCCCACGCGCCCTGGGCCCCGCAGCCGATGCGCCTCGCGCGTACCGCAACTCCCGCACCGAATCCCACGCGCGCTCGCCCCGATTCCCGCTCGATCCCGCTTCCACACGCGCCGGCCCTAGTACCGCCTGCCGCCGGTTATAAAAGGGACCAAGACCCTCGTGTTTTTCCCCGATCCCAGAAAGCAGCCGCCGCCAACCACGAAAAAAAAAGGGGGCCGCCGGTACAGAAGCAAAAAAAATGTCCAGAAGGCTGCGCCGCCAGGGAAAAAGAAGGGGAAGAAGAGGAAGAAAAAGAGGAGGGTACCACCGTCCATCGGAGATCGTCGCCGTCGTCGTTCCGCCGAGGAACTGCTGCACCATCTACTTCGTCTACGCGCCGCATTCGTTCCGCGACTGTCAAGCCGTCAAATCTACGGTAGGATTCGTTCCCGATGCGAATTTTAGCGACGCATTAGATCTAATAGACATAAATTGATTTTAGTTGCACCATAATTTTATTTTCAGCAGCATTAATCCACGTTAAAATCCCCCGTAAACTCATATGAACACGTATGAACTAGTTGCATCTAATTAATAAACAACTGTAGTTAATTAATTATTGTACTTGCATGCATGCATATCATCGCATGTTGATTAATGTGTGTGCATCATGATGATTTGTATGAATATTCTTGTATGTGTGATCACGAGTAGAGGGAAGTGCTCAAGAGATCGTGTACGAGGATTTTCAGAATCAAGATTTCGAAGCGCTTGAGCAACCCTATCCGCCGGAGCAAGGCAAGTGTCCTTGAAGCATATTGATCCTGTTTTAAAATAAATGTTTTGTTTGCAAAACTGCATGCTGTGTCAATTTGATGGGAATCCTATGGTAGGAAGTTTACTAGATTTGTTAAACCACCCTTGTCACCTGGAATTTATGGTAGAGAGTCGGGAAGGGTTTTCACCTTTTTGCTTCGCTTAATTAATTGGGATGGAAAAACCAACACTACACATTTAATTATGTATTAATGATATTCTGGTTAATGTGAACTGGTCGATATGGTATGGTGATGGGTGATCTAAGCAAGCCTGGTATGTGGATGGGTTGGATGTTATGGTGGTTTGCTTGCTTTAGATCTAAGGACCGGTTCATGCGAGAATATGCCAGGACTACAGTGCCACCACGAGGCCAAGTATGGGTGCGGCGTAGCTGATTAATTAGGGCTTTGCTAGTGCTGTTTGGACCATTGTGGATGCTCGGGGAAGGGGTAGTCGGATTGGGTTTGTTGATGATTGGTGGGACTACCCTGGGATCCGAATGGCTCAAGAGGGGGCCCTTGGTTGAAGATGTGCTCAGTTGGAGGCATCGCCACCGGTGAAACCTCAGTGGGGTCTGAATAGGCTAGTAATCCCTTTGTAAAGGCTATTTTGTGATCTCTTGGCCATACACCAAAGGAAGTGTAATTGGAATAAGGGAGATTCTTAGTCGCCGAAAGGTGATGAAATCACGAACACGTGGGTAAAGAGGTACGAACTCTGCAGAGTAATTAAAACTATCATGATAGCCGTGCTCCCGGTTATGAGCGCCTGGATGACCTACATGATTAGAGTTGGAAATTGGGATTTGGGATGGTTATAGTTTGGTAATGGTTATGGTTGATGTTATGATTATGGTTATGGTTATGGATGGAATTATGGTTTATGACATTGATTATGGTTATTGGTAATGGTGAATTATGGACTGGTATTATTATGGTTACATGGTTTATGATGGGTTTACTTCACATAAATATGATATATTGCTTTTCAAATGCTTTACTGTACTTTTCAGCACTTAGCCATTATTACATTCGTCATTTGAATTAGCCAAATGTCATACTTTCCACACTTGCTGAGGACGACATGTACTCACTCTTGCAATCCCCCACCCAACAGTTGCAGGTCAAAATTGTGAGTTTAATGGTGATAATGAGGAGTTCTAGGCCGTGTCTACCGTCAACTTTGCTTGTGGTGTTGCATGGAGCTGCGCTATCCCTTATGCTTAGTTGCCTAATTAGTTTATTTTCCGCAGCATTAGTTGAACTTATCATTAATATTCATTAGGGCTTGTATTTGAGGATTTAATGAATTATGTAATAAGAGTACTTATTTAATAATTTGAGCTGTGGTAATTATCTGTTTATCATTTGTGAATCACTCGTGTATGTGTGTTGAACATCCTGGGCACACATATGCGTTAGCTTGGTTCATTTTCGGAACCGGGCGTCACAAATTGGTATCAGAGCCACAGGTTGACCGTAGGACGCAGCCTAGATAGAATGGACACTTTAGAGCACATAGGAGCACTCAGGAATCGATGTGTTTTTGTTGGTGTGTTGTTTGCTATATATATATTGTTTGCTTGTGTGCTTAATAGAGGATTTTGGGATGCCTTAGCATTGCCATGTCCACCTAGGCTAGTGTAGCTAGCTGTTTAGTTTCATATCCCTTGATGCATATAGTTGGGGACGTTTCTAAATTCTTACCTATTGCTTTTCTCTAGATGGTGAGGACTCGCAACCAGAGGGATGCCAATGATGAGGAGGAGAACCATGGAGCGCCTCAGAACAACAACGGACAAGGACCTGCTCATGGAGCAATCAATATCGAGCAGCTACTAGCTATGCAAAACCAGCTCATGCAGACCATGATACAAACAATGGGACAGCTGCAGGCTGGCAATATCAACAATCAGCCACACATGCCTCCACCGCCACCCCCGCCTCCTCATAACCGATTAGGAGAGTTCATGAGGACTAGACCGCTAACCTTTGCTCAAGCTGCTGACCCTATGGACGCTGATGATTGGCTCAAGTTCGTGGAGAAGAAACTTGCTATTGTCCAATGTAGTGACCGGGAGAAGGTCCTATTTGCTTCTCATCAACTCGTTGGAGCAGCCGCCGATTGGTGGGATTCACTATGCAATGCTCATGAGAATCAAGAGAGGATCACCTGGGCGGAATTCAAGGAGAACTTCCGTTCTCATTATGTGCCGGAAGGTGTTATGATACTGAGAAGACAAGATTTTGAAAATCTCAGGCAAGGAAGGATGAGCGTGAGTGAATATCTCAATAAGTTCACTCAACTCTCAAGATATGCGCCCGAGGATGTTAGTCGGGATAGCCGGAAGCAATACTTGTTCATGAGAGGCTTGAACAATGAGATCCAAGTACAACTACTCAATTGTGACTATGCCAATTTTCAGAAGCTTGTGGACAAAGCAATTGTAGTTGAGAACAAGATCCGTGAGATGGAGCAAGAAATCAAGAGGAAGGCGCCGTATCAAGGACAGCAACAAGGAAGTAATGTGCGCCCTCGCCTTGCACCACCCAATGCGCCTCATTACAGCTCCCCTATTCCTGCTCAGCGCCCTGATTATGCACCGCGCCCAACTCAGTTTGAGCAGCAACGCCCTGTTATGCAAGCAATGCCTTATGCACCTCGTGCTGATTTTCCTGGAACCAATGCTCAAAACCAAGCTCGTCCTAATAATTCTGGTGGAGTCAAGAGGTGCTATACTTGTGGAGAAGCTGGACACTTTGCGAATCAATGTCCTAAGTCAGGCCTTGGTCAAAGAAGCAATGCGCCGAGGCAAAACCCAAGACCTAATGGAGGACAACTACAAGGAAACCGTGGACAGCAGAATTTTGCTCGTGGCAACGTGAATCATGTCTCTACGGGGGATGCTCAACAAGCGGATGACGTGGTCAATGGTATGTTTCTCGCCAACTCCAACCCCGCGAATATGTTATTTGATTCTGGAGCATCGCATTCATTCAATGCATCGAAGTATGTTGCTAAGTATAGTTGCCTGTCTCTCATATGAAGTTTACCCTATTGGTCAAGTCTCCTGGAGGAGAGATGAGGACAAATATAGTGTGTCCAAAAATAAGCCTTAGAATAAGGGGGGTAGACTTCTCAGCCAACATCATTATTTTGGATTCACAAGGAATAAGAGGATCCGTTGGTGCAAAGTGCAATGGAAACACCATACGGAAACCGAAGCCACATGGGAACGTGAAGAAGACCTGAAGGCAGAATTCCTTCACCTTTTCTCCACGCTATCGAATCTCGAGGGCGAGATTCACTTTAAGGGGGGTAGAATTGTAACACCCTAAATTTTCGCATCCTGCATTGCATACATGATCATGTATTAAACACTAGTAGGATAAAAGAAAAATGATAAAATATACAAATTTGGTGTAGCAAAAGAAGAAATAGAAAATAATAATTATAGTCTAAAACTTGTAAGAGAGAATAAGTATAAAAATAATAATGATAAAATATATATAAATGTTTTACTGTACTTTTCAGCACTTAGCCATTATTACATTCGTCATTTGAATAAGCCACATGTCATACTTTCCACACTTGCTGAGTACGACATGTACTCACCCTTGCAATCCCCCCAACTGCTACTGGAGACAATTGGGAGTACCCTGAGGATCACGTGGAGTACTAGGTTGCGTACCGCTGTCAATTGCCTGTGGATTGGAGTCGTGCTGTTTAGTTTATTTTCCGCTGCAATTATTTAGAGTTTTATCATTCGTGAACTATTGGATTATTGTAATAAAGTACTTATTCATTAGTTAAGACGTGGTTAAATTCTGTATATCGTTTGTGATGCAACCGTATATGTGTGATGAACATCCTGGGCACACATATGCGTTACGCTTGGTTCATATTCGGAACCGGGTGTCACAATTTGGTCTCAAGAATGCAGCTTCAACCTTTGTACGAGCTATGTACAAAACTTTTGAAGAACTCATTAGAGACATAGTGGAAGTGTACTTCGATGACATCGTGGTCAAGGTCAAGAACAAAGAGTCACTCCTTGACACCTTACAGGCTGTCTTCGACAAGTTGCGGGTCACGCGCACAAAGCTAAACCTAGACAAGTGTGTCTTCGGGGTTAGCTCCGGAAAACTTTTTGGTTTCCTGGTAAGTCACCGGGGCATAGAAGCTAATCCGGCGAAGATCAAAGCCATTGAAGACATGCGGCCACCAGCCCGTATCAAGGATGTCCAAAAGCTAACTGGATGTCTAGCAGCCCTTAGCCGGTTCATTTCAAGACTGGCGGAACGGGCACTTCCCTTCTTCAAGTTATTGAGGAAGTCCGGACCATTCCAATGGTCTGAAGAAGCAGAAAAGGCGTTCCAGGAGCTAAAACAGTTCCTCACCACCCTACCAACTCTGGTAGCTCCGAACCCTGGTGAGCCTTTGCTACTTTACATTTCAGCAACTGATGAAGTCGTCAGTATGGTCCTGGTTGCGGAGAGACCAGAACTATCCCATGCTCAGGAATCCAGACCCCTCCGGGAGGGTCCAGAAGTTCCTGAAAGTGAGTCTGGGTCCTAGCTCCCAGACTTGAGTCCACAAAAAGTTACTTCAGAAGACTCAGACCCCTCCGGGAGGGTCCAAGTCGCTTCTCAAGAAGCTCCGGGTCCCTCCAGCCAGGACCCGGAGGTCCCGAAAGAAGGTCCGGATCCCTCAGGGAGGATACAAGTCAGTGAAGAGGAAGCTCCAGGCCCCTCTGGGAGGGTCCGGACCATCCAACGCTCAGTGTACTTCATCAGTGAAGTACTTCATGACGCCGAGACTCAGTACCTAGAGGTACATAAGCTGCTCTATGCAGTTCTCATTGCCTCCAGGAAGCTTCGCCATTACTTCCAAGCTCACGAGATTTCAGTGGTGACCTCTTACCCACTTCGAGCAATTTTGCATAATCCCAATTCAACTGGGAATATTGCAAAGTGGGTAGCGGAATTGGCTGAATTCGATCTCGAATTCATTTCAAGGCAAGCAATCAAGAGTCAAGCATTGGCGGATTTCGTGGCTGAATGGACTCCCTCTCCATCAAACCCTGGGGGCGCCAGTGAGCAGAAGTCGGAACACAAGGCTCCGGTCTCCACCGAGCCTCACTGGACCCTCTACTTCGACGGCTCCATGCAAAAGCAGGGGGCCGGAGCTAGAATCCTTCTCCTCGCACCAACCGGAGAGAAGGTAAAATACATGGTACACCTTGACTTCAAGACGACCAACAACATGGCAGAATTCAAAGCACTCATCTATGGACTAAGGGTGGCACTGTCATATGGTGTCAAGCAACTGCTGGTCAAGGGAGATTCACAGCTCATCATTAAGCAGGTGAAGGGTGAATGCTCCTGCAACAATCTCTAGCTAGCTGCTTACCTCCTTGAAGTCCAGAGGCTTCAGGAAGGACTTCGAAGTCCTAGATCTCCACCATGTCCAGCGTACCCTCAATGCTGAAGCCGACGAACTCTCGACGAAAGCGTCAACCGGAGCTCCGGCTCCTGATGGAACTTTTGTCCGGAGGTTGTCAAAACCCACAGCTCAGCCTGCCGAACTGAGCGAAGGGGGCGAGATCAGCATCCCAAAGCTGACGGTCCCAATGGCCCTGTTACCATGGCAGCCATCAAGGGTCGTAGGTGCTGCCGGAAGCTCCGAGCAACCCAGCACGCAAGACTCAAATGCTCAAGTTAGCTCCGATGCATGGATCTCGGAGATCCGTAGCTACTTGAAAGACAACATCCTTCCTGACGATGACGCATCCACTGACCGGATAGTCAGATTGGCTAAAAGATACACGTTGGTAGAAGGGGATCTCTACCGGCGCGGTGCCAACGGCGTCCTAATGCGGTGCATCACAAGGGAAGAAGGTTGCGAGCTCCTCGCAGAAATCCATTGAGGCGAGTGTGGGAACCACGTGTCTTCCCGCACGCTGGTCGGTAAAGCCTTTCGGCATGGCTTCTACTAGCCTACAACACTCCAGGATGCAACTGAGCTGGTGAAGAAATGCAAAGCATGCCAATTTCATGCAAAGCAAATTCACACACCGGCTCAGCCTCTACTGAAAGCATCTAGGCCCCCCCCATTAAGTACGATTTCAGTGATTAATGACAACCATTGAACTTTACTAATGAATTTGTGAATGCAAGGTCCCCATAATCACTCAATAAAATGAAATGAATATATCATTGGAGACCCATATACAATCAACTTTTGAGATCAAATCAATGAGATAAAGACAAGAAGTGAAAGGTCTTATGTCTAAGTCATTCAACCATAAGTTGACAACATACAATGCTTGAAGATCATCAGAGAGGCTTATGAAACAATTGTCTAAGAGGTCATCTGAGCAAGACACAAAAGATTCACTCAAAACAACTCGAAGCAAACAAAATCAACTCACCGGATCAACTGATGATTTCAGAAATGTACACATCGGTCGAGTTGGTTCAACTGAAGAAGAAGACCTTAGAACAATGTACTCACCGGATCATCCGATGTGAATGGCTCAGTGACATCGGTCTATCAGTACAGTTTGCAATACCATTGGACCAAGTGTAGCAACGGATCATCCGATGTACAGACTTACACACATTGGTCAATCACTCCAGTAAGCATCAAGATTAAGCAAATTATGGAGGAAGAGCCGCCAGATCATCCGATGAGAAGACAGGAGCAACATCGGTCTAACAACGGTCATATCTGACACAATGACATCAACCAAAGTAATTAGACTGATGATAACTAAAGGGGAGACATCGGATTATCCGGTGTTCACAGTAAAGTTCTGTCAGCCTACTTTTCCAACGGCTATTTCGGGGAGGCTGGCTATAAATACCCCCTAACCCTGTCATTTCGTCAAGTCTTGATAACCAGAAGCTATCAACACATCCACAAGCATTCAAGACCAAAAGCAATCACTTCCACACCATTTCCATCACCTTTACACCAAGGTTTAGGCTAGAACTAGCTAGAGAGAGAGCTTGTGTGCCACCATTCTGGGTGAGTGGACTCTCTAGGTTAGTGTGAGAGCCTCAAGGGAGTGCCCTTGGTGTTTGTAATCGTGAGAAGACTTCCGGAGCTTGCCAAGGCGTGTAACACCCTAAATTTTCCCATCCTGCATTGCATACATGATCATGCATTAAACATTAGTAGGATAAAAGAAAAATAATAAAACATAAGAGATGGAGCATATATATATAAATGTATGCAGCAAAAGAAGAAAAAAAATAATAATTATAGCCTAAAACTTGTAATAGGGAATAAGTATAAAAATAATAATAAAAAAATATATATAAAAGTATATATATAAATAATATATAACAATATATAGAAATAGATGAAATATTAATATTAATAATATATGTTATAAAAATAAAAAAAATAATAAATATATAATATATAATATGAATAATAATATATATATAAAAAAGTAAATGAATAAAATAAATAAGATAAATAAATAATGTAAAAATAATAATAATAAATAAATAAAGAAAAAACAGTAATATGTTTCAAAAAAAAAAGAGAAAAAAAAAAGAAAATCCCCGCCGGCCAGCGGCCGAGCCGCCAGCCGGCCACGCCCGCACGCGAGGCGCCGGGCCCCGCCCACGTGCCGCACCGCGCCGACCGGCCTGGCGCGACCCCACCCCCACGGCGCGCTCGCCCCGAGCCGGCCGCTGCGCCCGGGCCCCGGTTTCCCCCCCTGACGCGACGCGCACCCGGCCGCGTGCCGCCTGCCGCTGCAGCGCGCAGCGCGTGCAGCCGGACCCCGCCGCCTGACCCCCCAGCCGCACGCCACCCGAGGCGCGCCCACGCGCCGATGCGCGCCACTCGGCCGCGCGCCGTCCCGCCTCTGAAAATCTTTCGCATCCGGTCTCCCGCGCCGTAACGACCGAGCCGCCCCGATTTTCCCGGATACGAGTCCCATCCCGCCCCGCCTCCCAACCGACTCGTTCTGATCTTTTTGCTCCCGCCGCCCCTATAAATACCACCGAAGCCCACGATCTCAGCTGCCGGTACAGAGGAGAAAAAGAATACCAGAAGGCTGCACCGCCAGGGGAAGAAAAGGAAGAAAAAAAGAGGGGAAGAAGAGGAAGAAAAAGAGGAGAGTACCACCGTCCACCGGAGATCGTCGCCGTCGTCGTGCCGCCGAGGGACTGCTGTACCATCTACTTCGTCTACGCGTCGCACCTGTTCCGCGACCGTCAAGCCATCAGATCTACGGTAGGATTTGTTCCCGATGCGAATTTTAGCGACCGTATTAGATCTAATAGACGTAAATTGATTTTAGTTGCACTATAATTTTATTTTCAGCAGCATTAATCCACCCTAAAACCCCCGTAAACTCGTATGAACACGTATGAACTAGTTGCATAATTAATAAACAGCTGTAGTTAATTAATTATGATACTTTGCATGCATGCATATCATCGCATGTTGATTAATGCGTGTGCATCATGTTGAATTGTATGTATTTTCTTGTATGTATGATCACGCGTAGAGGAACGTGCTCAAGAGGCCGCATACGAGGATTTTTAGAATCAAGATTTCGAAGCGCTTGAGCAACCCCATCCGCCAGAGCAAGGCAAGAGTCCTTGAAGCATATTGATCCTATTTTAAAATAAATGTTTTGTTTGCGAACTTGCATGCTTGTGTCAAATTGATGGGAATCCTATGATAGGAAGTTTACTAGTTTTGTTTGACCACCCTTGTCACCTGAAATTTATGGTAGAGAGTCGGGAAGGGTTTTTACCTTTTTGCTTCGCTTAATTAATTGGGATGGCAAACAACACTACACATTTAATTATGCATCAATGATATTCTGGTTAATGTGAACTGGTCAATACGATGGGTGATCTAAGCAAGCACGGTTATGTGGATGGGTTGGTTGTTATGGTGGTTTGCTTGCCTTAGATCTAAGGACCGGTTCATGCGAGAATATGCCAGGTCAACAGTGTCACCACAAGGCCAAGTATGGGTGCGGCGTAGCTGAATAATTAGGAGCGCTGCTAGTATTGTATGGACCATTGGATGGCGCGGGGAATGGGAGTCGAGGAGGACTGCCCTGGGATCCGCATGGCACACGAGGGGGCCCGTGGGTGGGAGAATGGAGATTCAAGCCTGCCGGTGAAACCTTTGTGGGCCCGTACATACTAGTAGTCCCTTTTGAAAGGCTATTTTGTGATCTCTTGGCCACACACCTACGGAAGTGTGAGATGGCATAACGGAGGTTTCTTAGTCATCAAAAGGTGATGAAATCACAAACATGTGGGTAAAGTGGTACAACCTCTGCAGAGTTAATTAAAACTATCATGATAGCCGTGCTCCCGGTTAAGAGCGCCTGGATGACCTACATGATTAGAGTTGGAAACTGGAATTTGGGATGGTTATGGTTTGGTAATGGTTATGGCTGATATTATGATTATGGTTATGGTTATGGGATGGGATTATGGTTTATGACTTGATTATGGTTATTGGTAATGGTGAATTATGGACTAGTATTATTATGGTTACATGGTTTATGATGGGTTTACTTCACACAAATATGATACATTGCTTTTCAAATGTTTTACTGTACTTTTCAGCACTTAGCCATTAATACATTCGTCATTTGAATCAGCCACATGTCATACTTTCCACACTTGCTGAGTACGACATGTACTCACTCTTGCAATCCCCCACCCCAACAGTTGCAGGTCAGGATTGTGAGAGTAATGGCGATAATGCGGAGTTCTAGGCCGTGTCTACCGTCAACTTTGCCTGTGGTGTTGCATGGAGCTGCGCTATCCCTTATGCTTAGTTTGCTTAGTTGCTTAATTAGTTTATATCCGCTGCATTAGTTGAACTTATCATTAATATACATTAGAGCTTGTATTCGAGGATTTAATGAATTATGTAATAAGAGTACTTATTTAATAATTTGAGCTGTGGTAATTATTTGTTTATCATTTGTGAATCACTCGTGTATGTGTGTTGAACATCTTGGGCACACATATGCGTTAGCTTGGTTCAATTTTCGGAACCGGGCGTCACAAATTGGTATCAGAGCCACAGGTTGACTGTAGGACACAGCCTAGATAGAATGGACACTTTAGAGCACATAGGAGCACTCAGGAATCGATGTGTTTTTGTTGGTGTGCTGTTTGCTATATATATATTGGTTGCTTGTGTGCTTAATAGAGGATTTTGGGATGCCTTAGCATTGCCATGTCCACCTAGGCTAGTATAGCTAGTCAGTTAGCTTCATATCCCTTGATGCATATAGTTGGGGACGTTTCTAAATTCTTACCTATTGCTTTTCTCTAGATGGTGAGGACTCGCAACCAGAGGGATGCCAATGACGAGGAGGAGAACAATGGAGAACCTCAGAACAACAATGGACAAGGACCTGCTCATGGAACTATCAACATTGAGCAACTCTTGGCTATGCAAAACCAGCTCATGCAGACTATGATACAGACCATGGGACAGCTGCAGGCTGGCAATATCAACAATCAGCCCCACATGCCTCCACCGCCACCCCCATCTCCTCATAACCGATTGGGAGAGTTTATGAGGACTAGGCCGCCAACCTTTGCTCAAGCTGCTGACCCTATGGACGCTGATGATTGGCTCAAGTCCGTGGAGAAGACACTTGCTATTGTCCAATGTAGTGACCGGGAGAAGGTCCTATTTGCTTCTCATCAACTCGTTGGAGCAGCCGCCGATTGGTGGGATTCACTATGCAATGCTCATGAGAATCAAGAGAGGATCACCTGGGCGGAATTCAAAGAGAGTTTCCGTTCTCATTACGTGCCGGAAGGTGTTATGCTCTTGAAGAGGCAAGAATTTGAGAATTTAAGGCAAGGAAGATCAAGCGTGAGTGAATATCTCAATAAATTCACTCAACTCTCAAGGTATGCGCCTAAGGATGTTAGTCGGGACAGCCGGAAGCAATATTTGTTCATGAGAGGCTTGAACAATGAGATCCAAGTGCAACTACTCAACTGCGATTATGCCAATTTCCAGAAGCTGGTGGACAAAGCAATTGTGGTTGAGAACAAAATCCATGAGATGGAGCAAGAAATCAAGAGGAAGGCGCCATATCAAGGACAACAACAAGGAAGTAATGTGCGCCCTCGCCTTGCACCACCAAATGCGCCTCATTACAGCTCCACTATTCCTGCTCAGCGCCCTGATTTTGCACCACGCCCAACTCAGTTTGTGCAGCAGCGCCCTGTTATGCAAGCAATACCTTATGCGCCTCGTGCTGATTTTCCTGAAACCAATGCTCAAAACCAAGCTCGTCCCAATAATTCCGGTGGAGTCAAGAGGTGCTATACTTGTGGAGAAGCTGGACACTTTGCGAATCAATGCCCTAAGTCAGGCCTTGGTCAAAGAAGCAATGCACCGAGGCAAAACCTAAGACCGAATGGAGGACAACCACAAGGAAGCCGTGGACAGTAGAATTTTGCTCGCGGCAACGTGAACCATGTCTCTACGGAGGATGTTCAACAAGCGGATGACGTGGTCATTGGTATGTTTCTTTCTAACTCCAACTCCGCGATTATTATCTGATTCTGAAGCATCGCATTGATTCATTGCATCAAAGTATGTCGCCAATTATAGTTTGCCTATCTCTCATATGAAGTCTACTCTATTGGTTAAGTCTCCTGGAGGAGAGATGAGGACAAATATAGTATGTCCAAAAGTAAGCCTTAAAATAAGGGGGGTAGACTTCTCCGCCAACCTCATTGTTTTGGATTCACCAGAAATAAGAGGATCCGTTGGTGCAAGTGCAATGGAAACACCATACGGAAACCGAAGCTACAGGGGAACGTGAAGAAGACCTGAAGGCATAATTCCCTCACCTTTTCTCCACGCTATCGAATCTCGAGGGCGAGATTCACTTTAAGGGGGGTAGAATTGTAACACCCTAAATTTTCCCATCCTGCATTGCATACATGATCATGCATTAAACATTAGTAGGATAAAAGAAAAATAATAAAACATAAGAGATGGAGCATATATATATAAATGTATGCAGCAAAAGAAGAAAAAAAAATAATAATTATAGCCTAAAACTTGTAATAGGGAATAAGTATAAAAATAATAATAAAAAAAAATATATAAAAGTATATATATAAATAATATATAACAATATATAGAAATAGATGAAATATTAATATTAATAATATATGTTATAAAAATAAAAAAATAATAAATAATAAATATATAATATGAATAATATATATATATAAATTGAATAAAATAAATAAGATAAATAAATAATGTAAAAATAATAATAATAAATAAATAAAGAAAAAAAACAGTAATATGTTTCAAAAAAAAGAGAAAAAAAAAAGAAAATCCCCGCCGGCCAGCGGCCGAGCCGCCAGCCGGCCACGCCCGCACGCGAGGCGCCGGGCCCCGCCCACGTGCCGCACCGCGCCGACCGGCCTGGCGCGACCCCACCCCCACGGCGCGCTCGCCCCGAGCCGGCCGCTGCGCCCGGGCCCCGGTTTCCCCCCTGACGCGACGCGCACCCGGCCGCGTGCCGCCTGCCGCTGCAGCGCGCAGCGCGTGCAGCCGGACCCCGCCGCCTGACCCCCCAGCCGCACGCCACCCGAGGCACGCCCACACGCCGATGCGCGCCACTCGGCCGCGCGCCGTCCCGCCTCTGAAAATCTTTCGCGTCCGGTCTCCCGCGCCGTAACGACCGAGCCGCCCCGATTTTCCCGGATACGAGTCCCATCCCGCCCCGCCTCCCAACCGACTCGTTCCGATCTTTTTGCTCCCGCCGCCCCTATAAATACCACCGAAGCCCACGATCTCAGCCGCCGGTACAGAGGAGAAAAAGAACACCAGAAGGCTGCGCCGCCAGGGGAAGAAAAGGAAGAAAAAAAGAGAGGAAGAAGAGGAAGAAAAAGAGGAGAGTACCACCATCCACCGGAGATCGTCGTTGTCGTCGTGCCGCCGAGGGACTGCTGTACCATCTACTTCGTCTACGCGTCGCACCTGTTCCGCGACCGTCAAGCCGTCAGATCTACGGTAGGATTTGTTCCCGATGCGAATTTTAGCGACCGTATTAGATCTAATAGACGTAAATTGATTTTAGTTGCACTATAATTTTATTTTCAGCAGCATTAATCCACCCTAAAACCCCCGTAAACTCGTATGAACACGTATGAACTAGTTGCATAATTAATAAACAGCCGTAGTTAATTAATTATGGTACTTTGCATGCATGCATATCATCGCATGTTGATTAATGCATGTGCATCATGTTGAATTGTATGTATTTTCTTGTATGTATGATCACGCGTAGAGGAACGTGCTCAAGAGGCCGCGTACGAGGATTTTCAGAATCAAGATTTCGAAGCGCTTGAGCAACCCCATCCGCCAGAGCAAGGCAAGTGTCCTTGAAGCATATTGATCCTATTTTAAAATAAATGTTTTGTTTGCGAACTTGCATGCTTGTGTCAAATTGATGGGAATCCTATGATAGGAAGTTTACTAGTTTTGTTTGACCATCCTTGTCACCTGAAATTTATGGTAGAGAGTCGGGAAGAGTTTTTACCTTTTTGCTTCGCTTAATTAATTGGGATGGCAAACAACACTACACATTTAATTATGCATCAATGATATTCTGGTTAATGTGAACTGGTCAATACGATGGGTGATCTAAGCAAGCACGGTTATGTGGATGGGTTGGTTGTTATGGTGGTTTGCTTGCCTTAGATCTAAGGACCGGTTCATGCGAGAATATGCCAGGTCAACAGTGTCACCACAAGGCCAAGTATGGGTGCAGCGTAGCTGAATAATTAGGAGCGCTGCTAGTATTGTATGGACCATTGGATGGCGCGGGGAATGGGAGTCGAGGAGGACTGCCCTGGGATCCGCATGGCACACGAGGGGGCCCGTGGGTGGGAGAATGGAGATTCAAGCCTGCCGGTGAAACCTTAGTGGGCTCGTACATACTAGTAATCCCTTTTGAAAGGCTATTTTGTGATCTCTTGGCCACACACCTTCGGAAGTGTGAGATGGCATAACGGAGGTTTCTTAGTCATCAAAAGGTGATGAAATCATAAACATGTGGGTAAAGTGGTACAACCTCTGCAGAGTTAATTAAAACTATCATGATAGCTGTGCTCCCAGTTAAGAGCGCCTGGATGACCTACATGATTAGAGTTGGAAACTGGAATTTGGGATGGTTATGGTTTGGTAATGGTTATGGCTGATATTATGATTATGGTTATGGTTATGGGATGGAATTATGGTTTATGACATTGATTATGGTTATTGGTAATGGTGAATTATGGACTAGTATTATTATGGTTACATGGTTTATGATGGGTTTACTTCACATAAATATGATACATTGCTTTTCAAATGTTTTACTGTACTTTTCAGCACTTAGCCATTATTACATTCGTCATTTGAACCAGCCACATGTCATACTTTCCACACTTGCTGAGTACGACATGTACTCACTCTTGCAATCCCCCACCCCAACAGTTGCAGGTCAGGATTGTGAGAGTAATGGCGATAATGCGGAGTTCTAGGCCGTGTCTACCGTCAACTTTGCCTGTGGTGTTGCATGGAGCTGCGCTATCCCTTATGCTTAGTTTGCTTAGTTGCTTAATTAGTTTATATCCGCTGCATTAGTTGAACTTATCATTAATATACATTAGAGCTTGTATTCGAGGATTTAATGAATTATGTAATAAGAGTACTTATTTAATAATTTGAGCTGTGGTAATTATTTATTTATCATTTGTGAATCACTCGTGTATGTGTGTTGAACATCCTGGGCACACATATGCGTTAGCTTGGTTCAATTTTCGGAACCGGGCGTCACAAGGCGTTTGTGAAAGCCCGGAAGGTCGAAGTTGTACAAGGCTTGAGCTCCACCTTGCCAAGGGAGGCGAACAGAGAGGAATAGTGAAGACCCCTCGTCTCGGTGACTAGGGTGTGGCAAAACCCTTTGGTGGGTGCCACAACGTGGATGTAGGAAGATCTTGACGATCTTGCCGAACCACGGGATAAATCCTTGTCTCCTTGGGAGTTTGCATCCTTCTCCTTCCCTTACTTTTATGCATTTTATATTCCGCAAAGTTTTTATCTACTAGAATGCATAGATAGTCGCGTAGGGAATTGGGCTTTAGAAATTAAGTTTCATTGCTTAGAATTTTTCGAAGAAAGCCCAATTCACCCCCCCCTCATGGGCATTTAGTCCTTACAATTGGTATCAGAGCAAGGTTGCTCATAGGATCATTCTAGCTTCACCGCTAGAGAGCTAAAATGGCCAAGGTTGGGGGTTCGGTTCCTATCTTCGAGGGCAAGAACTTTGCCTATTGGAAAGCACGCATGCGCGCTTACCTTGAGGCTATTGCTCCCGAAGTATGGGAAGCGACCCACGCGGGGTTTGGAGAACATAATTATGTTGGTGATCAAATTAAATGGGATGCTAAAGCTAGGAATGCAATCTATGAATGTATTAGTCAAGATGTATTTGCTAGAATTGCTAGTAAAGAAAAAGCTTGTGAAATTTGGGCTTGCTTAATAGAGATTCATGAGGGCTCTTCTCGTGTCAAAGAACTAAAATATCATATGCTTAAAGCCAAGTATGATGAATTTAAAATGCTTCCTCATGAAAATGTCAATGAGATGTTCTCTCACTTAAATGTGCTTATTGAAGAAATAAATGCTCTTGACATTGCTTCTCTTGGCAAGGGACTCATCAACCGCAAGATACTCATGCTCCTTCCCAAGCCAAAGTACAACATCATCAACTCCATGCTCCAAAAAGAGTCACTTGACCACATTGAAGTTTCGGAGCTCATTGGAGAAATACACGCTCATGAGATGAGTGTACTTGGGATGATGGAGCAATCATCATCAAAGACAATTGCTCTAAAGGCCTCCACCAAGAAAACAAGCCACAAGAAGAAGAAGGTGGTCGAGCCTAGCTCAAGTGAAGAAGAACAAGCATCAAGTGAAGATGATGATGATGAGCTTGCTTTGATGATGAGAAAGTTCTCACGCTTGAACTCCAAGATCACTAAGAAGGGATACACATTTGATCCTAAGAAGAGAGCATTTCTACCAAGGAGAGATGATCACAAGACTTGCTACAATTGTGGTGATCAAGGCCACATCTCCTATGATTGTCCAAGACCGGACAAACGAAGAGAGAACCACAAGAGCAAGCATCGAAAGCTTGAAGGAAGCGATGATGATGAAGAAGAAGCCAAACCAAAGCCAAGATCCTTTGGGAAGAAGAAACATGACAAGGGAAAGAAGGCAAAGCTCTTCCCAAATAAGAGAAATGGCCCACAAAAGGTGTTCATGTGTGAGGCAAATGAATGTGTCACCGACGAAGAAACAAGTGATGAAGAGAGTGAAGAGGAAGAAGAAAGCTTGGCCGGCCTCGCCATCGCCAACAATGATGATGCACCTCTTCATCCACTGCCCATGTGCCTCATGGCGAAAGGTAACACCAAGGTATGTGATGACTCTAGCGATGATGAGCTTTCCCCCGATGATTTAACTTCTTTGATAAATGAATATCATGCTATCATTAAGAGGGAAAAGAGTAAGGTTAAAGTGCTTGAAGAAACTCGTGCTAAACTTGAGAGTGCTAACCTTGATTTGCTTGACAAGTATGAAAGAATACTCAAAGAGCATGACACGCTCAAATCCCATGTCAAGCAAATTGAGGAAGAAAAGGCTAAAATCAAGATAGATAATCATGAACTTGACTTAGCACACCAAACACTCTTGGAAGAGCACAACAAGTTAATACAAGAACATCAAACACTTAACCTTGCTCATGACATGCTTGATCAAGAGTTCAAAAATATGAAGAAGCAAACTCTTAATGATAAGATATCCATTACTTCTCATGCCACTAATGCTTTGCACAAGTCTTTGCCTTTGAAAGCTAATGCTAGGGAGAAGGACTTGTTGGAAGAAATTGAGAGTCTCCGCACTAGTGTGGCTAGACTTTCAAAAGGAGAAGTCAAGCACAAGGAAATTCTCTTCCAACAAGCAAAGGCCTTCAACAAGAGAGGACTTGGATCCTTCCCGGTGCCTAACAAAGGAAAGGTGCCCTCACCGGAGCTAAGAACAAGCTTCATCAAGGAAGTTGGTTCTTATTGCCAACATTGTGAGGTCACTGGTCACCACACAAGGGAGTGTCCTCTTCCTAACCGACCTTCTCCAAAATTGCCTACTAACTATAAATCTACTTTCAATGATCATTATTATCTCTTGAGTAAAGTACATGGCAAGGTGAAGGCAAGGTTCATTGGCAAAGACATGAAGGGCATGAAGGGAAAGCCCCCCAAGCAACTTTGGGTCCCAAAAACACTTGTATCACACATACAAGGACCTAAGTTGGCTTGGGTGCCTAAAGTCAAAAATTGAATTCATGTGTGTAGGTGAACTACAAAGCCGGAGGAAAGCATTGGGTACTCGATAGCGGGTGCACTCAACATATGACCGGCAATGATGGTATGTTCACCACCATAGAAAACCCCGGCAATCATGAACAAGTCACCTTTGGTGATAACTCTAAGGGAAAGGTAATTGGGTTAGGTAAAATTGCTATTTCAAATGATTTATCCATTTCTAATGTTTTGTACGTTAAGTCACTTAGCTTTAATTTACTTTCTATTGCACAACTATGTGATCTTGGACTAACATGCACATTTAGCAAAAATGATGTTGTTGTGAGTAGTGAAACAAGCAAAGACATAGTCTTCAAAGGATTTCGACATGGACACCTCTACCTAGTGGACTTCTACAACAAGAATGCTAGCTTGACCACTTGTCCTTTCACTAAGACAAGCTTGGGATGGCTATGGCACCGACACATAGCGCACATTGGAATGAGCAAACTCAAAAAGTCATTCAAGCTTGGGATGGTGACCGGTGTAAAGGATGTCACATTTGAGAAGAACAAGCTTTGTAGCGCTTGTCAAGCCAGGAAGCAAGTTGCTTCACATCACCCAATGAAGACAATGGTGTCAACCTCCAAGCCACTTGAGCTACTCCACATGGACCTCTTCGGACCGTCCACATATCAAAGCCTTGGTGGTAACCTCTATTGTCTCATTATTGTTGATGACTATTCTCGCTATGCTTGGACTTTGTTTCTAGGTGACAAGAGTGAAACTCCGAAAGTGTTCAAGACCTTCGCCAACCGCGCTCAAAGGGAATTTCAACTTCCCATCATCAAGGTCCGGAGTGACAACGGCACCGAATTCAAGAACTACAACATTGGGGAGTGGTGTGACCGTGAAGGAGTAAAACATGAGTTTTCGGCCACATACACCCCTCAACAAAACGTTGTCGTTGAAAGGAAGAACAAGACACTCATCACTCTTGCAAGAGCAATGCTTGATGACTACGGCACGTCGGAGAAGTTTTGGGTCGAAGTGATCAACACGGCGTGCCATGCTGCAAATAGGGTCTACCTACATCGCCTACTTCAAAAGACCCCGTACGAGCTTCTCATTGGGAGAAAGCCCAACATCTCCTACTTTCGAGTCTTTGGATGCAAGTGCTACATCTACCGCAAGAAAAGGCTCGGTAAGTTTAAAAGAAGATGTGATGTTGGTATATTCCTTGGTTATGCATCAAACTCAAAAGCATATCGAGTATTCAACCAAACCTCCGGTTTAGTTGAGGAAAGTTGTGATGTTGATTTTGATGAATCTAATGGCTCCCAAGAGGAGAGTTTTGGTCATGATGAAATAGATGATGAGCCTCTACGAGAAGCCATGGAGAACATGACCATTGGAGACATCAAGCCTGAAGTTGAGGAGAGCCATGATCAAGGGGGGTCTTCAAGTTCCAACAACAACACCTCTATGACGCCTCAAGTTGACGAAGAAGAAAAGGATGATCCATTGCCAACTCAAGACTCACAAGCACAACAACATCAAGAGGAAGAAGAAGTCCATGATCAAGTCCAACCACAAGAGGAGCAACACGCATCACCTTCGCCAAGTGCTTCACAACCTCTTATGAGGCATGGACGCATCTCCAAGGCGCATCCAATGGACCAAATCATTGGAAGTCCGTCAAGGGGTGTAAGTACACGTTCTCGCCACTTTGCTTCATTTTGTGAGCACTACTCGTTTGTTTCATGTGTAGAACCCACTCACATTGAGGAAGCGCTCCAAGACCCAAATTGGGTGATGGCCATGCAAGAAGAACTCAACAACTTCATCCGCAATGAAGTTTGGGTGTTGGAGGAGCGACCCAAGGACAAGAACGTCATCGGAACAAAGTGGGTGTACCGCAACAAACAAGACGAGAATGGCGTTGTGGTCCGCAACAAAGGAAAGACTTGTGGCCAAAGGGTTCTCGCAAGTTAAAGGACTAGATTTTGGGGAGACATTTGCCCCGGTCGCCCGGCTAGAAGACATCCGTATACTTCTTGCCTTTGCATCACATCATAGTATCAAACTTTATCAAATGGATGTGAAAAGTGCCTTTCTTAATGGTTACATTAACGAGCTTGTTTATGTTGAACAACCTCCTGGGTTCGAAGATCCGAGGAATCCTAATCATGTGTATAGGTTGCACAAGGCGCTCTACGGGCTCAAGCAAGCACCTAGGGCGTGGTACGAACGACTACGGGATTTCCTCATCATGCAAGGATTCAAGATCGGGAGGGTGGACACAACACTCTTCACCAAGGACATCAACGGAGATTTGTTCATTTGTCAAATTTATGTTGATGATATTATTTTTGGTTCAACTAACGAAGCTCTTAGCCATGAGTTTGGCAAAATGATGTCCAGGGAATTCGAGATGTCAATGATTGGAGAGCTCAACTTCTTCCTTGGATTTCAAATCAAGCAACTTCAAGAGGGGACCTTCGTCTATCAAGAGAAGTACACCAAGGACCTCTTGAAGAAATTTGAGATGGGAGATTGTAGCTCAAGAAGCACTCCAATGGCAACCAATTGTCATCTCGACGCGAATAAGGACGGTAAACTATTAATCAATCTAACTACCGTTCTATGATTGGTTCATTGCTTTACCTTACCGCATCTAGGCCCGATATCATGTTTAGTGTATGCTTGTGTGCTCGCTTTCAAGCGGCACCTAAAGAATCGCATAGGAAGGCGGTCTTTAGGATACTTAGGTATCTTAAGCATACTCCTAGTGTGGGCTTGTGGTACCCTAAAGGTGCAAAATTCCATCTTGTGGGATACTCGGATTCGGAATTTGCCGGATGCCGCATGGATCGCAAGAGTACCTCCGGTGGGTGCCACTTGCTTGGGCATTCCCTAGTTTCTTGGTCAAGCAAGAAGCAAAATTCCGTCGCCTTGTCCACGGCGGAAGCGGAATACATTGCGGCCGGTGCATGTTGTGTCCAAATTCTTTATATGAAGCAAACCCTTTTGGACTTTAGTATTAAACTTGGTTGTGTGCCTCTCCTTTGTGACAATGAAAGTGCGGTTAAGATAGCTAAAAACCCCATTCAACACTCCCGCACTAAGCACATTGATATTCGCCATCATTTCTTGAGGGACCATGAAGCCAAAGGAGACATCTCTTTGCGAGGTGTTAGGTCTGAAGAACAATTGGAGGATATCTTCACTAAACCACTTGATGAGAAAACCTTTTCTAGGCTAAGGAGTAAATTAAATGTGCTAGACGCATCAAACATCATGTAATTTGCCATGATCATGTAAGAATGCATATCATATAGGTCTTGCCTAACTCTCAAAGGATAGGGGTGAGCTAGGGTTAGCTTGGGATGGTGGTTCTTTTGGGTTTTCCCAAGGCTTGGAGAGTAGCTCTCCCTGAAGAAGCCTTTGAAAGGTTCAAACTTGGCAAGATAGATTTACTTTATGTCTTGCATGATGCCTTCCATATAGACTTGCACTCATATTTAAATTTCTTGCACTATAATTTGTTTGGCATTGCATACGGTAGATTGTCACAAAGGGGAACCCACCTCATGAGAAAGAGACTTGTTTGAAATGCAATATCTCAACTCATATAAGGTGGAAAGAACAAAATGTTAGGTGCGTTAATGCCTAGAGGAACATGCTTCAAAGAGATAGAAGTCTTCATACTCTACCTCACAAAGCATGGGCCTTACATTTTATTTGGATAATTTCCTCCTATTTTTCTCGATGTTCCATTTGCCTTAAGGCCTAGCCAAGTTATTGGCATATTAGCTTTTTTGAGGGGTAAGGGGTTGCCCAAAAAGGTCCTAAGACATGAGTTTCACGTTGCTTGTTTGTTTGGTCAAAGGACATATATGGGATGTTATTGTTCTGTAGTCATCGGATTATCTGATGCCTAGGTCTATCCCTCATCGGATCAATAGGTGTTCAATCTCCAAGGGCCAGTTCAGTCAGTATCTCAATTCAACCGACGAGTTCATTCTGAAAAACATCGGTCGATCCGACGTTCACTCTTCTGGAACTGTGCCAAATTCCACCGATGCTACTTCCCTCAATGTCGGTCCATCCGATGTCAACAGCAACATTTTGAATATCCTTACTATGGCATTCGACCGATGTATATCCCATCTAACATCGGTCCATCTGGTGTTAAAAATACGGCTAGGGTTTGGGACCCACTATTTAAACTGGCCGTACCCCTTCCCTCTTCCCTCTCCCGATCTCGACGCCGCCACCATCGCTTTCCTCTGCCACCGAATCTCTAGTGCCACCACCACCACCGCCGGACGCCGCCGCCGCCCTCCGGCCGCCGCCGCCCATCACCGCCCGCCGCCTCCGGTCGCCGCGCCGCCTCCAAGCGCCACCGCCTCACCGTCGCCGCTCCACCAGTCGCCGCTGACGCTCAACCAAGCGCCGCCACCGCTATCCCCATCACCACAGCACCGCCGCCGCCCCACGCGCACACATTGCCGTCGCGGTGCACCATCGCCACTAGGGTTTCCCAACCCCGTCAATCTTCGCATCACCTTCGTCGACTCCGTTCAATCGAGCGATCGCAATGGCTCACGACAAGAAGAACAAGGGGAAGGCTATCGCGGAGCCGGCCGCGAAGAAGCAAAAATTGTCGAAGGAGGAGAAGAAGGCCTTGATGGCCGCTCGCGCCGCCGAGGAGCGTGAGCGTGGCCGAGGAGGATCCCTAAGGATCCATGAGGCTCGTCCGAGGCAGCCTCCGGTGATTGACGACTCCGAGGCCGAAGAAGAGCCGGAAGAGCCTCTCGTTCGTCGTCGCTCAGCCCGGACTCGTGGGGGTCACACCGCGACAGCACCACGTCCGAGACCAACGGCTGCCGACCGTCGTGAGGACAGGGAGGCCCAGCGAGCGATCTACGAGATGAACACCACTGTCCATGTCGCTCAAGGAGTCCGGTTGACCGACTACCGGAAGATGAAGGCCAAGCAGCTTCACAAGCTCAGGTGGAATGTGCTGCTTGAGGAGTGGTACCCGCAGCCCAGAGAGGCTCTGGTGGATAGTCGCTTCAGGACTGTCACCCAGGCATCACTCTATGAGACCTACAGGCGTCGAGGTCACAAGCTATTTCAACACAACTATCTGGATTGGGGTCAGCTAGCTTTGGCAGTAGAGATGGAGATCCGTCCTTATTTTGAGAGGTACCGAGGTTTTGTGCAGCTAATGGCATATGAGCGGAGTGCCTATGTGGAAGATTGGGTCCGCGTCTTCTATGCCACCCTCTACGTCTCTGAGGGCAGAAGATCGATTGACTTCATGTTCATGGGTCAGCACTACCACTTGACGAGGCAGACACTGGCACAACTGCTGGGAGTGGACTTGCACGACACCTGCGTGCATGAGAGGGTCTATGGTCAGGCAGACCCGCCGAGGAGGCCGCTCACTGGATGAGTGGCACCAGCTCTGGAGGAGATTTGTTCTTTGTTCGGTCCTACTTTCTCTCCTGACCAGCCAAGAGTACTAGCTTTGTTGACTCTAGCTGCGCACACAGTGCACCTCACCTTGCACCGCACGCTCCTACCGAGGTCTGGTTACTTGGAGGGGTTCACCAGCCTTCAGCAGACTCTCCTGTTCTTCATCATGAACGGGATGGAGTTCGACATCATGGACGTCCTCATATGCGAGATGGAGGATGTGATCACAGATGGAGTGGGGATGATGAGGCAGCTCGTGTATGGACACTGGATCAGCTACCTGCTCACCATGATGGTCCCTGAGGAGTCCGCCGTGCACGACCGTCTCACTGACGAGAGTGTGACACGGTTCGGCCACTACCGTGCCCCAGCTCCTGGCCATCCAGTTGAGCGTCAGGTCAGGGCCCGCCTGTCTGAGGAGGACTGGTCTGACTTAGAGAAGGAGGATGAGAGGCTTGCCGAGGCTGAGGCACAAGGGGAAGACTTGCAGCATATCTGGTCAGAGAGCGATACCGACGACAATGTCGAGGAGTACTTCCCTCCTCCGCCCTCACCCAGGCAGCACGACGCGGAGGCTGGAGGCTCTACAGTGCCACCACCTACTCCACCTCCCGTCACTGAGGCGCAGGTCACGCAGCCGTCAGAGCTGACGTCGCTCCTCTAGCAGATGGTTGAGCAGCAGCGTCTGGATAGGCTGGCAGCCGAGCAGGCCCGAGCGGAGCAGGCTGCCCGTCTCCTTGAGCTCCAGCAGCAGCAGCAGGAGATGCAGCGTCAGATCGCCCGTGAGAGGCGTGAAGACACAAACAGGCTGACGGGCTTATCGACCAGATGCACCAGCGCACTCTCGACCAGCAGCAGCAGACGCAGCAGGCGATGATGGGCATCCTGGGGTTGATCACCAACTGTAACACCCTAAATTATCGCATCATGCATTGCATACATGGTCATGCATTAAACACTAGTAGAAAAAAAAAATAATAAAACATATGCATATACAAATGTGTGTAGCAAAAGAAGAAATAGAAAATAATAATAGGCCAAAACTTGTAATAGGGAATAAGAAAAAAAAAGAATAATATAAATATATATATAAATATATATAAATAATATATATAACAAAATATGAAAATAGAAAAAAAAATAACATTAATAATATATATTATAAAAAAATAATAAAGAATAAATATATAATATTAATGTATATATATATATAAAAAATAAAATAAATAATATATATATATATATATATATATAATAAATTATAATAAAGAAAAAAAAAGAAAAAAAAAGGGGGAGCCGCCCGGCGGCCAGGCCAGCGGCCCAGCCGGCCGAGCCGGCCCCGCTCCGCCCAGCGCGTCCGCGCGCGACGCGCGCGCCGCAGCGCCCGCGTGGCCCCCACCCCTGGCGCTCCGCCTCCCACGCGCGTCGGCCGCGTGCCGCCCGAGCCGCCCGGGGCGCCCACGCCCGACCCCACCCGCGGCCTGCTCCCTGACGCGACCCCGGCTGACCGCGCCGCCTGACCGCGCAGGCTGCGCCGGGCCCCGCCCCCCTGTCGCGCGGCGCGCACCGCCCGAGGCCGCAGCCGGGCCTCGGTCTCCCCCCCCCACGACGCGATTTTCCCTACGCGCGCGATTCCCGCCCGCACCGCGGTCTCCCGCCCTCTCCCGCGCTGTAACGTCCTATCCCGAAACTCCCGCTCTCCCTCCCGCGTCCGACTCTTCTGCCGCGTTTCCCGGTGCCGCGTGACTCCCAACCGAGCCGGATACCGGTGCCGTACCCTAGTGCCGCCCCTATAAATAGGACCCAGGCCTAGGCTTTTTTTTCCCCACGAACCAGCAGCCGCCAAAGCCGACGGAAGCAGCCGACGGGAACAGAGAAAACAGAGGCGCCCAGAGAAGAAAAAAGGAGGAAAAGAAGGGGAAGAAGAGGGAGAAAAAGAGGAGGACACCACCGTTCGCCGGAGATCGTCGCCGACGTCGTGCCGCCGAAGGACTGCTGCACCACCTATTTCGTCTTCGCGTCGCATTTATTCCGCGACCGTCACACCGTCAGATCTACGGTAGGGTTCGTTCCCGATGCGAATTTTTGCGACCATATTAAATCTAGTAGGCGTAAATTAAATTTAGTTGCACCATAATTTTATTTTCAGCAGCATTAATCCACCCTAAAATCCCCGTAAACCCATGTGAACACGTATGAACTAGTCGCATCTAATTATTAAACGACCGTAGTAAATTAATTATTAAACTGTGCATGCATGCATGTCATTGCATGTTGATTATTTTGTGTGCATTATGTTGAATTGTATATGTTTTCTTGTATGTATGATCACGCGTAGAGGAACGTGCTCAAGAGGCCGCATACGAGGATTTCCAAAACCAAGACTTCGAAGCACTTGAGCAACCCCATCCGCCGGAGCAAGGCAAGTGTCCTTGAAGCATATTGATCCTGTTTTAAAATTAAATGTTTTGTTTGCAAACTTGCATGCTGTGTCAATTGATGGGAATCCTATGGTAGGAAGTTTACTAGTTTTGTTTGACCACCCTTGTCACCCGGAATTATGGTAGAGAGTCGGGAAGGGTTTTTACCTTATCGCTTCGCTTAATTAATTGGGATGGTAAACAACACTACACATTTAATTATGCATCAATGATATTCTGGTTAATGTGAACTGGTCAATACGATGGGTGATCTAAGCAAGCATGGTTATGTGGATGGGTTGGTCGTTATGGTGGTTTGCTTGCTTTAGATCTAAGGACCGGTTCATGCGAGAATATGCCAGGTCAACAGTGCCACCACAAGGCCAAGTATGGGTGCGGCGTAGCTGAATAATTAGGAGCGCTGCTAGTATTGTATGGACCATTGGATGGCGCGGGGAATGGGAGTCGAGGAGGACTGCCCTGGGATCCGCATGGCACACGAGGGGACCCGTGGGTGGGAGAATAGAGGTTCAAGCCTGCCGGTGAAACCTTAGTGGGCCCGTACATACTAGTAGTCCCTTTTGAAAGGCTATTTTGTGATCTCTTGGCCACACACCTATGGAAGTGTGAGATGGCATAATAGAGGTTAGGTGATAAAATCACAAACATGTGGGTAAAGTGGTACAACCTCTGCAGAGCGTTAAAAACTATCATGATAGCCGTGCTCCCGGTTATGAGCGCCTGGATGACCTACATGATTAGAGTTGGAATTGGGATTTGGGATGGTTATGGTTTGGTGATGGTTGTGGTCATGGTTATGGAATTGAGTTATGGTAATTGGACATGGATAATGGTAATGTTGGTAATAATTGGATATTGTTTATACTTTGTTAATATGATGGGATTTATTTCACATAGACATAGTATGATGCTTTTCAAATGTTTTACTGTACTTTTCAGCACTTAGCCATTATTATTGTCGTCATTTGAATAAGCCACATGTCATACTTTCCACACTTGCTGAGTACGACATGTACTCACCCTTGCAATCCCCCCCAACAGCTACTGGAGACAATTGGGAGTACCCTGAGGATCACGAGGAGTACTAGGTTGCGTACCGCCGTCAATTGCCTGTGGATTGGAGTCGTATTGCTTAGTATTTTCCGCTGCAATTATTTAGAGTTTTATTATTCGTGAACTATTGGATTATTGTAATAAAGTACTTATTTATTAGTTAAGACGTGGTTAAATTCTGTTTATCATTTGTGAATCATTCGTGTATGTGTGTTGAACATCCTGGGCACACATATGCGTTACGCTTGGTTCATATTCGGAACCGGGTGTCACAAATTGGTATCAGAGCCGCGTTGACCGTAGGACGCAAGCCTAGGTAGAATGGACACTCTAGAGCACTTAGGAACACTCTTCTAATATGCTATTTTCGAAAAATTTTGCTGCTGTTATGTTTCCCTTATTTTCGGCCGCAAAAAGTATTGATCGCTGCTGCGTTTTTGATAAAAATTTTCAGAAGTGAGCAATATTAAGTGCTGCTGTTTTGCTGTATAAATTTTCGCGAAAACGGTGTGTTTTGCTGCTATTATGTGTGGGTAAAATTATTGTGTTGGTTGCTGTAATTTTTCTCTTTATTTTTCGTTCCTTTGGAACCGCTGCACCGCTTTTTGTCCGCTGTTTAACTGCTGAAATTTTCAGATTTGTTTTCCACTATTTTTCTAATGTATTCTTGTTTCTTGTAGATGGCCCGCACCAAGACAACCCCCCGTAAGTCGACCGGTGGACTCGTGCCCCCGCGAAGGTTGGCTAGTCGCTCTCCGGCCGTCGACCCCCGTCACCCGGTGGTGATCCGTTCTGACGGCAGAGCCGCAGGACAACTGCGACACCGTCTCCGTGCCCTACTCCGTGAGGCTGGCTACCGCCACCACAGCCTCTCGCTCTCCTACCACACCACTGGAGTGCAGCGCCCCAGCAGGAAGGAGTGGAGCTGCAAAATTTATATCTACTACGGTGACGAGTTGGTGAAGACCCACAGCAGCCCTGCTTGGAGGAGCTCCCGCCGATCTGCAGAGCAGGATGCTAGCTGGGAAGCAGCCACTTTCTGGAGCCACGCCCGCCGTTTCCGTCTGGAGGAAACGGTTCACGCCTTCGTCCCGCAGCGTCCCAGTGGCACTGCGCGCTTCGTCTCCAGGCACGTGGAGGGACCCCTGGACCTCCCGCAGTCTCGTCAAACTGTTGGCGACGTGACCCAGCTGAGTGCCCGACTTCAGAGGGCGCAGCAGGAAATCCAGGATGGACGTGACCTCGCCCAGCGCCACGAGGCGATAATCAGGAGGTATCGTCGGATCACCGACGAGGACCCGGACGACTACGCGTCCGACACCCCGATGTGGACCCCAGACTCTCCAGACCGTCGCAACGGTCAGCGTGAGTCATCCTCTGAGGAGTCCTCTGACGAGGAACCTTCCAGTGTGGCGTCTACCGCACCACCGCCGCCTGCTGCCTCACCACCCCAGGACCCACAGGACCCCGAGGACCCCGACGACGACGACGACGACGACGACGAGGACCCGGATGAGTTCCCGCTCGACGACGACTAGTCCTCGACCTACGCCACGACTCAAGGATAGGCACACCCCCATTAGTAAATAAGAGCGATGTAGATATACTTGTGTGGCCTTGAGTCGTATTACTTCTTTTAGGATCTTTGTAAATTCTGTTTGGTGCTTGTTTGAGTGCTTGTGTGCTTAGTAGAGAGTTGTGGGATGCTTCGGCAATTGTCCACATCCTCTTAATATAGGTCTATATTAATAAAGTATTATTTAGTGTCACATACCTTGATGCATATAGTTGGGACGTTTCCTTCCAAATTCTAAATCCTTCTATCCCCACCTTTCTTTCGCCAACAGATGGTGAGAACTCGTAACCAGAGGGATGCCAACGATGAGGAGGAGCGCAATGAAGTACCTCAGAACAACCAGGGACATGCTCATGGAGCCATCAATATTGAACAACTGTTAGCTATGCAGAACCAGCTCATGCAGACCATGATACAGACCATGGGACAGCTGCAAGCTGGCAACAACAATCAGCCCCATATGCCTCCACCGCCACCCCCGCCACATCACAACCGTTTGGGAGAGTTCATGAGGACCAGACCGCCTACCTTTGCACAAGCTACAGACCCAATGGAAGCTGATGATTGGCTGAAGTCTGTTGAGAAGAAACTTGCTATTGTCCAGTGCACTGACAGGGAGAAGGTTCTCTTTGCATCACATCAACTAGTTGGAGCAGCCGCTGACTGGTGGGAAGCTCTTTGCAACGCTCATGATAACCAGGAAACAATCACTTGGGCTGAGTTTAAACAGAGTTTCCGTTCCCACTATGTACCTGAAGGAGTTATGATATTGAGGAGACAAGACTTTGAAAACCTCAGGCAAGGAAGGATGAGTGTGAGTGAGTATCTCAATAAATTCACTCAATTATCAAGATATGCTCCAGAAGACATCAAAACGGATAGTAGGAAGCAGTATCTGTTTATGAGAGGTCTCAACAATGAAATTCAAGTCCAGTTGCTCAATACTGATTATCCAAACTTCCAAAAGTTGGTTGACAAGGCTATTGTGGTTGAGAACAAGATTCGTGAGATGGAGCAGGACAACAAGAGGAAGATGTCACATCATGGACCGCAGCAAGGAAGCAATGTTCGCCCCCGCTATGCACCACCTACTGCACCACAATACAACCCCTCTGCTCCTGCATACCGCACTGCTTATCCGCCCCGCCCAAATCAGCCACCGCAGCAACGCCCCGCCATGCAAGCGCCTCGCAATCCTGTGCCACCTGCGCCGCGTCCTAACATGGCGGCAAATGCTCAAAACCAGTTGCGCCCAAACTTCCCCAATGCTACGGGTGGAAAGACATGCTATGCGTGTGGAGAACCGGGACACTTTGCAAATCAATGCCCCAGGAGAAACAATGGACCTATGAACAATGCGCCAAGGCCAAATAACCCGCGACCAAATGGAGGAGCACCACAAGGCAACCGTGGACAGCAGAATTTTGCTCGTGGCAATGTGAATCATATCTCTACTGAGGAAGCCCAGCAAGCTGATGACGTCGTGATTGGTATGTTTCTCGCCAACTCCAACCCCGCGACTGTTTTATTCGACTCAGGAGCATCTCATTCATTCATCTCGTCAAAGTATGTTGCCAAGTACAATTTGCCTATATCTCATATGAAGCAAACTATGCTAGTAAGTTCTCCTGGCGGAGAGATGAGGACAAATATAGTATGTCCGAAAGTAAGCATTAAAATAAGGGGGGTAGACTTTCTCGCAAACCTCATAGTATTGGACTCCCAAGGAATAGACATAATACTTGGAATGGACTGGCTGAGCAAGTATAATGGAGTCATTCAATGCGCCGAGAGGATTGTGCAGTTGACAAGTGAACATGGTACACGCATTGAAGTTGAAGCAGCCCAACCTGCAAGAGGAAAAGCGATGCTGAATCACGTGGAAGAAGTGACATTGGAAAGCATTCCGATCGTTCGCGAGTACCCGGACGTGTTCCCAGATGAGTTGCCAGGTATGCCACCTGATCGTGACATAGAATTCACCATTGAGTTGATACCCGGAACTGCACCTATAGCTAAGAGGCTGTATAGGATGCCTCCTAAGGAATTAGCAGAGCTCAAGAAGCAAATTCAAGAGCAGCTAGAGAAGGGTTTTATACGCCCAAGTTCATCCCCGTGGGGAGCCCCAGTGCTCTTCGTAGATAAGAAGGATGGAACCCAGAGGATGTGTGTGGACTATAGGGCTCTCAACGAAGTGACAATTAAGAACAAGTACTCACTGCCCCGTATAGAGGATTTGTTCGACCAAATGAAGGGTGCCTGTATCTTCTCCAAGATCGACTTGCGGTCAGGATACTTCCAAATGAAGATTAGACCATCAGACATACCCAAGACGGCATTTCGGACACGATATGGATCTTATGAGTACACCGTCATGTCATTTGGATTGACGAATGCGCCTGCGTACTTTATGTATCTTATGAATAAGGTCTTCATGGAATATCTGGATAAGTTCGTTGTAGTGTTCATCGATGACATTATGATCTACTCGAAGGACGAGAAGGAACATGAGGAACACTTGAGGCTTACGCTGCAGAAATTGAGGGAGCATCAATTGTATGCCAAGTTCAGTAAATGTCAATTTTGGTTACGGGAAGTTTCTTTCCTAGGCCATATTATCTCTGGAGGAGGAGTATCAGTTGACCCAGGGAAGGTGAGAGACGTGCTTAAGTGGGAACCGCCACAGAATGTCAAAGAGATTCGGAGTTTCCTTGGAATGGCTGGATATTACCGCCGATTCATAAAGGATTTTTCCAAGATAGCCAAGCCTATGACCGAATTACTCATGAAGGGAAAGGCATTCCGATGGACTCAAGCTTGTCAGGATAGCTTTGAAGAGTTAAAGAAAAGATTGACAACCGCCCCAGTGTTAGTATTACCGGACGTGAGCAAGAGTTTTGATATATACTGTGATGCATCAAGACAAGGATTAGGATGTGTGCTCATGCAAGAAGGCCAAGTGGTAGCTTATGCATCGAGGCAACTAAAGAAACATGAGTTGAATTATCCTACACACGACCTTGAACTCGCAGCCGTGGTACACGCCTTGAAGATATGGAGACACTATGTTTTTGGTCACAGATGTGAGATTTATACAGATCACAAGAGTCTCAAGTACATATTTACGCAAACGGATCTGAATCTGAGGCAACGCCGATGGTTGGAGCTCATCAAGGATTATGATGTGGGAATCAACTATCACCCAGGGAAGGCCAACGTAGTGGCCGACGCCTTGAGCCGTAAAGGAGTAAGTCATCAACTCACAGTTCAAGAACTGCCACCCGAGTTATGTAAGGAGTTTGAACGGTTGAACCTTGGATTCATAAATGAGATGGGAACGATGGAAGTCAACCCAACATTAGAGCAGGAAATACGGGAAGGACAGACAAAGGACAAGGAAATACAGGAAATCAAGGAAAGGACCCAAGAAGGGAAAGAATTCAGATTTGACGAGGACGAACAGGGTACCTTATGGCTTGGAAAGAGGATTGTGGTACCTAATGTCCGGCATATTCGAGAAACAATATTGAAGGAGGCACATGACTCGCCTTACTCGTTCATCCTGGCTGTACGAAGATGTACAAGGACTTAAAGACATGCTATTGGTGGGCCAGCATGAAAAAGGACATAGCCGAATATGTTGCACTTTGTGATGTGTGCCACGAGTTAAAGCTGAACATCAAAGGCCAGCCGGATTGTTACAACCATTGAAGATCCCAGAGTGGAAGTGGAAGAGATTGGTATGGACTTTGTAGTGGGATTACCGCGAACTCAGTCTGGCTATGATTCAATATGGGTTATTGTGGATCGATTGACAAAGTCAGCTCATTTCATTCCTGTCAAGACCACATATACCACCATGAAGCTAGCAGAATTGTACATGGAACATATTGTGTGCCGACACGGAGTACCGAAGAAGATAGTCTCGGATAGAGGTTCTCAATTCACCTCCAGATTTTGGCAGAAATTGCATGAAGCAATGGGAACAAGGCTGAACTTTAGTTCGGCGTATCACCCTCAGACAGATGGACAAACCGAGAGGACCAACCAAATTTTGGAAGACATGTGAGAGCATGTGCTTTAAAGCATAGAAAAGAGTTGGGATAAAAGTCTGCTGTATGCTGAATTCTCGTACAACAATAGTTACCAAGCAAGTTTGAAAATGTCACCCTATGAAGCACTATACGGAAGGAAGTGTAGGACGCCCTTGTTTTGGAATGAAACCGGAGAGAATCAAGTGTTTGGTCCCGACGTGTTACAAGAAGCTGAAAGGCAAGTCCAGATAATACGGGAAAACTTAAGGGCTGCCCAGTCTCGACAGAAAGGTTATGCTGATAATAGGCGAAGGAGTCTGACTTTTGAAGTTGGAGATTTTGTATACCTCAAAGTGTCACCTATCAGAGGTCAGCGAAGGTTTAACGTCAAGGGAAAACTGGCACCACGTTACATCGGACCATTTAAGATTTTGGACAAGCGAGGAGAGGTAGCTTATCGACTTGAGCTGCCAACGTATCTCTCCGATGTACACGACGTGTTTCACGTCTCTCAACTCAAGAAGTGTCTCAGGGTACCGGAAGAACAAGTGCCGATGGACGAGTTAGGACTTCAGGAGGATTTGTCCTATGTCGAACAACCTATCAAAATTTTGGATATGAAGGAAAGAGTCACGAGAAATAAGAGGATCCGTTGGTGCAAAGTGCAATGGAAACACCATACGGAAGCCGAAGCTACATGGGAACGTGAAGAAGACCTGAAGGCAGAATTCCCTCATCTTTTCCCCACGCTACCGAATCTCGAGGGCGAGATTCACTTTAAGGGGGGTAGGTTTGTAACACCCTAAATTATCGCATCATGCATTGCATACATGGTCATGCATTAAACACTAGTAGAAAAAAAAATAATAAAACATATGCATATACAAATGTGTGTAGCAAAAGAAGAAATAGAAAATAATAATAGGCCAAAACTTGTAATAGGGAATAAGAAAAAAAAAAGAATAATATAAATATATATATAAATATATATAAATAATATATATAACAAAATATGAAAATAGAAAAAAAATAACATTAATAATATATATTATAAAAAAATAATAAGAATAAATATATAATATTAATGTATATATATATAAAAATAAAATAAATAATATATATATATATATAAATATATATATAATAAATTATAATAAAGAAAAAAAAAGAAAAAAAAAAGGGGGAGCCGCCCGGCGGCCAGGCCAGCGGCCCAGCCGGCCGAGCCGGCCCCGCTCCGCCCAGCGTGTCCGCGCGCGACGCGCGCGCCGCAGCGCCCGCGTGGCCCCCACCCCTGGCGCTCCGCCTCCCACGCGCGTCGGCCGCGTGCCGCCCGAGCCGCCCGGGGCGCCCACGCCCGACCCCACCCGCGGCCTGCTCCCTGACGCGACCCCGGCTGACCGCGCCGCCTGACCGCGCAGGCTGCACCGGGCCCCGCCCCCCCCCTGTCGCGCGGCGCGCACCGCCCGAGGCCGCAGCCGGGCCTCGGTCTCCCCCCCACGACGCGATTTTCCCTACGCGCGCGATTCCCGCCCGCACCGCGGTCTCCCGCCCTCTCCCGCGCTGTAACGTCCTATCCCGAAACTCCCGCTCTCCCTCCCGCGTCCGACTCTTCTGCCGCGTTTCCCGGTGCCGCGTGACTCCCAACCGAGCCGGATACCGGTGCCGTACCCTAGTGCCGCCCCTATAAATAGGACCCAGGCCTAGGCTTTTTTTTCCCCACGAACCAGCAGCCGCCAAAGCCGACGGAAGCAGCCGACGGGAACAGAGAAAACAGAGGCGCCCAGAGAAGAAAAAAGGAGGAAAAGAAGGGGAAGAAGAGGGAGAAAAAGAGGAGGACACCACCGTTCGCCGGAGATCGTCGCCGACGTCGTGCCGCCGAAGGACTGCTGCACCACCTATTTCGTCTTCGCGTCGCATTTATTCCGCGACCGTCACACCGTCAGATCTACGGTAGGGTTCGTTCCCGATGCAAATTTTTGCGACCATATTAAATCTAGTAGGCGTAAATTAAATTTAGTTGCACCATAATTTTATTTTCAGCAGCATTAATCCACCCTAAAATCCCCGTAAACCCATGTGAACACGTATGAACTAGTCGCATCTAATTATTAAACGACCGTAGTAAATTAATTATTAAACTGTGCATGCATGCATGTCATTGCATGTTGATTATTTTGTGTGCATTATGTTGAATTGTATATGTTTTCTTGTATGTATGATCACGCGTAGAGGAACGTGCTCAAGAGGCCGCATACGAGGATTTCCAAAACCAAGACTTCGAAGCACTTGAGCAACCCCATCCGCCGGAGCAAGGCAAGTGTCCTTGAAGCATATTGATCCTGTTTTAAAATTAATGTTTTGTTTGCAAACTTGCATGCTGTGTCAATTGATGGGAATCCTATGGTAGGAAGTTTACTAGTTTTGTTTGACCACCCTTGTCACCCGGAATTATGGTAGAGAGTCGGGAAGGGTTTTTACCTTATCGCTTCGCTTAATTAATTGGGATGGTAAACAACACTACACATTTAATTATGCATCAATGATATTCTGGTTAATGTGAACTGGTCAATACGATGGGTGATCTAAGCAAGCATGGTTATGTGGATGGGTTGGTCGTTATGGTGGTTTGCTTGCTTTAGATCTAAGGACCGGTTCATGTGAGAATATGCCAGGTCAACAGTGCCACCACAAGGCCAAGTATGGGTGCGGCGTAGCTGAATAATTAGGAGCGCTGCTAGTATTGTATGGACCATTGGATGGCGCGGGGAATGGGAGTCGAGGAGGACTGCCCTGGGATCCGCATGGCACACGAGGGGACCCGTGGGTGGGAGAATAGAGGTTCAAGCCTGCCGGTGAAACCTTAGTGGGCCCGTACATACTAGTAGTCCCTTTTGAAAGGCTATTTTGTGATCTCTTGGCCACACACCTACGGAAGTGTGAGATGGCATAATAGAGGTTAGGTGATAAAATCACAAACATGTGGGTAAAGTGGTACAACCTCTGCAGAGCGTTAAAAACTATCATGATAGCTGTGCTCCCGGTTATGAGCGCCTGGATGACCTACATGATTAGAGTTGGAATTGGGATTTGGGATGGTTATGGTTTGGTGATGGTTGTGGTCATGGTTATGGAATTGAGTTATGGTAATTGGACATGGATAATGGTAATGTTGGTAATAATTGGATATTGTTTATACTTTGTTAATATGATGGGATTTATTTCACATAGACATAGTATGATGCTTTTCAAATGTTTTACTGTACTTTTCAGCACTTAGCCATTATTATTGTCGTCATTTGAATAAGCCACATGTCATACTTTCCACACTTGCTGAGTACGACATGTACTCACCCTTGCAATCCCCCCCAACAGCTACTGGAGACAATTGGGAGTACCCTGAGGATCACGAGGAGTACTAGGTTGCGTACCGCCGTCAATTGCCTGTGGATTGGAGTCGTATTGCTTAGTATTTTCCGCTGCAATTATTTAGAGTTTTATTATTCGTGAACTATTGGATTATTGTAATAAAGTACTTATTTATTAGTTAAGACGTGGTTAAATTCTGTTTATCATTTGTGAATCATTCGTGTATGTGTGTTGAACATCCTGGGCACACATATGCGTTACGCTTGGTTCATATTCGGAACCGGGTGTCACACCAACCTCTACACCGAGACCGGGATTGCCCTCCCGTCGTAGCTGCCAGGAGTCGCTCCACCACCTCCAGTCCTGGCTCCAGCTGCCGCTCCAGTGGCCCCAGTACCTTCTACGCCGATACCCTCCTTCAGCATGTCTCCACTTCTGGCTCCTGGTGCTCCGATCCACTCCCCGCTGCCGGCCACGACATTGTTTCAGCAGACGCCGGCCTCCATCGTCAGTGCCCCTGCTCCAGCAGCTCCTCCACATCAGGCACCGACGGTGGCTCCTACGACTCCGGTTGCTCCCTCCACCGCTACTCTAGCCAGCAGCTCTGACGACAGCGACGGTGACCAGTTCGTCATCGCACCCAGCACTCAGGATCCTTTGGCACTCGGATCCCTTTTTGGTGTCTTGATGCCAAAGGGGGAGAAGAGTTAGAGGAGTCAGGGGGAGGAGAGCTTAGTCTCAGGGGGGGTGTCTTAGTCTCAGGAGGAGTCCTTCTTTTGAGTTATCTGTTATCTTTTGTAATTTGGAGTTTATCAATATTATCTTTTGTAATTCGATGCTTTTGCTACTCATTTGGTGTTCATTGAGTACTCTTATGTTAATTAATCGACTGGGCTCATTTGGTGTTTATCTATGTTTTTGATCACTTATTTATTCACTTGAGTTATTAATTGATGCTTAAGCTTCAAGTGTGACATCCTGTATTCATTGCATATTCCTTTAAGTTTCATTTTATCAAATTCATTACTATTGCGCTTTGATTATTGTGTTGTCATCAATCACCAAAAAGGGGGAGATTGAAAGCATCTAGGCCCCCCCCCCCATGAAGTACGGTTTCGGTGATTAATGACAACCATTGAACTTTACTAATGAATTTGTGAATGCAAGGTCCCCATAATCACTCAATAAAATGAAATGAATATGTCATTGGAGACCCATATACAATCAACTTTTGAGATCAAATCAATGAGATAAAGACAAGAAGTGAAAGCTCTTATGTCTAAGTCACTCAACCATAAGTTGACAACATACAATGCTTGAAGATCATCAGAGAGGCTTATGAAACAAATGTCTAAGAGGTCATCTGAGCAAGACACAAAAGATTCACTCAAAACAACTCGAAGCAAACAAAATCAACTCACTGGATCAACCGATGATTTCAGAAATGTACACATCGGTCGAGTTGGTTCAACTGAAGAAGAAGACCTCAGAACAATGTACTCACCGGATCATCCGATGTGAATGGATCAGTGACATCGGTCCATCAGTACAGTTTGCAATACCATTGGACCAAGTGTAGCACCGGATCATCCGATGTACAAACTTACACACATCGGTCAATCACTCCAGTAAGCATCAAGATTAAGCAAATTCTGGAGGAAGAGCCACTGGATCATCTGATGAGAAGACATGAGCAACATCGGTCTAACAACGGTCATATCTGACACAATGACGTCAGCCAAAGTAATTGGACCTATGATAACTAAAGGGGAGACATCGGATCATCTGGTGTTCACAGTAAAGTTCTGTCATCCTACTTTTCCAACGGCTATTTCAGGGAGGCTGGCTATAAATACCCCCTAACCCTGTCATTTCATCAAGTCTTGATAACCAGAAGCTATCAACACATCCACAAGCATTCAAGACCAAGAGCAATCACTTCCACACCATTTCCATCACCTTTACACAAAGGTTTAGGCTAGAACTAGATAGAGAGAGAGCTTGTGTGCCACCATTCTGGGTGAGTGGACTCTCTAGGTTAGTGTGAGAGCCTCAAGGGAGTGCCCTTGGTGTTTGTAATCGTGAGAAGACTTCCGGAGCTTGCCAAGGCGTTTGTGGAAGCCCGGAAGGTCGAAGTTGTACAAGGCTTGAGCTCCACCTTGCCATGGGAGGCGAACGGAGAGGAATAGTGAAGACCCCTCGTCTCGGTGACTTGGGTGTGGCAAAACCCTTTGGTGGGTGCCACAACGTGGATGTAGGAAGATCTTGACGATCTTGCTGAACCACGGGATAAATCCTTGTCTCCTCGGGAGTTTGCATCCTTCTCCTTCCCTTACTTTTATGCATTTCATATTCCACAAAGTTTCTATCTACTAGAATGCATAGATAGTCGCGTAGGGAATTGGGCTTTAGAAATTAAGTTTCATTGCTTAGAATTTTGCCCAATTCACGCCCCCCCCCCTCTTGGGCATTCGGTCCTTACATCTACAAATGATACCTCCTACATGGCCCTTCGCCGTGTGGGGGATGAACATCTTGGGACCTTTCCCAAGAGCCGTCGGAGGTTACAAGTTCCTGTATGTCGCCATTGACAAGTTCACCAAGTGGCCGAAAGCAACTCCAGTTGTGACAATAAACAAGCAATCTGCTATCAACTTTTTGCAGTCTATCATATGCAGATTTGGAGTCCCAAACAAAATCATTACTAATAACGGGACCCAATTCACAAGTTCTGCATTTCAAGTATATTGCGAACACCTCGGCATTCAAGTTTGCTACGCCTCCGTAGCTCACCCGGCAAGCAATGGTCAGGCCGAGAGAGCAAATGCTGAAATCCTGAAAGGACTCAAAACGCGCACGTATGAGCACTTGAAAAACATGGAGCCAACTGGATTGAAGAGCTTCCGCCCACTCTATGGGCCAACAGGACAACTCCAAACCGGTCAACTGGAGAGACACCCTTCTTCCTGGTGTACGGAGCTGAAGCAATCCTTCCTCCGGAAATCACCTTGGGGTCACTCCGGGTCCGGACCTTCGACGAAGCCACGCAGGACCAGCTTCGACGTGAAGACCTAGATCTCCTCGAGGAGGGAAGGTGCCAAGCAGCTGTTCGGAATGCCCGATACCGCCAAGCCCTTCGGCGCTATCATCAGCGGCATATACACAACCGACAGCTCGAGGAAGGCGATCTGGTGCTATGGAGAATACAATCCATAGAAGGGTTAAACAAACTCTCCCCCAACTGGGAAGGACCCTTCCGAGTGATTAAAGTATCTCGTCCCGGAAGTGTTCGCTTGGCAAACGAGGATGGGACACCTCTCCCGAATCCTTGGAACATTGAGCACCTCCGTAAGTTCTACACCTAATATCACGGAGGTGAGTCTATAGTAACTTGAGGTGTATGTTATAGAGTCATTGTACAGAGTCGGGTAGTTCCTCCGGGAGAACAACCGGACCTTTCCCAGAAGGTCCGCAAAGTTCATGCAACGCTTGTCACAGTCTCAGGACTAAAAGTGTGGCTAGCTACCCTGGGTCAAATGAGAAATGAAACACGCTTAGCCTGGTTCCGTACCCTAAGAGTGTACTTGTTTCCCCTGTACCCCGGACCTATAATGAAATATGTCTTCATGTGAAACAGACTCCACATGCATTTACTTTGTACAGGCTCAACATTTTTTATTTTTCTCTTTCTTGTCTATAACAAGGACGTGCAATTCTTGAGAAATTTTAGTTCGACCGATTCATATACAATTCGAGCTGTATTGTCGATTCTTTTGGATTCAAATATTGTTCATGGTCCACTCGCCTGAATGCTGCCAAGCCAATCTAGGGCCAGAGTGTGCTATCGACTTAGCCTGGTCAAGTGCCCTAAGTACGCCACTCTACCTACACCTCGGCAGGCTGAAGTAAGGCGGGTCCAAGAACAATTGGATCCGGAAGAAAGAAGGCAACGCATTCGGTTGCATTTAGAATCGTGTTTGACCTAAAATTTTCTTGAGAATCGTAAGCCACAACGAAGTTATAGACAAGGAGCGAATTTTACTACTTTTCTTGACTTCAATGTGCAGGAAAAATAAAGAATCCACATTGATGGAGAAAAGCCGGAGCTGAGAAAGCTCCTACTCCCCCTAGGTGGCTTATAATCGATGTTAAACATTGAAAATGAGCATCACCGGAGCAACCAAGCTCCGGTAAAGCTAGGGGGGCCAGCCGTCGACGCAGAATAAAAGATGGTGAGAAGATTCTACAAACGGAGTCTGCTGCCGACAAACTACGTGTTGGCAAAGGTCACTGCCAGAGCTACTAAGCTCCGACACCCCGAAGGTCTAACTATCGATGCTCTACGCGTTGATAGGAACTACTGCCGGAGCTACTGAGCTCCGACAACCTCAGGGGGCCTTCACTATCAAAGACTTCGGATCTACATTCTACAAGTTCGAAGCAAACGAGTCTTCAACAAAACACAATATCCTCTTGGTACATGTTCACAATCAAATTGTGTAAATCTACCAGGGGGCCAAGTGAAGACAAAACTGTTGAAGACAAAAAATGAAAGTCGCAAAAACTTGGATTTCATTCATCTGGAGACAAGGGATTAAAAAATTGGGGAAGAAAAAGAGAGAATACAAGTGGGAGATACAGAGATGGTCCTAGACCCTATGGAAGAACTGGGCAACCTTCTGAGCAACCTCCGACACGTTGGCTCGGGTGGCTTCACCTTCTCCTTCGACGGGACCTTCAAGCACCGGGTCCAGAGGGAATTGGGGATCCCGGCTGGTGTAGCACGTCAGCACATACTCTGCAACGTTCTTCGCCAGGGATTGCCCCTCAACCTCCAATTGGTCCGCGATGACGTCACCCACCTTGGAGAGTTTGCTGCCCGCCGAGCTCAACGCCTGCAACGCCAGGTCCGACTCTGGCTCCGGATCATTCGGACGCACGGGACTAAAGCCCATCGGTGTCAGCGCGTCGTTGGCCTTGCCCAGGAACTCCCGAACCTGTAGGGAGTCCGCAACCCTCAATCCCTTTAGTTCTTCCAAGGATCTTTTGGCCGCCACCAGTTCAGAATTCTCGCGAGCAAGGCGCTCAACCTTTTTGGCATTTTGCTGAACTTTTAAGCAACCTGCCTCTCAAGTTTTCCGAGCTCCTCCTCCTGGAGGTAGAACTTGTTCCGGCGGTCAACCAGGTCCTTCTCCCTACCCCTCACTTTCTTCTCCCTGGCAGCGATGGCACACTCTTGCTCGTAGAGTTCCTGCCCCCGCACCCAGGCCTTCTCCTCCTCCTCAGCACAGCGCTCTTCCAATTTCTTGGCGCGCCCTCGAGGCCCTTGTCAGCCAGAGCCACCTTTTCGGTGAGCTCCTCCTCCCTCTTTAAGACGTCATCCCGCAGCTCAAGGAGTTTCTGCTCTTCATCTTCGAGCCTCTTCTCCCTCTCCTCAAGTGCCTCCCGGCGCTTGATGAGAGTAGTGTTAATGGCTTCCAACCTTTCTTGGCGTTCATCAGCCGCACTATTAGCTGCTTTGGCCTGCTCATAAATGGCCTGGGATTGAGCGTCGAGGGCGCGAGTCAAGCTCTCCCTGTCATCCAACAATTTGCCCCAGTGTTCCAGACGGACTTTCTCCTGCTTGATCCATTCTTTGTCATCTGCCAGCCTCGACTGCGCCAGCTTGGTCGCGAAGTAGAGCCGGTTACGCCACCGCCTAAGGGTTTGGCGCTCCTCTTCAAGAGCCTTGCTGTCGTGGAAGAACGCCAGCTGAACTTGACACAGGCTGGAGCAAGCGTTGTCAATAGACAACATCAGGGGAATGGGTTTCGGACCTGCTGGGGTCTCCTCTGCTGGTTCCAGCGGGTTCTCGCTTACAAAAATTGGGTCCCACTCCACAAGAGTGGTTCCCTGAGCCTCCACGACACTTGGGCCGTCCTCCGGGATAGCCTCAGTTGTCATTGAGGAGGGCCTCGCAGAAGAAGTTCCGACCTCCAGAAGTGGTTCCGAAGGCCCCGCCGCCAGGTCTTCATTTGCCCCCTCGGGTAGGGGGCCAACAACTTCGTCTGGGCACTCCAGCTCAGCAGCGGGTACCTTCGGCGTCGTCACTCCCGGAGCAGGGGCTGCTTCTGGCTCTCGCCTGGGCACCTCCTCTACTGGGGGCTCGAGCGCCGACGCCTCCGCAACAACCGGATCGGGAGCCGAAAGGTCTTCAACATCAACCGGCCCTGCGGTCGGAGCTCCAACAATGACCGGCTCTGCAGCCGGTGCTTCAAAGGTAGCCGGACCAACCGCCGGGACTTCCTCAACATCCAACACGCATGCCGGGACTAAAATTACCTCTAGCTCAACTACCGAAGCTTCGACAATTTCCGGCTCTAGGGCCGGAATTACTGCTTCCTCCGGCTCAACGGTCGAAGCTTCGAACATCTCTGCACCAGGACCCGGAGCTTCAACCTCCGAGGCAGGTGCCGCTGGCGCATCTTCTCTCCCGCGGTCCGCGCTACCACGGGAGTCTCTGGGGATGAGCCGGAGCTGTCGTAGCTTCAGCCACCACTTGGGGCGGCACCAGGACAGGAGCAGGAGCTTCCGCCCTCACAGCTTCAGCTGCTGTGGCTGAGGGTGGAGCCTCACTCCTCTTCTTGGGAACGCTGCAAATGATGGATGAAGAAACTTAAAAAACATTTACTACAACAAAACAACTGTCTGAGGTAAAGATTAAAAATTACCTCGGGAGGCTTCCGCACCAGCTTGCGCGGAACCTCTTTCTCGGGCGTTCCGGGCTGACCATAGCCGCCGCCGACGTGGAAGCTCCGGAAGGCCCCCCGGAACTTTTTGCAGCCACGGGCATTTCCTTAGTTGAGGCCCCCCTCGACCGGGAAGGACCTCCGGACCTAGAGGCCTCAACCGGCCCTGGTGCTGGAGTCGCATGCTCGGAGCTAGCACCCCGGGAGGACGCCGCTGCGGGTACAGTTGCCGTAATTGTAGAAGACCTCCCCCTCCGGGAAGAAGGAACTGATGCAGAGGTTGCAGGCCTGACGGACCTTCCGTCGGCATGCTGCAGCTTCCTCTTCCGGCTCAAGGGTTCGTCTGTCGGCTCCTTGCCCTTGCCGACGACTTCAATCATTGGCTTCGGGGCAGGATCGGAGCCACCTTCGGAAGCCCCAGGGATCACCACCCTGGAGGTCGATCTTCTCTCAATGACACCAAGGTCGTCAAGCACAGGCATCGTCCACCGGAGCTCCCTGCTGAACTCTACTTCCACGTTCATAGGGAGAAAAGCTGATGGCGGAGTCAAGTCGTCACCTGCGACGTCGATGCCGTGCTGGAACTTCTTAAGATGAAACTCCAAGGTTGTCCCCGCCATGTTGGACTTCAGCCCGGTCTCGACCCGATCATCGTCCATCACACTGTTGAGGGCCCAAGCGAGTTTGTCTCTCGTCTTCAGCGGTGCCCACCTGTTGACCAGGAAGTTGCAAAACACCGCCTGAGGAGTCAATACTCCCTCCACGCACTAGTGGATCCTGGTCAGAGCAGGGTTGAAGGCATCCGACAGCACCAGAGCTTCACTCCAGACTATAGTGTCGATGTTGGGGAGGCCTTCGGGCAGCTCCAGCTTCTCGTGCTCCTCCTCCCGGATGACTATCCAGTCCTTCTTCCAATCATCCCACTTCCCAGAGGGAAACGACCGGAGGTACTTGAATGGGCACTTCTTGCACTTCACGAAGTAGTAGAAGCCAAGGTACTCATTGCTCCTACCGGTGGTATGGACAGTGAAGAAGGTCCGGAAGAGTTCAATGCAGGGGGGGATGCCCACCAACATCTCATAGAAGTGGACGAAGACAGACACAAGAAGAATGGAGTGGGGGCCAAGGTGATACAGCTGCAGACCATAGAAGTCTAGCAGCATCAAGAAAAAGGAGGAAAAAGGTGGGATCAACCCCACCATGGCGTACAAAGAGAAGTACACCATTTCGCCGGTGTGCTCCTTCTCGAACGGGAGCTCTCCCCCGGCGCGGACCAGGCGGTTGAAGAAGTCCGGGGAAGATCCCATGAGGGACCGGACCTTCTTCAAGTCACCTTCGGTCTTCAAACGACTCTCGCGGAGACCCAACTCCATCGCGTCACAGCAAGGCAAGAGAGGAAAAGCGAGCACAAGTTGGGACTTTGAGCCCAAGATCAGATGAGAGGTGTAAAGAACCCCAGACGGTGCGCGCTTTCCTTCTTAAGTAAGCCCTCGCAATGCTTGGATGGAAACCGCAAGGAAGTCGAAGGTACTACTCAAAAATTTCACCCAGCCGATTACAAGAGGGCCCGGGACCACCCGGACGATCAAGTCGAGGTTCTTACCCAGGCGAACGGTTGTCATCACGAGGCGGGAAGCCCGAAGGCGGTGGCCTGACAAGGCACGCGGAACCGATACGATTTTCGTATCGGGAACCGGCGACCTTCAATTGCGTGAGATCCGCACGCCAAAGATCTCATTTGCCGCACACGGGATATGCCACGCGGTGAGGATTTAACTCCAAACCATCGCCAACGGCACATCCGACGACCTTTGAAGACTCAGTTCAAAAGTCAAAGGATGGACCCACCTCCGGCGGAATGACTTCACCTAAAGGGCCTTCCCCAGAGGTGGGCCCAAGGGGCCACTGTCGGTACCCTGGGTACCGTATACCCCTTGGTATTGCAAAGATCTCAAGGGAATATCATCTACTTGATTTGAAGACCTTCGGAGGCCCACATGTCAGACATAACCGGACCCGCTTCCCCAACTTGGTTAGTCCCAGGGTCGCCACGTGTACTATCAAATCGGAGCTACTGCCCACAAGGGGGAAGCTCCGGGTTATGTACCATAGCTACACCTCCGGACCTAACCCCAGACCGAGGGAAGCTCCGGAACTGACACGTGTTAGGTAGCACCGGACCTACCTGTTCCCCACAGTATGCTCTGGAGCTGCCACATGTCCAACTGTCAGACCTTCAGCCTTTAACCTCCGGAAGACTCCACAACGGCTCCGGATCTTCAAAGGGAATCAAGGACTTCAAGACCCAATTAAGTGTCATTAATACTATATTAATGAAACACGATCGGACGACCTTAATTACCAGTAACGGTGCTATCAAAGCCCGTAATTTGGTTACTAAGGGTAATTAAGCGCATCAAATGTGTATCAATATTAGTAACCGCCGGGACCACATGTGAACTCACGGCAATACAACACAAACACACCCCGTGGAGTAGGGTATTCCGCTCAGGCGGCCCGAACCACGTAAATCTTCGTGTCTCTTGTGTCATTTACACTTCACCTTCTTGAATCTCCGCGTGCCCACTCCGAACCTCAAACTCCTCCAACACTTTAGTAGTGTCGGGAGATCTGCCGGATCAAAACCACCGACAACAATGATCTACTACACTTGTTCCTTGAGCTCTTTTCCACATTGCTCCTCATTCTCTCTTCTTTTTGGCTCTTTGCTTATTTTCTCATTAGAACCTGAACTCATCTCAACAAAGTAGTTAGGATCTCATTTGCTTATCATAAATCATCCAAAACCCACAAGGGATTCCTAGATGCACTTTCAATCTCTCCCTTTTTGGTGATTGATGACAACCAATTGAGATTTCACAAAATATGATAAAAAAATTGAGATTTGCATAAAGTATGCACATATGAGTTTGAAATACATTAAGCAATGAACACATGATCCATATGTGCATTCTTTATGGTGGGATGCATAACTAAGTGTATAGAAACAATAATCATGATGAGAATGACATAATTGACATTAACACACCAACAACAAGCATATATGTCATTCTAGGATCAAAATCACAGATTTCATCAATTACTTCATAAGAAGTTCAAAACATTGCATTACAGGACCATAAGTATCATAAGAGCATGTTAAAAGTTTTACAACCCACAAAGTAGACAAAAAGCATAAAAGGAAGCTCTCCTCGCATCCTACAGCTAAGACCTAAGACCTAAGACTCTCCCTCAATCTCCCCCCTTTGGCATCAAGACACCAAAAAGGAGAGGAGGGACCTAAAGTCTTCAAGCATCACTGTCGGTCTTCTCATCGTCTTCATCTTCGTCTTCGGGCTTATGAGGAGGAGGAGGAGGAGGAGGAGGAGGAACGGAGACACTCGAGCCCCCAATGCCAAAATAGGCATGATCGGAGGGAGTCAAGGGCCCGAGCTCGGTGTAGTTAGAGTCGGAATCTTCAGAAATTACTGGAGATCCAATCAGCTCGATCTCCAGTTTTTGACAAATTTGCTTCACATTTTCCTTGACATACTTCATGTCAGCCTTTCTTCTCTTGTTAAGCTTGTGGGCCTTCACCTCGGCCTTTTTGCAGGAGGCAAAAATAGCAACCAAGTACTTGAAGATGTCACTTGCATATCCTTTTTGAGCAGCTGCCCTAGTGGCAGGGGCAGTCTTGGCATCTCCACTCGCTCTCGCCGGAGCCTCTGCACTAGAAGCAGGAGACGGAGCAGCTTGAACATTTGCTTGTTGAGGCTTTTGAGGCCTCAATGGTGTGTGCTCCACATCTTTGACGAATTCGATACCTATGACCTTCTCAATTATGAACATGAGGTAGGGGGCATAGCCACATGATCTTTTGGGGGTGCTAGAGATGTTGACCATATCGTTCCTAATATAGTCACACACATCAAACTTGCGTTCCTTGCTTATGACCTTCATCAAGGTCTGGATATAGCCCTGTACACTCCCTGCATCCCCATCCTTCAGGGCAATTGTCTTCCTCAACACTCTGTTAAGCACCACAAAGAAGGGCTTCATGTTCTTTGTGGAGGGAGGGATGAACTTGGAGTTTGGCTCATAGAGGAACTTCATCCTATCCTTTTCCAAGACCCCAAGGTTGTGGATCACCAGCAAGTCATTGTCGGTATTCTCCAAGTGGAGGAGACTGGCGAACTCGTCATAGGTAATGGTGTACTTGGACCCGTGAGTCATCCAAGTCACACGTTCCTCCTCATCACTGACAAAGTGACAAGTAGCATAGAGCTGAGCTATCACTTCGTCATTCCAGTTGTACTTGAAGGCGAAGAGGTCCTTCAATCCATGTCTCTCAGCTGCCTCGATCACCTCATCAAAGGCGGAGCATCTCTTCCTCTCAAGATGTGCCCAATCTATTCACTGACTGCGCACCACTGGGGTCTTTATCTGGAGGTAGACAGACTTGTAAAAGTCTGCATGGAAGTTGCTCCAGAATCTTCCATCGGCAGCTTGCTTCGGACGGCTGTAGCAATCCACGTCCCTGAACTTTGCAGCTGAGTCACTGCCCTTCCCGTTGAACCTTTCTTCTGTGGGATCCCGAGCCCTTTGCTTCGGAGCTGACATCTTCAGAGGGCCAATCGGGCCCGTTGCGATCCCTTTGCCTTTTCCCTTTGCTTGGCGAGCACTTGCCGAGCTAGGGCCACCACAAGTAGAAGCCCTGAAAGCAGGCACCTTGCGTCGAGCCACCCTTTTCTGAGACTGAGGAGGAGAGGGGGCTGGCTCGGAAGGGCGCTTCTTGTTTTGGCCTGTCGAGGACCGAAGTAGGGCTTCTTGGTCCATCACGGCTTCGAAGTCGGAAACTTCGTCGTTAGAGTTCGACATGCCCTAAGAATGGATTGTACAAGGTATGGGTGAGAAAGGATAACAAGGAGTTGCATTGAGGAAATAAAAGGCTAGGTTTGAGTTTAGAAAAATCGGACAAGTCCGGTGTACAGGCACGGACAAGTTCAGGTGACCGGACTTGTCTGTGCATGGACCGGACTAGTCCGATATTCATCCTCAAGAACCCTAACTATGAGACAAATGGAGTTGCTTAATGCAAAACTATCCTAACAGCAATGTAATACATCAAGGACACTAGTATTAGGTGAAAGAAGCTAGGCTATTCGATCAACAATGAAGAAAATAGAGATTTCTAGGGTTTGGGGGAAAATTACCGAAGAAATTGCTTGAATCTCGGAGAGGAGGGTGTTGAAGGGCGAACAAGTCCGTGGACTTCAATCCCTAAGCAAAGGAGCTTGATTTCCACCCAAACTTGGAGCTTTTTGATGGAGGAGTTGCCAAATCGCCTTGGGGAGCTCGACCGTGGAGAGAAAAAGCTTGAGGCAAGTGTGGGGTTGAGGAAATTAGGATTTGGCGGCGGCTAGGGTTATCGACATGAAAAGTCGGACAAGTCCGAAAATGATCGGACTAGTCCGAACTTTTCGAGAGGCTATATCAGACTAGTCCGTGGTCTGTCGGACTAGTCCGGCCTAACTGGCGCTCTTCGGACTAGTCTGCATGGGCGGACTAGTCTAGGTAACCACGGACTAGTCCGTGGTCACCAGGGAAGAAATGCCTAGCCCATTCGTATATATTCGAAGGTACTTATTTTAGAAAATAGGGAGGCAAAACAAATCAAATAGTCTTAATGAATATGATCAGTAAGCATACAACAATCAAGCAATGACCATAATTCACCAAGATCTAGTAATTGACATAGTTTTTCGGAGAAAATTGAGAGAGATGATTTTCACAATCCAATCAACATATTTGAATAATTCATACAGGTATGCAAATTTTCAAGCCACATTCCGATCATCAAGGATGTTTAGTTCATTTCGAAGCTCGCAAAAGCGTTTTTCATCAAGTAGTTTGGTGAATATGTCGGCTAATTGCTTTTTGGTGTTGATATGGGAAATGGCTATATCTCCTTTCATAGAGTGGTCTATCAAGAAGTGATGTCGGATGTCTATTTGTTTGGTTCTAGAGTGCTCAACTGGATTATGGGCAATTTTGATGGCACTCTGATTATCACAAAGGAGTGGAATACGGTTCATATTGTAACCGTAATACCTTAGAGTTTGTCGCATCCAAAGGAGTTGTGCACAATAACTCCCGGCTGCAACATACTCTGCTTCGGCTGTGGATAGGGCAATGGATTTTTGTTTCTTCGAGGACCAAGAAACTAGGGATCTACCTAGGAATTGGCATGTGTCGGAGGTACTTTTTCTATCTACTTTGCATCCGGCATAATCTGCATCGGAGTAACCAATGAGATTGAATTTGGAGCCTTTTGGATACCAAAGACCAAGGTTGGGTGTATGAACAAAATATCTCAAGACCCTATTTACGGTTGTCAAGTGACACTCCTTAGGATTGGCTTGAAATCTTGCACACAAACATACACTCAACATAATGTCTGGCCTAGATGCACATAAATATAGTAGAGATCCAATCATTGATCGATATACCTTTTGATCGACGCTTGGTCCATCTTCATTGAGATCCAAGTGGCCATTCATTGCCATGGGAGTCTTTATGGGCTTCGCCTTGTCCATCCCAAACTTCTTGAGTATGTCTTGAGTGTACTTAGTTTGTCTTATGAACGTCCCTTCCTTTTGTTGCCTCACTTGGAAACCCAAGAAGTACTTTAGCTCTCCCATCATGGACATCTAAAACCTATATGTCATAATTTTACTAAATTCCTCACAAAAAGATTTGTTAGTTGAACCAAAGATTATATCATCAACATAAATTTTACAAACAAAGAGATCATTGTCAAGGTTCTTGGTAAACAATGTATAATCTACTTTGCCGATCTTAAATCCATTTTCAATTAAGAAATCTCTAAGACACTCATACCAAGCTCTAGGAGCTTGTTTGAGGCCGTAGAGAGCCTTACGCAATTTAAATACGTGGTCGGGGAACTCTTCATCTTCAAACCCGGGGGGTTTCTCCACATACACCCCCTCCTTGATTGGTCCGTTGAGGAAGGCGCTTTTCACATCCATTTGATAGAGATTGAAATCATGGTGAGTAGCATATGCAAGTAATATTCTAATGGACTCAAGTCTAGCTACGAGAGCAAAGGTCTCATCGAAATCCAAACCTTCGACTTGTGAATACCCTTTGGCCACAAGTCGTGCCTTGTTCCTTGTCACCACCCCGTGTTCGTCTTGTTTGTTGCGAATGTAACACCCTAAATTTTCGCATCCTGCATTACATACATGATCATGTATTACACATTAGTAGGATAAAAGAAAAATGATAAAATGTACAAATGTACGTAGCAAAAGAAGAACTAGAAAATAATAATTATTGCCCAAAACTTGTAATGAGGAATAAGTATAAAAATAATAATAATAAAAATATATATAAGTATATATATAAATAATATATAACAATATATAGAAGTAGATAAAATATTAATATTAATAATATATGTTATAAAAATAATAAATAATAAATAATAAATATATAATATGAATAATAATATATATATAAAAAATATATATAATAAATTATAAAAGGAAGTATAAAAAGAAAAGTAAAATAAAAAAATATAAATATAAAATAATGGATTATAATATAATAATAAATGAATAAAATAAATAAGATAAATAAATAATATAAAAAAGTAATATGTTTCAAAAAAAAGGAAGAAAAAAAAGGAAACAAAAACGAAAAAGGGACCGCCGGCCAGCGGCCGAACCGCCCAGCCGGCCGAGTCACCCCGCGGCCCCCGCCTCCCACGCGCGCTCACGCGCGGCGCAGCCCGCCCGGGGGCCCCACCCGCCGCCTGCCCCCCCGGCCGCGTGCCGCCCGAGGCGCCCGGGCCCCGCCCCGGTCCCCTCTCCCCCCCTGACGCGACCCGCCGCCTGCGCCCACGCGCGCCCACCAGCGCGGCCGCGCGTCCCGCCCACGTGCCGCCTGCGCCCGGCCCCACGCAACCCCACCTCCGCCGAACCGCGCCGCCCTCCCACGCACCCCGCGCCAGCGCCGAACACCGCCGCCTTGGCTCCCGCGCCGCGCCACCTGGGCCCCGCCGCCTGACGCCCCCACGCGCACGCGCCGAGCCCCGCAGCACCCCGCCGCCCGGCACTGGCCCCACCCCGCCTCGACCGCGAACGCCCCGGGCCCCGCCCCGCCGCCAACGCACCGCTCCCACCCCGCCAGCGCCGAAACCCACGCCACCGCGATTCACGCGCGACGCCCCGTGATCGAGCCGGTCGCATACCTCGACCCCCACGCCTATAAAAAAGCCTCCCTAGGGTTTTTCTGATCCCAGAAATCAGCCATCGCCCAGAGAGCCACACCGCCCGCACAGAAGAAAAAGGAACCGAGGCCCTCGTTTTCCCCGATCCCAGAAAGCGCCGCCGGTATAGAAGGAAAAGAAAAGCACCAGAAGGCTGCGCCGCCAGGGGAAGAAAAGGAAGAAAAAAAGAGAGGAAGAAGAGGAAGAAAAAGAGGAGGGTACCACCGTCCACCGGAGATCATCGCCGTCATCGTGCCGCCGAGGGACTGCTGCGCCATCCACTTCGTCTACGCGTCGCATTTGTTCCGCGACCGTCAAGCCGTCAGATCTACGGTAGGATTCGTTCCCGATGCGAATTTTAGCGACCGTATTGAATCTAATAGACGTGAATTGATTTTTATTGCGTCGTATTTTTATTTTCAGCAGCATTAATCCACGTTAAAATCCCCGTAAACTCGTATGAACACGTATGAACTAGTTGCATCTAATTAATAAACAACCGTAGTTAATTAATTATGGTACTTTGCATGCATGCATATCATCGCATGTTGATTAATGCGTGTGCATCATATTGAATTGTGTGTATATTCTTGTATGTGTGATCATGAGTAGAGAGAAGTGCTCAAGAGGTCGTGTACGAGGATTTTCAGAATCAAGAATTCGAAGCGCTTGAGCAACCCTATCCGCCGGAGCAAGGCAAGTGTCCTTGAAGCATATTGATCCTGTTTTAAAATAAATGTTTTGTTTGCAAAACTGCATGCTGTGTCAATTTGATGGGAATCCTATGGTAGGAAGTTTACTAGATTTGTTAAACCACCCTTGTCACCTGGAATTTATGGTAGAGAGTCGGGAAGGGTTTTTACCTTTTTGCTTCGCTTAATTAATTGGGATGGAAAACAACACTACACATTTAATTATGCATCAATGATATTCTGGTTAATGTGAATTGGTCAATACGATGGGTGATCTATGCAAGCCTGGTATGTGGATGGGTTGGATGTTATGGTGGTTTGCTTGCTTTAGATCTAAGGACCGGTTCATGCGAGAATACGCCAGGACTACAGTGCCACCACGAGGCCAAGTATGGGTGCGGCGTAGCTGATTAATTAGGGCTTTGCTAGTGCTGTTTGAACCATTGTGGATGCTCGGGGAAGGGGTAGTCGGATTGGGTTTGTTGATGATTGGTGGGACTACCCTGGGATCCGAATGGCTCAAGAGGGGGCCTTTGGTTGAAGATGTGCTCAGTTGGAGGCATCGCCACCGGTGAAACCTCAGTGGGGTCTAAATAGGCTAGTAATCCCTTTGTAAAGGCTATTTTGTGATCTCTTGGCCATACACCAAAGGAAGTGTAATTGGCATAAGGGAGGTTCTTTAGTCGCCGACGGGTGATGAAATCACAAACACGTGGGTAAAGTGGTACAAACTCTGCAGAGTTAAATAAAACTATCATGATAGCCGTGCTCCCGGTTATGAGCGCCTGGATGACCTACATGATTAGAGTTGGAAATTGGGATTTGGGATGGTTATGTTCTATTAATGGTTATGGTTGGTTTATGGTTATGGTTTATGGATTATGGTCATGGATATGAATTTGAGTTATAGTAATTGGACATGGATAATGGTGATGTTGGCAATAATTAGATATGGTTTATATTATGTTAATATGATGGTTATGATGGGATTGTTTCACATAGACCTAATGTAATGCTTTTCAAATATTTTACTGTACCTTTCAGCACTTAGCCATTATTACATTCGTCATTTGAATCAGCCACATGTCATACTTTCCACACTTGCTGAGTACGACATGTACTCACTCTTGCAATCCCCCACCCCAACAGTTGCAGGTCAGAATTGTGAGTTTAATGGCGATAATGCGGAGATCTAGGCCGTGTCTACCGTCAGCTTTGCCTGTGGTGTTATTGGAGCTGTGCTATCCCTTATGCTTAGTTTGCTTAGTTGCCTAATTAGTTTATTTCCGCTGCATTAGTTGAACTTGTCATTAATATTCATTAGAGCTTGTATTTGAGGATTTAATGAATTGTGTAATAAGAGTACTTACTTAATAATTTGAGCTATGGTAATTATCTGTTTATCATTTGTGAATCACTCGTGTATGTGTGTTGAACATCCTGGGCACACATATGCGATAGCTTGGTTCATTTTCGGAACCGGGCGTCACAGCGGAAGACCAATTTGGTGCCGACGACATTGTATTTGGGTCTTTCGACTAGTTTCCACACTTCGTTCCTTTTGAAATTGTTGAGTTCTTCTTGCATGGCCACCACCCAATCCGGATCCTTCAATGCATCCTCAACCCTGTGGGGTTTCAAAAAGGACACAAACGAGTAATGCTCACAAAAGTTAGCTATGCGAGATCTAATAGTTACTCCCTTTTGGATGTCACCCATGATGTTGTCGATTGGGTGATCCCTTTGGATGCATTGGTGTAATCTTGGGTGTGGTACTTGCTGTCTTGAATCTTTATGATCATCTTCTTCTCCCCCTAAATGGTTTCCCTCATTGACTTGTTGATCATCTTCACTTTCTTGAGGTTGATCTTGTATGGAAGCTCCCCCTTGATCATTGGTCTCTTCTTGTGGTTCGTTTTCCTCATGCGTATGTAGAGATGGCTCTTGTGGTCGAACTTCGCCTAACGCCATTCTTCTCAATGCTTGGCAAGGAGCTTCTTCTTTATCTAGCACACATGGATCAACTTGCTCCTTTTGGGAGCCATTAGTTTCATCGAACACTAAGTCACGTGCTACTTAAACAAGTTCGGAGGTCTTGTTGTAGACACGATAGGCGTAAGTGTTCGAATCGTAACCAAGCAAGAAACCTTCATTGGACTTTGAAGCAAACTTTGAAGTCCTAGGCTTCTTGTTCAAAATATAGCATTTGGAACCGGAAACTCGAAAATATGAAATATTAGACTTGTTACCGGTGAGTAGCTCATAGGATGTCTTCTTGAGCAGTCGATGAAGATAAAGTCGATTTATGGCGTGGCAAACGGTGTTGACAGCTTCCGCCCAAAATCGATACGAGGTCTTGTACTCATCGAGCATTGTTCTCGCCATCTCTATGAGGGTTCGGTTCTTTCATTCGGCAACTCCGTTTTGTTGAGGGGAGTAAGGTGCTGAAAACTCGTGCTTTATGCCTTCTTCATCTAGGTACTCCTCCACTTGTGTGTTCTTGAATTCCGTGCCATTGTCGCTTTGAATGTTCTTGATTGTCAATGAGAATTCATTTTGAGCTCGCTTGAAGAACTTCCTGAGTATTCCTTGTGTTTCTGACTTATCATGTAAAATTAAAACCCAAGTGAAGCGAGAAAAATCATCAACAACTACTAAATCATATTTGTTACCGCTGATGCTTATGTAAGCAATTGGACCAAATAAGTCCATATGAAGTAGCTCGAGCGGTCTCGTTGTAGTCATGACGTTCTTAGTGGGATGAGGTGCTCCAACTTGCTTCCCGGCTTGGCACGCGCTACAAGGCCTATCTTTCTCAAAAACAATATCCTTCAAACCTCGGATGTGATCGCCCTTGAGGAGTTTTTGAAGATTCCTCATACCAACATGCGCTAGCCATCTATGCCACAGCCAACCCATGTTGGTCTTTGCAATCAAGCTTGTGTCAAGTTCGGCTTTATCCTTGTTGAAGTCAACAAGATGTTGGTATGATGACCATCACTCCTCCTAGAGACGGTCACACCCTCGTTAGTGAACAAGCAATTATAACCTTTGTCACATAATTGAGATATGGACCGCAAGTTATAATCTAAGGAATCAACATGTAATACGTGAGAAATAGTGTGTTTAGATGATATGACAATTTTATAGGTACCCACCTTTCCTTGACTATTGTCTCCAAAATAGATGCCCTCGCTTGGATCCTCATTTGCTTCATACTCAACGAACATCCTTCTTTCTCCGGTCATATGGTTGGTGTAGCCACTGTCTAGCACCCATTTGGATTCACCGGAGGAGTAGGCCTGCAAAAACAAATTATGCTTTGGTTTTAGGTACCCAAGCTTGCTTGGGTCCTTTTAGGTTAGTCAAAAGGGATTTGGGCACCCACACATGAGATTTGGTGTTCTCATGGCGTGGCCCAACATAATGAGCATAAACTTTTCCATAATTACTTCTCATTAAGACATAAGATGATGTCTGCGGTTTGAATCGGCAGATCTCCCTACACTACTAAAGTGATAGGGGAGTTTGATGTTCGGTGTGGGCGCGCGGAGATTCAAGAAGGTGAATAGGAATTGACACAGGAGACACAAGAATTTACGTGGTTAGGGCCGCCTGAGCGTAATACCCTACTCCACGGGTGTGTTGGTGTTGTATTAGCAGTATGAGTTTGTGACCAGCGTATGAGGCGTGTGTGTCCGTCTCTCGCCCCGTGTGTATCGTCGGCCTGTCCTTTTATAGTATAAGGTCAGGCCGTTACAAGTTAGCCTGGCCCGACATGTGGCCCCGACGGTTACTAGTATTGATACACATTTAATTGCTCTTAATGACCCTGTAACGGGTTTTGAAAGCACCGTTACTGGTGTTAAGATCATCCGTTTAAGTGTCATTAATATGGCATTAATGACACTTAATCGGGTCTTGAAGTCCTTGATTCTTCTTTAAAGATCCGGAGCCGTTGCGGGGTCTTCCGGAGGTTAGAGGCTGAAGATCCGATGATTGGATGCGTGGTAGCTCCGAAGCTTGCTGTGCGAAACAGGTAGCTCCGGGGCTACCCGACACGTGTCAGGTCCGGAGCTTCTCTCGGTCTGGGGTTAAGTCCGGAGGTGCCGTTTCGGTACATGGCCCGGAGCTTCCCCCTTATGGGAGATAGCTCCGGTTTGGTAGTACACGTGGCGACCCAGGGATTAACCATATTGGAGAAACGGGTCCGGTTATGTCTGACATGTGGGCCTCTGTGGGTCTTCAAATCAAGTAGGTGACTTTCCTTTGAGATCTTTGTAACCTCAAGGGGTGTACGGTTTCTATGGTACCGATAGTGGCCCCCTGGACCTACCTCCGGGGAAGATCACTGGGGTGAAGTCATTCCACTGGAGGTGGGTCCATCCTCTTGACTCTTGAACTGAGTCTTCAAGGATCTTTGAAGGTGCCGTTGGCAGGGATTTATGGTTAGACCCCTGCCGCGTGGCGCATCCCGCGTGCGGCAGATGAGATCTTTGACGTGCGGATCTCACGCAATTGAAGGTCGCCGATTCCCGATACGAAAACCGTATCGGTTCCGCGCGCCTTGTCAGGCCACCGCCTTTTGGTTTCCCGCCTCATGATGACAACCGTTCGCCTGGGTAAGAACCTCGACTTGATCGTCGGGGTGGTCCCGGGCCCTCCTGTCATCGGCTAGGTTGAATTTTTGAATGGTATCTTCAACTTCCTTGCGGTTTCCATCCAAGCGTTGCAAGGGCTTACCTAAGAAGGAAAGCGCGCACCGTCGGGAGTTCTTTACGCCTCTCATCTGATCTTGCGCTCAAACTCCCAACTCATGCTTCGCTCTTCTTCTCTTGCCTAGCCGTGTCGCGATGGAGTTGGGTCTCCGCGAGAGTCGTTTGAAGACCGACGGCGATTTGAAGAAGGTATGGGCCCTCATGGGGTGGTCCTCAGACTTCTTCAACCGCTCAGTCCGTGCCGGCGGAGAGCTCACCTTCGATAAGGAGCACGCCGGCGAAATGGTGTACTTTTCCTCGTACGCCATGGTGGGGTTGATCCCGCCTTTTTCTTCCTTTTTCTTGATGCTGCTAGACTTCTATGGTCTGCAGTTATACCACCTTGGCCCTCACTCCATTCTCCTCGTGTCTATCTTCGTCCACTTCTGTGAGATGTGGGTGGGCATCCCCCCCTGCATTGAACTCTTCCGGACCTTCTTCACCGTCCACACCACCGGCCGGAGCAATGAGTATCTTGGCTTCTACTACTTCGTGAAGCGCAAGAAGTGCCCATTCAAGTACCTCCGGTCGTTTCCTTCTAGGAAGTGGGATGACTGGAAGAAAGACTGGATAGTCGTCGGGGTGGAGGAGCACGAGAGGCTGGAGCTACCCGATAGTCTGCCCGGCATCGACACGACGATCTGGAGTGAAGCTCCGGTGCTGGCAAAAGCTTTCAACCCTGCTTTGACCAGGATCCGCCAATGCGTGGAGGGAGGATTGACTCCTCAGGCGGTATTTTGTAATTTCCTGGTCAACAGGTGGGTGCCGCTGAAGAGGAGGGAGAAACTCGCTTGGGCCCTCAACAGCGTGATGGACGACGACCGGGTTGAGACCGGGTTGAAGTCCAACATGGTGGGGAAAACCTTGGAGTTCCACCTCAAGAAATTCCATCACGGCATCGACATCGACGGTGATGACTTGACTCCCCCGTCGGCCTTCCTCCCTCTGAACGTGGAAGTGGAGTTCAGCAGGGAGCTCCAGCGAAAGATGCCCGTACTTGACGACCTTGGTGTCGTCGAGAGAAGATCAACCACCCGGGTGGCGATCCCCGGAATGCCCGAAGATGGCTCTGTCCCTGCCCCAAAGCTGAGGGTCGAGGTCGTCGGCAAAGGCAAGGAGCTGGCGGACGAACCCAAGAGCCGGAAGAGGAAGCTGCATCATGAGAACGGAAGGTCCGTCAGGCCCGCTACTTCCGACTCGGCTCCTTCTCCCCGGAGGGGAAGGTCTTCGACCACCGTGGCAACTGTCCCCGTAATGGGGTCCTCCCGGAACGAGACTGTTCCTGCAGTGGAGTCCTCCCGGAGCGCGTCTGTTCCCGCAGTGGGATCCTCCCGGGGTGTTAGCTTCGGGCGCGCGACTCCGGCACCTGGGCCGGTGGAGGCCTCCAGGTCCGGGGGTTCTTCCCGATCGAGGAGAGCCTCGACGCGGGAAACGCCCGTGGCCGCGACAAGTTCCGGGGGGCCTTTCGGAGCTTCTACGCCGACTATGGCCAGCCCAGAACGCCCGGGAAAAAGGTTCCGCGCAAGCTGGTGCGGAAGCCTCCCAAGGTAATTTTTAATCTCTACCTTGGACAATTATTTTAATTGTAGCAACTGTTTGTTAATTTTCTTCGTTCATCATCTGCAGCGTCCCCAAGAAGGGGAGTGAGGCTCCACCCTCAGCCACAGTGTCTGAGGCCGTGAGGGTGGGAGCTTCTGCTCCTGTCCCGGTGCCGCCCCAAGTGGTGGCTGAAGCTACGATAGATCCGGCGCCGGCTGTCGTGGTCATGGACCTCGACTCATCCCCAGAAGTTCCCGTGGTAGCGCCGGACCACGGGAGTGAAGATGCGCCAGCGGCACCCATCCTGGAGGTTGAAGCTCCGGGTTCTGATGCTGCGATGATGGAAGCTCCGGCTGTTGAGCCGGAGGAAGTAGTAATCCCGGCCTCTGAGCCGGAAATTGTCGAAGTCCCGGTGGTTGAGCCGGAGGTGACTGAATCCCCGGCATGCGAGCCGGAAACTGAGGTAGTTTCGGCAGTTGGGCCGGCTACCTCTGAAGCACCGGCCGCTGAGCCGGTCATTGTTGGAGCTCCGGTCACAAGGCCGGTCGATGTTGAAGATCTTCCGGCTCCTGAGCCGGTGGTTGAAGAGGTGACGGAGCTTGAGCCTCCCTCGGAAGAGGTTCCCAGACCGGAGCCAGCAACGACTCCTGCGGCCGAGCCGGAGTGCCCAAGCGAAGTCGCTGGCCCCCTGTCCGAGGGGGTGAACGAAGACTTGGCGGTGGGGCCTTCTTTGATGGCGACTGAGGCCATCCCGGAGGACGGCCCTAGTGCCTTGGAAACTCAGGGGTCCACTCTCTCAGGAGGAAGACCCGCTGGAACCAGCGGAGGAGACCCCAGCAGGTCCGGAACCCATCCCATTGTCGCTTTCTATTGACAACGCATGTTCCAGTCTGCGTCAAGTCCAACTGGCCTTCTTCCACGACAGCAAGGCTCTTGAAGAGGATCGCCAAACCCTTAGGCGGTGGTGTAATCGGCTCTACTTCGATACCAAGCTGGCGCAGTCAAGGCTAGTGAATGACAAAGAGTGGATCAAGCGGGAGAAGATCCGCCTGGAGTACTGGAGCAAGTTGCTGGATGACAGGGAGAGTATGACTCGCGCCCTCGACGCTCAATCCCAGGAGATTTACAATCAGGCCAAAGCAACCAATAGTGCGGCCGAGGAACGCCACGAAAGGCTTGAGGCCATTAACACTGCACTCATCAAGCGCCGAGAGGCACTTGAAGAGAGGGAGAAACGGCTCGAAGACGAAGAGCAGAAACTCCTAGAGCTGCGGGATGATGTCCTTAGGAGGGAAGAGGAGCTCGCCGAGAAATTGGCTCTGGCTGACAAGGGCCTCGAGGAGCGCACCAAGAAATTGGAAGAGCGATGCCAAGAGGAAGAGGAGAAGATCTGGGTGCGAGGGCAGGAACTCTATGAACAAGAGTGTTCCCTTACTGCCACAGAGAAGAAAGTGAGGGGTAGGGAGAAGGACCTGGTTGACCGCCGGAACAAGATCCACCTCCGGGAGGAGGAGCTCAGAAAACTCGAGAGGCGGGTTGCTGAAAAGATTCAGCAAAACGCCAAAGAAGTTGAGCGCCTCACCCGTGAGAATTCTGAACTGACGGCGGCCAGGAGATCCCTGGAAGAAATGAAGGGCTTGAGGACTGCGGACTCCCTACAGATTTGGGAGTTCCTGGGCAAGGCCAACGACGCGCTGACACCGATGGGTTTCAGCCCCGTGCGCCCGGATGATCCGGAGCCAGAGCCGGACATAGCGCTGCAGGCACTGAGTGCAGCAAGTAGTAAGCTCTCCAAGGTGGGCGATGTCATTGCGGACCAACTGGAGGTTGAGGGGCAATCCCTGGCGAAGAACGTCGCAGAGTATGTGCTGACGTGCTACACCAGCCGGAACTCCCAATTTCCTCTAGACCCGGTGCTTGAAGGCCCCGTCGAAGGAGAAGGCGAAGCTACCCGAGCCAGCGTATCGGAGGTTGCCCAGAAGGTCGCACAATTCTTCCATAGGGTCTAGGACCATCTCTGTAACTCTCACTTGTATTTTCTCTTCTTCTTCCTCAATTTTGTAATCCCTTGTCTCCAGATGTAATCTCTTGTCTCCAGATAAATGAAATCCCCAAATTTTTGCGAATTTCACTTTTTGTCTTCAACACTTTTATCTTCACTTGGCCCCCTGGTAGATGTACACAATTTGATTGTGAACATGTACCAAAAGGATATTGTGTTTTGTTGAAGACTCATTTGCTCCGAACTTGTAGAATTTAGGTTTTAAGTCTTCGATAGTTAAGGCCCCCTGAGGTTGTCGGAGCTTAGAAGCTCCGGCATTGTCCATTGTTGGAGCTTGATAGCTCCGGCAATAGTCTCTATCAACACGTAGATAGTTGGTCCTCCAGGGTGTCGGAGCTGAGTAGCTCCGGCAGTGACCTTTGCCAACACTTAGTTTGTTGGCAGCAGACTCCATTTACGGGGTCTTCTCACTATCTTTTATTCAGCATCGACGGCTGGCCCCCTTAGGGGAGTCGGAGCTTAGTTAGCTCCGGCTTTTCTCCATCAACGTAGACTTTATTTTTCCTGCACACTTAAGCCAAGAAAAATAGTAAAATTCATTCCTTGTCTATAACTTCGTCGCGGCTTACAATTCTCAAGAAGACTTTAAAGTTGAATACGATTTTAAATACAACCGAATGTGTTGTCTTTTCTTCTAGATTCATCTGTCCATGGACCCGCCTTACTTCGGTCTGCCGGGGTGTAGGTAGAGTGGCGTACTTAGGGTGCTTGACCAGGCTAAGTCGATAGCACACTCCAGCCCTAGATTGGCTTGGCGGCTTTCAGGCGAGTTGGCCATGAACGATATGTGAATCCAAAAGAATCGACAATACAACTCGAATCGTATATAAACCGGTCGAACTAAAATTTCTTAAGAATTGCACGTCTTTGTTATAGACAAGAAAGAGAAAAATAAAAATGTTGAGCCTGTACAAAATAAATGCACGTGGAGTCTATTTCACATGAAGATGTCTTTCATTATAGGTCCGGGGTACAGGGGAAACAAGTACACTCTTAGGGTACGGAACCAGGCTAAGTGTGTTTCATTTCTCGTTTGACCCAGGGTAGTTAGCCGCACTTTTAGTCCTGAGACTGTGACAAGTGTTGCATGAGCTTTGCAGACCTTTCGGGAAAGGTCCGGCTGCTCTCCCGGAGGAACTACCTAACTCTGTACAATGACTCTATAGCATACACCCCAAGTTACTCAAGACTCACCTCTGTGGTATTAAGTGTAGAAATTACGGAGGTGCTCGATGTTCCAAGGATTTGGGAGAGGTGTCCCATCCTCAGTAGCCAAGCGAACGCTTCCAGTACGGGATACTTTAATCACTCGGAAGGGCCCCTCCCAGCCGGGGGAGAGTTTTTTTAACCCTTCTCTGGATTGTATTCTCCGTAGCACCAGATCGCCTTCCTCGAGCTGTCGGTTGTGTACATGCCGCTGGTGATAACGCCGTAAGGCTTGGCGATATCGGGCATTCCGAACAGCTGCTTGGCACCTTCCCTCCTCAAGGAGGTCTAGGTCTTCACGCCGGAGCTGGTCCTGCGCGGCTTCGTCGAAGGTCCGGACCCGGAGTGAACCCAAGGTGATTTCCGGAGGAAGGATTGCTTCAGCTCCGTACACCAGGAAGAAGGGTGTCTCTCCAGTTAACCGGTTTTGAGATGTCCTGTTGGCCCATAAAGTGGGCGGAAGCTCTTCGATCCAGTTGGCTCCATGTTTTTTCAAGCGCTCATAGGTGCGCGTTTTGAGTCCTTTAAGGATTTCAGCATTTGCTCTTTCGGCTTGGCCATTGCTGGTTGGGTGAGCTACGGGGGCGTAGCAAACTTGTATGCCGAGGTCTTCGCAATATCCTTGGAATGTTGAGCTTGTAAATTGGGTCCCATTATCAGTGATGATTTTGTTTGGGACTCCAAATCTGCATACAATGGACTGCAAAAAGTTGATAGCAGATTGCTTGTTGATTGTCACAACTGGAGTTGCTTCCGGCCACTTGGTGAACTTATCAATGGTGACATACAGGAACTTGTAACCTCCAACGGCTCTTGGGAAAGGTCCCAAGATGTCCATCCCCCACACGGCGAAGGGCCATGTAGGAGGTATCATTTGTAAGGGTTGAGCTGGTGTGTGAATTTGCTTCGCATGAAATTGGCACGCTTCACATTTCTTTACCAGTTCTGTTGCATCCTGGAGCGCTGTAGGCCAGTAGAAGCCATGCCGAAAGGCTTTACCGACCAGCGTGCGGGAACACGCGTGGTTCCCACACTCGCCTCCATGGATTTCTGCGAGAAGTTCGCAGCCTTCTTCCCTTGTGATACACCGCATTAGGATGCCGTTGGCACCGTGCCGGTAGAGATCCCCTTCTACCAGCGTGTATCTTTTAGCCAATCTGACTACCCGGTCAGCGGATATATCATCGTCAGGAAGGATGTTGTCTTTCAAGTAGTTCCGGATCTCCGAGATCCATGCATCGGAACTAGCTTGAGCTTTTGAGTCTTGCGTTCTAGGTTGCTCGGAGCTCCCGGCAGCACCTACGACCCTTGATGGCTGCCATGGTAACAGGGCCATCAGGACCATCAGCTTCGGGATGTTGATCTCGCCCCCTTCGCTCAGTTCGGCAGGCTGAGCTGTTGGCTTTGACAACCTCCGGACAAAGATTCCGTCAGGAGCCGGAGCTCCGGTTGATGCTTTAGTCGAGAGTTCGTCAGCTTCAGCGTTATGGGCACGCTGAACATGGTGGAGATCTAGGACTTCAAGTCCTTCTGAAGCCTCTGGACTTCAAGGAGGTAAGCAGCTAGCTGGAGATTATTACAGGAGCATTCACCCTTCACCTGCTTAATGATGAGCTGTGAATCTCCCTTGACTAGCAATTGCTGGACACCATATGACAGTGCCACCTTTAGTCCGTAGATGAGTGCTTCATACTCTGCCATGTTGTTGGTTGCCTTGAAGTCAAGGTGTACCATGTATTTCACCTTCTCCCCAGTCGGTGCAAGGAGGAGAATTCCAGCTCCGGCCCCCTGCTTCTGCATGGAGCCATCGAAGTAGAGGGTCCAATGAGGCTTGGTGAAGGTTGGAGCTTGATGCTCCGTCTTTTGCTCACTGGGGCCCCCAGGGTTTGATGGAGAGGGAGTCCATTCTGCCACAAAATCTGCCAATGCTTGACTCTTGATTGCTTGTCTTGAAATAAATTCAAGATCAAATTCAGCCAATTCTGCTGCCCACTTTGCAATATTCCCAGTTGAATTGGGATTATGCAAGATTGCTCATAGTGGGTAGGAGGTCACCATTGAGACTTTGTGAGCTTGGAAGTAATGACGAAGCTTCCTGGAGGCAATAAGAATTGCATAGAGCAGCTTATGCACCTCTAGGTATCGAGTCTTGGCATCATGAAATACTTCACTAATGAAGTACACTGGGCATTGAATGGTCCGGACCTTCCCGGAGGGGTCCGAAACTTCCTCTTCATTGATCCGGATCCTCTCGGAGGAGTCCGGAATTTCTTCGGGTACCTCCAGGTTCTGGTTGGAGGAACCCGGAGCTTCTTCAGAAATGACCTGGACCCTCCCGGAGGGGTCTAGGTCTCCTGAAGCGACTTCTTGTAGATTCGAATCTGGGAGCTGGGACCCAGACTCGCTTTCAGGAACCTCCGGACCTTCCCGTAGGGGTCTGGATTCCTGAGTGTGGGGTAGTTCTGGCCTCTCCGCGACCAGAACCATACTGACGACTTTGTCAGTAGCTGAAATATAAAGCAATAAAGGCTCAACAGGGTTCGGAGCTACCAGAATTGGTAGGGTGGTGAGGAACTGTTTCAGCTCCTGGAATGCCTTCTCTGCTTCTTCGGACCATTGAAATGGTCCAGACTTCCTCAATAACTTGAATAAGGGGAGTGCCCGTTCTGCCAGTCTTGATATGAACTGGCTGAGGGCTGCTAGACATCCAGTTAACTTTTGGACGTCTTTGATACGGGTTGGTGGCCGCATGTCTTCAATGACTTTTATCTTCGCCGGATTAGCTTCTATGCCCCGGTGACTTACCAGGAAACCAAGAAGTTTTCCGGAGCTAACCCCGAATACGCACTTGTCCGGGTTTAGCTTTGTGCCGGTGGCCCGCAGCTTGTCGAAGACAGCCTGCAAGGTGTCGAGGAGTGACTCCTTGTTCCTGACCTTGACCACGATGTCATCGACGTACACTTCCACTATGTCTCTAATGAGTTCTTCAAAAGTTTTGTACATAGCTCGTACAAAAGTTGAAGCTGCATTCTTGAAACCAAAGGGCATGGCTGTGTAACAGTACAATCCATCTACTGTGATGAATGAAGTATGCTCTTCATCCTCCCTAGACATCCTGATTTGGTGATACCCGGAATATGCGTCTAGGAAACACAGTAATTCACACCTGGAGGTGGAATCCACTATTTGATCTATTCTAGGTAGTGGGAATGGATCTTTTGGACATGCCTTATTTAGTGTGGTGTAGTCGATGCACATCCGAAGCTTCCCGCCGGCCTTGGGCACAACGACTGGGTTCGCCAGCCATTTTGGATGGCAGACTTCTCAGATGAATCCAGCTTTGAGTAGCTTCTTCACTTCTTGTCGGATGAAGTTCTGCCGCTCTACGGATTGCTTCTGAGGTTTCTGATGCACAGGCCGGGCATCGCGGTAGATCTTCAGATTGTGCTCAATCACTTCCCTGGGGATCCCAGGCATTTGTGACGGTTGCCAAGCAAACACGTCAACGTTAGCCCGGAGGAAAGTGATGAGTGCGAGTTCCTATTTGTCGTTCAATCCTCCCGATATACGGGTGGTCTGAGCGGCATCGGAACCAATTTGGACGACTTTGACGGGAATGTCGGTGTTGTCGCTTGGCTGCACACGAGGTGCAGAGGTCGAGCCTCGTTGACGAATGCTCGGGGGTTTTGGAGTTTGCTCCTGCCTGAAGTCCTCCTCTTGCGCCGTGGTGAGTGCATGGAGTTCTTCCAGAGCAGTTACTCCGGCAGTACGATCTCCGCGGATCCGGAGAACGCCTGCTGGTGTTGGCATCTTCAACACCAGATATCCATAATGAGCAGCTGCCATGAATTTGTACAGGGCAGGTCTACCCAAGATGGCGTTGAACAGTAAGTTGATCTGAGCGACGTCGAAGACCAACTTCTCGGTGCGATATTTCTCCCGGATCCCGAAGGTAACGGGAAGAGTAATAGCTCCGAGTGGGGTAATGGCCCCCGAACCTACTCCGGAGAAAGGTCGAGAGGGATGGAGATCCGAAGGTCGGAGCTGAAGCTTAATGAAAGCTTCGAAGCTGATGAGGTTAAGCCCCGAACCCCCGTCTACCATGACATGGTGGAGCTGGATGTTATTGATGGTAGGAGATACCATCAAAGGTAACTGACCTGCTCCAACCATGCTCCACGGGCAATCCGAAGCATCAAAAGTGATGGCGGTGTCCATCCACTTTCGATGAGGTTCTGGCCTGACTGTAGGGGCTACAGCGGCCATGTCCCGTCGCATAGTCTTGATGACACGACGAGAGGTGATATCCCACGATCCACCAAAAATGGTGTTCATGGTCTTCCGGGGCTCGTTGTCAGAGACGTCAGAATCATCATCGACTGAGGTATAAACGGCTTTCAGGACCTTTTTGGGATCCTGAAACCCTAACTCCTCTTCAGCCGGAGCTTCGTCGACCTTTTGCTTTCCTTCCCTCTGTCGGAAAGGAGATTCTTCCCGGCGCTTGTTGTAGCGCTCGGCAAGGTTTTGGACCTCCCGGCAGTCTTCCAAACTGTGGCTGACCGTTTTGTGAATGGGACACCACACTTTGGGTTTGCCACCGTCTTCAGAAGATGGTCGAGGTCGCTTCTCGGGGCGTGGCCCCCGGCCACCCGGAGTTGCAGCAACTGTAACGTTGGATGTGTCGGCCGACGGCTTTTTCTTGCCGTTGGTCTTCTTTTTCTTCTTGCCACCCCCGGAGGTAGCGGCTTCTTCTTTGGAGGATTTCTTGTGATCCTCCGAGGCTGGTTTGGAGTGCATTTCACGGCCCTCCGCAGCTCTGGCACATTTGTCTGCCAAGCTGAAGAGTTCCGTGACGCTGGTGATCTCCTTGATCGCCAGCTTCTCCAACATCTTCTTGTCTCGTACGCCCTGTCTGAATGCCACAATGACAGAGGCGCTAGAGATAGAAGGGATAGTGTTTCGTACCTGAGAGAACCTCTGGATGAATGACCGCAAGGATTCTCCCCCTTTTTGCACAACCGCAAAAAGGTCTAGTTCAGTGCCTGGTCGGGTGTATGAACTCCCAAAGTTGGCAGTGAACTGACGGCACAGCTCCTCCCAACTGTTGATAGAGTTGGGTGGAAGGCTCATAAACCAGGACCTAGCAGTCCCAGTTAAGGCCACTGGAAAATAATTGGCCATCACGGCCTCGTTTCCTCCAGCTGCCAAGATTGCAGTGGAGTATATCTGAAGAAATTCGGCGGGATTGAAAGTCCCGTCGAATTTTTCCGGCAGGTGAGGCCGGAACTTCTGTGGCCATCTAACCATGCACAGGTGCATGGCCAGGGCTAAACAGCCTCCTCCTACTCCTTCAAGAGTAGAAAGGTCCTGACTTCCCGTCTTTCACGGGCACGCTCAATATGGACTCGGCCATCCTGCTGGCGGTATCGGTGATCAAGCTCCGCCCGGAGGTCATGAGTCGAAAGCCTGGATACCGTGTGAGTGCGCCGAGCCCCGAAGGGCAATGACGTCACTTGTTGCGATGCAGCACGTCTCCTACTATTGGAGACGTGCGGACTAAGTCTTCCAGACAAAGTCCGCCGCTGCGACGGGGCTCGTCCTGAAGGAGGAGGACCCTGATTGCTGAGGCGTTCGGCTGCTGCTGCAACCAAATGCTCCACATCGCCCCTCCACTGCTCCAATGCATCCTGAGATGCATCCAGAGGTGGTGAACGTTGGAGAAGAGCACGCGCTGCATGGAGCGCATGTTCCGGGTTGTCATGATTTGCCGACGTAGTAATCGACACCGACGCACCATCACGTTGCCCAGCACGATTTGCTGGAGGAGATGGTGGTGGTGGGAGTGTGACTCCTGCTGGTGCTGAGGCTCCTGCTGGTGGTTGCCTATTGGAGGGATTGCCCCCAACAGCCTGAGCAGCAGGTTGACCGTTGGATGATCCAGCAGCTGAGTTCACCATTCTCAAAATCTCAGGTGCCCCTACCTGGCGCGCCAACTGTCGGCGGTTTGAACCGGCAGATATCCCTACACTACTAAAGTGATAGGGGAGTTTGATGTTCGGTGTGGGCGCGCAGAGATTCAAGAAGGTGAATAGGAATTGACACAGGAGACACAAGAATTTACGTGGTTCGGGCCGCCTGAGCGTAATACCCTACTACACGGGTGTGTTGGTGTTGTATTAGCAGTATGAGTTTGTGACCAGCGTATGAGGCGTGTGTGTCCGTCTCTCGCCCCGTGTGTATCGTCGGCCTGTCCTTTTATAGTACAAGGGCAGGCCGTTACAAGTTAGCCTGGCCCGACATGTGGCCCCGGCGGTTACTAGTATTGATACACGTTTAATTGCTCTTAATGACCCTGTAACGGGTTTTGACAGCACCGTTACTGGTGTTAAGATCATCCGTTTAAGTGTCATTAATATGGCATTAATGACACTTAATCGGGTCTTGAAGTCCTTGATTCTTCTTTGAAGATCCGGAGCCGTTGCGGGGTCTTCCGGAGGTTAGAGGCTAAAGATCCGATGATTGGACGCGTGGTAGCTCCGGAGCTTGCTGTGGGAAACAGGTAGCTCCGGGGCTACCCGACACCTGTCAGGTCCGGAGCTTCTCTCGGTCTGGGGTTAAGTCCGGAGGTGCCGTTTTGGTACATGGACCGGAGCTTCCCCCTTATGGGAGGTAGCTCCGGTTTGGTAGTACACGTGGCGACCCAGGAATTAACCATATTGGAGAAACGGGTCCGGTTATGTCTGACATGTGGGCCTCCGTGGGTCTTCAAACCAAGTAGGTGACTTTCCTTTGAGATCTTTGTAACCTCAAGGGGTGTACGGTTTCTAGGGTACCGACAGATGCATTGAAAGTTCTGAATAGAAACTGTTGTTGTTTATACACAGGACTAGTCTGGGAGACCGAACTTGTCCGGACCCCGAACGGACTAGTCCGGTGATCATGTGTGTTGGATTCTTTAATTTTGGATTTTCCAATTTGAGAGAGTCTTCCCTTTACAAAGACATTGCTATCCTTGTTATTCTTATGGCTTCTAGCATGTTGCTTTTCACTATAAGAGTAACCAATGCCATATTTGACATTTGGAGGTCTTGTGACCAAGTATGAACTACGTGCATATTTGATCTTCTCCTTTGTCAAATATGCCATTTTGTGAGGGATGCTTGTCCTTGGTAGAGGTTGACTTGTCTTTCAAGCTGGTGTCAACTTTACCACATGTACAAGTAGAAGCAACTTCAGTTTTAATGGTTTGAGAAGGTGAACTTGAAGAGGATGAAGTGTCACATTGCTTGAGTGACTCAACTTGCACTTCAAGGATCTTGTTAAACTTGATTAGGTTAGCAAGTTCTTCCTTGATTGTTGCATTTAAGTCGCTTAACTCCAAGCAAGCTTCCTTGCTTAAAGCTAATTCAAGCTCTAGTGACTTGCTTCACTCCTTTTCAAGTTCTAGAAGCTTGTCAAATTCAACATACTCCTCCTTTTAGGAGATAATCATGTCTTATTGATGATGTATCAACTCCTTCTCAACAAGTTGATCAAGTAAAAATTTCATTTTAGTGGTTGTTTTCTTATCTAGCCCAATGAGCATATCTTCATTATCACTATTAATTTCACTGTCATTGGAATAGGAATGCATGGAAGAGGGTTTTATTATTACCTTCCTTTGCCATGAGGGAAGTGTCGTTCCCCTTCCATGCGCTGAGAGTAGGGAAGAGAGTGGACTTCTTGGATGTCTTCTCGATGGCTATGCTAGCCATCTCTTCTTCTTCTTCCGATGAGGACTCATCATTTGAGTCCCACTCTTTCCCTATATGTGCTTGTTCGGCTTGTTTCTTCTTCTTGAAGAATTTCTTGGGTTAAGGCTTGGCTTCGTTGGTCTCCTTCTTGTTCTTTTCATATGGGCAATCAACTATAAAGTGGCTGTAACACCCTAAATTTTCGCATCATGCATTGCATACATGATCATGCATTAAACACTAGTAGAATAAAAGAAAAATAATAAAACATGCATATACAAATATGTGTAGCAAAAGAAGGAAAAGAAAATAATAGTTATAGCCTAAAACTTGTAATAAGGAATAAGTATAAAAATAATAATAATAATATATATAAGTATATATATAGATAATAATATATAAGAATAAATAAAATATTAATATTAATAATATATATATTATAATAATTAATAATAGATAATATATATATAATATAAATAATAATAATATATATATAAATATATATAATAAATTATATAACAAAAGGAAGGAAAAAAAGGGGCCAACCCGGCGGCCAGGCCAAGCGGCCCAGCCGACCGAGCGCCCCGCGCCAGCCCTGGCCTCGCCGCGACCCCGCCCCGCCCGCGTACGCGTCGCGCCGGCTCGACGCGCGCCCCGCGCTGGGCCCCTCCCCGCAGCGGCCCCGCCCACCGCACGCACCCCGCCCGCCGTACGCGCCCCACTCGACCGCCCGCCCCCGAGTCCCGTCCCGCCCCGACTCCTCCCCCCCCCCCCCCCCCCCCCGATCCCGATCCGCACCCGACGCCCGACCCCGACGCGTCTCGCTCCGCGCTCCCGTACCGGGTCGGTACCGATCGAGCCCCCCACGCCCCTATAAAAAGGATCGTAGGTCCTCGTGAGATTCCCCTGATCCAGCAAACCGCAGCCGCCGGTACAGAGGGGAAAAACACCAGGAACCAGAGGGTTGCGACCAGGGAAGAAAAAGGAGAAAAAGAAGGGGAAGAAGAGGAAGAAAAAGAGGAGGGCCCCACCGTCCGCTGGAGATCATCGTCGACATCGCGCCGCCGTCGTCGTGCCGCCGGAGGACGCATCTACTTCGTCTACGCATTGTCCCCATCCCGCGATCATCGAAGCCATCGCATCTACGGTAGGCCATGTTCCCGATGCAAATTTTAGCGATCATATTGAACCTAATAGGCGTAACTTGATCGTAGTTGTGTCATAATTTTATTTTCAGCAGCACTAATCCACCCTAAAACCCCTGTAAACTCATATGAACACGTATGAACTACTCGCATCTAATTAATAAACGACTGTAGTAAATTAATTATTGAATTGTGCATGCATGCATGTCATTGCATGTTGATTATTTTGCGTGCATCATGTTGAATTGTATATGTTCTCTTGTATATATGATCACGCGTAGAGGAACGTGCTCAAGAGGCCGCATACGAGGATTTCCAAAACCAAGACTTTGAAGCGCTTGAGCAACCCCATCCGTCGGAGCAAAGCAAGTGTCCTTGAAGCATATTGATCCTGTTTTATTAAATGTTTTGTTTGCGAACTTGCATGCTTGTGTCAAATTGATGGGAACCCTATGGTAGGAAGTTTATTAGTTTTGTTTGACCACCCTTGTCACCTGAAATATATGATAGAGAGTCGGGAAGGGTTTTTACCTTTTTTGCTTCGCTTAATTACTTGGGATGGCAAACAACACTACACACTTAATTATGCATCAATGATATTATGGTTAATGTGAACTGGTCAATACGATGGGTGATCTAAGCAAGCATGGTTTTGTGGATGGGTTGGATGTTATGGTGGTTTGCTTGCCTTAGATATAAGGACCGGTTCATGCGAGAATATGCCAGGTCAACAGTGCCACCACAAGGCCAAGTATGGGTGCGGCATAGCTGAATAATTAGGAGCGCTGCTAGTATTGTGTGGACCATTGGATGGCGCGGGGAATGGGAGTCGAGGAGGACTGCCCTGGGATCCGCATGGCACACGAGGGGGCCCGTGGGTGGGAGAATAGAGATTCAAGCCTGCCGGTGAAACCTTAGTGGGTCCGTACATACTAGTAGCCCTTTTGAAAGTCTATTTTGTGATCTCTTGGCCACACACCTACGGAAGTGTGAGATGGCACAATGGAGGTTTCTTAGTCATCGAAAGGTGATGAAATCACAAACATGTGGGTAAAGTGGTACAACCTCTGCAGAGTGTTAAAAACTATCATGATAGCCGTGCTCCCAGTTATGAGCGCCTGGATGACCTACATGATTAGAGTTGGAATTGGGATTTGGGATGGTTATGGTCTGGTTATGGTTATGGTTGGTTTATGGTTATGGGTTGGTAATGGTTATGGTTTATGGATTATGGTTACGGATATGAATTTGAGTTATGGTAATTGGACATGGATAATGGTGATGTTGGCAATAATTGGATATGGTTTATATTTTGTTAATATGCTGGTTATGATGGGATCGTTTCACATAGACATAGTATAATGCTTTTCAAATGTTTTACTGTACTTTTCAGCACTTAGCCATTATTACATTCATCATTTGAATAAGCCACATGTCATACTTTCTACACTTGCTGAGTACGACATGTACTCACCCTTGCAATCCCCCCCAACAGCTACTGGAGACAATTGGGAGTACCCTGAGGATCACGTGGAGTACTAGGTTGCGTACCGCCGTCAATTGCCTGTGGATTGCAGTCGTGCTGTCTATTTTATTTTCCGCTGCATTATTTAGAGGTTTATCATTCGTGAACTATTGGATTATTGTAATAAAGTACTTATTTAATAGTTAAGACATGGTTAAATTCTGTATATCATTTGTGATGCACTGTATATGTGTGATGAACTTCCTGGGCACACATATGCGTTACGCTTGGTTCATAATCGGAACCGGGTGTCACAAATTGGTATCAGAGCCGCGTTGACCATAGGACGCAAGCCTAGGTAGAATGGACACTCTAGAGCACTTAGGAACACTCTTCTAATCTGCTATTTTCGAAAATTTTTGCTGCTGTTTTGTTCCTTTATTTTCAGCCGCAAAAAGTATTGATCACTGCTGCGTTTTTGATAAAAAAAAATTCAGAAGTGAGCAATATTAAGGCTGCTGTCTTGCTGAGTAAATTTTCGCGAAAAAGGTGTGTTTTGCTGCTGTTATGTGTGGGTAAAATTATTGTGTTGGTTGCTGTATTTTTTCTCTTTATTTTTCATTCTTTTGGAACCGTTGCACCGCTCTTTTTCCGCCGTTTTAGCTGCTGAAATTTTCAGATTTGTATTTCGTTATTTTTTTCCTCTAATGTATTCTTGTTTTCTGTAGATGGCCCGCACCAAGACAACCCCTCGTAAGTCGACCGGTGGACTTGTGCCCCCGCGTAGGTTGGCCAGTCGCTCTCCGGCCATCGACCCCCGTCACCCTGTGGTGATCCGTTCTGACGGCAGAGCCGCAGGACAACTGCGTCACCATCTCCGTGCCCTACTCCGTGAGGCTGGCTACCGTCACCACAGCCTCTCGCTCTCCTACCACACCACTGGAGCGCAGCGCCCCTGCAGGAAGGAGTGGAGCTGCAAGATCTATATCTACTATGGTGATGAGTTGGTGAAGACCCACATCAGTCCTGCTTGGAGGAGCTCCCGCCGATCTGCGGAGCAGGATGCTAGCTGGGAAGCAGCCACCTTTTGGAGCCACGCCCGCCGTTTCCGTCTGGAGGACACGGTGCACGCCTTCGTTCCGCAGCGTCCCAGTGGCACTGCGCGCTTCGTCTCCAGGCACGTGGAGGGACCCCTGGACCTCCCGCAGTCTCATCAGACTGTTGACGACGTGGCCCAGCTTAGTGCCCGACTTCAGAGGGCGCATCAGGAGATTCAGGATGGACGTGACCTCGCCCAGCGCCACGAGGCGATAATCAGGAGGTATCGTCGGATCACCGATGAGGACCCAGACGACTACGCGTCCGACACCCCGACGTGGACCCCAGACTCTCCAGACCGTCGCAACGGCCAGCGTGAGTCGTCTTCTGAGGAGTCCCCTGACGAGGAGCCTTCCAATGTGGCGTCTACCGCACCACCGCCGCCTGCTGCCTCACCACCAAAGGACCCCGAGGACCCCGATGACGACGACGATGACGAGGACCCGGATGAGTTCCCGCTTGATGACGAGTAGTCCTCGACCTATGCCACGACTCAAGGATAGGCACACCCCCATTAGTTAAATAAGAGCGACGTAGACATACTTGTGTGACCTTGAGTTGTGTTACTTCTTTTAGGATCTTTGTCAATTTTGTTTGGTGCTTGTTTCAGTGCTTGTGTGCTTAGTAGAGAGTTGTGGGATGCTTCGGCACTTGTCCACATCCTCATAATATAGGTCTATATTAATAAAGGATTATTTAGTGTCACATACCTTGATGCATATTGTCGGGACGTTTCTGTAACACCCTCATTTTCATGCATCATGCCCTACATGCACTCATATACATGTTTAACATTAACCCATAACAAGAGGAACAAGTTTAAAATTGATTTGGAACAAAAACCGCACTTAAAAATGTAGGAAAGTGCGGACTAGTCCGGTATTCCATGAATCCTTGAAAATTTGCTAAGTCCCTGGACTTTTCCGGACTGGTCCGGTGTTCCAGCGGACTTGTCCGTTTTCCTTTCTGACTAAGATCGGACTTGTCCGATTTTTGGCCAGACTTGTCCGATTTCCTCTCTGGACGACTTCGGACTAGTCCGGTCCTGTCCGGACTTGTCCGATATTTCGTGACTCCGAGATTGACCTTTTGTTTTACGACTTGTTTCTTGGGTTTTACATCAAGTGGGCCTAGGGACGTCGTGCCCAACTCTTTTAGAGCCCATGTGGGACTCTAAACCGACCTCTACTCATCCTAAACTCGAAATCCATCTAACCCTAGCCTCCACCTCTATATAAACAACCCCACCCCTTGGTTTGACATCTATTTGCCACTTTTCCACCCACCCAAAACCCTAGTTCGTGGGGAGCCACCATCAAGGAGGGAGGAGAAGATCCCAAGCAAGAGGAAGAAGAGGAGGAAACGAAGGAGGATCAAGATCACCACCAAGTTTCGTCCTTCACCACCAATTCATCTCCAAGTTCATCACCAACCCTAGATCATCAAGATCCAAGTGTTACCTCCAAGTTTCTTGGTTCATTGGAGTTCTAAACACCTGGTATACCTTCTATTCTCTTTTCCTTATGTGAATTCAACCCCTAATCTCCAAATTCACGTCGATCTAGAAAACCCTAATCTGCTGATCTCGTCAAGTGCGGACTTGTCCGGTCCCTAGCGGACTAGTCCGATCTTCCTGGTTAAATTGTGTTGAATTAATTCTAAAATTTGATCTAATCGACCCCAAAACTGTATAAACATGTTAAAATCTATTAGAGCTAGTTAGTGATTATTAAAAGCAATCTAGTAACAAGTTCTACCTTGCATTTGCATCAATCATGCATGTCATGACATATTGAGTAATATTTGTGCACTCTTTGATTGTGTTTCTTGTTTTGTATGTTTATTGTGTGGATTAGACGGATTTGCGCTAGAAAGTGCCGCGGAGGATCTACAACATCAAGAGTTTGAAGGCTTTGACCCTAATCAACAGCAAGAGCAAGGCAAGTGTCCTTGAAGCATATTGATCCTGTTTTAAAATAAATGTTTTGTTTGTAAAACTGCATGCTGTGTCAATTTGATGGGAATCCTATGGTAGGAAGTTTACTAGATTTGCTAAACCACCCTTGTCACCTGGAATTTATGGTAGAGAGTCGGGAAGGGTTTTTACCTTTTTTTCTTCGCTTAATTAATTGGGATGGAAAAACCAACACTACACATTTAATTAAGTATTAATGATATTCTGGTTAATGTGGACTGGTTAAACCTGGTTTGGTAATGGGTGATCTAAGCAAGTCTGGTATGTGGATGGGTTGGATGTTATGGTGGTTTGCTTGCTTTAGATCTAAGGACCGGTTCATGCGAGAATAAGCCAGGACTATAGTGCCACCACGAGGCCAAGTTATGGGTGCGGCGTAGCTGATTAATTAGGGCTTTGCTAGGGCTGTTTGGACCATTGTGGATGCTCGGGGAAGGGGTAGTCGGATTGGGTTTGTTGATGATTGGTGGGACTACCCTGGGATCCGAATGGCTCAAGAGGGGGCCCTTGGTTGAAGATGTGCTCTGCGGGAGACATCGCCACTGGTGAAACCTCAGTGGGGTCCAAATAGGCTAGTAATCCCTTTGTAAAGGCTATTTTGTGATCTCTTGGCCACACACCAACGGAAGTGTGTAATATGACCGACGGGTCATGGGCATAAGGGAGGTTCCTAGTCGCCGAAGGGTGATGAAATCACAAACACGTGGGTAAAGAGGTACAAACTCTGCAGAGTGTTAATTAAAACTATCATGATAGCCGTGCTCCCGGTTATGAGCGCCTGGACAACTTCCATGATTAGAGGCAAATTGGAATTTGGGATGGTTATGGTTTGGTAATGGTTATGGATGGTTATGGATTAATCTCTGGTATTGAATATGGTTATTGGCAATGGTGAAATCTGGACTTATTGATGATGGTAATGAATTCAGTTTGGTATTATGGTATTACTCGTGATTATGTTGGGATTACTTCACATACTTATACTATATTGCTTTTCAAATGTTTTAATGTACTTTTCAGCACTTTACCATTATTATTGTCGTCATTTGAATCAGCCACATGTCATACTTTCCACACTTCCTGAGTACGACATGTACTCACTCTTGCAATCCCCTACCCCAACAGTTGCAGGTCAGGATTGGGAGTTTAATGGTGATAATGCGGAGTTCTAGGCCGTGTCTACCGTCAGCTTTGCCTGTGGTGTTGATTGGAGCTGCGCATACATACCCTGTCGCTTATGCTGCATAGTTGCTTAGTTTGCTTAATTAGTTTATTTCCGCTGCATTAGTTGAACTTGTCATTTATATTCATTAGAGCTTGTATTCAAGGATAATATGGTTTGTGTAATAAATTTGATAATTAATCTTGTTCTGTGGTAATTTTCTGTATACTCTTTTGTGATTGCACTCGTGTATGTGTGATGAACATCCTGGGCACACATATGCGTTAGCTTGGTTCAGTTTTCGGAACCGGGCGTCACAGATTGGTATCAGAGCCACAGGTTGACCGTAGGATGCAGCCTAGATAGAATGGACACTTTAGAGCACATAGGAGCACTCAGGAATCGATGTGTTTTTGCTTGGAGTGTTGTTTGCTATATATATTGCTGCTTGTGTGCTTAATAGAGGATTTTGGGATGCCTTAGCATTGCCATGTCCACCTAGGCTAGTGTAGCTAGTTGTTTAGTTCATATCCCTTGATGCATATAGTTGGGGCGTTTTCTAATTCTTACCTACTGCTTTTCTTCAGATGGTGAGGACTCGCAACCAGAGGGATGGCAATGATGAAGAGGAGAACAATGGAGTGCCTCAGAACAACAATGGGCAAGGATCTACTCAGGGAGGTATCAACATCGAGCGGCTATTGGCCATGCAAAACCAGCTCATGCAGACCATGATACAGACTATGGAACAGCTGCAGGCTGGCAATATCAACAATCAGCCCCACATGCCACCACCGCCACCCCCACCTCCTCATAACCGATTGGGAGAGTTTATGAGGACTAGGCCGCCGATCTTTGCTCAAGCCGCAGACCCTATGGATGCGGATGATTGGCTCAAGTCCGTGGAGAAGAAGCTAGCCATTGTCCAATGCAGTGACCGGGAGAAGGTGCTATTTGCTTCTCATCAACTCGTTGGAGCAGCTGCAGATTGGTGAGATTCTTATTGCAATGCTCATGAGAACCAAGAGAGAATTACCTGGGCGGAATTCAAGGAGAGTTTCCATTCTCATTATGTGCCGGAAGGTGTTATGATCTTGAAGAGGCAAGAATTTGAGAATTTAAGGCAAGGAAGATCAAGCGTGAGTGAATATCTCAATAAGTTCACTCAACTCTCAAGATATGCGCCTGAGGATGTTAGCCGGGACAGCCGGAAGCAATACTTGTTCATGAGGGGATTGAACAATACGATCCAAGTGCAATTGCTCAACTGTGATTATGTCAATTTTCAGAAGCTTGTGGACAAAGCAATTGTGGTTGAGAACAAGATCCATGAGATGGAGCAAGAAATCAAGAGGAAGGCGCCATATCAAGGACAACAACAAGGAAGTAATGTGCGCCCTCGCTTTGCGCCGCCCAATGCGCCTCATTACAGCTCCTCTATTCCTGCTCAGCGCCCTGGTTATGCACCGCACCCAACTCAGTTTGTGCAGCAGCGCCCTGTCATGCAAGCACCTAGGCCTTCGATGCCTTATGCACCTCGTGCTGATTTTCCTGGAGCCAATGTTCAAAACCAAGCTCGTCCCAATAATTCTGGTGGAGTTAAGAAGTGCTATACTTGTGGAGAAGCTGGACACTTTGCGAATCAATGTCCTAAGTCAGGCCTTGGTCAAGGAAGCAATGCACCGAGGCAAAACCCAAGACCCAATGGAGGACAACCACAAGGAAGTCGTGGACAGCAGAACTTTGCTCGTGGTAACGTGAACCATGTCTCTACGGAGGATGCTCAACAAGCGGATGGCGTGGTCATTGGTATGTTTCTCGCCAACTCCAACCCCGCGACTATGTTATTTGATTCTGGAGCATCGCATTCATTCATTGCATCGAAGTATGTTGCCAAGTATAGTTTGCCTATCTCTCATATGAAGTTTACTCTGTTGGTTAAGTCTCCTGGAGGAGAGATGAGGACAAATATAGTATGTCCAAAAGTAAGCCTTAGAATAAGGGGGGTAGACTTCTCCGCCAACCTCATTGTTTTAGATTCTCAAGGGTTGGATATTATACTTGGTATGGACTGGTTGAGGAAGCACAATGGGGTTATTGAATGTGCCACAAAGACAGTGAAGTTGACCAATGAGGAAGGGATAACTGTAGAATTTGAAGCATCTCAAACAGCACCGAAGCAATTGAAATTGAATCATATGGACGGTGCCGCAATTGAGGAGATTCCGGTTGTATGTGAATTTTTGGATGTGTTTCCGGATGAGTTACCAGGTATGCCACCCGATCGAGACATTGAGTTTGTTATTGATTTAATACCTGGAACTGCACCTATAGCTAAGAGGCCGTATAGGATGCCTCCTATGGAATTAGCAGAGCTCAAGGAACAAATTCAAGAGCAATTAGAGAAGGGTTTTATTCGCCCTAGCTCTTCACCTTGGGGAGCGCCCGTTCTATTTGTGGACAAGAAGGACGGATCCCAAAGGATGTGCGTGGATTACCGAGCTCTCAACGAGGTAACAATCAAGAACAAGTACACCTTGCCACGCATAGAAGACTTGTTTGATCAGATGAAGGGTGCTTGTGTCTTCTCTAAGATTGATTTGAGGTCGGGATACTTTCAAATGAAGATTAGACCATCGGACATACCCAAGACAGCTTTTAGGACACGGTATGGATCTTATGAGTACACCGTGATGTCTTTTGGATTGACAAACGCACCTTCCTACTTTATGTACCTCATGAATAAAGTCTTCATGGAGTACTTGTACAAGTTCGTTGTGGTGTTTATTGATGATATTATGATCTACTCGAAGGATGAGAAGGAACATGAGGAACACTTGAGGCTTACGTTGCAAAAATTGAGGGAGCATCAATTGTATGCCAAGTTCAACAAGTGTCAGTTTTGGTTGAAAGAGGTACCATTTTTGGGTCATATAATCTCAGGAGGAGGAGTATCGGTTGACCCCGGAAAAGTGAGAGACGTGTTGAAGTGGGAACCACCACCGAATGTCAAGGAAATAAGGAGTTTTCTTGGGATGGCTGGATATTACCGTAGATTCATCAAGGACTTTTCCAAGATAGCCAAGCCTATGACGGAGTTGCTAATGAAGGGGAAGGCGTTCCAATGGACTGAAGCTTGTCAAAACAGTTTTGAGGAGTTGAAGAAGAGGTTGACAACAGCCCCAGTTTTGGTATTGCCGGATGTAAGCAAGAGTTTTGATATTTATTGTGACGCATCAAGACAAGGACTCGGATGCGTGCTTATGCAAGAAGGTCAAGTGGTCACCTATGCGTCAAGACAATTGAAGAAACATGAGCAGAATTACCCCACGCATGATCTTGAACAAGCAGCCGTGGTACATGCATTGAAGATTTGGAGACACTATATTCTTGGACATAGGTGTGAAATTTACACGGATCATAAGAGTTTGAAGTATATTTTCACACAAACGGATCTGAACTTGAGGCAACGAAGATGGTTGGAGCTCATCAAAGATTATGATTTGGGGATCAACTATCATCCGGGAAAAGCCAATGTAGTGGCCGATGCTTTGAGTAGAAAGGGAGTAAGCCATCAACTTACAGTTCGAGAGTTATCGTCCGAATTATGCAAGGAGTTTGAACGGTTGAACCTTGGGGTTGTAAACGAGATGGAGATGATGGAGTTAAACCCAACCTTGGAGCAAGAAATTCGAGAGGCACAAACCACAGATGAGGAGATCAAGGAAATCAAGGAAAGAACCGAAGAAGGGAGAGAATTCAGATTTGACGAGGATAAACATGGTACCTTATGGCTTGGAAAAAGGATCGTTGTGCCTAATGTAAAGCATATTCGGGAGACAATATTAAAGGAGGCACATGACTCGCCTTACTCGATTCACCCCGGATGTACGAAGATGTACAAGGACTTGAAGGCTTGCTATTGGTGGAATAGCATGAAGAAGGACATAGCTGAATATGTAGCATTATGTGATGTGTGCCAACGAGTCAAGGCAGAACATCAAAGGCCAGCCGGATTATTGCAACCGTTGAAGATTCCGGAATGGAAGTGGGAAGAAATTGGTATGGACTTCATAGTTGGGTTGCCGCGTACTCAGTTCGGGTATGACTCAATTTGGGTAATTGTGGATCGCTTAACCAAGTCATCTCATTTTGTCCCTGTGAAAACCAAGTATACAGCTGCACGATTGGCCGAAATATACATGGAGCATATTGTGTGTCGACATGGAGTCCCTAAGAAGATAGTCTCGGATAGAGGTTCTCAATTTACCTCCAGATTTTGGCAAAAATTGCATGAAGCTTTGGGAACGAGGTTGAATTTTAGTTCAGCATATCATCCTCAAACGGATGGACAAACCGAGAGGACCAATCAGATTTTGGAGGACATGTTAAGAGCTTGTGCTTTAAAGCATGGGAAAAGTTGGGACAAAAGCTTGCCATACGCAGAATTTTCATACAACAATAGTTACCAAGCAAGCTTGAAAATGTCACCATATGAAGCGCTTTATGGGAGGAAGTGTAGGACACCTTTATTCTGGAATGAGGCAGGAGAAACTCAAGTATTTGGTCTAGACGTGTTGCAAGAAGCCGAAAAGCAAGTCCAAATAATTCGTGGAAACTTGAGGGCTGCCCAATCAAGGCAAAAAGGCTATGCGGATAATAGGAGAAGGAAATTAGCCTTTGAAATAGGAGATTTTGTTTACCTCAAGGTGTCACCAATGAGAGGTCATAAGAGGTTTAACATAAGAGGCAAGCTCGCACCTCGTTATATTGGACCATTCAAGATTTTGGACAAAAGAGGAGAAGTAGCATATAAGTTAGAGATGCCAGCTCATCTTTCAGACGTACATGATGTGTTTCATGTTTCCCAACTCAAGAAGTGTCTCAGGGTACCGGAAGATCAAGTGCCAATGGAAGAATTGGAACTAGAGGAAGATTTGACGTATGTCGAGCAACCGGTCAAAATCTTGGAAACCAAGGAGAGAGTCACAAGGAACAAGGTGATTCGATGGTGTAAAGTCCAATGGAAGCACCATATCGAAAAAGAAGCAACTTGGGAGCTAGAAGATGATCTCAAGAAGGAATTTCCCTATCTCTTCTCTTCCGCGTCGAATCTCGAGGGCGAGATTCATTTTAAGGGGGGTAGGTTTGTAACACCCTCATTTTCATGCATCATGCCCTACATGCACTCATATACATGTTTAACATTAACCCATAACAAGAGGAACAAGTTTAAAATGGATTTGGAACAAAAATCGCACTTAAAAATGTAGGAAAGTGCGGACTAGTCCGGTATTCCATGAATCCTTGAAAATTTGCTAAGTCCCTGGACTTTTCCGGACTGGTCCGGTGTTCTAGCGGACTTGTCCGTTTTCCATTCTGACTAAGATCGGACTTGTCCGATTTTTGGCCAGACTTGTCCGATTTCCTCTCTGGACGACTTTGGACTAGTCCGGTCCTGTCCGGACTTGTCCGATATTTCGTGACTCCGAGATTGACCTTTTGTTTTACGACTTGTTTCTTGGGTTTTACATCAAGTGGGCCTAGGGACGTCGTGCCCAACTCTTTTAGAGCCCATGTGGGACTCTAAACCGACCTCTACTCATCCTAAACTCGAAATCCATCTAACCCTAGCTTCCACCTCTATATAAACAACCCCACCCCTTGGTTTGACATCTATTTGCCACTTTTCCACCCACCCAAAACCCTAGTTCGTGGGGAGCCACCATCAAGGAGGGAGGAGAAGATCCCAAGCAAGAGGAAGAAGAGGAGGAAACGAAGGAGGATCAAGATCTCCACCAAGTTTCGTCCTTCACCACCAATTCATCTCCAAGTTCATCACCAACCCTAGATCATCAAGATCCAAGTGATACCTCCAAGTTTCTTGGTTCATTGGAGTTCTAAACACCCGGTATACCTTCTATTCTCTTTTCCTTATGTGAATTCAACCCCTAATCTCCAAATTCACGTCGATCTAGAAAACCCTAATATGCTGATCTCGTCAAGTGCGGACTTGTCCTGTCCCTAGCGGACTAGTCCGATCTTCCTGGTTAAATTGTGTTGAATTAATTCTAAAATTTGATCTAATCGACCCCAAACCTGTATAAACTTGTTAAAATCTATTAGATCTAGTTAGTGATTATTAAAAGCAATCTAGTAACAAGTTCTACCTTGCATTTGCATCAATCATGCATGTCATGACATATTGAGTAATATTTGTGCACTCTTTGATTGTGTTTCTTGTTTTGTATGTTTATTGTGTGGATTAGACGGATTTGCGCTAGAAAGTGCCGCGGAGGATCTACAGCATCAAGAGTTTGAAGGCTTTGACCCTAATCAACAGCAAGAGCAAGGCAAGTGTCCTTGAAGCATATTGATCCTGTTTTAAAATAAATGTTTTGTTTGTAAAACTGCATGCTGTGTCAATTTGATGGGAATCCTATGGTAGGAAGTTTACTAGATTTGCTAAACCACCCTTGTCACCTGGAATTTATGGTAGAGAGTCGGGAAGGGTTTTTACCTTTTTGCTTCGCTTAATTAATTGGGATGGAAAAACCAACACTACACATTTAATTAAGTATTAATGATATTCTGGTTAATGTGGACTGGTTAAACCTGGTTTGGTAATGGGTGATCTAAGCAAGTCTGGTATGTGGATGGGTTGGATGTTATGGTGGTTTGCTTGCTTTAGATCTAAGGACCGGTTCATGCGAGAATAAGCCAGGACTACAGTGCCACCACGAGGCCAAGTTATGGGTGCGGCGTAGCTGATTAATTAGGGCTTTGCTAGGGCTGTTTGGACCATTGTGGATGCTCGGGGAAGGGGTAGTCGGATTGGGTTTGTTGATGATTGGTGGGACTACCCTGGAATCCGAATGGCTCAAGAGGGGGCCCTTGGTTGAAGATGTGCTCTGCGGGAGACATCGCCACCGGTGAAACCTCAGTGGGGTCCAAATAGGCTAGTAATCCCTTTGTAAAGGCTATTTTGTGATCTCTTGGCCACACACCAACGGAAGTGTGTAATGTGACCGACGGGTCATGGGCATAAGGGAGGTTCCTAGTCGCTGAAGGGTGATAAAATCACAAACACGTGGGTAAAGAGGTACAAACTCTGCAGAGTGTTAATTAAAACTATCATGATAGCCGTGCTCCCGGTTATGAGCGCCTGGACAACTTCCATGATTAGAGTCAAATTGGAATTTGGGATGGTTATGGTTTGGTAATGGTTATGGATGGTTATGGATTAATCTCTGGTAGCAATGGTGAAATCTGGACTTATTGATGATGGTAATGAATTCAGTTTGGTATTATGGTATTACTCGTGATTATGTTGGGATTACTTCACATACTTATACTATATTGCTTTTCAAATGTTTTAATGTACTTTTCAGCACTTTACCATTATTATTGTCGTCATTTGAATCAGCCACATGTCATACTTTCCACACTTGTTGAGTACGACATGTACTCACTCTTGCAATCCCCCACCCCAACAGTTGCAGGTCAGGCTTGGGAGTTTAAGGGTGATAATGCGGAGTTCTAGGCCGTGTCTACCGTCAGCTTTGCCTGTGGTGTTGATTGGATCTGCGCATACATACCTTGTCGCTTATGCTGCATAGTTGCTTAGTTTGCTTAATTAGTTTATTTCCGCTGCATTAGTTGAACTTGTCATTTATATTCATTAGAGCTTGTATTCGAGGATAATATGGTTTGTGTAATAAATTTGATAATTAATCTTGTTCTGTGGTAATTTTCTGTATACTCTTTTGTGATTGCACTCGTGTATGTGTGATGAACATCCTGGGCACACATATGCGTTAGCTTGGTTCAGTTTTCGAAACTGGGCATCACAGTTTCTTTCCAAATTCTAAATCCTTCTGTCCCCACCCTTCTTTCGACAACAGATGGTGAGAACTCGTAACCAGAGGGAAGTTAACGATGAGGAGGAGCGCAATGAAGTACCTCATGACAACCAAGGACATGCTTATGGAGCTATCAATATTGAACAACTGTTAGCTATGCAGAACCAGCTCATGCAGACCATGATACAGACCATGGGACAGCTGCAAGCTGGCAACAACAATCAGCCTCATATACCACCTCCACCGCCACCCCCGCCACATCACAACCGTTTGGGAGAGTTCATGAGGACCAGACCGCCTACCTTTGCACAAGCTGCAGACCCAATGGAAGCTGATGATTGGCTGAAGTCCGTTGAGAAGAAACTTGCTATTGTCCAGTGTACTGATAGGGAGAAGGTTCTCTTTGCATCACACCAACTAGTTGGAGCAGCCGCTGACTGGTGGGAAGCTCTTTGCAACGCTCATGATAATCAGGAGACAATCACTTGGGCTGAGTTTAAGCAGAGTTTCGGTTCCCACTATGTACCTGAAGGAGTTATGATACTGAGAAGACAAGACTTTGAAAATCTCAGGCAAGGAAGGATGAGCGTGAGTGAGTATCTCAACAAATTCACTCAATTATCAAGATATGCTCCAGAAGACATCAAAACTGATAGTAGGAAGCAGTATCTGTTTATGAGGGGTCTCAACAATGAAATTCAAGTCCAGTTGCTCAATACTGATTATCCAAACTTCCAAAAGCTGGTTGACAAGGCTATTGTGGTTGAGAACAAGATTTGTGAGATGGAGCAGGACAACAAGAGGAAGATGCCACATCACGGACCGCAACAAGGAAGCAATGTTTGCCCCCGCTATGCACCACCTACTGCACCACACTACAACCCATCTGCTCCTGCATACCGCGCTGCTTATCTGCCCCGCCCAAATCAGCCACCGCAGCAACGCCCCGCCATGCAAGCGCCTTGCTATCCTGTGCCACCTGCGCCGCGTCCTAACATGGCGGCAAATGCTCAAAACCAGTTGCGTCCAAACTTCCCTAATGCTACGGGTGGTAAGAGATGCTATGTGTGTGGAGAACCCGGACACTTTGCAAGTCAATGCCCCAGGAGAAACTATGGACCTATGAACAATGCACCAAGGCCAAATAACCCGTGACCAAATAGAGGAGCACCACAAGGCAACCGTGGACAGTAGAATTTTGCACGTGGCAATGTGAATCATGTCTCTACTGAGGAAGCCCAGCAAGCTGATGACGTCGTGATTGGTATGTTTCTCGCCAACTCCAACCCCGCAACTGTTTTATTTGATTCGGGAGCATCTCATTCATTCATCTCGTCAAAGTATGTTGCCAAGTACAATTTGCCTATATCTCATATGAAGCAAACTATGCTAGTAAGTTCTCCTGGCGGAGAGATGAGGACAAATATAGTATGTCCGAAAGTAAGCATTAAAATAAGGGGGGTAGACTTTCTCGCAAACCTCATAGTATTGGACTCTCAAGGAATAGACATAATACTTGGAATGGACTGGTTGAGCAAGTATAATGGAGTCATTCAATGCGCCGAGAGGATTGTGCAGTTGACAAGTGAACATGGTACACGCATTGAAGTTGAAGCAGCCCAACCTGCAAGAGGGAAAGCGATGCTGAATCACGTGGAAGAAGTGACATTGGAAAGCATTCCGATCGTTTGCGAGTACCCGGAAGTGTTTCCAAATGAGTTGCCAGGTATGCCACCTGATCGTGACATAGAATTCGCCATCGAGTTGATACCCGGAACTGCACCTATAGCTAAGAGGCCGTATAGGATGCCTCCTAAGGAGTTAGCGGAGCTCAAGAAACAGATTCAAGAGCAATTAGAGAAGGGTTTTATTCGCCCAAGCTCTTCACCTTAGGGAGCGCTCGTCCTATTTGTGGACAAGAAGGACGGAACGCAAAGGATGTGTGTGGATTACCGAGCTCTCAACGAGGTAACAATCAAGAACAAGTATACCTTGCCACGTATAGAAGACTTGTTTGATCAGATGAAGGGTGCTTGTGTCTTCTCTAAGATTGATTTGAGGTCAGGATACTTCCAAATGAAGATTAGACCATCGGATATACCCAAGACAGCATTTCGGACACGATATGGATCTTATGAGTACACCGTCATGTCATTTGGATTGATGAACGCGCCTGCGTACTTTATGTATCTCATGAATAAGGTCTTCATGGAATATCTGGATAAGTTCGTTGTAGTGTTCATCGATGATATTATGATCTACTCGAAGGATGAGAAGGAACACGAGGAACACTTGAGGCTTACGCTGCAGAAATTGAGGGAGCATCAATTGTATGCCAAGTTCAGTAAATGTCAATTTTGGTTACGGGAAGTTTCTTTCTTAGGCCATATTATTTCCGGAGGAGGAGTATCAGTTGACCCAGGGAAGGTGAGAGATGTGCTTAAGTGGGAACCGCCACAGAATGTCAAGGAAATTTGGAGTTTCCTTGGAATGGCTGGATATTACCGCCGATTCATCAAGGATTTCTCCAAAATAGCCAAGCCTATGACTGAATTACTCATGAAGGGAAAGGCATTCCGATGGACTCAAGCTTGTCAGGATAGCTTTGAGGAGTTAAAGAAAAGGTTGACAACCGCGCCGGTGTTAGTATTACCAGACGTGAGCAAGAGTTTTGATATATATTGTGATGCATCAAGACAAAGATTAGGATGTGTGCTCATGCAAGAAGGCCAAGTGGAAGCTTATGCATCGAGGCAACTAAAGAAACATGAGTTGAATTATCCCACGCACGACCTTGAACTTGCAGCCGTGGTACACGCCTTGAAGATATGGAGACACTATGTTTTTGGTCACCGATGTGAGATTTATACGGATCACAAGAGTCTCAAGTACATATTTACGCAAATGGATCTGAATCTGAGGCAACGCCGATGGTTGGAGCTCATCAAGGATTATGACGTGGGAATCAACTATCACCCAGGGAAGGCCAATGTAGTGGTCGATGCTTTGAGTCGAAAAGGAGTAAGTCATCAACTCACAGTACGAGAGCTGCCATACGAGTTATGCAAGGAGTTTGAATGGTTGAACCTTGGATTCGTAAATGAGATGGGAATGATGGAAGTCAACCCAACATTAGAGCAGGAAATACGGGAAGGGCAGACAAAGGACAAGGAAATTAAGGAAATCAAGGAAAGGACCCAAGAAGGAAAAGAATTCAGATTTGATGAGGACGAACAGGGTACCTTATGGCTTGGAAAGAGGATTGTGGTACCTAATGTCAGGCATATTCGTGAAACAATATTGAAGGAGGCACATGCTCGCCTTACTCAATTCACCCCGGTTGTACAAAGATGTACAAGGACTTAAAGACATGCTATTGGTGGGCTAGCATGAAAAAGGACATAGCCGAATATGTTGCACTTTGTGATGTGTGCCAATGAGTCACTACAGGAATCCCGACGATTTGCGACGGCCGAAGCCGTCGCAAATAAGCCAGATGCCGTCGCAAATAAGCTATTTGCGACGGCTTTCTTTATTTGCGACGGCCTCCGGCCGTCGCAAATATGTCGTCGCAAATAAGCTTATTTGCGACGGCCACCGTCGCAAATAAACTTATTTGCGACGGCTAGGTGAGGCCGTCGCAAGTTGTTGCTGCGGGCTGGTGGGACCCGCGGCCTTATTTGCGACGGCCGTGCCGTCGCAATTAAAGCTTATTTGCGACGGCCGGGCCGTCGCAATTAATATCTGCTATTTGCGACGGCTAGGCCGTCGCAAATAAGTTTAGAGGGCAGGGCCCACGTGTCCTCTTCCGGGCCCACGACTTTATTTGCGACGGCCAGGCCGTCGCAATTAAAGCTTACTTGCGACGGCCAGGCCGTCGCAAATAGCAGTGGCTTAATTGCGACGGCTAGGTACCTTATTTGCGACGGTACTGTATAAAAAGCCGTCGCAAATAAGGTTTTTTATTTTTTTTTAAAAACAGAAAACTCTAACCGGCTCGATGGCCAGATTCACAACACAATATACACAGCATACACAGCATACACAATATATACACAAAGATCATCACAATCACAAACTCAAATTCCGATACATCTCACATCGTCATCAACAAAGTAAATAAAAGGGCTCACTCGCCCATCTAACCTCCGAAGCCACCTCCGAAGTCGAAGTCGTCGTCGTCGCGCCTCAATCCAGGCGGCGGTAGCGAAGGCGACGGCGTTTGTGCAGCCGTCGCGGATCCCTGCAATTAATAAAACTTAGAGTTAGAATATATGCATCAACATCTCTCTCCCTCCCTCTCCCTCTATCTTCATCTAGATCACCCTCTCTTCCTCTCTCTTTTCATTTCTCTATTTGTCTCTCACTCTATCTTTCTTGCTCACTCTATCTCTCTATTGCTATCCTTTTCCCTCTATCTTCCTCCCTCTATCTCCATCTACATCTCCCTCCCTCTATCTTCCCCTCTCTCTATCTCCATCTACATCTTACTCTCTCTTCATTCCCATCCTACTCTATCTATCTTTCACTCTTTCTTCTGTCTCCCTTTCTTCTATCTCTTTCTTTCTTCTATCTCAATCATTTTCTTCTATCTAACTATCTCTCTCTTTCATCTATCTCAATCTTATTACGCTGGAGAAGAAGGATTACATAGAGACTTACCTGACCCGCTGAAGAAGGATCGCCTGGGAGGACCGGTGGTAGTACCGGTAGCTGGATTCCCAGACCCTGCGCCCGAGCGATGGCCTGTCATTGCAAACATTAAATGCTACCTATTAGTAAGTCATTTAAGCTGAATTAATAAGAATTTTAATTTTTAGATTGTTACCTCCATTGCTTCCCGCATCTGCGCCAACGCTGCTGCCTGGGTTTGGATCGTGGCCTCCATCGCCCTCCTTTCCTCCTCATGTCGCCTTTCATTTTCTTCTACAGTTTCTCGGAGGGACTGCATCTCAATGTCCCTCTGCGAGCGGCGACCTCCCGTACCCGAAGCCTGCGTGGAGCTGCCTCTCGCAGGTCTACCCGCCCTCGAGTCGACAACTCCGTCGAATATGGCGAGCCTATAAAAAAAGAGAGTCAGTAATATGAAATTAAAATATCTTGAATACTTTGAATTGAAAACGATAAAATGACTTGCAAAAGCCAGCCGGATTGCTACAACCATTGAAGATCCCGGAGTGGAAGTGGGAAGAGATTGGTATGGACTTTATAGTTGGATTACCGCGAACTCAGTCTGGCTATGATTCAATATGGGTTATTGTGGATCGATTGACAAAATCAGCTCACTTCATCCTTGTCAAGACCACATATACCACCGCGAAGCTAGCAGAATTGTATATGGAACATATTCTGTGTCGACATGGAGTACCGAAGAAGATAGTCTCGGATAGAGGTTCTCAATTTACCTCCAGATTTTGGCAGAAATTGCATGAAGCAATGGGAACAAGGTTGAACTTCAGTTCGGCGTATCACCCTCAAACAGATGGACAAACCGAGAGGACCAACCAAATTTTGGAAGACATGTTAAGAGATTGCGCTTTAAAGCATGGGAAAAGTTGGGATAAAAGTTTGTCGTACGCTGAATTCTCGTACAACAATAGTTACCAAGCAAGTTTGAAAATGTCACCCTATGAAGCATTGTACGGAAGGAAGTGTAGGACTCCCTTGTTTTGGAATGAAACCAGAGAGAATCAAGTGTTTGGTCCCGACGTGTTACAAGACACTGAAAGGCAAGTCCAAATAATACGGGAAAACTTAAGGGCTGCCCAGTCTCGACAGAAAGGTTATGCTGATAATAGGCGAAGGAGTTTGACTTTTGAAGTTGGAGATTTTGTATACCTCAAAGTGTCACCTATCAGAGGTCAGCGACGGTTTAACGTCAAAGGAAAATTGGCACCACGTTACATCAGACCGTTCAAGATTTTGGACAAGCAAGGAGAGGTAGCTTATCGACTTGAGCTGCCGACGTATCTCTCCGATGTACACGACGTGTTTCACGTCTCTCAACTCAAGAAGTGTCTCAGGGTACCGGAAGAACAAGTGCCGATGGACGAGTTAGAACTTCAAGAGGATTTGTCCTATGTCGAGCAACCTATCAAAATTTTGGATATGAAGGAAAGGGTCACGAGAAATAAGAGGATCCGTTGGTGCAAAGTGCAATGGAAACACCATACGGAAGCCGAAGCTACATGGGAACGTGAAGAAGACCTGAAGGCAGAATTCCCTCACCTTTTCCCCACGCTATCGAATCTCGAGGGCGAGATTCACTTTAAGGGGGGTAGGTTTGTAACACCCTAAATTTTCGCATCATGCATTGCATACATGATCATGCATTAAACACTAGTAGAATAAAAGAAAAATAATAAAACATGCATATACAAATATTTGTAGCAAAAGAAGGAAAAGAAAATAATAGTTATAGCCTAAAACTTGTAATAAGGAATAAGTATAAAAATAATAATAAAAATATATATAAGTATATATATAGATAATAATATATAAGAATAAATAAAATATTAATATTAATAATATATATTATAATAATTAATAATAGATAATATATATATAATATAAATAATATATATATAAATATATATAATAAATTATATAACAAAAGAAAGAAAAAAAAGGAAGGAAAAAAAGGGGCCAACCCGGCGGCCAGGCCAAGCGGCCCAGCCGACCGAGCGCCCCGCGCCAGCCCCGGCCTCACCGCGACCCCGCCCCGCCCGCGTACGCGTCGCGCCGGCTCGGCGCGCGCCCCGCGCTGGGCCCCTCCCCGCAGCGGCCCCACCCACCGCACGCACCCCGCCCGCCGTACGCGCCCCACTCGGCCGCCCGCCCCCGAGTCCCGTCCCGCCCCGACTCCTCCCCCCTCCCCCCCCCCCCCCCCCCCCGATCCCGATCCGCACCCGACGCCCGACCCCGACGCGTCTCACTCCACGCTCCCGTACCGGGTCAGTACCGATCGAGCCCCCCACGCCCCTATAAAAAGGACCATAGGTCCTCGTGAGATTCCCCCGATCCAGCAAACCGCAGCCGCCGGTACAGAGGGGAAAAACACCAGGGACCAGAGGGCTGCGACCAGGGAAGAAAAAGGAGAAAAAGAAGGGGAAGAAGAGGAAGAAAAAGAGGAGGGCCCCACCATCTGCCGGAGATCGTCGTCGACATCGCGCCGCCGGAGGACGCATCTACTTCGTCTACGCATTGTCCCCATCCCGCGATCATCGAAGCCATCGCATCTACGGTAGGCCATGTTCCCGATGCGAATTTTAGCGATCATATTGAACCTAATAGGCGTAACTTGATCGCAATTGTGTCATAATTTTATTTTCAGCAGCACTAATCCACCCTAAAACCCCCGTAAACTCATATGAACACGTATGAACTACTCCCATCTAATTAATAAACGACTGTAGTAAATTAATTATTGAATTGTACATGCATGCATGTCATTGCATGTTGATTATTTTGCGTGCATCATGTTGAATTGTATATGTTCTCTTGTATGTATGATCACGCGTAGAGGAACGTGCTCAAGAGGCCGCATACGAGGATTTCCAAAACCAAGACTTTGAAGCGCTTGAGCAACCCCATCCGTCGGAGCAAGGCAAGTGTCCTTGAAGCATATTGATCCTGTTTTATTAAATGTTTTGTTTGCGAACATGCATGCTTGTGTCAAATTGATGGGAACCCTATGGTAGGAAGTTTACTAGTTTTGTTTGACCACCCTTGTCACCTGAAATATATGATAGAGAGTCGGGAAGGGTTTTTACCTTTTTGCTTCGCTTAATTACTTGGGATGGCAAAAAACACTACACACTTAATTATGCATCAATGATATTCTGGTTAATGTGAACTGGTCAATACGATGGGTGATCTAAGCAAGCATGGTTTTGTGGATGGGTTGGATGTTATGGTGGTTTGCTTGCCTTAGATATAAGGACCGGTTCATGCGAGAATATGCCAGGTCAACAGTGCCACCACAAGGCCAAGTATGGGTGCGGCGTAGCTGAATAATTAGGAGCGCTGCTAGTATTGTGTGGACCATTGGATGGCGCGGGGAATGGGAGTCGAGGAGGACTGCCCTGGGATCCGCATGGCACACGAGGGGGCCCGTGGGTGGGAGAATAGAGATTCAAGCCTGCCGGTGAAACCTTAGTGGGTCCGTACATACTAGTAGTCCCTTTTGAAAGGCTATTTTGTGATCTCTTGGCCACACACCTACGGAAGTGTGAGATGGCACAATGGAGGTTTCTTAGTCATCGAAAGGTGATGAAATCACAAACATGTGGGTAAAGTGGTACAACCTCTGCAGAGTGTTAAAAACTATCATGATAGTCGTGCTCCCGGTTATGAGCGCCTGGATGACCTACATGATTAGAGTTGGAATTGGGATTTGGGATGGTTATGGTCTGGTTATGGTTATGGTTGGTTTATGGTTATGGGTTGGTAATGGTTATGGTTTATGGATTATGGTTACGGATATGAATTTGAGTTATGGTAATTAGACATGGATAATGGTGATGTTGGCAATAATTGGATATGGTTTATATTTTGTTAATATGCTGGTTATGATGGGATCGTTTCACATAGACATAGTATAATGCTTTTCAAATGTTTTACTGTACTTTTCAGCACTTAGCCATTATTACATTCGTCATTTGAATAAGCCACATGTCATACTTTCCACACTTGCTGAGTACGACATGTACTCACCCTTGCAATCCCCCCCAACAGCTACTGGAGACAATTGGGAGTACCCTGAGGATCACGTGGAGTACTAGGTTGTGTACCGCCGTCAATTGCCTGTGGATTGGAGTCGTGCTGTCTATTTTATTTTCCGCTGCATTATTTAGAGGTTTATCATTCGTGAACTATTAGATTATTGTAATAAAGTACTTATTTAATAGTTAAGACGTGGTTAAATTCTGTATATCGTTTGTGATGCACCGTATATGTGTGATGAACTTCCTGGGCACACATATGCGTTACGCTTGGTTCATATTCGGAACCGGGTGTCACAGTGGCTATACTCACCACAATTATAGCATGCCCGCCTCGATTTTGGCTTTGATCTTTCCTTGTATTTTCCTTCACTTGATTTAGCGTCTTGTCTCTTCTTCATCATGTTCTTGAATTTCTTCATGAATAGTTCATGTCATCTTCATCCAAGTCACTGCTTTCATCATCACCGTCTTCTTCTAGTTGAGTCTCGAGCTTCTTTAGACAAGGGCTTAAGGGTGGACTTTAGAGCGACCCCTTTCTTCTTTACCGAGGTGAGGTCGGCAATTTACTTAACATGTTTAGCTTGATTTTCCATCATCTCAAAGTTGATGATTTTACCAAGTAGCTCATTTGGGGTCATCTTCTTGTATCGGGGGCTTTCTCGTATCATTGAGCATAAGGTGACATTTCAAGGCATGAAGGCTCTAAGGATGATCTTCACAACCTCGTGGACATTCCACTTCTTGCTTCCATATGCTCGCACCTTGTTGATGAGCGTCTTTAATCGGTTGTACATGTCTTGTGGCGACTCATATTCTTCAATTGTGAACCTTCCTAGCTCGCCTTCAATCATCTCGATCTTCGCTTCTCGCACATGATGATCGCCTTCATGTGCGGTTTGCAATGTATCCCATATCTCCTTCGCGATCTCGAGTCCATCCACCTTTGTAAAGTCATCCCAACTGAGCCATGAAGTAATGACTGTAGTAGCTTGAGCATTTCGATGGATGGCTTGCTCTTGGCTCGGTGTGAGCTTCTCATCATCATCCGGAATATCTATTCCTATGCATACTATGTGACACAAACTTGGATTTAGAGAAATCAAATGCATTTTCATATTTTGCCTCCACATTGAGTAATCATTGTCGTCAAGGTGTGGGGCCTTTCCAAGTGGAATAGATAGATAATGATTATTGTTAGAATTTAGGCGATCATAGTTAAAAGGATATCGAGAGTAGTCGATGTGACTACTCCCCTTCTTTCTCTTCTCATCTTCGATCTTCACCTTTCCCTTGGAAAGGGTTTTCTTCCTCAGGAGCGCCTTGAGTTCCAGCGTCTCCTCATCGTCATCCTCGAAGTCCTGAATGGCATCGAGGAGCTTTTCCAATTTCTGGTTCTTGTCTTCATCAACCTTCTCTTGGTTGTTGCTCTTGTGTACATCTTTCATGTCTGACATGATCTCTTCGAGCGATTAGTCTCCTTCTTGAAGAACTCGCTCTCATACCAATTGAATGTGGCCTAGAGGGGGGTGAATAGGCCTTTTTGAATTTTTTCGGAACCTGCTTAACAACCAGATCAAAACTCGAGATATCGAACTAGTCCGATCAGGTGTGGACTAGTCCGATGTGTACCGACTAGGTTAATCAAGTTTGATCGATTAATTTGATTCTAGGATGTATGCAGTGGAAATATACTGGTAATTAAAGTGTTACACGATTATGAACTAGGGTATACCACAAGTCAATCTTATATTTAATGTTTTAACGTAAAGTAAGCAAGATTGATTGAAACACTAGATTTATATGATGTATAAGAATGATGAACGCAAAGTGAGAACACGAGAAATTTATCCTGTGGTTCGGTTCCCACTGAGGAAACCTACATCCACGTTGAGGAGATGAAAGCATCTAGGCCCCATGAGGTACGGTTTCGGTGATTAACGACAACCATTTGATATTACTAATGAATTTGTGAATGCAAGGTCCCAATAAAACTCAATCAAATGAAATCAATATTACATTGGAGACCCATATAAAATCAACCAATGAGATCAAATTGAATCATACGAAGACAAGAAGTGAAAGCTCTAACTTGATACTTGAAGACTATCAAAACAACACTTCAATCAAGTGTCAAAGAGGTCACAAGTTCAAATTCCAAAAGAACAACTCAAAACAACTCGAAGTCAACAGATTGAACACACCGGATCATCCGATGTTTGTTGAGTTGACTGCATCGGTCGAGTTGTGTCAACAGAAGAAGAAGACCTCAGACAAATGCACTCACCGGATCATCCGATGTGAGTGGCTCAGTGACATCGGTCCATCATCACAGTTTGCAATACCATTGGACCAAGTGAAGCACCGGATCATCTGATGTGCAGAATTACATACATCAGTCGATCACTCCAGTAAGCTTCAAGATCAAGCAAAATTCTGGAGAAAGATCCACCGGATCATCCGACGAGAAGACAGGTCAACATCGGTCTAACAACGGTCATATCTGACACAGTGACATCAGCTAATTTGGCTTTGACCAATGTTAACTAAAGGGGAGACATCAGATCATCCGGTGTTCGCAGAGAAGTGATGTCAGCCTACTTTTCCAACGGCTATTTCATGGAGGTTGGCTATTTATACCCCTTCAACCTGTCAAATCGATAAGACTTGAAGCCTAGACATACTCTACACATCCTAGAGCATTCAAGACATAGAGCTACCACTTTCACATCATTGTTCCTCATTTGTACACCAAGAGATAGGCTAAAACTAGCTAGAGATAGTGCTTGTGTGCCTCCATTCTAGGTGATTGGAGTCTCTAGTGTAGTGAGAGCCATAAGGGAGTGTCCCTTGGTGTGTGTGACTTCCGGAGCTTGCCAAGAGGATTGTGGAAGCCCGGAGGATTCAAAGTGTACAAGGCTTGAGCTCCACCTTGCCAAGGTTGGCGAACGGAGAAGAATAGTGAAGACCCCCTTGTCTCGGTGACATGGGAGTGGCAAAACCCTTCGGTGGGTGCCACAACGTGGATGTAGGAAGATCCTTGTGATATTGCCGAACCACGGGATAAACTCCGTGTCCCTTGAGCGTTTGCATCCCTCCCCCTTTTACATTTATGCAATCTTCATTCTGCAACTTTAATTTACATTGATTGCATAGATTAATCGCATAGGGAATTGGGCTTTAAGTTGTTAGCTTTTAATTACCTTAAAATTTGAAAGAAAGCCCAATTCACCCCCCCTCTTGGGCGTTTCGATCCTTACAATTGGTATCAGAGCCTTGTTGCTCTTTGGATCATTCTAGCCTCACCGCTAGAGAGCTAAAATGGCCAAGAATGGGGGTTCGGTTCCTACCTTCGAGGGCAAGAACTTTGCCTATTGGAAAGCACGCATGCGTGCCTACCTAGAGGCTATTGCTCCCGAAGTTTGGGAAGCGACCCATGCGGGGTTTGGAGATCTTAATTATATTGGTGACCAACTAAAATGGGATGCTAAAGCTAGAAATGCTATCTATGAATGCATAAGTCAAGACGTATTTGCTAGAATTGCTAGTAAAGAGAAAGCTTGTGAAATTTGGGCATGTTTAATTGAAATACATGAGGGCTCATCTCGTGTTAAATAACTCAAATATCACTTGCTTAAATCCAAGTATGATGAATTCAAAATGCTTCCTCATGAGAATGTTAACCAAATGTTTTCTCGTTTAAATGTGCTCATTGAGGAGATTACCGCACTTGACATTGCTTCTCTTGGTAAGGGACTTATCAACCGCAAGATCCTCATGCTTCTAGCCAAGCCCAAGTACAACATTATCAATTCAATGCTCCAAAAAGAATCACTTGACAACATTGAAGTTTCGGAGCTCATTGGAGAAATTCATGCTCATGAGATGAGCGTACTTGGAATGATGGAGGAGTCATCGTCAAAGACCATTGCTCTCAAGGCTTCAACCAAGAAGACAACTCCCAAGAAGAAGAGAGTGGTTGAGCCTAGCTCAAGTGAAGAAGAGCAAGCAACAAGCGAAGAGGACGATGACGAGCTTGCGTTGATGATGAGGAAATTTTCACGTTTAAACTCCAAGATCGCAAAGAAGGGATACTCTTTTGATCCCAAGAAGAAAGCCTTCCTCCCAAGAAAAAAATGAAAACAAGACATGCTATAATTGTGGTGATCAAGGCCACATATCATATGATTGTCCAAGACCGGACAAGAGGAAGGACAACCACAAGGGAAAGCATCGAAAGCTAGAAGAAAGTGATGAAGATGAAGAAGAGGTCAAGCCCAAGCGCTCCTTTGGAAAGAAGAAATTTGACAAAGGCAAGAAGACCAAGCTCTTTCCAAAGAAGAGAAGAGGGCCTCAAAAAGTCTTCATGTGCTAGGTCAATGAGTGGATCACGGATGAAGAATCAAGCGACGAAGAGAGTGAAGATGAAGAAAACTTGGCGGGCCTTGCCATCGTCGACAAGGACAACTCACCTCTTCGTACACCTCCTATGTGCCTCATGGCAAAAGGTAACACTAAGGTACGTGACGACTCTAGCGATGATGATGATGAGCTCTCCCCCGATGAATTAGCATCTATGATTAATGAATACCATGTCATCATAAAAAGGGAAAAGAGCAAGGTTAAGGCACTTGAACAAGCTTGTGCTAAGCTTGAGAGTGCGAAGCTCGATTTGCATGACAAGTATGTAACCATACTTAAAGAGCATGACACGCTCAAAACATATGTCAAGCAAATCGAGGAGGAAAATGCTCAAATCAAGCTTGATCATCATGAGCTTGACTTAGCAAACCAAGCACTCTTGGGAAAGAACAATGACTTGGTTCAAGAACATGAAGTGCTTAACCATTCTTATGAAGCAATTGAACTAAAAATGAAAAACATGAAAAAGGAAACCCTTGATGGCAAAGTATCAACTACTTCACATGCCACTAATATTTTGGATAAGTCTTTGCCTTTGAAAGCAAGCCTTAGGGAGAAGGAGTTGATGGACGAGATTGAAAGTCTCCGCACTAGTGTGGCAAGACTTTCTAAGGGGGAGGACAAGCACAAGGAAATCCTCTACCAACAAGCTAAAGGCTTCAACAAGAGAGGACTTGGATCCTTCCCGGTGCTCAACAAAGGGAAGGTGCCCTCACCGGAGCTTAGGACGAGTTTCATCAAAGAAGTTGGTTCCTATTGCCAACATTGTGAGGTCACCGGACATCACACGAGGGAGTGTCCTCTTCCCAACCGTCCTTCTCCCAAATTGCGTCCTAACTACAAATCTACTTTCAATGATTACCACTATCTTTTGAGCAAAGTAGGTGGCAAGGTGAAGGCAAGGTTCATCGGCAAAGACATTAAGGGCATGAAGGGGAATCTCCCCAAGCAACTTTGGGTCCCAAAATCACTTGTATCACACATACAAGGACCTAAGTTGGCTTGGGTGCCTAAACTCAAAAACTAACTTCATGTGTGTAGGTGAACTACAAAGCCGGAGGAAAGCATTGGGTACTCGATAGCGGGTGCACTCAACATATGACCGGCAATGATGGTATGTTCACCACCATAGAGAACCCCGACAATCATGAACAAGTCACCTTTGGTGACAACTCAAAGGGGAAGGTATTTGGTTTAGGTAAAATTGCCATTTCGCATGATTTGTCCATTTCTAATGTATTATATGTTAAGTCACTTAGTTTCAATCTACTTTCCATTGCACAACTATGTGATATTGGACTAACGTGCACCTTTGACAAGAATGGTGTTGTAGTAACTAGTGAATCAAGCAAAGAACTAATCTTCAAAGGTTTTCGGCATGGACATCTTTACTTGGTGGACTTCTCCAACAAGGATGCTAGATTGACCACTTGTCTTTTCACTAAGACAAGCTTGGGTTGGCTATGGCATCGATGCATTGCTCACATTGGGATGAGCAAGCTTAAGAAGTCGTTCAAGCTTGGGATGGTGATCGGCGTGAAGGATGTCACGTTTGAGAAGAACAAGCTTTGTAGCGCTTGTCAAGCCGGGAAGCAAGTTGCTTCACACCACCCAATGAAGACAATGGTGTCAACCTCTAAGCCGCTTGAACTACTCCACATGGACCTCTTCGGACCGTCCACATATCAAAGTCTTGGTGGTAATTTCTATTGTCTTGTTATTGTTGATGACTATTCTAGATATGCTTGGATCTTGTTTCTAGGTGACAAGGGTGAAACTCCGAAAGTCTTCAAGACCTTTGCTAAACGTGCTCAAAGGGAATTTCAACTTCCCATCATCAAGGTCCGGAGTGACAACGGCACCGAGTTCAAAAACTACAACATTGGGGAGTGGTGTGATCGTGAAGGCGTGAAGCATGAGTTTTCGGCCACATACACCCCTCAACAAAACGGTGTCGTTGAAAGGAAGAACAAGACTCTCATCACCCTTGCTACAGCAATGCTTGATGACTATGGCACGTCGGAGAAGTTTTGGGCCGAAGCAATCAACACGGCGTGCCATGCCGCAAATAGGGTCTATCTTCATCGTCTACTTCAAAAGACCCCATATGAGCTCCTCATTGGGAGAAAGCCCAACATCTCCTACTTCCGAGTCTTCAGGTGCAAGTGCTACATCTACCGCAAGAAAAGGCTCGGTAAGTTTGAAAGAAGGTGTGATGTTGGTATCTTTCTTGGTTATGCGTCAAACTCAAAAGCATATAGAGTATTCAACCAAACCTCCGGGTTAGTTGAAGAAAGTTGTGATGTTGAGTTTGATGAGACTAATGGCTCCCAAGAGGAGAGTTTTGGTCATGATGATATAGATGATGAGCCTCTACGAGAAGCCATGAAAAACATGACCATTGGAGACATCAAGCCCGAAGTTGAGGAAAGCCATGATCAAGGGGGAGCATCAAGTTCCAACATCAACACCTCCATGGCGCCTCAAGTTGATGAAGAAGAAGAGAAAGATGATCCATTGCCAATGCAAGATTCACAAGCCACACAACACCAACAACAAGAAGAAGAAGTCCAAGATCAAGTCCAACCACAAGACGAGCAAGATGCTTCACCACCGCCAAGTGCTTCACAATCAGTAATGAGGCATGGACGCATCTCCAAGGCGCATCTGATTGATCAAATCATCGGAAGTCCGTCACGGGGAGTAAGTACTCGTTCTCGCCATGCCGCTTCATTTTGTGAGCACTACTCTTTTGTTTCGTGTGTAGAACCCACTCATATAGAGGAAGCACTCCAAGATCCAAATTGGGTGATGGCCATGCAAGAAGAACTCAACAACTTCACCCGCAATGAAGTTTGGGTATTGGAGGAGCGACCCAAGGACAAGAACGTCATCGGAATGAAGTGGGTGTACCGCAACAAGCAAGACGAGAATGGCGTTGTGGTCCGCAACAAGGCAAGACTTGTGGCCAAGGGTTTTTCACAAGTTGAAGGACTAGACTTTGGAGAAACATTCGCTCCGGTCGCTCGGTTAGAAGCTATTCGTATACTCCTTGCTTTTACTTCACATCACAATATAATGCTTTATCAAATGGATGTTAAAAGTGCCTTTCTTAATGGCTATATTAACGAGCTTGTTTATGTTGAGCAACCTCCCGGTTTTGAAGATCCGAGGAATCCTAACCATGTGTATAGGTTACACAAGGCGCTCTACGGGCTCAAGCAAGCACCTAGGGCGTGGTATGAACGTCTAAGGGATTTCTTGGTCATGCAAGGATTCAAGATCGGGAGGGTGGACACCACACTCTTCACCAAGGACATCGACGGGGATTTATTTATTTTTCAAATTTATGTCGATGATATCATTTTTGGCTCAACTAACAAATCTCTTAGCCATGAGTTTGGCACCATGATGTCTAGGGAATTCGAGATGTCAATGATTGGAGAGCTCAACTTCTTCCTTGGTTTTCAAATCAAGCAACTTCAAGAGGGGACCTTCATCTACCAAGAGAAGTACACCAAGGACCTCTTGAAGAAATTTGAGATGGGAGATTGTAGCACAAGAAGTACTCCAATGGCGACAAATTGTCATCTCGACGCGGACTTGGACGGTAAACCTATTGATCAATCTCACTACCGTTCCATGATTGGTTCATTGTTATACCTTACCGCATCTAGGCCCGATATTATGTTCAGTGTGTGCTTGTGTGCACGCTTTCAAGCGGCACCTAAAGAATCGCATAAGAAGGCGGTCTTTAGGATACTTCGGTATCTCAAGCATACCCCAAGTGTAGGTTTGTGGTACCCCAAGAATGCTAGTTTCCATCTCTTGGGATACTCGGATTCGGACTTTGCCGGATGCCGTGTGGATCGCAAGAGTACCTCCGGTGGGTGCCACTTACTTGGGCGTTCCCTAGTATCTTGGTCAAGCAAAAAGCAAAATTCCGTGGCTTTGTCCACCGCGGAGGCGGAGTATATAGCGGCCGGTGCATGTTGTGCCCAAATTCTATATATGAAGCAAACCCTTTTCGACTTTGGAATTAAATTTGGTTGTGTGCCTCTCCTTTGTGACAATGAAAGTGTGGTCAAGATAGCTAGAAACCCCGTTCAACACTCCCGCACTAAGCACATTGATATTCGCCATCACTTCTTGCGGGATCATGAGGCTAAAGGAGACATCTCTTTGCAAGGTGTTAGATCCAAAGAACAATTGGCGGATATCTTCACAAAACCACTTGATGAGAAAACCTTGTCTAGACTTCGAAGTGAATTAAATGTGCTAGATGCATCTAACGTCATGTAAGTTGCCATGTTCATGTAAGGATGCATATCATATAGGTCTTGTCTAACTCCCAAAGGATAGGGGTGAGCTAGAAATAGTTTTCCCTAAGGAAGCCTTTGGAAGGTTTAAACTTGGCAAGATAGATTTATTTTATGCCTTGCATGATCCCTGCCATATAGACTTGCACTCATTTAATTTCATGCACTATAACTTGTTTGGCATTGCATACGGTAGATTGTCACAAAGGGGAACCCACCTCATGAGAAGGAGACTTGTTTAAAATACAATATCTCAACTCATATAAGGTGGAAAGAACAAAATGTTAGGTACATTAATGCCTAGAGGAACATGCTTCAAAGAGATAGAAGTCTTCATACTCTACCTCACAAAGCATGGGCCTTACATTTTATTTGGATATTTTTCCTCCACTTTTCTCGGTGTTCCGTTTGCTTTAAGGTTTAGCCAAGCTATTGGCATATTAGCTTTTTGAGGGGTAAGGGGTTGCCCAAAAAGTCCTAAGACATGTGTTTCTCTTTGATTGTTTGTTTGGTCAAAGGACATATATGGGATGTTTCTGTTCTGTTGTCATCGGATTATCCGATGCCTAAACCCATACATCATCGGATCAATAGGTGTTCATTCTTCAAGGGCCAGTTCAGTCAGAACCTCAACTGATCTGATGCGTTCAGTCTGGAAAACATCGGTCCATCCGATGTTCACTCTTCTGGAGATGTGGTCAATTCAACCGATGTTTACTTCCTCCTACATCGGATCATCCGGTGTCAACATCACTCTTTGAACACCCTTACTGTGATATTCGACCGATGATCAAAACCCTAGACGTCGGTCCATCCGGTGTCAACAGCAATTCTTGAATATCCTTACTGTTGCATTCGACCGATGTTCATATTATCTAGCATCGGTCCATCTGGTGTTAAAATAATGGCTAGGGTTTGGGGTACACTATTTAATCCCGCGCGCCACCGCCTCTTTCTCTCTCCCCGACGCCTCGCTCGCTCGTGCTCTCGCCGCCGCCGATCGCGCCCAAATCGCCGCCGCCGACCACCGTCCACCGCGCCGCCGCCTCTCCCCACTGCCGCCGCCCTTCTCCCTCGCGCCGCCGCCTCTCCCTCGTGCCGCCGCCTCTTCCTCGCACCGCCACCACCACTCCCTCGCGCCGCCTCCTCTTCCTAGAACCGCGCCACCGTCTCCACACCTCACCACCGCGCCCAAGCGCCGCCACCGCCTCTCTCCACCGCCAAAGCCGCCCCACGCACACACCGCCCTCTCCACCTTCAACGTGTGCCATCCTCTAAGGTCGTGATCCCCTCGTCGCCGTTAGGTTTTCCCGGCCGCGTCAACCTTCGTGGTGCCGTTCCGTACATCGTCGACTTCATCCACGCACTTTGCTTCATTGCGATGGCTCGCGACAGAAAGAACAAGGGCAAGGCCATCGCGGAGCCCGTCGCGAAGAAGCAGAAGCTCTCCAAGGAGGAGAAGAAGGCGTTGATGGCCGCTCGCGCCGCCGAGGAGCGTGAGCGTGGCCGAGGAGGGTCCCTGAGGATCCGCGAGGCTCGTTCCAGGCAGCCTCTCGTGATCGATGACTCCGAGGCCGAAGAGGAGCCGGTTGAGCCTCTCGTCTGCCGGTGCTCAGACCGGACACGTGGAGGTCACACCGAGGCTGCTCCTCGTCCGAGACCGATGGCTGCCGACCGTCGTGAGGACAGGGAGGCCGAGAGGGCCATCTACGAGATGGACACGGCAGTCCGTGTTAGTGAGGGAGTCCGTCTCACAGACTACCGGAAGATGAAGGCCAAGCAACTCCGGAAGCTCAGATGGAGTGTGTTGCTTGAGGAGTGGTACCCGCAGCCCCGGGAAGCTATGGTGGACAGTCGGTTTTGGACGGTCACACAGGCGTCTCTCTACGAGACCTACAGACGCCGTGGCCACAAGCTGTTCCAACACAACTACATGGATTGGGTTCAGCTTGAAGTAGCCGCAGGGACAAAGATCAGGCCATTCTTTGAGAGGTACAGGGCCTGGTGCAGTTGCTGTCATATGAGCGAAGTGCTTACGTGGAGGATTGGGTCCGCGTGTTCTACGCCACCCTCTACGTCTCTGAGGGCAGACGATACATTGACTTCATGTTCCTGGGTCAGCACTACCACCTGTCGAGGCAGACGTTGGGACAGTTTCTTGGAGTAGACCTGCACGACACTTGCATACATGAGAGAGTCTACGGTCAGGCAGACCCGCCGAGGAGGCCACTCAATGAAGGAGTGGCTCCTGCTCTGGAGGAGATCAGATCACTCTTTGGACCTACTTTCTCTCCAGACCAGCCAAGAGTACCGGCCTTGTTGACTCCTGCAGCGCGCACGGTGCACCTTGCCCTGCGTCGCTCTCTCCTGTCGAGGCCCGGCTATCTTGAGGGGTTCACTAGCCTCCAGCAGACGATCCTGTTTTACATCATGAACGGGATGGATTTTGATATAGTGGATGTCATTATCTGCGAAATGGAGGATGTCATCACAGATGGAGTGGGCATGATGAGACAGCTAGCATATGGGCACTGGATCAGCTACTTGCTCACGATGATGGTTCCAGAGGGGTCCGCCGCACACGACCGTCTCTCTGACGAGAGTGTGACACGGTTCGGACATTACCGTGCTCCCGCTCCTGGAGACCGCCGCCTTGGCCGTCCAGTTGAGCGCCAGGTCAGGGCTCGACTGACTGAGGAGGACTGGTCTGACCTTGAGAGAGAGGATGAGCGACTAGCTGAGGCGGAAGCTCAAGGAGGAGATCTGCAGCACGTCTGGTCCGAGAGCGACACAGACGAGAGTGTCGAGGAGTACTTCCCTCCTCCTCCTCCTTCACCAAGGCAGCACGATGCAGAGGCAGGAGGTTCAGCTGCTCCACCATCGACTCCTCCTCCTGTGTCCGAGGCTCAGGTGTCACAGCCGTCAGAGCTATCGACACTACTCCAGCAGATGATAGAGCAGCAGCGCCAGGACAGGCTCGCTGCTGAGCAGGCCAGGGCAGAGTAGGCTGCTCACCTGGCACAGCTTCAGAGGCAGCAGCAGGAGCTTCAGCTGGAGATCACCCGACAGAGGCGAGAGGATACGGACCGGTTCACAAACCTTGTTGATCAGATGCACCGGCGTACCCTCGACCAGCAGCAGCAGACCCAGCAGGCCATGATGGGGATCCTAGGGTTGATCAACAACCTTTACACTCAGACCGGGATCGCCCTTCCTCCACAGCAGCCTGGACTGGGACTGGCTCCAGGTGTTGCTCAGGTGCCCACTACTCCTATTCCTTCGATCAGTATGTCACCACTTCTGGCACCCAGCGCACCGATTCACTCACCTCTGCCGGCGACGACTCTGTTCCAGCAGACGCCAGCATCGGTGGTGAGCGCTCCACTTCCTCCAGCTCCACCGGCGCCTCCAGTACCTGCTTCCTCTCCTCCAGCACCGGCAGCGGACCCCCCAGCTTCCTCCGCTCCGGCAGCTCCTACGACCGGCGACTCCAGCTCCGACGACTGCGACGGTGACCAGTTCGTCATCGCGACCAGCTCTCAGGGTCTGTAGGCTCTCTGACCCCTTTTTGGTGTCTTGATGCCAAAGGGGGAGAAGAGGTAGAGGAGTCAGGGGGAGTGGTAGTAGTAGTCTCAGGGGGAGTGTGAGTTTGCTCTTTGTATATTCGTGTGTTTATCCTTTGTATTCGTGCTTGAGTACTCTTTGTATTCTCGTGTGTTTATCCTTTGTATTCGTGCTTGAGTACTCTTATGTAATTTCAATTAAGCACTCTTCCGCTTGTTACATTTGCTTATGTTATTAATCGATTGAGCTTTTCGCGCCATTAATTTCATTTGATTTCTACAAGCTTAATGTGTCCTATCTTGTATTCATTGCATATCTACTTGAGTATTGTACCATCAAATTCATTATTATTGCGCTTTAAATTATTGTGTTGTCATCAATCACCAAAAAGGGGGAGATTGAAAGCATCTAGGCCCCATGAGGTACGGTTTCGGTGATTAACGACAACCATTCGATATTACTAATGAATTTGTGAATGCAAGGTCCCAATAACACTCAGTCAAATGAAATCAATATTACATTGGAGACCCATATAAAATCAACCAATGAGATCAAATCGAATCATACGAAGACAAGAAGTGAAAGCTCTAACTTGATACTTGAAGACTATCAAAACAACACTTCAATCAAGTGTCAAAGAGGTCACAAGTTCAAATTCCAAAAGAACAACTCAAAACAACTCGAAGTCAACAGATTGAACACACCGGATCATCCGATGTTTGTTGAGTTGACTGCATCGGTCGAGTTGTGTCAACAGAAGAAGAAGACCTCAAACAAATGCACTCACCGGATCATCCGATGTGAGTGGCTCAGTGACATCGGTCCATCATCACAGTTTGCAATACCATTGGACCAAGTGAAGCATCGGATCATCCGATGTGTAGAATTACATACATCGGTCGATCACTCCAGTAAGCTTCAAGATCAAGCAAAATTCTGGAGAAAGAGCCACCGGATCATCCGACGAGAAGACAGGTCAACATCGATCTAACAACGGTCATATCTGACACAGTGACATCAGCTAATTTGGCTTTGACCGATGTTAACTGAAGGGGAGACATCAGATCATCCGGTGTTCGCAGAGAAGTGATGTCAGCCTACTTTTCCAATGGCTATTTCATGGAGGCTGGCTATTTATACCCCTTCAACCTGTCAAATCGATAAGACTTAAAGCCCAGACATACTCTACACATCCTAGAGCATTCAAGACATAGAGCTACCACTTTCACATCATTGTTTATCATTTGTACACCAAGAGATAGGCTAGAACTAGCTAGAGATAGTGCTTGTGTGCCTCCATTCTAGGTGATTGGAGTCTCTAGTGTAGTGAGAGCCATAAGGGAGTGTCCCTTGGTGTGCGTGACTTCCGGAGCTTGCCAAGAGGATTATGGAAGCCCGGAGGATTCAAAGTGTACAAGGTTTGAGCTCCACCTTGCCAAGGTTGGTGAACGGAGAAGAATAGTGAAGACCCCCTTGTCTCGGTGAATTGGGACTGGCAAAACCCTTCGGTGGGTGCCACAACGTGGATGTAGGAAGATCCTTGTGATCTTGCCGAACCACGGGATAAACTCCGTGTCCCTTGAGCGTTTGCATCCCTCTCCCTTTTACATTTATGCAATCTTCATTCCGCAACTTTAATTTACATTGATTGCATAGATTAATCGCATAGGGAATTGGGCTTTAAGTTGTTAGCTTTTAATTACCTTAAAATTTGAAAGAAAGCCCAATTCACCCCCCCTCTTGGGCGTTTCGATCCTTACAGGAGTCCACAAAAGGACCGGGTCTTCTCCAACCCTACCCTCGTCGGATCGCCACGAAGGTCAATCCTCTTCACTTATCACAAAGGGTAAATAACCAAATTCAAGGGGCCTTCTCACACGTTGAGGGATCCCCTAGATTACAACAAGAACTTCACAAAGAACACACTCGAAAGATTACAATGAAAATCACAGGAGTGTGTTAGGGAATCAAACCAAGAGCTCAATGAGTGATGAACCGTGTCTCTCCAATGTTCCAAAGTGTATCCTCAAGGGATTGATCTTTTTGGCATTTGATTTCGTGGAGAGATGTGTTTTTGAGGATCTTGGGAGGTGTGACGGCGCAGGGGTTCGAGAGTAGTTAAAGTTGGGCCGTGCACATCTATTTATATGGGGTTTCTAAAAGTGATTGTTAGGGTTTGGGAAGATCGGACTAGTCCGTGGTGGACACGAGACTAGTTCGGTGTGCTGTGTGTAGCAAACCCTAGGTGTCCCGAAATATCGGACTAGTCCGACAAGAAGCGGACTTGTCCGATTTCGCTTCTGAAAATATTTGGACTAGTCCGATAATCATCAGACTTGTCTGGATCGGTGAAACCCTAAGTGAATTGGATGACAAGTCCGCACACTGAGGACTTGTCCGATTTAGGTCAGAGGGTTTTCAGACTAGTCCGTGCCAATATCGGACTTGTCCGATTTTGATCAGAAGGATATCAGACTAGTCCGTTGAGTGATTGGACTTGTCCGATTTTCTGCAACTTGTGAAGCGTTTTGAGGACTAGTCCACACTGGGGAGGACTAGTCCGATTCTAGTGAGAGAGATATCGGACTAGTCCGTGGTGATATCGGACTTGTCCGATCTTGTGCAGAAAGATATCGGACTAGTCCGGTGTCAGTCGGACTAGTCCAAACCTATATAAACTTGTGCAATGTGTGTGATTATTTGTGCTTGAGCTCTTGGGGTGTGTTTCCTTAACACACTCCATACACAATGATCTACTACACTTGTTCCTTGAGCTCTTTTCCACATTGCTCATCATTCTCCCTTCTTTTTAGCTCTTTGCTTATTTTCTCATTAGAACCTGTACTCATCTGAACAAAGTAGTTAGGATCTCATTTGCTTGTCATAAATCATCCAAAGCCCACAAGGGACTCCTAGATGCACTTTCAGTAGCAAAGATGTCGTCCTACAGGGTAGTCTTGAAGGAAACACACCTATATAAGCTCCGACTGTCTAACGTCGCAGTCTGTGAGATTTGGGTGATCTTTGGAAAGCTCATGAAGAGACAAGGGAGTACGATGCATATGCTCCACCCGCGAGGTAGACTACAGGTAGTCAAGTACTGGTAATGGTCTTTGAGTGAAGTCAGTTCACACAAAACTTGCAATTCAAGGCGTAGTCCATTATTCAAGTTGTGACCTGATGAAACTTGAGGATCTAGGCAGAAGTTCAACTTCACAGTCTGTGATGAAACACTAGTATATCAAACAAGAAACGAGAATGACCTCTCTCCTAATGGCTTTGAGATCTGATGGGGGATTGTTGGAATAAATGGGCTAGGCCCATCTAATATTCAGAATTAATTCCCAATAAATCTCAAAGGCCCATTAGTGCAAGAGAGGATGCTGCTAAATGTTTAGTCCCACATGAGAAGTGGAAGTGGAGCAACCCCTACATATAAGGGAGGTTGCTCTTCCACTCCTTGAGTGAGAGAGAAGAGAGGAAGGGAGGGGTGGCCCACGCGCGCTTCTCCTCCTCCTCCTCCTCGCTCGCTCGCCTCGCCACGCCTCGCCCCCCAGATTTTATAGTTTTTCATAAAATTAAATTGGGCTTTTGGGCCTCCAAATTTTTGGGGCTATCGAGACAGAGTCCAAGTCGTTGGAGACGGACGCGTCTACGACTGCGGAGTCAGTTCGAATCCGGATCCTCTGGATCGCACACGAACCGCCTCTGTGGGACTCTATAAATACGAGTGTGTGTGGTACGGCAGAGGACATCTCACGATCAGATCGTTTCCCACGTTCGCGTTTCTTGCGCCGCCTTATAGTATTCTCCATCCCGAGCGCCGACGTGCACCGACGATCGGGAGAGCAGGTCTCCAGAACCACTCGCCCTTGCGATCCTGCATCAGGAGAGGGCGAATAAGGTTCTTGGGAAGCACTACGCGCGACTGCTCGCGTTCTTCACCACGGGTCGTCTACCGAGGAGATCGGGCGTTGCGGCCCAATGTCGTCACCAACGTATGCAACGGTTGTTCGCCGTCAGATCTACAGCGGTTCGTTCGGCTTCAAAATGGTATGCATTATTTCTCGTCCCGTCTGTCTGCCGACCGCTGTTGTTTTCGCGTGTTTTTCTAGAATTGTTCAGTAAATTGCCTCCTATTTTCTAACATGGCATCTGAGGTTGCACGCAGACCTGGCAGGTAATGCCTTTGATCTGAGGGTGTGTGGTTGACTGCGTATTGTAACAGCATCATAAGCTGTGATGCTCATAGATGGCCTCGCTCGGCACGTCCTCCTCAACGTGAAGCGGCTGGTTGAGAAACATCTGAAGGAGGAGCTGGGTAACGAGCTGTTGAGCAACAAGTTTGCTTGTGTGGAGAGAAGGCTTGCCCCTTCGCGGAGCACCATTACAAAAGCGGAAACCATGCTAGTACCTGTTCGTGCTTCAGCCGCCACTGCTACAATAAGCCTCATCACAGGCGGCTCCAAACCTATTATCACAGACGGCTTTTAAAACCGCCTGAAACGAAGAGTCTGTGATAATCCGCAATTTCACAGGCAGAGAAGTGAAACCGCCTGTGAAGACAAATTATCATAGGCGGTTCTTCACTTAGGCTAGCCGCCTGTGAAGACAGATTATCATAGGCGGTTCTTTACTAAGAATAGCCGCCTGTGAAAATACTTTATCACAAGCGGGTCGTGCAGCATATATAACCGCCTGTGATAAATGTCTTATCACAGACGGTTATTGAAGCATAACTAACCGCTTATGATAATGAGTCTTCACAGTCAGGTATTGAAGCATAACTAACCGCCAATGATAATGTGTTTTCACTGGCGGGTTTTGAAGCATAACTAACCGTCTATGATAATGTGTCTTCACAGGCGGATTTTGAAGCATAACTAACCGTCTATGATAATGTGTCTTCACAGACGGGTGTTGAAGCATAACTAACTGTCAATGATAATGTGTCTTTACATACGGTTATTGAAGCATAACTAACCTGTCTATGATAATGGTGTTATCATAGACGGAGTTTACCTATATCAGCTGTCTGTGAAGACCCTTTAACGCAGCCGGTTTCTACCATAACAGACACCGCCTGTGAAAATTAGGTTATCACAGATGTTTCTTTACTTGTATCTAGCCGCCTGTGATAATTGTTTTTCACATTCATGCAGTACTACTGCTGTTATTTCTAATTTCCAGGTCAATTCAATATAATCACAGAACAAAAAACAACAATCATCACAGAACAAAAGTCAACAATATTATCATCACAGAAGTCAATTTCACTAAAACAATATACATATGTACAAGTTACAGATACAATTCATCTCAAAGTTTACAAGTTTTCACTAAAAACTGTTTAGATTGGCATAGTCGCAAAGTTCTGGCACATCAGCTGCTGAACCTCTCTTATCAAAGAACTTCTCCTTTTCGTGCAAAATTTCGCGACGAATGAACTGGCAGAGTTCAGAAGCAATCCTGTCGGCTCCTCCATCAGGAATACTTTTACAAACCGGCCATTCTTCGTTCAGATTCTTCTTGTGCTGCAATATAACACATAACAAGGTTTAGAATGTGTTGGTTTGAACAATCTCAAAGTATAGATCAAAGTGAGAGTATACAAGAATTTAGTAGGTATTTTTGGAGCAGTTGTACTATGAGCAATTAATTTTGAAGTTGGAATCAAAATATGAAAATAATGTTTCTGGTAATATTGAACAGCAGAGAATATAAGCATTAAACTATGCTAGTTACAATGAAAATGAAACACAAAAGTAAGAAAATAAGGTATCGACATTAAGGATAACTTACATCCTCACGATTGACTCTATATACGGCGGCGGTCCGAAGATGCTCGCATACATAATACCTGCATAAGACACTCCCAGTAGGCTGCTTCGGACAAGCATAATACATTTTAATGTCCAATGCATTCGCATTAGGAGGTCTCTGACCGCCAAGCTCCGCGTAAAACTACCAAGCGCTGTAATACAAGAAATGTCATATAAAACTTGTCAACACATTCTAAATGTGCGTAAATTAAAATTATTGAATAAACGTACTTTTTCAAAATGGAAAGGAAATCTTTGTAACGATCTGGTGGGTAATCGGCCGAGTCCAAGACTGTTGCCATTCCCTGTGTTGGCTTGATGAAGATCATTATGTAGTGATTACTGCAAACATACAAACACACGTGTTAACAATTACCAATAATTGCTATTTCAATGTCATGTGTCGAACTTACTCGAAGTGGTACGGATCCTTTACGAGGTCCTGGTCGTCTCTGACAATGTTAAACATCGCATGTCCTATGTAAGCTGCAACTTCTGCCTTTCTATCCTTCTTAAGTTTTGCAATTGCTCTTTCAAAATCTTTTTTTTTTCATGTGTTTGTACTGGCTTGATTCTCGATTCGCCTGGACGTCGAATAGCGACTTTGCAATCCTAGTAGGGTCAAGGATACCTGTCTTGCGCGCCAACTTTACATTATCCATGTATTGCATCCTATTGAAGAAGTCCAGAATTGTTATAATCTCATGAAATGCGTATGCGTGTAGTAAGAAAAGCAAATACAAAATATTAGAGCACTTACAAGCACCAGACGAGCAGCAGGTTGATTTCGAGCATGCCCCGATGGAAAAGGGAAAGCAGCTCGTCAAATAAAATGACTCGTTTATCTACTTCAGTGCTCCAGAATGCTTCTTTTGGAATACGAAATGTGACGCAATTAAGACCAAATTTTGTGCTGGCAGTGATGTACCACTCATGCATTCTTCTGAGCGCGACGGGTTGTTTGCTAAGTTGTACGGATGTCATGAACGGCTTCCCATTCTCAAATTTAGGAGGAACATCCTCAAGCTTGTATATTGGAACTCCTGGTTTAACTAAAGCCGTCCGCCAATTATACATGACACCGTCTTCTTCCCACTCCTCGATATCTTCTAATGCTGGCTCATGAGAAGAACGAGATGCACTCGATTTTCTAATATTTTCCTTCATAGCTTCCAAATACTTTGTCACTTCTGATGAAGGTTTCTTATTTTCGTATGAGCTAACTTTGACAGGCACTGATGATCGAGGAGTAATCGTTGGAAGTTGGACACTGGCTTGTTGTTGAACCTGTTGTTCAACTGATTGCTCTTTACTCCCAGCAGCTAGCTCTAGTACTACATCAAGCTGTTGCTCAACTAGTTGCTCTTTACTAGCAACAGCTTGCTCTGGTACTGCTTGAAGTTGTTGTCCAACTTGTTGCTCTTGGATATCATCATCCTTGCTGACATAGGGGGAGTGGATCTTCCCGGACTGGGAGTGGATCTTCATGCACTTTCGCCTTAGAAGATAGGGTTGCAGTATTTGGAGATGCGACGGGGCTAGAAATTGGCTCATCGTCCAACACGATATCGCGTCGGTGCCAAAGGATTAATTGGTTGACAGCCTGCCCCAGAGTCGCGATCCCCTCAGGTGTGACGTGGTCTATTTCATAATCTTCATAATAATTATCAATGATCTGAAGAACTTGCACCACAGAATAATACAACGGAAGTGGACTCCCGTTGAAGTCACGATCAGGCTTTGCCATAGCAGTGGCAACTTGTTTGGTTTTGTTCCCTGCTCTGCCTATCGGGACAAGAAGACGACAAGATTTGTCGTTAGCAATATCATCGACAGGGAACTTATGGGCTGACCTTGAGCCTGGCACGGAACCAACACTGCTAGGGTAGGCAGTTGGAGATACTAATTGCTCCTTTTGCACCGGAACCATAATTGTACTCGGTGCCACTAATTGTCCTGATTGTCTAAGTTGTTCCATTATTTCTTGCATATTTTCTTTGACCTTTTGAGCAATCGTTTCATCAAGTGTTTTCTTAAACTTCTCACGTCTTCTATATGTGTCTTTATCTTTAGGGAAACCATCTAGCCAAGACATCTGAGAAGAGACCGCTCGAACCCGTCCGCTGTGTTCAGGGTTTCCCAAGATAGCGGTAAGTTGGTCATTCTCCCTCTTCGGCTTGAAGAGACCCTTCTGTTGCTTTTCAATTACTTCTTTCATTTTATCCTCTACTTCATTCAGAGAGTCGGGCTTTTCAAGTTTGCCCTCGCTGGTCAAACCTGACCGAGCAAAGACCCAGCGTTGAGTTCGCTCATCGCACCTTTCTAATGGGTGAGGATTGCCCTTACTAAGAATTTCGTCTATTATCTTATTCCATTTCTGGACTTTGGGGCCATATCCGGCAGACCCCAAGCGATGATGGTATTTTTTCTTTTTTGCAAGCTCTGACCTAGTTGCACTTAGAGCTTTAGCATCAGGTGTGCTCTTTTGACGAACAAACTCTTGCCACTGAGCTTGTGTGATTTTTCCCATCTTCCTCGGGCTAGGGACCTTATTGGCCTTAACATAAGCATTCATTTCACTCTTCTAGCATCGAAACTTCTTGCCGCAACGGACTGGATCCCACCCAGACCTAGCTCATGCTGCTAGGCCTGTTTCCCCCTTTGACTCCGTCCGCCTCAAGACGTCGCCCGTCTCCTACATTAGTCGCCCTAATCATACTTGTTATGTCTCTGTAAATTCATTTTATATAAGACCTTTAGAGAATATTTGTGGCCAAATTTTGTAAATCTGACAAAAAATTCTATTATTGAAGCATGGACCGTCGAGCGTGGATGTATAACATGCCAAGACCCGATCCTATGTACATTCGTAGTGTTGCAAATTTTATTGAAGCATCCAAGAGACATGCGAAGTTGCAAAAGATAGATGACATATTATGTCCATGTATCGACTGCGAAAATAAGATTGCTTGGACGGATAATATAGTAATCCAATCTCATTTGGTGAAAAGAGGTTTCAAAAATAACTACACAATATGGACAGAGCATGGTGAGTTAGTACACATGATGTGGATAAAGATGATGAGAGAGGCTCAGATGATGATAATGTTCATATCGATGATGGTAGTGACAATCAAGCTGGTGATGATGATGATGAGTTCGATTGTGAGGAGATGTTGCGTCACATTGAACCATATGTACTGACTTCTATGGGAGCAAGCAAAGGTTTAAGTAAAATGGAGACATTGCAGAATGCGGCGACGGAGCTTTTATATGATGAATCAAACGGTTGTGATAAAGAGTTTACTACATTGCGTGCAGTCTTAGAACTACTAAAGTTGAAAGCTACGCACGGATGGTCCGATTGTAGTTTCTCTGATCTTTTGAATCTTTTGGCAGAAATTCTTCCAAATCCAAATAAACTGCCTAGAAGCACTTATAAAGCGAAGAAACTTCTTTGCCCGATGGCACTAGGTGTGACAAAAATACACGCTTGTGTGAACCATTGTATTCTGTATCGCAAAGAGCATGAGCTCGCAACTAGATGCCCCATTTGTGGTGTCAGTAGATACAAGAAGGACTACAATCAACAGTATGTTACCAACATGAAAAAGACTCAGAAGAATAAGAAGTTTATTATTGGTCCTGAAGGTGACGATGACGAAACTTCTGGCGATGCAGACGGGAAGAACAAGAGAAAAATTCCTGCATTGGTGATGTGGTACCTTCCGGTAATTGATCGCTTGAAGCGTTTGTTCTCAAACCCTAGGGAGGCTGAACTTATGCATTGGCATTCCGAGCAACGCAAGAATAATGAAAAACATATACGATGCCCTGGTGATGCAACGCAGTGGAAAAATTTTGATATTCAGTATCCAGAATTTGCGAAGGAAATCAGAAATGTGAGGTTTGCCTTGGGTACACATGGAATGAATCCGTTTGGTGAAAAAAGGAGCATACACAGCACATGGCCCGTGGTCTTAACTATGTACAACCTACCGACGTGGTTGTGTCACAAAAGGAAATATATCTTATTATCTGTTCTTATCCAAGGTCCAAAACAACCCGGCATCAAAATTGATGTGTTCTTGGAACCTTTAATGGAAGATATGGCGAAATTGTGGAATGAAGGGGTACGTACATGGGATGAGTACAAGCGGGAGTATTTCACGCTAAGAGCAATGATATTCGTTACCGTGCATGATTATCCCGGACTGTTTATGTCAGTACCCTAAAAACCGCACACCCCTTGAGGTTACAAAGATTTCAAAGGAAAGCCATCTACTTGGGTTGAAGACCCTCGGAGGCCCACTTGTCAGACATGACCAGACCTGCTTCTCCAACATGGTTAATCCCTGGGTCGCCACGTGTATTGCCAAACCGGAGCTACCAGCCACAAGGGGGAAGCTCCGATCCAGGTACCGAAACGGCACCTCCGGACTTAACCCCGGACCGAGAGAAGCTCCGGAGTTGACACGTGGCTGGTAGCCCCGGAGCTACCTGCTTCCCACAGCAAGTTCCGGAGCCGCCATGTGTCCAATCGTCGGACCTGCCAGCCTCTAACCTCCGGAAGACCTTGTAACGGCTCCAGATCTTCAAAGAAGAGCTAAGGACTTCAAGACCTGATTAAGTGTCATTAATGCCATATTAATGACACTTAAACGGACGATCTTAACACCAGTAACGGCATTGTCGGAGCCCATTACAGGATCATTAACAGCAATTAATCGTGTATCAATACTAGTAACCGCTTGGGCCACATGTCGGGCCAGGCTAGCTTGTAACGGCCTGTCTTTGTACTATAAAAGGACAGGCCGACGATACACTCAGGGAGTTTCACAGACGAACTCACACACCCGATACACTCGTGACAAGCTAATACAACACCAACACACCCGTGGAGTAGGGTATTACGCTCAGGCGGACCGAACCACATAAACTCTTGTGTCTCCTGTGTCAAACTCCTATTCACCTTCTTGAATCTCCGCGCGCCCACACCGAACTTCAAACTCTCCAATCACTTTAGCAGTGTAGGGGGATCTGCCGGCTCCAACAGTCGACAGTTGGCGCGCCAGGTAGGGGCGCCTGAGATTTTCGAGAATGGTGAACTCCCCGGCTGGATCATCCAACGGCCAACCTGCTGCTCAGGCTGTTGGGGGTAATCCCTCCAACAGGCAGCCACCAGCAGGAGCCTCAGCACCAGCAGGAGTCACACAGCCACCACCGCCGCCTCCTCCAGCAAACCAAGCTGGACAACGCGATGGTGCACCAGCGTCCATCACGGTGTCGGCGAGTCATGACAACCCAGAACACGCGCTCCATGCAGCGCGTGCTCTTCTCCAACGTCCACCACCTCCGGATGCATCTCGAGATGCAATGGAACAGTGGAGGGCCGATGTGGAGCATTTGGTCGCAGCAGCGGCCGAACGCCTCAACAACCAGGGTCCTCCTCCTTCAGGACGGGCCCCGTCGCAGCGGCGGACTTTGTCTGGTAGACTTGGTCCGCACGTCTCCAACAACCGGAGACGAGCTGCGTCACAACAGGTGACGCCGTTGCCCTCTGGGGCACGACGCACCCATACGGTATCCAGGCTTTCGACTCATGACCTCCGGGCGGAGCTTGATCGCCGATACCGCCAGCAGGATGGCCGTGTCCATATTGAGCGTGCTCGTGAAAGACGGGAAGCTCAGGACCTTTCTACTCTGGAAGGGGTAGGAGGAGGTTGTTCAGCCCTAGCCATGCACCTGCGCATGGTTAGATGGCCACAGAAGTTCCGGCCACACCTGCCGGAAAAATTCGACGGGACTGTCAATCCTGCCAAATTCCTTCAGATATACTCCACTGCAATCTTGGCAGCTGGAGGAAACGAGGCCGTGATGGACAATTACTTTCCAGTGGCCTTAACTGGGACTGCCAGGTCCTGGTTTATGAGCCTTCCACCCAACTCTATCAACAGTTGGGAGGAGCTGTGCCGTCAGTTCACTGCCAACTTCGGGAGTTCATACACCCGACCAGGCACTGAACTGGACCTTTTTGCGGTCGTGCAAAAGGGGGAGAATCTTTGCGGTCCTTCATCCAGAGGTTCTCTCAGGTACGCAACACTATCCCTTCTATCTCTAGCGCCTCTGTCATTGTGGCATTTAGACAGGGCGTACGGGACAAGAAGATGTTGGAGAAGCTGGCGATCAAAGAGATTACCAGCGTCACGGAGCTCTTCAGCCTGGCAGACAAATGTGCCAGAGCTGCGGAGGGCCGTGAGATGCACTCCAAACCAGCCTCGGAGGATCACAAGAAATCCTCCAAAGAAGAAGCCGCTACCTCCGGAAGTGGCAAGAAGAAAAAGAAGACCAACGGCAAGAAGAAGCCGTCGGCCGGCACATCCAACGTTGCAGCTGCTGCAACTCCGGGTGGCCGGGGGCCACACCTCGAGAAGCGACCTCGACCGTCTTCTGAAGACGGTGGCAACCCCAAAGTGTGGTGTCCCATTCACAAAACGGGTAGCCACGGTTTGGAAGACTGCCGGGAGGTCCAGAACCTTGCCGAGCGCTACAGCAAGCGCCGAGAAGGATCTCCTTTCCGACAGAGGGAAGGAAAACAGAAGGTCGACGAAGCTCCGGCTGAAGAGGAGTTAGGGTTTCAGGATCCCAAAAAGGTCCTGAAGGCCGTCTACACCTCCGTCGACGATGACTCTGACGTCTCTGACAACGAGCGTCGGAAGACCATGAACACCATTTTTGGTGGATCATGGGATATCACCTCTCGTCGCGTCATCAAGACTATGCGGCGGGATATGGCCGCTGTAGCCCCTACAGTCAGGCCGGAACCACATTGAAAGTGTATGGACACAGCCATCACTTTTGATGCTTCGGACTGTCCTCGAAGCATGGTCGGAGCTGGACAGTTACCTTGGATGGTATCTCCCACCATCAATAACATCCAGCTCCATCATGTTATGGTGGATGGAGGTTCGGGGCTGAACCTCATAAGCTTTGAAGCTTTTACCAAGCTTCAACTCCGACCTTCGGATCTCCATCCCTCCCGACCTTTCTCCGGAGTAGGTCCGGGGGCCATTACCCCACTCGGAGCTATTACTCTTCCTGTTACCTTCGGGACACGGGAGAAGTATCGCACCGAGAAGTTGGTCTTTGACGTTGCTCAGATCAACTTACCATTCAACGCCATTGGGTAGACCTGCCCTATACAAATTCATGGCAGCTGCTCATTATGGATACCTGGTGTTGAAGATGCCAACACCAGTAGGCGTTCTCTGGATCCGCGGAGATCGCACTGCCGGAGTAACTGCTCTGGAGGAACTCCATGCACTCACCACGGCGCAAGAGGAGGACTCTAGACAGGAGCAAGCTCCGAAACCCCCGAGCATTCGTCAACGAGGCTCGACCTCTGCACCCCGTGTGCAGCCAAGCGGCGACACCGACATTCCCGTCAAAGTCGTCCAAATTGGTTCTGATGCCGCTCAAACCACCCGAATATCGGGAGGGTTGAACGACAAATAGGAACTCGCGCTCATCACTTTCCTCCGGGCTAATGTTGACGTGTTTGCTTGGCAACCGTCACAAATGCCTGGGATCCCCAGGGAAGTGATTGAGCACAATCTGAAGATCTACCCCGATGCCCGGCCTGTGCATCAGAAGCCTCGGAAGCAATCCGTAGAGCGACAGAACTTCATCCGACAAGAAGTGAAGAAGTTGCTCGAAGCCGGATTCATCCGAGAAGTCTTCCATCCAAAATGGCTGGCGAACCCAGTCGTTGTGCCCAAGGCCGGCGGGAAGCTTCGGATGTGCATCGACTACACCACACTAAATAAGGCATGTCCAAAAGATCCATTCCCACTACCTAGAATATATCATATAGTGGATTCCACCTCCGGGTGTGAATTACTATGTTTCCTAGACGCATATTCTGGGTATCATCAAATCAGGATGTCTAGGGAGGATGAAGATCATACTTCATTCATCACAGTAGATGGATTGTACTGTTACACAGCCATGCCATTTGGTCTCAAGAATGCAGCTTCAACTTTTGTACGAGCTATGTACAAAACTTTTGAAGAACTCATCAGAGACATAGTGGAAGTGTACGTCGATGACATCGTGGTCAAGGTCAAGAACAAGGAGTCACTCCTAGACACCTTGCAGGTTGTCTTCGACAAGTTGCGGGCCACCCGCACAAAGCTAAACCCGGACAAGTGCGTGTTTGGGGTTAGCTCCGGAAAACTTCTTGGTTTCCTGGTAAGTCACCGGGGCATAGAGGCTAATCTGGCGAAGATAAAAGCCATTGAAGACATGCGGCCACCAACCCGCATCAAAGACGTCCAAAAGTTAACTGGGTGTCTAGCAGCCCTCAGCCGGTTCATATCAAGATTGGCGGAACGGGCACTTCCCTTCTTCAAGTTATTGAGGAAGTTCGAACCATTCCAATGGTCCGAAGAAGCAGAGAAGGCATTCCAGGAGCTGAAACAGTTCCTCACCACCCTACCAATTTTGGTAGCTCCGAACCCTGGTGAGCCTTTGTTGCTTTACATTTCAGCTACTGACGAAGTCATCAGTATGGTTCTGGTTGCGGAGAGACCCGAACTACCCCATACTCAGGAATCCAGACCCCTTCGGGAGGGTCCGGAGGTTCCTGAAAGCGAGTCTGGGTCCCAGCTCCCAGACTCAAACCCACAAGAAGTCACTTCAGAAGACCCAGACCCCTCTGGGAAGGTCCAGGTCACTTCTGAAGAAGCTCCAGGTTCCTCCAGCCAGAACCCGGAGGTCCCCGAAGAGAATCTGGACCCCTTCGAGAGGGTCCGGATTAATGAAGAGGAAGCTCCGGACCCCTCCGGGAGGGTCTGGACCATTCAACGCCCGGTATACTTCATCAGTGAAGTATTACATGATGCCAAGACTCGATACCTAGAGGTGCATAAGCTACTGTATGCAGTTCTTATTGCCTCCAGGAAGCTTCGACACTACTTCCAAGCTCACAAAGTCTCGGTGGTGACCTCCTATCCACTTCGAGCAATCTTGCATAATCCCAATTCAACTGGGAATATTGCAAAGTGGGCAGCGGAATTGGCTGAATTCGATCTTGAATTTATTTCAAGACAAGCTGTCAAGAGTCAAGTGTTGGCAGATTTTGTGGCAGAATGGACTCCCTCTCCATCAAACCCTGGGGGACCCAGTGAACAGAAGACAGAGCATCAAGCTCCAACCTTCACCGAGCCTCACTGGACCCTCTACTTCGACGGCTCCATGCAGAAGCAGGGGGCCGGAGCTGGAGTCCTTCTCCTTGCACCGACTGGGGAAAGGTGAAATACATGGTACACCTTGACTTCAAGGCAACCAACAACATGGCGGAGTATGAAGCACTCATCTATGGATTAAAGGTGGCACTGTCATACGGTGTCAGGCAACTGCTGGTCAAAGGAGATTCACAGCTCATCATCAAGCAGGTGAAGGGTGAATGCTCCTGCAACAATCTCCAGCTAGCTGCTTACCTCCTTGAAGTCTAGAGGCTTTAGAAGGACTTTGAAGTCCTAGACCTCCACCATGTTCAGCGTGCCCACAACGCTGAAGCCGACAAACTCTCGACGAAAGCGTCAACCGGAGCTCCGGCTCCTGACGGAACTTTTGTCCGGATATTGTCAAAACCCACAGCTCAGCCAGCCGAACTGAGCGAAGGGGGCGAGATCAGCATCCCGAAGCTGACGGTCCCGATGGCCCTGTTACCATGGCAACCATCAAGGGTCGTAGGTGCTGCCGGGAGCTCCGAGCAACCCAGCACGCAAGACTCAAAAGCTCAAGCTAGCTCCGATGCATGGATCTCGGAGATCCGGAGCTACTTGAAAGACAACATCCTTCCTGACGATGATGTATCCGCTGACCGGGTAGTCAGATTGGCTAAAAGATACACGCTGGTAGAAGGGGATCTCTACCGGCGCGGTGCCAACGGCATCCTAATGCGGTGCATCACAAGGGAAGAAGGCTGCGAACTCCTCGCAGAAATCCATGGAGGCGAGTGTGGGAACCACGCATCTTCCTGCACGCTGGTCAGAAAATCCTTTTGGCATGGCTTCTACTGGCCTACAGCGCTCCAGGATGCCACTGAGCTGGTGAAGAAATGCGAAGCATGCCAATTTCATGCAAAGCGAATTCATACACCGGCTCAGCCCTTACAAATGATACCTCCTACATGGCCCTTCGCTGTGTGGGGGATGGACATCTTGGGACCCTTCCCAAGAGCCGTCGGAGGTTACAAGTTCCTGTATGTCGCCATTGACAAGTTCACCAAGTGGCCGGAAGCAACTCCAGTTGTGACGATCAACAAGCAATCTGCTATCAACTTTCTGCAATCCATTGTAAGCAGATTCGGAGTCCCAAACAAGATCATCACTGATAATGGGACTCAATTCACAAGCTCCGCATTCCAAGGATATTGCGAAGACCTCGGCATACAAGTTTCCTACGCCTCCGTAGCTCACCCAACCAGCAATGGCCAAGCCGAGAGAGCAAATGCAGAAATCCTTAAGGGACTCAAAATGCGCACCTATGAGCGTTTGAAGAAACATGGAGCCAACTGGATCGAAGAGCTTCCGCCCACTCTATGGGCCAACAGGACTTCTCCAAACCGGTCAACCGGAGAAACACCCTTCTTTCTGGTGTACGGAGCTGAAGCAATCCTTCCTCCAGAAATCACCTTGGGTTCGCTCCGGGTCCGGACCTTCGACGAAGCCGCGCAGGACCAGCTCCGACGTGAAGACCTAGACCTCCTCGAGGAGGGAAGGTGCCAAGCAGCTGTTCGGAATGCCCGATACCGCCAAGCTCTTCGGCGCTATCACCAACGGCATGTACATCACCGACAGCTCGAGGAAGGCGATCTGATGCTACGGAGAATACTATCCAGAGAAGGGTTAAACAAACTCTCCCCCAACTGGGAGGGGCCCTTCCGAGTGATCAAAGTATCCCATCCCGGAAGCATTCGCTTGGCTACCGAGGATGGGACACCTCTCCCAAATCCTTGGAACATCGAGCACCTCCGTAAGTTCTACACTTAATACCACGGAGGTGAGTCTTGAGTAACTTGAGATGTATGTTATAGAGTCATTGTACAGAGTCGGGTAGTTCCTCCGGGAGAGCAGCCGGACCTTTCCCGAAAGGTCCGCAAAGCTCATGCAACACTTGTCACAGTCTCCGGACTAAAAGTGTGGCTAACTACCCTGGGTCAAACGAGAAACCAAACACACTTAGCCTGGTTCCGTACCCTAAGAGTGTACTTGTTTCCCCTGTACCCCGGACCTATAATGAAAGACATCTTCATGTGAAATAGGCTCCACGTGCATATATTTTGTACAGGCTCAACATTTTTATTTTTCTCTTTCTTATCTATAACAAAGACGTGCAATTCTTAAGAAATTTTAGTTTGACTGGTTTATATACGATTCGAGTTGTATTGTCAGTTCTTTTGGATTTAAATATCGCTCATGGCCAACTCGCCCGAAAGCCGCCAAGCCAATCTAGGGCCGGAGTGTGCTATCGACTTAGCCTGGTCAAGCACCCTAAGTACGCCACTCTACCTACACCCCGGCAGGCCGAAGTAAGGCGGGTCCATGAACAGTTGAACCTAGAAGAAAAGACAACGCATCCGGTTGTATTTAAAATCGCGTTCAACTTAAAATCTTCTTGAGAATTGTAAGCCGCGACGAAATTATAGACAAGGAACGAATTTTACTATTTTTCTTGGCTTAAGTGTGCAGGAAAAATAAAATCTACGTTGATGGAGAAAAGCCAGAGCTAACTAAGCTCCGACTCCCCAAAGGGGGCCAGCCGTCGACGCTGAATATAAGATGGTGAGAAGACCCCATAAATGGAGTCTGCTGCCAACAAACCAAGTGTTGGCAAAGGTCACTGCCGGAGCTACTCAGCTCCGACACCCCGGAGGACTAACTATCGACGCTCTAGGTGTTGATAGAGGCTATTGCCGGAGCTACCAAGCTCCAGCGATGGACAATGCCGGAGCTTCTAAGCTCCGACAACCTCAGGGGACCTTCACTATCGAAGACTTCGGACCTAAAAGCTACAAGTTTGGAGCAAATGAGTCTTCAACAAAACTCAGTATCCTTTTGGTACATGTTCACAATCAAATTGTGTACATCTACCAGGGGGCCAAGTGAAGATAAAGATGTTGAAGACAAAAAGTGAAATTCGCAAAAAAATGTGGATTTCATTCATTTGGAGACAAGGGATTACAAAATTGGAAAAGGAAAAGAGAGAAGACAAGTAAAGGGTACAGGGATGGTCCTAGACCCTGAGCGACTTTCTGCGCAACCTCCGACACGTTAGCCCGGGCAGCTTCGCCTTCTCCTTCAATGGGACCTTCCAGCACCGGGTCCAGAGGGAACTGGGGATTCCGGCTGGTGTAGCACGTCAGCATGTATTCTGCGACGTTCTTTGCCAGGGACTGCCCCTCAACCTCCAGCTGGTCCGAAATGGCGTCATCCATCTTGGAGAGCTTTCTACCTGCCGAGCTTAACGCCTACAGCGCCAAGTCTAGTTCCGGCTCCGGATCATCCGGAAGCACGGGACTAAACCCCATCGGCGTCAGCGCGTCGTCAGCCTTGCTCAGGAACTCCCAAATTTGAAGGGAGTTCGAAGCCCTTGAGCTCTTTTGTTCTTCCAGGGATCTTCTGGCCGCCACCAGTTCTGAATTCTCGCGAGTAAGGCGCTCCACCTCTTTACCATTTTGCTGAATCTTTTCAGCAAGCTGCCTTTCGAGTCTCCCGAGCTCCTTCTCTCGGAGATGAATCCCGTTCCGGCGGTTGACCAGGTCCTTCTCCCTGCCCTTCACTTTCTTCTCCCTAGCAACGAGGGCACATTCTTGCTGGTAGAGCTCCTGTCCTTGCAGCCAGGCCTTCTCCTTATCCTCGGCGCAACGCGTATCCAATTGCTTGGTGCGTTCCTCGAGGCCCTTGTCAGCCAGAGCTACTTTCTCGGCGAGCTCCTCTTCCCTCCTCAGGACGTCATCCCGCAGCTCCAGGAGTTTCTGCTCTTCATCCTCGAGCCGTCTCTCCCTCTCTTCAAGTGCCTCTCGGCGCTTGATGAGTGCGGTGTTGATGGCCTCAAGCTGTTCGTGTTGAGCATCGGCCGCGTCGTTGGCAGCTTTGGCCTGATCGTGGATCTCCCGGGATTGAGCGTCGAGGGCATGAGTCAGACTCTCCCGGTCATCCAACAATTTGCCCCAGTACTCCAGGCAGACCTTTTCTTGCCTGATCCATTCCTTGTCGTCCGCCAGCCTCGACTGTGCCAGCTTGGTCTCGAAGTAGAGCCGGTTACGCCACCTCCTAAGGGTTTGGCGCTCCTCTTCAAGAGACTTGCTGTCGTGGAAGAAGGCCAGTTGGACCTGACGCAGGCTGGAGCAGGCGTTGTCGATAGACAATGACAACGGAATAGGTTCGGACCTGCTGGGGCCACTCCCGCTGGTTCCAGCGGATCTTCAGAAACAAAAATTGGGTCCCACTCCACAAGAGTGGTCCCTTGGGACTCCGCGGCACTAGGGCCGTCCTCCGGGATGACCTCAGTCGCCATCAAGGAAGGTCCCGCCACCAGGTCTTCATCCACCCCCTCAAGCAGGGGGCCAGCGACGTTTTCAGGGCGCTCCGGCTCGGCTGTGGGTACCTCCGACGTCACTGCTTCCGGAGCAGAAGCCGCCTCTGGTCCTGGCCTGGGCATCTCCTCCGATGGGGGCTCAAGCACTGAAGCCTCATCAACAGCCGGCTCGGGCGCCGGGAGGTCTTCATCTCCAACCGGCACTATGGCCGGAGCTCCAACAATAACCGGCTCTGCGGCCGGTGCTTCTGAGGTAACCGGCTCAACTGTCGGGACTTCATCAACACCCAGCTCGCCTGCCGGGATTCCAACCACCTCCGGCTCAACCGCCGGGGCTTCAACAACTTCCGGCTCTGAGGCCGGAATTACCGCTTCCTCCGGCTCAACCGCCGGAGCTTCCATCATCACAGCATCAGGACCCAGAGCTTCAGCCTCTGAGACAAGTGCCGCTGTCGCATCTTCTCTCTCGTGGTCCGGCGCTACCACGGGAACCTCAGGGGATGAGTCGAGGTCCATGACCACGACAGCCGGCGTCGGAGCTGTCGCGGCTTCCGCCACTGTCGGAGCTTGCGCCGGAGCAGGAGCAGAGGGTTCCGCCCTCGCAGTCTCAGCTGCTGCGGCTGAAGGCGGAGCCTCGCTCTTTTTCTTGGGAACGCTGCAGATGATGGATAAAGAAACTCAAAAAACAGTTACTATGACAAAGTGACTGTCCAAAGTAAAGTTCAAAACTTACCTCGGGAGGTTTCCGCACCAGCTTGCTCGGAACCTCTTTCCCGGACGCTCCGGGCTAACCACCGCAGCTGCTGGTGTAGACGCCCTGGAGGACCTCCCGGGACCTGATGCAGCAGCGGGCGCTTCCTTAGTCGGGGCCCCCCTCAGCAGAGAAGCACCTCCGGACCTAGGGGCCCCAACTGACCCTAGCGCTGGAGTCACGCACTCGGAGCTGACATCATGAGGAGGCACCACCGTGGGCACCATCGCCGCGGCCGTAGGAGACCTCTCCCTCCGGGGAGAAGGAGGTGACACCAAGGCTGCAGACCTGGAGGACCCTATGGCAGCCGGATATTTCCTCTTCCGGTGCATGGGTTCCTCCGCCAGCTCCTTACCCATGCCGACGACCTCAGTCCTGGGCTTCGGAGCAGGGGGGGACCACCTTCGGGGACTTCTGAGATCACCACTTTGGTGGTCGATCTCCTCTCGATGATACCGAGGTCGTCGAGTTCCGGCATTTTCCGCCGGAGCTCCCTCCGGAACTCTACTGCCTCGTTCAGGGGGGGGGGAGCCGATGGCGGGAACAAGTCATCACCCGCAATATCGATGCCGTGTTGTAATTTCTTGAGGTGGAACTCCAAGGTTTTCCTCGCCATGTCGGACTTCCGCCCGGACTCGATCCGGTCGCTATCCATCATGCCGCTGAGGGCCCAAGCGAGTTTCTCCCTCCTCTTCAGCGGTGCCCACCTGTTAACTAGGAAATTGCAAAACACCTCTTGAGGAGTTAGACCTCCTTCCACGCACTGGTGGATCCTGGTCAGAGCGGGGTTGAAGGTTTCCGCCAACACCGGAGCTTCACTCCAGATTGTCGTGTCGATGCTGGGGAGGCCTTCGGGTAACTCCAGTCTCTCGTGCTCCTCCACCCGGACCACTATCCAGTCTTTCTTCCAGTCATTCCACTTCCCAGAAGGAAACGACCGGAGGTACTTGAATGGGCATTTCTTGCGCTTCACAAAGTAGTAGAAGCCAAGATACTCATTGCTCCTCCCGGTGGTATGGACGGTGAAGAAGGCCCGGAAGAGTTCGACGTAGGGGGGAATGCCCACCCACATCTCACAGAAGTGGACAAAGATCGATACGAGGAGAATGGAGTGGGGGCCAAGGTGATACAGCTGCAGACCATAGAAGTCCAGCAGCATCAAGAAAAAGGAAGAAAGAGGTGGAATCAACCCCACCATGGCGTACGAGGAAAAGTACACCATCTCGCCGGAGTGCTCCTTCTCAAACGGAAGCCCTACTCCGGCGCGGACCGAGCGGTCGAAGGAGTCCGAGGACCACCCCATGAGGGTCCGAACCTTCTTCACGTCGCCTTCGGTCTTCAAACGGCTTTCGCGGAGACCCAACTCCATCGCTGCACAGCAAGGCGGGAGAGGAAAAGCAAGCACGAGTTGGAGGTTTGAGCGCAAGAGCAAATGAGAGGCGTAAAAAACTCCAAACGGTGTGTGCTTTCCTTCTTAAGTAAGCCCTTGCGACGCTTGGATGGAAACCGCAGGGAAGTCGGAGATACCGCTTAAAAGTTCCACCCAGCCAATTACAGGAGGGCCCGGGACCACTTCGACGATCAAGTCGAGGCTCTTACCCAGGCGAACAGTTGTCATCACGAGGCGGGAAACCCAAAGGCGGCGGCCTGACAGGGCGCGCGGAACCGATACGGTTTTCGTATCGGGAACCGGCGACCTTCAATTGCGTGAGATCCGCATGTCAAAGATCTCATCTACCGCCTGAGGTGCGCCACGCGGCGGGATCTAACTGTAAATCCCTGCCAACGGCACCTCCGAAGACCCTTGAAGACCCAGTTCAAGAGTCGCAAGGATGGACCCACCTCCGACAGAATAACTTCACCCCAGTGATCTTCCTCGGAGGTAGGTCCAGGGGGCCACTGTCGGTACCCTAAAAACCGCACACCCCTTGAGTTTACAAAGATTTCAAAGGAAAGCCATCTACTTGGGTTGAAGACCCTCGGAGGCCCACTTGTGAGACATGACCGGACCTGCTTCTCCAACATGGTTAATCCCTGGGTCACCACGTGTACTGCCAAACCGGAGCTACCACCCACAAGGGGGAAGCTCCGAGCCAAGTACCGAAACGGCACGTCCAGACTTAACCCCGGACCGAGAGAAGCTCCGGAGTTGACACGTGACTGGTAGCCCCGGAGCTACCTGCTTCCCACAGCAAGCTCTGAAGCCGCCACGTGTCCAATCGTCGGACCTGCCAGCCTCTAACCTCCAGAAGACCTTGTAACGGCTCCGGATCTTCAAAGAAGAGCCAAGGACTTCAAGACCTGATTAAGTGTCATTAATGCCATATTAATGACACTTAAACGGATGATCTTAACACCAGTAACAGCACTGTCGGAGCCCGTTACAGGATCATTAACAACAATTAATCGTGTATCAATACTAGTAACCGCCGGGGCCACATGTCGGGCCAGGCTAGCTTGTAACGGCCTGTCTTTGTACTATAAAAGGACAGACCGACGATACACTCAGGGAGTTTCACAGACGAACTCACACACCCGATACACTCGTGACAAGCTAATACAACACCAACACACCCGTGGAGTAGGGTATTACGCTCAGGCGGACCGAACCACGTAAACTCTTGTATCTCCTGTGTCAAACTCCTATTCACCTTCTTGAATCTCCGCGCGCCCACACCGAACTTCAAACTCTCCAATCACTTTGGCAGTGTAGGGGGATCTGCCGGCTCCAATAGTCGACAGTTTACATTATCGGGACAAATGAAAGGGAAGAAAGGTTGCGTTAGGTGTGTGGATAGAACTGGATTTCTATACCTCACTTCATCCAGAAAGACGGTGTACATGAGACATCAACGGTTCTTGACAGATACACACAAGTATAGGAAGATGAAAGAACAATTTGATAACAAAATCGAAAAAGATACTGCACCGAAACCTTACAGTGGAAAACTTGTGTTTGAAATGGTCAAGAACATTCATATTGCTTTCGGTAAGGGAAAAAGAGTAAAGGAATTAAGAGAAAGAAAAGTACATCTTCGGATGATACAACTGACATGGCTTTCAAGAAACAATCAATTTTTTTCAAGTATCTTCCGTATTGGAAGAATCTGGAATTTTGCCATAGTATTGATTTGATGCACGTTACAAAGAATGTATTTGACAGCATCATTGGGACCTTGCTGGACATGCCGAGGAAAACAAAGGACGGATTAAATTCACGTATGGACCTAGTAAATCTTGATTTGAGACCAGAGCTTCATCCAGTAGAAAAGGCGAACGGGAAGCATTACCTTCCCCCAGCCAGCTACAACTTGACGCTAGAAAAGAAAAAAGCAATTTGCAAATGCTTGCGTGGGATCAAAGTGCCCACAAGTTTCTCATACAATATCCGCAAACTAGTATCGATGAAAGACTTGTCTTTATTCGGTTATAATTCTCACGACTGTCACATGATGATGACAGTTTTCCTTGCCATTGCAATAAGAGTAATCAAACCTGAGCATATAAAAGTTGTCATCACACGTTTGTGTTATTTCTTCAATGCAGTATCGCAAAAGGTGATAGCACGTGAAGATTTAGACTATCTGAAAACATACATCGTCGAGACAATGTGCAAGCTTGAGATGTGTTTCCCACCATCCTTTTTTGATATGCAAGTACACCTAATCATACATCTTGTTGATCAGATAAAAGCATTGGGTCCACTATATTTACATCATATGTTTTCGTTGGAGAGATATTTAGGAGTATTAAAAGGTTATGTGCGGAACCGTGCTCACCCAGAGGGTTCAATTATGGAAGGATACACCACTGAAGAAGTGATTGAGGGTTGCGCTGATTACATCAAAGATGGAAAATCGATAGGTGTGCCTATACCGGTACATGAGGGTAGACTACGTGGGAGAGGCAAAGTGGGTAAGAAAACTTTTATTGTTCAAGATTACAAGAATGTACACCGTGCAAATTTTGGTGTACTACAACAGCTCGCAATAGCTGAGCCGTACATCGAGGAACACCAAATTGAGCTTCGTGATAAAAACCAAGACCGCAAAGAGGACTGGATCATGAAAGAGCACAGAAGATGTTTCACTGAATGGTTAATGGACAAAAATATATCATACGGAAACACTAAGAAGAGGCAACAATGAAGAAGTTAGCTTCTGGCCCATCTGCTTTGGTAACATCATGGCAAGCATATGACATCAATGGTTACACATTTTACACTAAAGAAAAAGACAGTAAGAGTGTTGCACAAAATAGTGGTGTTCGTATTGAGGCTTATGATTCACAAGGGCAGAAGACCACATACTTCGGGTTCATAGAGGAAATATGGGAACTCGATTATGGCGAAAGAATGGTAATGCCCGTATTTAAGTGCCAATGGGTCAAACATCCTGATGGTTTGAAAGTGGACAATTACGGGCTGACGCTGGTAGACTTGAATAAAGTGGGTTACAAAGATGACCTGTGGGTTCTCGCCGATAATGTTGCACAAGTTTTTTATGTTCAAGATCTAGAAACTGAGAAGTTGCACGTAGTTGTTTCTGGAAAGCAAAATATTGTTGGGGTTGACAATGTGGGAGATAATGAAGAGGAATATAATCAGTATGAAGAGATGTACCTTTTCACCGAATCAGAAAACATCAAGCGCGTAGAGAGAAGCATTAAAAAGAATTTGAAACCCTATATGCGAGAAGATGTCAATGCTGGAAAAAATGTATATAGCAATGCGAGATGATATATATTGTATATATTTGTATCTTCTGAAATCAACTTAGAACAATGTTGGTATATGGATTGTGTCCTTTTGCATTTGTGTACATATGCGTTTGGACTCAATGATTTGGAAGTTTGGAAGTTTGGTCTTTCTTCAGATAATGATGTCTCGGGCGTGTAGCTGATTGAAGGAGGAGCGCTTGGCGTGGCGCAAGAACCATCCCCATGTATGTACATATGGCACACCGGTCACATGGTTGCATATACATATGTATCTGTAATGGACTGATGAACTTAACTGTAGTTTGTTTTTCCGTGTTGTTTGTTTTTGGTATTTTCAATTTCTCCGCGTAGGGTTTCTCTGCGAAGCCTGAATCGGGAGATTTATTGAAGTGGCAGTGCATCGTCCCCGGTAAAGAAGGGGTAAGTCATGAAGAACAAGCACAATATGAGTTTAACCATCGTCCTCCTATTAATAAATTTCTTTTGCAGACTGAATGGGAAGATGGTTACTACCCCCTGACAATCTCCTTCTCTGAGGACTATCCCTTGGTGCCTCCAAGATGCGCCTTTCCAATTGGGTTCTTCCACCCAAATGTCCATCGTTCGGGAGCACTCTGCATCGAGATTCTTGATCAAGAGACTGTAAGATAGACCTATTTTGTTCATGTAATTATTACTTATAATTGTTGTCGAACTTATTTGAACTGGTTTCTTATATTGCTTAAATTATATTTCGTAGGGGTGGTGCAGTGCTTTTACAATCAAAACTATACTACTTGAAGTTCAGCGTTTGCTGCATCAGCCAAATGTGCCTGATGTTGAAAATGATTGCTATAATCTACTTATCAAGGTTAGATGACACTTTGACTTAGTGACCAGTGTAGGTTATTCATTCCTCCTTCGATATTTGTTAATTTAAATAATATCAATATTTTCAGGATCCAACGAAATATAAGAGACGTGTTCAGGATCAAGCAGGACGGTACAATTTAGATTGATCGATGGGAGCTTCATCGTCGATCTACAATGAATGTAGCATGATTTTTGTTCAGTGTGTAAAGAAATTATCTTTGAACAATTGTAAAGCCTCTAATGGTGTATTATCACAATTAAGCCAGCCTCACTGGTGATCGAGCATTTCCTATAATGCATTACTGTACTAGTATCCGCTAGCTCATCTGTGTTTTTTTCCTGATACAATTTTGCCTGCACGACTACATACGGCTGTGATGTATAATTGCAACTACATCCCTGTAATTTCAATGAAAACCGCTTATGATAATTAAACAATGACCGCCACTGAAAATACATGATCTTCTCAGGCCGTTGTTAATCAAGAACCGGCTATGAAGTTCATTGCATTACAGACGGTTATTAATTAAGAACCGCCAACGAAGATCATGAATTTACCCAGATGGTAGTTCCTTAAAATCCATCTGTGATGTTCATCGCATTACAGACGGTTATTAATTAAGAACCGCCAACGAAGATCATGTATTTACCCAGATGGTTGTTTCTTAAAATCCGACTGTGAAGTTCGTTGCATTACAGACGGTTAATAATTAATAACCGTATGTGAAGATCATGTATTTACCCAGGCGGTTGTTTCTTAAAATCCGTCTGTGAAGTTCGTTGCATTACAGACGGTTCTTAATTAAGAACCGATTCTGAAGATCATATATTTACCCAGACGGTTGTTCTTTAAAATCCGCCTGTGTTGTTCTTTCATCACAGACGGTTATTATATCATTCGTCATCACAGTCGCATATTTTTAAGGACCGCCTGTGTTTGAAAAATTGAGGCGCCTGTAAAAATGTTTTTTGTAGTAGTGCGCGTCATATTAAATCCTCAGCACGCACCCAACTTTGTCTAAAGAAGTTGATAGCACGGCAGGCTTAGCCTGATCGATTATGCTGACTTTGATGAGTAGCCTTGAGCTGTTGTCACTCTTCCACATGGGGAGTCATGGAACAATTGATGGAATGAACATAGAGATTTACTTGCGGAACAAGGAGGGCCATCTGCAATAAAGTATCATAAAGTATTAGAGCTAAATTCTGTGTCTAGCTGAAGAATTGCAGCTGCGGGGCAAAATGCAAAAATTGGTTTATGTCGCGCAACTGTTCGACTGTCAAACAGCAACTGCTGCCACCATTTTTCTTTCGCGTTTTATCTCTTGACGTGGAAGGGGTTAGAGGGGAGGAGCAAAAATACATGAACATTGGACGTGTATGGTTCACAGATGCTAGTCCTTTTCTCTTCAGATCAGAGAATGTCTGGGTGGCGAAAAGGTGGACTAGCACTTGTCTTGGGCTTGGGCTAGATAATTTCCAAAATGTGAGAATATCGGCCATTCTTATCGGATGTCCCCAAAGAGACAATGCTAGTTACTCGGAAAAAAAGGAATATATGTCCTTTCTAGCGGGCCCGGCAGTTACGGGCCTGCTTTGCTAGGCTAGCTATAGAGAAATCTCATGTTATCACAGCCCAGCAAAAGAAGCGACCTACTGGCCTACCTCATGGCCGTTTGCTATCCGATTATGCTTTTTTATGACGAGAAAAAACAACAACATTAGGTGTATGGTAGCTGCATGCATTGTCCGAGGCGCCGGGCAGCAGTGCGCACTGCTAATTCGGTAGTGAGCAGGCAGCCTCGCCGCTACGGCTTCCCACTCGCGTCGGGCCCTAGTCCCATGGTCGTCTTTACTCAGGTACTCCTGCCTGAATCCCCTCGTCTTCCGAGATTTCGGCGCACAGGTCCCTTCGCCTTCCCACCGCACTTCATATAACAAGCCGTAGCCGGCTCAGTCACAGAACGAACCACGAGCCCACACCACGCGACACCATAGTAGTGCAACGTCGCGCCATAGATTTCAACCTGTCCAAACAAGCCTCAAAGAGTCAGATGGCTGCCGATGACGCCAAGTCCAGCGCCGTGACCGCGAGCGCCATCGCTGCATCGTACGACGACCAGATCCGTCCACTCCTAGATGCCGTCGACCGGCTCCGCCATCTCAAGGTGACGCAGGAGGGCATCCAGCTTCCGACCATCGTCGTCGTCGGCGACCAGTCGAGCGGCAAGTCCAGCGTGCTCGAGTCGCTGGCCGGCATCAGCCTGCCGCGCGGCCAGGGCATCTGCACGCGCGTGCCGCTCGTCATGCGGCTCCAGGATGACCCTACGGCGGACGAGCCAAAGCTGCAGCTGGAGTACGGTGACGGCCGCGTGGTGGCCACGACAGAGGCCAAGGTCGCGGATGCCATCAATGCCGCGACGTCGGAGATCGCCGGCAGTGGCAAGGGTATCTCCGACGCGCCCATCACCCTCGTCGTGCGGAAGCGGGGCGTGCCCGACCTCACCCTCGTTGATCTCCCCGGCATCACCCGCGTGCCGGTACACGGTCAGCCCGAGGACATCTACGACCAAGTGTCCAAAATAATCAAAGATTACATCGCTCCAAAGGAGAGCATCATCCTGAACGTGCTCTCGGCCACGGTGGACTTCCCCACGTGCGAGTCCATCCGCATGTCGCAGCAGGTGGACCGCACCGGGGAGCGCACGCTCGCCGTGGTCACCAAGGTCGACAAGGCGCCCGAGGGCTTGCTCGAGAAGGTAACCATGGACGACGTCAACATCGGGCTCGGGTACGTCTGCGTCCGCAACCGCATAGGCGACGAGACGTATGCCCAGGCCCGCGTCGAGGAGGAGAGGCTTTTCAAATACCACCCGTTGCTCTCCAAGATAGAAAAGTCCATGGTCGGCGTCCCCGTCCTTGCCCAGAGGCTCATGAAGATACAGGCCGCGATCATCGCCAAGTGCCTACCTGACATCATAAGGCAGATCAACGACCGGCTCAGCCGCAGCAGCGCAGAGCTCGACCAGATGCCGCCGGATCTCAACAATGTTGCCGACGCTGTGAGGGTATTTTTTCAAATAGTCAAGCAGGTGTGCACGTCCCTTGAGAAGGTACTGGTGCGGAGCGACTTTGACGAGTACCCTGACGAGCACGAGTTCCATGGCACTGCTCGCATCGCCGAGATGCTGAGGGGGTACGCGAAGAAGCTGCCGGCAGAATGTCCAAAGAGTAACGAGCTGTTTTTGATGGAAGAGGTTCGGATTCTGGAGGAGACGAAGGGCATCAATCTCCCCAACTTCCTGCCGCGCTCCGCTTTCCTCGTTATGCTCAAGAAGAAGGTGGAGACCATCGATCAGGTGCCTCAGGACCTTGTCAATGGTGTCTGGGAGTATGTCGAGGATCTGGTGATTAAAATCCTTTTGAAGCACTCGGACAACTTTCCGCAGGTGCAGTCCTCCTGCCGCCGCGCCGTCCAGAGCCTCATGGACAAGGTGCGGGCGCGTTCGGCGCAACACGTAAAGGAGCTCATAGAGATGGAGCTGGTCGCTGACTACACAGCGAATCCAGACTACATGAAGACTTGGAGTGATATCATGGAGGGCTACGACAAGTTCATGGAGGCAGTCGAGGACAAGTCCAAGCCCTCGAGGATCACACTAGATGGCTTTGGGGAGGTCGAAGTGTTTCATCTTAGGGTGCACGCAGACCTTGCTGGGAAGGCCTTTGATCTCAGGGCTCGTCTGACTGCTTACTGGAAGAGCATCACGCTGAGGCTCATCGATGGCCTGGCGCTGCACGTCCTCCTAAGCGTGAAGCGGCTCGTTGAGAAAGAACTGGAGGAGGAGCTGGGGAATGAGCTGTTGGGCAACAAGTTTGCCGGCGTTGAGAGGATGCTTGCCCCGTCGCCTAGCACTGGCACGAAGCGTGAACGCCTGAAGAAGAGCATTGTTCTGCTTCGCCAGTCCAAGGAGGTCGTGGCGAACATCATGGACAGGATTAGCGCGGCCGGGGACGTCTAGGCAGCTGTTACTCTGCGTGTGGTTGTTTCATTTTGGGTGTTTTTCTAACTGAACTATGTTATGTGCTTTTGGTTATCTACGAGCTGGGCTATGTAATGTGCTAGGTTTTCTCCTGGCTTGCATTTTCAATGGGAACTTTAATTTCTTCAGCTCGTTCCTAATCACAGTAATGCCACCCAAGTACGAGATGTCCAATTTTCTGCGTGGGCTGAGTTGGGATAATTTTAGATTTTTGGTCACATCATTAATCGTTGCAATTGAGGCTGATTGAGCAGATGAATTCGGTTTCAGTAATTGATAATAGCCCTTGAAGCCTCGGTAAGAATCGGCATCCCGGTAATTAATGGATCTCTCTACACTCTCATGAGCGGCACTGCTCCTTTTTTTCCAAATCCTTGCGCAGGAGCATCCAGTGAGATTGTCAGAATGGTCCAGAAGGCACTAGCGGCCCAACACCTTATCCTCAAACGGCCCAGTCCAATGACGTGAAAACTTGAGACGGCGCGCACGCTCTAAGTACTGTACCAGCGAAGCAGATGAGAGGCAGCCCGGATCGTAATAAACTCATCTGCTCTCTTCTTCCTTCTTCCCCACCCCAAATTCTATTATCCTTGTATCTGAATTCGTGATAAGGGAACCCAAAACTGCTACCGTGAGCAATCTATCGTTTGTGTGAATTTCGTTTTCCCCGTCCGATATTACAACCGTCGAGGAGGCGCGCGAGGTTGGTGTTAGGTGCTGACGATCGCCGTTCGTCGCGAGGCGCACCACTGTGGAAGGAGGAAGAGGAGCAGAGAGAGGCATCAGGAGCCAGAGTTCGGAGGCAATCGCCGCGGGGACTGGGGAGTGGGTGAATCGGCGGGGAATCGTGGTTGTGAAAAGGTGGAAATGCCGTGTCGTGCCGAGCCGAGGATTTAATCCGACGAAGGAAAGTGGGAGAGAGTCAGTCCTTAGCGAAAAATCCCAGCTATTCGGCGTGTCAGTATCGGATGCTTGCAAAGGCTACTTGATCAACTGAAGGAAGGAAGAGAGAGGCATATCTCTCAATTGATCGTGTGTGCCACTGTTGAAGGAACTCTGCTAACGTTCTCCTTCTGCAATTTTCCTACGTCTGTTCTAGCTAGGACTTCTGTCAACTGCACATCTACGTTATGTATTGCTTGTATCCTCTTGTTGCGACTCTTTTATTCGCCTGCTTTGTATACGTGATGATGAGCATCACATATACTCACTGACACGCACGCTCTACTCCACATGTCAATGACCATGCAGGATGGTAATTTAGTGGAGTCGAGATGCTCATACAGTCATACTCCTATCACATTAGAGTTTTTGGGTGTGCTATTAATATCTCAACGTATCCTCCATTGTTTCCATAGGTTATTGTTCTGAAGGGAGACCTCTTGAAGCTGTATCAACTACAGTATAAAGGAGACCTCATCATCCTCGTGCTACTCGATCCAACATTGTTTCGGAATACTTTGTATTGTAATATGCTATAACTAGATCATATATAACATATGTGAAATATTTGTCATTTATAATATGTTGAAACTATATTTATTGTAACATGCGATAAATATTTTATCATGTTTAAAATTTTGAAATTATATTTGTTGTATCATGGTTATAATTGATAAAAATAAGTACACATAGTAAAGTGTCTCAAAAAGTCAGGCAAAATCGCTGTAAGAATCGAATGCCCAAGAGGGTGGTGCATTGGGTTTCTTTTTCCAAAAATTAGAGCAATAAAAACTTAATTACTAAAAGCCCAATTCCCTATGCAAACAACCTATGCATTTAAATAAATAGTAACTTTGCGGTATATGAAATGCATAAGCGTAAGAGGAGAGGAAGAAAGTGCAAACTCCCGAAGAGACACGAAGATACGGAGATTTATCCCGTGGTTCGGCAAGATCGTCAAGATCTTCCTACATCTATGTTGTGGCACCCACCAAAGGGTATAGCCACTCCCAAGTCACCGAGACCAGGGATCTTCACTAAACTTCTCCGTTCACCAACTTCGGCAAGGTGGAGCTCAAGCCTTGTACAAGTTGGATCCTCCGGGCTTCCACAACCGACTTGGCAAGCTCCGTAAGGCTCTCTTCAATACAATCACCAAGAGACACTCCATTACAGCTCTCACTACACTAGAGACTCCAATCACCAAGAATGGAAGCACACAAGCACTATCTCTAGCAAGTTCTAGCCTATCTCTTGGTGTGCAAGTGGTGTAAATGATGTAGAAGTGGTAGCTCAATATCTTGAATGCTTGAGAATGTGTAGAGTAGCTCTGGTTGTCAAGACTTGTCGAATAGACTGGTTAAAGGGGTATAAATAGCCAGCTTCTACGAAATAGCCATTGGAAAAGTAGGCTGACATCACTGTTCTGCGAACACTGGATGATCCGATGTCCCCCCTTCAGTTGTCATCGGTCGAATCCAAATTAGCTAATGTCATTGTGTCAGATATGACCGTTGTTCGACCGATGCAACACTTGCCTCATCATCGGATGATCCGATGGCACTTCATCCAGAATTGGTCTAGAAATAATGCTTACTGGAGTGATTGACCAATGTAACATTCCTTTCATCATCGGATTGTCCGGTGAGTACTAAGTTCTGAGGTCTTTTTCTTCTGTTAAACCAACTTGACCTGTCGGTGGTTTGGAACTGGCAGATCTCCCGACACTACTAAAGTGTTAGAGGAGTTTGATGTTCGGTGTGGGCGCGCGGAGATCCAAGAAGGTGAATTGTAAATGACACAGGAGACACGGAAGTTTACGTGGTTCGGGCCGCCTGAGCGTAATACCCTACTCCACGGGTGTGTTGGTGTTGTATTAGCTGTATGAGCTTGTACTGAGCGTCTATGGAATGTGTGTGTAGATGTCGTTGGTCTGTCCTTTTATAGTATAAGGGCAGGCCGTTACAAATTAGCCTGGCCCGACATGTGGCCCCAGCGTTTACTAGTGTTGATACCTCTTCAACACGTTTAATTGCCCTTAATGACCGTGTAATGGGCTTTGACAACACCGTTACTGATATTAAGGTCGTCCAATTAAGTGTCATTAATATGGTATTAATGACACTTAATAAGGTCTTGAAGTCCTCGATTCCCCTTTGAAGATCCGGAGCCGTTGCGGGGTCTTCTGGAGGTTAGAGGGTGAAGATCCGACGGTTGGACACGTGGCAGCACAGGAGCACGCTGTGGAGAACATATAGTTCCGGGGTTAGCTGACACGTGTCAGCATTGGAGCTTCCCTCGGTCTGGGGTTAGGTCCGGGGATGCCACTTCGGTACATAGTTCGGAGCTTCCTCCCTTGTGGGCGGTAGCTCCGGTTTGATAGTACACGTGGCGACCCTGAGGCTAACCATGTTGGAGAAGCGGGTCCGGACATGTCTGACATGTGGGCCTCCGAAGGTCTTCAAATCAAGTGGGTGACTTCCCCTTGATATCATTGCAATCCCAAGGGGTATATGGTACCCAGGGTACCGACAGTGGCCCCCTGGGCCCACCTCTGGGGAAGACCCCTTGGATGAAGTTGTTCCGCCGGAGGTGGGTCCATCCTTCGACTTTTGAACCGAGTCTTCAAAGGTCTTCGGATGTGCCGTTGGCGATGGTCCGGAGTTAAATCTTCGCCGCGTGGCATATCTCGTGTGCGGCAGGTGAGATCTTTGGCGTGCGGATCTCACGCAATTGAAGGTCGCCGGTTCCCGATACGAAAATCGTATCGGTTCCGCGCGCCTTGTCAGGCCGCCGCCTTCGGGCTTCCCGCCTCATGATGGCAACCGTTCGCCTGGGTAAGAACCTCGACTTGATCATCAGGGTAGTCCCGGGCCCTCTTGTCATCGGCTGGGTGGAATTTTGGAGTGGTATCTTCGACTTCTCTGCGGTTTCCATCCAAGCATCGCGAGGGTTTACTTATGAAGGAAAGCGTGCACCGTTTGGGGCTCTTTACGCCTCCCATCTGATCTTGCGCTCAAACTCCCAACTTGTGCTTCGCTTTTCTTCTCTTGCCTAGCCGTGCCGCGATGGAGTTGGGTCTCCGCGAGAGTCGCTTGAAGACCGACGACGACCTGAAGAAGGTCCGGGCCCTCATGGGATGGTCCTCGGACTTCTTCAACCGCTCGGTCCGCGCCAGTGGAGAGCTCCCTTTTGAGAAGGAGCACGCCGGCAAAATGGTGTACTTCTCCTCGTACGCCATGGTGGGGTTGATCCCACCTTTTTCTTCCTTTTTCTTGATGTTGCTAGACTTCTATGGTCTACAGTTGTATCATCTCGGCCCCCACTCCATTCTCCTTGTGTCCATTTTCGTCCACTTCTGTGAGATGTGGGTGGGTATCCCCCCTGCATTGAACTCTTCCAGACCTTCTTCACCGTCCATACCACCGGCAGGAGCAATGAGTACCTTGGCTTCTACTACTTCGTGAAGCGCAAGAAGTGCCCATTTAAGTACCTCTGGTCATTTCCCTCTGGGAAGTGGGATGACTGGAAGAAGGATTGGATAGTTGTCCGGATGGAGGAGCACGAGAGGCTGGAGCTGCCCGAAGGCCTTCCCAGCATCGACACGACAATCTGGAGTGAAGCTTCGGTGCTGGTGGAAGCTTTCAACCCTGCTTTGACCAGGATCCGCCAATGTGTGGAGGGAGGATTGACTCCTCAGGCGGTGTTTTGCAACTTCTTGGTCAACAGGTGGGCGCCACTGAAGAGGAGAGAGAAACTCGCATGGGCCCTTAACAGCGTGATGGACGACGACCGGGTCGAGACCGGGCTGAAGTCCAACATGGTGGGGAAAACCTTGGAGTTCCACCTCAAGATGTTCCAGCACGGCATCGACGTCGATGGTGACGACTTGACTCCGCCATCAGCTTTTCTTCCTCTGAACGTGGAAGTGAAGTTCAGCAGGGAGCTCCGGCGGAAGATGCCCGTGCTTGACAACCTTGGTGTCGTCGAGAGAAGATCAACCACCAGGGTAGTGATCCCCGGAATGCCCGAGGATGGCTCCGACCCTGCTCCGAAGCCGAGGGAAGAGGTCGTCAGCAAGGGCAAGGGGCTGGCGGATGAACCCGCGAGCCGGAAGAGGAAGATGCAGTACGCCGACAGAAGGTCCGTCAGGCCCGCTACTTCTGCGTCGGCTCCTTCTCCCCGGAGGGGAAGGTCTTCTACAACTGCGGCGACTGTTCCCGTAGTGGGGTCCTCCCGAGGCGCGACTGTTCCCGCAGTGGGGTCCTCCCGGAGCGCGACTGTTCCCGCAGTGGGGTCCTCTCGGGGTGTTAGCTCCAGGCATGCGACTCCAGCACCTGGGCCGGTGGAGGCCTCTAGGTCCGGGGGTTCTTCCCGATCGAGGGGGGCCTCGACTCGGGAAACACCCGTGGCCGGGACGAGTTCTGGGGGGCCTTCCGAAGCTTCCACGCCGGCTATGACCAGCCCAGAACGCCCGAGAAAAAGGTTCCGCGCAAGCTGGTGCAGAAGCCTCCCAAGGTAATTTTTAATCTTTACCTTGGATAGTTGTTTTAATTGTAGTAACTATTTTTTAAGTTTCTTTGTTCATCATCTGCAGCGTCCCCAAGAAGGGGAGTGAGGCTCCACCCTCAGCCACAGCGGCTGAAGCCGTGAGGGTGGAAGCTTCTGCTCCTGTCCCAGTGCCGCCCCAAGTGGTGGATGAAGCTGCGACAGCTCCGGCGCCGGCTGTTGTGGTCAGGGACCTCGACTCCTCCCCAGAGGCTCCCGTGGTAGCGCCGGACCGCGGGAGTGAAGATGCGCCAGCGGCACCTGTCCTGGAGGTTGAAGCTCTGGGTCCTAGTGCTGAGATGATGGAAGCTCTGGCCGTTGAGCCGGAAGAAGCTGTGATTCCGGCCCTAGAGCCGGAAAATGTCGAAGCTCCGGTGGTCGAGCAGGAGGTGATTTAAGTCCCGGCGTGCGCGCCGGATGTTGAGGAAGTCCCGACGGTTGGGCCGGCTACCTTAGAAGCACCGGCCGCAGAGCCGGTAGTTGTTGGAGCTCCGGCTGCAGGGTCGATTGAAGATGAAGATCTTTCGGATCCCGAGCCAGTTGATACAGAAGTGTCGGAGCTCGAGCCCCCATCGGAGGAGGTGCCAAGGCCGGAGCCAGAAGCGGCCCCTGCTCCGGAAGTGATGACGTTGGAGGTACCCACGGCTGAGCCGGAGTGCCCTGGTGAAGTCGGTGGCCCCCTGTGCGAGGGCAGGAGCTCCATGAACGGGAGTGTGCCCACGTTGACAGGGAAAATAAAGTGAGGGGCAGGGAGAAGGACCTGGTCGACCGCCGGAACAAGATCCACCTCCAGGAAGAGGAGCTCGAAAAACTCGAGAAGCGGGTTGCTGAGAAGATTTAGCAAAACGCCAAAGAAGTTGAGCGCCTCGCCCGTGAGAATTCCGAACTGGTGGCGGCTAGAAGATCTTTGGAAGAATTGAAAGGCTTGAGGACTGCGGACTCCCTACAAATTTGGGAGTTCCTGGGCAAGGCCAATGACGCGCTGACACCAATGGGCTTCAGTCCCGTGCGCCCGGATGATCCGGAGCTGGAGCCAGACCTAGCGCTGCAGGCATTGAGCTCGGCAGGTAGCAAGCTCTCCAAGGTGAGCGATGTCATCGCGGACCAATTGGAGGTTGAGGGGCAATCCCTGGCGAAGAACGTCGCAGAGTACGTGCTGACGTGCTACACCAGCCGGAACTCCCAATTTCCTCTGGACCCGGTGCTTGAAGGTCCCGTCGAAGGAGAAGGGGAAGCTGCCCGAGCCAACGTGTCGGAGGTTGCCCAGAAAGTCGCTCAATTCTTCCATAGGGTCTAGGACCATTTCCGTAGTTCCCACTTGTATCCTCTCTTCTTCTTCCTCAATTTTGTAATCCCTTGTCTCCAGATGAATGAAATCCCCAAATTTTTGCGAATTTCACTTTTTGTCTTCAACACTTTTGTCTTCACTTGGCCCCTGGTAGATGTACACAATTTGATTGTGAACATGTACCAAGAGGATATTATGTTTTGTTGAAGACTCGTTTTCTTCGAACTTGTAGAGCGTAGGTCCTAAGTCTTTGATGGTGAAGGCCCCCTGAGGTCAAACTGACTACCGTCAGAGCTTAGTAGCTCCGGTAATAGTCCCTATCAACGCATAGAGCATCGAAAGTTAGTCCTCTGGGGTGTCGGAGCTTAGTAGCTCCGGCACTGACCTTTGCCAACACGTAACTTGTCGACAGCAGACTCCACTTGTGGGGTCTTCTCACCATCTTTACCGGGGCTTAGTTGCTCCGGTGATGCTTGTTAACATCAATTACAAGCCATCTAGAGGAGTCGGAGCTTTGTTAGCTCCGGCTTTTCTCCATCAACGTGTATTTTATTTTTCCTACACACTGAAGTCAAGAAAAATAGTAAAATTCGTTTCTTGCCTATAACTTCGTCGCGGCTTACGATTCTCGAGAAAGTTTTAGGTCAAACGCGATTCTAAACACAATCGAATGCGTTGCCTTTTCTTCCGGATTCAATTGTACTTGGACTCGCCTTACTTCGGCCTGCCGGGGTGTAGGTAGAGTGGCGCACTTAGGGTGTTTGACCATGCTAAGTCGATAGCACACTCTGGCCCTAGATTGGCTTGGCAGCATTCAGGCGAGTGAGCCATGAACAATATTTGAATTCAAAAGAATAGACAATACAACTCGAATCGTATATGAACCGGTCGAACTAAAAAAAAATTTAAGAACCGCGTGTCTTTGTTATAGACAAGAAAGAAAAAAATAAAAAATGTTGAGCCTGTACAGAATGAATGCACGTGGAGTCTGTTTCACCCGAAGATGTCTTTCATTATAGGTCCGGGGTACAAGAGAAACAAGTACACTCTTAGGGTACGGAACCAAGCTAAGCATGTTTAATTTCTGGTTTGTCCCAGGGTAGCTAGCCACACTTTTAGTTCTGAGACTGTGACAAGTGTTGCATGAACTTTGTGGACCTTCCGGGGAAGGTCCGGCTGTTCTCCCGGAGGAACTACCCGACTTTGTACAATGACTCTATAACATACACCTCAAGTTACTCAAGACTCACCTCCGTGGTATTAAGTGTAGAACTTATGGAGGTGCTCGATGTTCCAAGGATTTGGGAGAGGTGTCCCATCCTCGGTAGCCAAGCGAACGCTTCCGGGATGGGATACTTTAATCACTCGGAAGGGTCCCTCCCAGCCGGGGGAGAGTTTGTTTAACCCTTCTCTGGATTGTATTCTCCGTAGCACCGGATCGCCTTCCTCGAGCTGTCGGTTGTGTACATGCCGCTGATGATAACGCCATAGGGCTTGGCGATATCGGGCATTCCGAACAGCTGCTTGGCACCTTCCCTACTCAAGGAGGTCTAGGTCTTCACGCCGGAGCTGATCCTGCGCGGCTTCGTCGAAGGTCCGGACCCGGAGTGAACCCAAGGTGATTTCCGGAGGAAGGATTGCTTCATCTTCGTACACCAGAAAGAAGGGTGTCTCTCCAGTTGACCGGTTTGGAGATGTCCTGTTGGCCCATAAAGTGGGCGGAAGCTCTTCAATCCAGTTAGCTCCATGTTTTTTAAGCGCTCATATGTACGCGTCTTGAGTCCTTTAAGGATTTCAGCATTTGCTCTCTCGGCTTGGCCATTGCTTGCTGGGTGAGCTACGGAGGCGTAGCAAACTTGTATGCCGAGGTCTTTGCAATATCCTTGGAATGCAGAGCTTGTGAATTGGGTCCTATTATCTGTGATGATTTTGTTTGGGACTCCATATCTGCATACAATGGACTGCAAAAAGTTGATAGCGGATTGCTTGTTGATTGTCACAACTGGAGTTGCTTTCGGCCACTTGGTGAACTTATCAATGGCGACGTACAAGAACTTGTAACCTCCGATGGCTCTTGGGAAAGGTTCCAAGATGTCCATCCCCCACACAGCGAAGGGCCATGTAGGAGGTATCAGTTGTAGGGGCTGAGCTGGTGTGTGAATTTGCTTTGCATGGAATTGACATGCTTCACATTTCTTCACCAGCTCAGTTGCCTCCTGAAGTGCTGTAGGCAAGTAGAAACCATGCCGAAAGGCTTTACCAACCAGCGTGCGGGAATATGCGTGGTTCCCACACTCGCCTCCATGGATTTCTGCGAGGAGTTCGCAGCCTTCTTCCCTTGTGATGCACTGCATTAGGATGCCATTGGCACCACGCTGGTAGAGATCCCCTTCTACCAGCGTGTATCTTTTAGCCAATATGACTACCCAGTCAGCAGATACATCATCGTCAGGAAGGATGTTGTCTTTCAAGTAGCTCCGGATCTCCGAGATCCATGCATCGGAACTAGCTTGAGCTTTTGAGTCTTGCGTGCTGGGTTGCTCGGAGCTCCCGGCAGCACCTACGACCCTTGATGGCTGCCATGGTAACAGGGCCATCGGGACCGTCAGCTTCGGGATGCTGATCTCGCCCCCTTCGCTCAGTTCGGCTGGCTGAGCTGTTGGTTTTGACAACCTCCGGACAAAAATTCCGTTAGGAGCCAGAGCTCCGGTTGACGCTTTCGTCGAGAGTTCGTCAGCTTCAGCGTTATGGGCACGCTGAACATGGTGGAGATCTAGGACTTCGAAGTCCTTCTGAAGCCTCTGGACTTCAAGGAGGTAAGCAGCTAGCTGGAGATTATTGCAGGAACATTCACCCTTCACCTGCTTAATGATGAGCTGCGAATCTCCCTTGACTAGCAGTTGCTTGACACCACATGACAGTGTCACCTTTAGTCCATAGATGAGCGCTTCGTACTCTGCCATGTTGTTGGTCGCCTTGAAGTCAAGGTGTACCATGTATTTCACCTTCTCCCCGGTCGGTGCAAGGAGAAGGATTCCAGCTCCGGCCCCCTGCTTCTGCATGGAGCCGTCGAAGTAGAGGGTCCAGTGAAGCTCGGTGAAGGCTGGAGCTTGATGCTCCGTCTTCTGCTCACTCGGGCCCCCAGGGTTTGATGGAGAGGGAGTCCATTTCGCCACAAAATCTGCCAATGCTTGACTCTTGACTGCTTGCTTTGAAATGAATTCAAGATCAAATTCAGCCAATTCCGCTGCCCACTTTGCAATATTCCCAGTTGAATGGGGATTATGCAAGATTGCTCGAAGTGGGTAAGAGGTCACCACTGAGACTTTGTGAGCTTGGAAGTAATGGCGAAGCTTCCTGGAGGCAATAAGGACTGCATAGAGCAGCTTATGCACCTCTAGATATCGAGTCTTGGCATCATGTAGTACTTCACTAATGAAGTACACCGGGCGCTGAATGGTCCGGACCCTCCTGGAGGAGTCCGGAGCTTCCTCTTCACTGACCCGGATCCTCCCGGAGGAATCCGGATTTTCTTTGGGGACCTCCGGGTCCTAGCTGGAGGAACCCGGGGCTTCTTCAGAAGCGACCTGGACCCTCCCGGAGGGGTCTGGGTCTCCTGAAGTAACTTCTTGTGGATTCGAGTCTGGGAGCTGGGACCCAGACTCGTTTTCAGGTACCTCCGGACCCTCCCGAAGGGGTCTGGATTCCTAAGTATTAGGTAGCTCTGGTCTCTCCGCAACCAGAACCATACTGACGACTTCGTCAGTTGCTAAAATGTAAAGCAACAAAGGCTCACCAGGGTTCGGAGCTACCAGAATTGGTAGGATGGTGAGGAACTGTTTCAGCTCCTGGAATGCCTTCTCTGCTTCTTCGGACCATTGGAATGGTTCGGACTTCCTCAATAACTTGAAGAAGGGGAGTGCCCATTCCGCCAATCTTGAAATGAACCGGCTTAGGGCTGCTAGACATCCAGTTAACTTTTGGGCGTCTTTGATGTGGGTTGGTGGCCGCATGTCTTCAATGGCCTTAATCTTCGCCGGATTAGCTTCTATGCCCCGGTGACTTACCAGGAAACCGAGAAGTTTTCCGGAGCTAACCCTGAAGACACACTTGTCTGGGTTTAGCTTTGTGCGGGTGGCTCGCAGCTTGTCGAAAACAGCCTGCAAGGTGTCAAGGAGTGACTCCTTGTTCCTGACCTTGACCACGATGTCATCGACGTACACTTCCACTATGTCTCTAATGAGTTCTTCAAAAGTTTTGTACATAGCTCGTACAAAAGTTGAAGCTACATTCTTGAGACCAAAGGGCATGGTTGTATAACAGTACAATCCATCTACTGTGATGAATGAGGTATGCTCTTCATCTTCCCTAGACATCCTGATTTGATGATACCCGGAATATGCGTCTAGGAAACACAGTAATTCACACCCGGAGGTGGAATCCACTATCTGATCTATTCTAGGTAGTGGGAATGGATCTTTTGGACAAGCCTTATTTAGTGTGGTGTAGTCGATGCACATCCGAAGCTTCCCGCCGGCCTTGGGCACAACAACTGGGTTTGCCAGCCATTTTGGATGGAAGACTTCTCGGATGAATCCAGCTTCGAGTAACTTCTTCACTTCTTGTCGGATGAAGTTCTGTCGCTCTACGGATTGCTTCCGAGGCTTCTGATGCACAGGCCGGGCGTCGGGGTAGATCTTCAGATTGTGCTCAATCACTTCCCTGGGGATCCCAGGCATTTGTGACGGTTGCCAAGCAAACACGTCGACGTTAGCCCGGAGGAAAGTGATGAGCGCGAGTTCCTATTTGTCAGTCAATCCCCCCGATATACGGGTGGTTTGAGCGGCATCGGAACCAATTTGGACGACTTTGACGGGAATGTCGGTGTCGCCACTTGGCTGCACAAGAGGTGCAAAAGTCGAGCCTCGTTGATGAATGCTCGGGGGTTTTGGAGCTTGCTGCTGCCTGGAGTCCTCCTCTTGCGCCGTGGTGAGCGCATGGAGTTCTTCCAGAGCAGTTACTCCGGCAGTACGATCTCCGCGGATCCGAAGAACGCCTACTGGCGTTGGCATCTTCAACACCAGATAACCATAATGAGCAGCTACCATGAATTTGTACAGGGCAGGCCTACCCAAGATGGCGTTGAAGGGTAAGTTGATCTGAGCGACGTCGAAGACCAACTTCTCGGTGCGGTACTTCTCCCGTGTCCCAAAGGTAACGGGGAGAGTAATAGCTCCGAGTGGGGTAATGACCCCCGGACCTACTCCGGAGAAAGGTCGAGAGGGGTGGAGATCCGAAGGTCGGAGTTGAAGCTTAGTAAAAGCTTCGAAGCTTATGAGGTTAAGCCCCGAACCTCTGTCTACCATAACGTGGTGGAGCTGGATGTTGTTGATGGTAGGAGATACCATCAAAGGTAGCTGACCTGCTCCAACCATGCTCCGAGGGCAGTCTGAAGCATCAAAAGTGATGGTTGTGTACATCCACTTCCGATGAGGTTCCGGACTGACTGTAGGAGCTACACCAGCCATATCCTGACGCATAGTCTTGATGACGCGGCGGGAGGTGATCTCCCATGATCCACCAAAAATGGTGTTCATGGTCTTCAGACGCTCGTTGTCAGAGACGTCAGAATCATCGTCGACGGAGGTGTAAATGGCCTTCAAGAACTTTTTGGGATCCTGAAAACCTAACTCCTCTTCAGCCGGAGCTTCATCGACTTTTTGCTTTCCTTCCCTCTGTCGGAAAGGAGATTCTCCCCGGCGCTTGTTGTAGCGCTCGGCAAGGTTTTGGACCTCCCGGCAGTCTTCCAAACTGTGGCTGCCCGTTTTGTGAATTGGGCACCACACCTTGGGCTTGCTACCGTCTTCAGAAGACGGTCGAGGTCGCTTTTCGGGGCGTGGCCCCCAGCCACCCGGAGCTGCAGCAGCTGCAACATTGGATGTACCGGCCGACGGCTTCTTCTTGCGTTGGTCTTTTTCTTCTTCTTGCCGTTCCCGGAGGTAGCGGCTTATTCTTTGGAGGATTTCTTGTGACCCTCCGGAGTTGGTTTGGAGTGCATCTCACGGCCCTCCGCAGATCTGGCACATTTGTCAGCCAAGCTGAAGAGTTCCGTGACGCTGGTGATCTCCTTGATCGCCAGTTTCTCCAGCATCTTCTTGTCCCGTACACCCTGTCTGAATGCCACAATGACAGAGGAGCTAGAGATAGAAGGGGTAGTGTTTCGTACCTGAGAGAACCTCTGGATGAATGATCGCAGGGATTTTCCCCCTTTTTGCACGACTGCAAAAAGGTCCAGTTTAGTGTCTGGTCGGGTGTATGAACTCCCGAAGTTGGCGGTGAACTGCCGGCACAGCTCCTCCCAACTGTTGATAGAGTTGGGTGGAAAGCTCATAAACCAGGACCTGGCGGTCCCAGTTAAGGCCACTGGAAAATAATTGGCCATCACGGCCTCGTTTCCTCCAGCTGCCAAGATTGTAGTGGAGTAGATCTGAAGAAATTCGGCGGGATTGACAGTCCCGTCAAATTTTTCCAGCAGATGAGGTCGGAACTTCTGTGGCCACCTGACCATACGCAGATGTATGACCAGAGCTGAACAACCTCCTCCTACTCCTTCAGGAGCAGAAAGGTCCTGAGCTTCCCGTCTTTCACGAGCACGCTCAATATGGACTCGGCCGTCTTGTTGGCGGTATCGGCGATCAAGCTCTGCCCGGAGGTCATGAGTTGAGCCTAGATACCGTGTGAGTGCGTCGTGCCCCAAAGGGCAATGACGTCACTTGTTGTGATGCAGCACGTCTCCTACTATTGGAAACGTGCGGACCAAGTCTACCAGACAAAGTCTATCGCTGAGACGGGGCTCGTCCTGAAGGAGGAGGACCCTGGTTGCTGAGGTGTTCGGCTGCTGCTGCAACCAAATGTTCCACATCGGCCCTCCACTGTTCCAGTGCATCCCGTGATGCATCCGGAGGTGGTGGGCGTTGGAGAAGAGCACGCGTTGCATGGAGCGCGTGTTTCGGGTTGTCATGATTTGCCGACGCAGTGATTGACGCCGGCGCACCATCGCGTTGCCCAGCTTGATTTGCTGGTGGAGGCGGCGGTGGTGGGAGTGTGACTCCTGCTGGTGCTGAGGCTCCTGCTGGTGGCTGCATATTGGAGGGATTGCCCCCAACAGTCTGAGCAGCAGGTTGACCGTTGGATGATCCAACAGCTGAGTTCACCATTCTCAAAATCTCAGGCGCCCCTACCTGGCGCGCCAACTGTCGGTGGTTTGGAACCGGCAGATCTCCCGACACTACTAAAGTGTTAGAGGAGTTTGATGTTCGGTGTGGGCGCGCGGAGATTCAAGAAGGTGAATTGTAAATGACACAGGAGACACGGAAGTTTACGTGGTTCGGGCCGCCTGAGCGTAATACCCTACTCCACGGGTGTGTTGATGTTGTATTAGCTGTATGAGCTTGTGCCGAGCGTCTATGGAACGTGTGTGTAGATGTCGTTGGCCTGTCCTTTTATAGTATAAGGGCAGGCCGTTACAAATTAGCCTAGCCCGACATGTGGCCCCGGCGTTTACTAGTGTTGATACCTCTTCAACACGTTTAATTGCCCTTAATGACTGTGTAATGGGCTTTGACAGCACCGTTACTGGTATTAAGGTCGTCCGATTAAATGTCATTAATATGGTAATAATGACACTTAATCAGGTCTTGAAGTCCTCGATTCCCCTTTGAAGATCCGGAGTCGTTGCGGGGTCTTCTGGAGGTTAGAGGGTGAAGATCCGACGGTTGGACACGTGGCAGCACAGGAGCACGCTGTGGAGAACAAATAGTTCTGGGGTTAGCTGACACGTGTCAGCACCGGAGCTTCCCTCGGTGTGGGGTTAGGTCCGGGGATGCCACTTCGGTACATAGTTCGGAGCTTCCTCCCTTGCGGGCGGTAGCTCCGGTTTGATAGTACACATGGCGACCCTGGGGCTAACCATGTTGGAGAAGCGGGTCCGGACATGTCTGACATGTGGGCCTCCGAAGGTCTTCAAATCAAGTGGGTGACTTCCCCTTGATATCTTTGCAATCCCAAGGGGTATATGGTACCCAGGGTACCGACACGACCGATGTATTATTTTCTGGAAACATCGGTTGATCCGGTGAGTTGATTTTGTCTGCTTCGAGTTGTTCTAAGTGATTCTTTTGGAATTTGCTCGAGTGACCTCTTATACATTGGTTTGAAATGTTCTTCTGATGATTATCAAGCATTGAGTGCTGTCAATTTTGGTTGAATAATTTTGACATATGAGCTTTTTCTTCTAATCTTCATAAAAATTGATTGACCTCATAGAATGATTTGTTAGGGGTCTCCAATCGTATCCAATGAGTAGTAGATTATATAAGTGTAGAATCCATTAAGTGTGATGAGATATACGAGAGACCTTGCATCCACAAATTCATTAGTAATATACAACGGTTGTCATTAATCACCGAAACCATACCTCATGGGGGCCTAGATGCTTTCAATCTCCCCCTTTTTGGTGATTGATGACAACACAACAAGTAAAACATAATAGTAATGAATTTAAGAATACGATACTCAAGAGGATATGCAATAAGTACAAAAACCATTATACTAAACTCGAAGGCTCAAAAAGCGATCAATAACACATGAGAGAATTAAGAGGCACACAAATACTCAATGAATAGCAAAAGAGTAGTAAATCTCCCAAATTACAAAAGCCTCCCAAAAAGATAAACTCCCCTTATAACTAGGACTCCCCCTGTGACTAAGCTATCCCTCCCCCTGACTCTTCTCCCCCTTTGGCATCAAGACACCAAAAAGGGAACCGAGTTCCTAAGGATCCTGAGCGCTCGGGGCGATGATGAACTGGTCGCCGTTGGGGGTGTTGTCGTCAGAGCTACTTCCTGCTGCTGGTCTAGAGAACGCTGGTGCATCTGATCAATTAGCCCAGTGAGCCTGTCAGTGTCCTCTCTCCTCTCGTGGGCTATCTGTCACTGCATCTGTAAGGATCGAATGCCCAAGAGGGGGGTGAATTGGGCTTCTTTTCAAAAATTAAAGCAATAAAACCTAATTACTAAAAGCCCAATTCCCTATGCAAACAACTTATGCATTCAAGTGAATAGTAACTTTGCGGTATATGAAATGCATAAGTGTAAGGGGAGAGGAAAAAAGCACAAACTCCCGAGGAGACACGAAGACACGGAGATTTATCTTGTGGTTCGACAAGATCGTAAAGATCTTCCTACATCCATGTTGTGGCACCCACCAAAGGGTATGGCCACTCCCAAGTCACCGAGACCAGGGATCTTCACTATACTTCTCCGTTCGCCAACCTCGGCAAGGTGGAGCACAAGACTTGTAAAAGTTGGATCCTCCGGGCTTACACAATCGTCTTGGCAAGCCCCGGAAGGCTCTCTCCAATACAATCACCAAGGGACACTCCCTTACAGCTCTTACTACACTAGAGATTCCAATCACCAAGAATGGAAGCACACAAGCACTATATCTAGCAAGTTCTATCCTATCTCTTGGTGTGTAAGTGGTGTAGATGATGTAGAAGTGTTAGCTCAACGTCTTGGATGCTTGAGAATGCGTAGAGTAGCTCGGGTTGTCAAGACTTGTTGAATAGACTAGTTGAAGGGGTATAAATAGCCAGCCTCCACGAAATAGCCGTTGGAAAACTAGGCTGACATCACTGTTCTACGAACACCGAATAATTCGATGTTCTCCCTTCAGTTATCATCGGTCGAATCCAAATTAGCTGATGTCATTGTGTTAGATATGATCATTGTTAGACCGATGTTTCACTTTCCTTCTCATCGGATGATTCGGTGGCACTTCATCCAGGTTCAGAATTGATGCTTACTGGAGTGATCGACCGGTGTGTTTATAGTTGTACATCGGATGGTCTGATGTTACACTTGGTCCAGGGAGATTTCTTTCTATACTGATGGACCGATGTAACATCCCCTTCATCATTGGATGATTCGATGAGTACTTAGTTATGAGGTCTTCTTCTTCTGCTAAACCAACTCGACCGATGTGTTGTTTTCTGGAAACATCGGTTGATCCAGTGAGTTCATTTTGTTTGCTTCGAGTTGTTCTAAGTGATTCTTTTGGAATTTGCTCGATTGACCTCTTAGACATTGGTTGGAAATATTCTTCTGATGATTATCAAGCATTGAGTGCTGTCAATTTTGGTTGAAGAATTTTGACATATGAGCTTTTACTTCTAATCTTCATAAACATTGATTGATCTCATAGAATGATTGTTTAGGGGTCTCCAATCATATCCAATGAGCAGTAGATGATGTTAATATAGATTTCATTTGATTGTGATGAGTGATATAGGAGACCTTGCATCCACAAATTCATTAGTAAAATCCAACGATTGTCATTAATCACCGAAACCATACCTCATGGGGGACTAGATGCTTTCAATCTCTCCCTTTTCTGTGATTGATGACAACACAACAAGTAAAGCATAATAGTAATGAATTTGAGAATACGATACTCAAAAGGATATGCAATAAGTACAAAGTTTAGCACACTTAAACTTGAAGGCTCAAAAAACGATCAATAACTCAAGAGAATAAGTGGCACACAAATACTCAATGAAATAGCAAAAGAGTAGCAAATCTCCAAATTACAAAAGAACTCCCAAAAAGATAAGCTCCTTCTACAGCTAGGACTCCCCCTGAGACTAAGCTATCCTCCCCCTGACTCTTCTCCCCCTTTGGCATCAAGACACCAAAAAGGAAGCCGAGTGCCTAAGGACCCTGAGCGTTGGGGCGATGACGAACTGGTCACCGTCGGGGGTGCTGTCGTTGGTGCTGCTGTCTGCTGCTGCCGAAGCTGGAGTGGAGGAGACGGGGGGCTTCGGGAGCTGCTGTCGGTGCCTGCTGAGACTAGACTGCAGGTAGAGGGGCAGTGACAATGGATGCTGGCATCTGCTGGAAAAGCGTCGTAGCCGGCAGGGGAGAGTGGATAGGAGCACCTAGAGCTAGCAGAGGGGACATACTGATCGTCGGGGTCGGCGTAGTCGGCACTGGTGCTGAGGCTGGTGCCAACACAGGAGGACCTGGAGCTAGGCCCGGAAGCTGCGACGGGAGGGCAATCTCGGTCTGTGTGTAGAGGTTGGTGATCAACCCAAGGATGCCCATCATCGCCTGCTGCGTCTGCTCCTGCTGGTCAAGAGAGCGCTGGTGCACTGATCAATCATCCCAGTCAGCCTGTCAGTGTCCTCTCGCCTCTCGCGGGTGATCTGTCGCTGCATCTCCTGCTGCTACTGCTGGAGCTCCAAGAGACGCGCAGCCTGCTCAGCTCGGGCCTGCTCAGCTGTAAGCCGGTCCAGGCGCTGCTGCTCAACCATCTGCTGGAGTAGGGAGGTAAGATCAGATGGCTGAGAGACATGTGCCTCTTACACCGGAGGTGGAGTAGGAGGTGGCACAGTCGAGCCTCCAGCCTCCGCGTCGTGCTGCCTGGGTGAGGGAGGAGGTGGGAAGTACTCCTCGACACTATCGCTGGTGTCACTCTCGGACCAAATATGTTGTAGATCCTCACCCTGAGCCTCTGCCTGTGCTAGTCTCTCGTCTTCCTTCTCCAGGTCTGACCAGTATTCCTCTGAGAGACGGGCACAGACCTGACGCTCAACTGGACGGCCAAGGCGGCGGTTTACAGGAGCTAGAGCACGGTAGTGGCCGAACCATGTGACGCTCTCATCATTGAGACTGTCACGCACGACGGATCCCTCTGGAGCTACCATGTAGAGCAAGTAGCTGATCCAGTGACCAAACACAAGCTGCCTCATCATCCCGACTCCACCAGTGATGACGTCCTCCATCTCACAGATCAGGATGTCCACAATGTCGAACTCCATCCCGTTCATAACATAGAACAGGAGAGTCTGCTGCAAGCTGGTGAACCCTCAAGGTATCCGGACCTCGACAAAAGTGTGCGACGCAAGGCAAGGTGCACAGTGCGTGCAGCTGGAGTGAGTAGTGTCGGTACCCTCGACTGGTCCGGAGAGAAAGGCTGAGCGAACAGTAAGCGTATCTCCTAAAGTGGTGGTGCCACACCTCCAGTTAGTGGCCTTCTCGGTGGGTCAGCTTGTCCATACACCCTCTCGTGCAGGCAAGTGTCATGGAGATCCACTCCTAGCAGCTGTCCCAAAGTCTGCCTGGTCAAGTGATGATGCTGTCCCATGAACATGAAATCAATGGATCTGCGGCCCTCAGAGATGTAGAGTGTGGTGTAGAATACTCGGACCCAGTCCTCCATGTAGGCACTCCTCTCGTAAGACAACAGCTCCACTAGTCCTCTATACCTCTCAAAGTAAGGGCGTATCTCTGTCCCGGCTGCCAGTGCAAGCTGATCCCAATCCAGGAAATTGTGCTGGAAGAGCTTATGGCCCCGACGTCTGTAGGTCTCGTACAGTGACACCTGTGTCAGGGTTCAAAAACGGCTGTCCACAAGTGCCTCTCTGGGCTGCAGGAACCACTCCTCAAGTAAAATGCTCCACCTGGGCTTCATGAGCTGCTTGGCCTTTAACTTCCTGTAGTCTATCAGCCGGACACCCTCACCAACACGGACGCTGGTGTCCATCTCATATACGGCTCTCTGGGCTGCCCTGTCCTCCCGAAGGTCAGCTGCTGACAGTCTCGGTCTCGGGGCTGCAGCTGGATGACCTCCACGGGTCCTGGCTGAGCGCCGGCGAACAAGCGGCACTTCGGGCTCCTCTTCTTCCTCTGACTCCTCTGGCACGGGAGGCTGCCTCTGCCGGGCCTCGCGGATCCTCAACGATCCTCCTCGGCCATGCTCTCGCTCCTCAGTGGCGCGAGCGGCCATTAGGGCTTTCTTCGCCTCCTTCAACAACTTCTGCTTTTTGGCGGTCGACTCCTCAATAGCCATGCCCTTTCCCTTCTTGTCACGACCCATGATGATGACGAAGACGGGGTCTCGGGACACGAGCTCGGGCGGACGGGACGTCAACACAAATATCATCGCGGTCGGGGAACCCTAACGGCGAAGCACGGCGACCGAAAGGAGGGGCACCACAGTGACACAGAGGGCGGTGGTGCGGCGTCTAGGATGGCGTGGGGCGGCGGTAGTAGTGCGGTGGCGGTGAGGCGTGGGAAAGCGGCGGTGGCGCTGCTTGGAGCGGCAGTGGCGGCACTGCGTGGGGCGCAGGGTGAGCGGTGGCGGCGGCGGCTCAGAGGGCAGTGGCGGCCGGAGGACAACGACGGCCGGAGGGCGGCGACAGGGCGAGGGAACGGCGGCGGCGGAGGTGTCGGGGCGTCGGTGGCGAAAGGCAAAATCGGGGAGAGAGAAAAAAGGTGAAGCGGCGCGCTAAATAGGTGGGGCCCGAACCCTAGCTCAAATTTTAACACCGGGTGAACCGACGTCAGATGATAGGAGCATCGGTCGAATGGTACAGTAAGGGTATTCCAAAAGTACCATTGACATCATATGATCCGATGATGAGAGGATTAGCATCGGTTGAATGTGGCACAACTCCAGAAATGTGAACATCAGATGCACCGATGTTTCTCACAATGAACTCGTCGGATGATTTGTCTTTCTGATTGAATTGACCATTGGCTCTTGAACACAAACTGATTTGACGATGGTTCTGCCCTAAGCATCGGATAATCCGATGACTACAAAACAGCAACATCCCATATATGTCCTTTGACTTAAACACACAACGAGAAACACAAGTCTTAGGACTTTTTGGGCAACCCCTTACCCCTCAAAAATGCTAATTGCCAATAACTTGGTTAAGCCCTAAAGCAAATAGAACATCGAAGAAAATAGGGAAGAAATTATCCAAATAAAATGTAAGGCCCATGCTTTGTGAGCTAGAGGATGAATACTTCTATCTCTTTAAAGCATGTTCCTTTAGGCATTAAAGCACCTAATATTTTGTTCTTTCCACATCATACGAGTTGAGATATTGCATTTCAAACAAGTCTCTTTCTCATGAAGTGGGTTCCCCTTTGTGACAATCTACCGTATGCAATGCCAAACAATTTATAATGCAAGAAATTAAATGTGAGTGCAAGGCTATATGATAGGCATCATGCAAGACATAAATTAAATCTATCTTGCCAAATTTGAACCTTTCAAAAGCTTCTTCAGGGAGAGCCACTCTCCAAGTCTTGGGGAAACCCAAAAGAACCTCCATCCCAAGCTAACCCTTGCTCACCCCTATCCTTTGAAAGTTAGACAAGACCTATATGAGATGCATTCTTACATGATCATGGCAACTTACATGACGTTCGATGCATCTATCATATTTAATTCACTTCTTAGTCTAGAAAAAGTTTTCTCATCAAGTGTTTTAGTGAAGATATCAGACAATTGTTCTTCGGACCTAACACCTCGTAAGGAGATGTATCCCTTAGCTTCATGGTCCCTTAAGAAATGATGACGAATATCAATGTGCTTAGTGCAGGAGTGTTGAACGGATTTTTAGCTATCCTAACCGCACTTTCATTGTCACAAAGGAGAGGCACACAACCAAGTTTAATACCAAAGTCCAAAAGGGTTTGCTTCATATAAAGAATTTGGGCACAACATGCACCAGCCGCTATGTATTCCGCTTCCGCTGTGGACAAAGCAACAAAATTTTGCTTCTTGCTAGACCAAGATACTAGGGAATGCCCAAGCAAGTGGCACTAACCGGAGGTACTCTTGCGATCCACACGGCATCTGGCAAAGTTCGAATCCGAGTAACCCAAGAGATGGAATTTTGCACCTTTAGGGTACCACAGGCCTACACTAGGGGTATGCTTGAGATACCGGAGTATCCTAAAGACCGCCTCCCGATGCGATTCTTTAGGTTTCGCTTGAAAGCGAGCACACAAGCATACACTAAACATGATATCGGGCCTAGATGCAGTAAGATAAAGCAATGAATCAATCATGGAATGGTAATTAGATTGGTCAATAGGTTTACCGTCCTGATCCGCGTCGAGATGACAATTTGTTGCTGTCGGTGGTTTAGAACCGACAGATCTCCCAACACTACTAAAGTGTTAGAGGAGTTTGATGTTCGGTGTGGGCGTGCGGAGATTCAAGAAGGTGAATTGTAAATGGCGCAGGAGACACAAGAGTTTACGTGGTTCGGGCCGCCTGAGCGTAATACCCTACTCCACGGGGTGTGTTGATGTTGTATTGGATGTAGCACGTGTGTCAGTGTGTCTGAACGTCTATGGAGCGTGTGTGTAAACGTTGTCGGTCTGTCCTTTTATAGTACAAGGGCAGGCCGTTACAAATTAGCCTGGCCCGACATGTGGCCCCGGCGGTTACTAGTGTTGATACTTGTTCAACACGTTTAATTGCCCTTAATGACCGTATAATGGGCTTTGAAAGCACCGTTACTGGTAATTAAGGTCGTCCGATCATGTGTCATTAATATGGTATTAATGACACTTAATCGGGTCTTGAAGTCCTTGATTCCCCTTTGAAGATCCGGAGCCGTTGCGGGGTCTTCCGGAGGTTAGAGGGTGAAGATCCGACGGTTGGACACGTGGCAGTACCGGAGCACGCTGTGGAGAACAGATAGTTCCGGTGTTAGCCGACACGTGTCAGCACCGGATCTTCCCTCGGTCTGGGGTTAGGTCCGGGGGTGCCACTTCGGTACATAGTCCGGAGCTTCTTCCCTTGCGGGCGGTAGCTCCGGTTTGATAGTACACGTGGTGACCCTGGGGCTAACCATGTTGGAGAAGCGGGTCCGGACATGTCTGACATGTGGGCCTCCAAAGGTCTTCAAATCAAGTGGGTGACTTTCCCTTGATATCTTTGCAATCCCAAGGGATATATGGTACCCAGGGTACCGACAGTGGCCCCCTGGGCCCACCTCCGGGGAAGACCCCTTGGATGAAGTCATTCCGCTGGAGGTGGGTCCATCCTTCGACTTTTGAACTGAGTCTTCAAAGGTCTTCTGATGTGCCGTTGGCGATGGTTCGGAGCTAAATCTTCGCCGCGTGGCATATCTCGTGTGTGGCAGGTGAGATCTTTGGCGTGCGGATCTCATGCAATTGAAGGTCGCCGGTTCCCGATACAAAAATCGTATTGGTTCCGCGCGCCTTGTCAGGCCGCCGCCTTTGGGCTTCCCGCCTCATGATGGCAATCGTTCGCCTGGGTAAGAACCTCGACTTGATCATCGGGGTAGTCCCGGGCCCTCTTGTCATCGGCTGGGTGGAATTTTTGAGTGGTATCTTTGACTTCCCTGCGGTTTCCATCCAAGCATCGCGAGGGCTTACTTAAGAAGGAAAGCGCGCACCGTTTGGGGCTCTTTACGCCTCCCATCTGATCTTGCGCTTAAACTCCCAACTTGTGCTTCGCTTTTCTTCTCTTGCCTAGCCGTGTCTCGATGGAGTTGGGTCTCCGCGAGAGTCGTTTGAAGACCGACGGCGACCTGAAGAAGGTCCGGGCCCTCATGGGATGGTCCTCGGACTTCTTCAACCGCTCGGTCCGCGCCGATGGAGAGCTCCCATTTGAGAAGGAGCACGCCGGCGAAATGGTGTACTTCTCCTCGTACGCCATGGTGGGGTTCATCCCACCTTTATCCTCCTTTTTCTTGATGCTGCTAGACTTCTATGGTCTGCAGCTGTATCACCTTGGCCCCCACTCCATTCTTCTTGTGTCCATCTTCGTCCACTTCTATGAGATGTGGGTGGGCATCCCCCCTGCATTGAACTCTTCCGGACCTTTTTCACCGTCCATACCACCGGCAGGAGCAATGAGTACCTTGGCTTCTACTACTTCGTGAAGCGCAAGAAGTGCCCATTCAAGTACCTCCGGTCGTTTCCCTCTGGGAAGTGGGATGACTGGAAGAAGGACTGGATAGTCAGCCGGGTGGAGGAGCATGAAAAACTGGAGCTGCCCGAAGGCCTCCCCAACATTGAAACGACAATCTGGAGTGAAGCTCCGGTGCTGGCAGAAGCCTTCAACCCTGCTTTAACCAGGATCCGCCAATGCGTGGAGGGAGGATTGACTCCTCAGGCGGTGTTTTGCAACTTCCTGGTCAACAGGTGGGCACCGCTGAAGAGGAGAGAGAAACTCGCATGGGCCCTCAACAGCGTGATGGACGACGACCGGGTCGAGACCGGGCTGAAGTCCAACATGGTGGGGAAAACCTTGGAGTTCCACCTCAAGAAGTTCCAGCACGGCATCGACGTCGATGGTGACGACTTGACTCCGCCATCAGCTTTTCTCGCTCTGAACGTGGAAGTGGAGTTCAGCAGGGAGCTCCGGCGGAAGATGTCCGTGCTTGACGACCTTGGTGTCGTCGAGAGAAGATCAACCACCAGGGTGGCGATCCCCGTAATGCCCGAGGATGGCTCCGACCCTGCCCCGAAGCCGAGGGTTGAGGTCGTCGGCAAGGGCAAGGAGCTGGCAGATGAACCTGTGAGCCGGAAGAGGAAGCTGTAGTACGCCGACGGAAGGTCCGTCAGGCCCGCTACTTCTGCGTCGGCTCCTTCTCCCCGGAGGGGGAGGTCTTCTACAACTGTGGCGATTGTTCCCGCAGTGGGGTCCTCCCGGGGTGCGACTGTTCCCGTAGTGGGGTCCTCCCGGGGTGCTAGCTCCGGGCATGCGACTCCAGCACCTGGGCTGGTGGAGGCCTCTAGGTCCGAGGGTTCTTCCCGATCGAGGGGGGCCTCGACTAGGGAAACACCGGTGGCCGTAACGAGTTCCAGGGGGCCTTCCGGAGCTTCCACGCCAGCTATGACCAGCCCAGAACGCCCGGGAAAAAGGTTTCGCGCAAGCTGGTGCGGAAGCCTCCCAAGGTAATTTTTAATCTTTACCATGGATAGTTTTTTAATTGTAGTAACTATTTTTTAAGTTTCTTCGTTCATCATCTGTAGCGTCCCCAAGAAGGGGAGTGGGGCTCCACCCTCAGCCACAGCAGCTGAAGCCGTGAGGGTGGAAGCTTCTGCTCCTGTCCCGGTGCCGCCCCAAGTGGTGGCTGAAGCTGCGACAACTCTGGCGCCGGCTATCGTGGTCATGGACCTCGACTCATCCCCAAAGGCTCCCGTGGTAGCGCCGGACCGCGGGAGTGAAGATGCGCCAGCGGCACCTGTCCCGGAGGTTGAAGCTCCGGGTCCTGGTGCTGAGATGATGGAAGCTCCGGCCGTTGAGCCGGAAGAAGCTATGATTCCGGCCCCAGAGCCGGAAATTGTCGAAGCTCTAGCGGTCGAGCTGGAGGTGATTGAAGTCCCAGCATGCGCACCAGATGTTGAGGAAGTCCTGGCGGTTGGGCCGGCTACCTCAGAAGCACCGGCCGCAGGGCCGGTCGTTGTTGGAGCTCCGGCTGCAGGGCCAATTGAGGATGAAGATCTTCCGGCTCCCGAGCCGGTTGATACAGAAGCGTCGGAGCTCGAGCCCCCATCGGAGGAGGTGCCAAGGCCAGAGCCAGAAGCGACCCCTGCTCCGGAAGTGACGACGTCGGAGGTACCCACGGCTGAGCCGGAGTGCCCTGGTGAAGTCGCTGGCCCCCTGTCTGAGGGGGTGAATGAAGACCTAGCGGTGGGGCCTTCCTCGATGGCAACTAAGGCCATCCCGGAGGACGGCCCTAGTGCCATGGAGACCCAGGGGACCACTCTTTTGGAGTGGGACCCAATTTTTGTATCTGAAAACCCGCTGGAACCACCGGAGGAGACCCCAGCAGGTCCGGAACCTATCCTGTTGTCACTATCCATTGACAACGCATGTTCCAGTCTGCGTCAAGTTCAACTGGCATTCTTCCACGACAGCAAGGCTCTTGAAGAGGAGCGCCAAACCCTTAGGAGGTGGAGTAACCGGCTCTACTTCGAGACCAAGCTGGCGCAGTCGAGGCTAGCGGATGACAAGGAGTGGATCAAGCGGGAGAAGGTCCGCCTGGAGTATTGGGGTAAATTATTGGATGACAAGGAGAGTATGACTCGCGCCCTCGACGCTCAATCCCGGGATATCTACGATCAGGCCAAAGCAGCCAATAGTGCGGCCGATGAACGCCACAAAAGGCTTGAGGCCATTAACACTACACTCATCAAGCGCCGAGAGGCACTTGAAGAGAGGGAGAAACGGCTCGAAGATGAAGAGCAGAAACTCCTAGAGCTGCGGGATGACATCCTGAGGAGGGAGGAGGAGCTCTCCGAGAAGGTTGCTCTGGCTGACAAGGGCCTTGAGGAGTGCGCCAAGAAATTGGAGGAGCGCTGCATAGAGGAGGAGAAGAAGGCCTGGGTGCAAGGGCAGGAGCTCCATGAACGGGAGTGTGCCCTTGTTGCCAGGGAAAAGAAACTGAGGGGCAGGGAGAAGGACCTGGTCGACTGCCGGAACAAGATCCACCTCCGGGAGGAGGAGCTCGGAAAACTCGAGAAGCGGGTTGCTGAGAAGATTCAGCAAAACGCCAAAGAAGTTGAGCGCCTCGCCCGTGAGAATTCCGAACTGGTGGTGGCCAGAAGATCCTTGGAAGAATTGAAAGGCTTGAGGACTACGTACTCCCTACAAATTTGGGAGTTCCTGGGCAAGGCCAACGACGCGCTGACATCGATGGTCTTCAGTCCCGTGCGCCCGGATGATCCGGAGCCGGAGCCGGACCTAGCGTTGCAGGCGTTGAGCTCGGCAGGTAGCAAGCTCTCCAAGGTGGGCGATGTCATCGCGGACCAATTGTAGGTTGAGGGGCAATCCCTCGCGAAGAACGTCGCAGAGTATGTGCTAACGTTCTACACCAGCCGGAACTCCTAATTTCCTCTGGACCCGGTGCTTGAAGGTCCTGTTGAAGGAGAAGGGGAAGCTGCCCAAGCCAACGTGTCGGAGGTTGCCCAGAAGGTCGCTCAATTCTTCCATAGGGTCTAGGACCATCTCCGTAGTTCCCACTTGTATCCTCTCTTCTTCTTCCTCAATTTTGTAATCCCTTGTCTCCAGATGAATGAAATCCCCAAATTTTTGTGAATTTCACTTTTTGTCTTCAACACTTTTGTCTTCACTTGGCCCCGTAGTAGATGTACACAATTGGATTGTGAACATGTACCAAGAGGATATTGTGTGTTGTTGAAGACTCATTTGCTTCAAACTTGTAAAGTGTAGGTCCGAAGTCTTCGATAGTGAAGACCCCCTGAGGTCAAACTGACTACCGTCGAAGCTTAGTAGCTCTGTTAATAGTCCCTATCAACGCATAGAGCATCGATAGTTAGCCCTCCGGGGTGTCGGAGCTTAGTAGCTCCGACACTGACCTTTGCCAACACGTAGCTTGTCAGCAGCAGACTCTATTTGTGGGGTCTTCTTTCCATCTTTTACGTCGACGGCTGGCCCCCCTAGCTTTACCGGAGCATTTTTGCTCCGGTGATGCTCGTTTTTAATGCTTAACATCGATTACAAGCCATCTAGAGGAGTCGGAGCTTTGTTAGCTCCGGCTTTTCTCCATCAATGTGGATTTTATTTTTCCTACACACTGAAGTCAAGAAAAATAGTAAAATTCGTTTCTTGCCTATAACTTCGTCGCGGCTTACGATTCTCGAGAAAATTTTAGGTCAAACGCGATTCTAAACACAACCGAATGTGTTGCCTTTTCTTCCAGGTTCAATTGTACTTGGACCCGCCTTACTTCGGCCTGCCGGGGTGTAGGTAGAGTGGCGTACTTAGGGTGCTTGACCAGGCTAAGTCGATAGCACACTCCGGCCCTAGATTGGCTTGGCGGCATTCAGGCGAGTGGGCCATGAACAATATTTGAATCCAAAAGAATGGACAATACAACTCGAATCGTATATGAACCGGTCGAACTAAAATTTCTTAAGAATTGCACGTCTTTGTTATAGACAAGAAAGAGAAAAATAAAAAATGTTGAGCCTGTACAAAATGAATGCACGTGGAGTCTGTTTCACCTGAAGATGTCTTTCATTATAGGTCTGGGGTACAGGGGAAACAAGTACACTCTTAGGGTACGGGACCAGGCTAAGTGTGTTTATTTTCTCGTTTGACCCAGGGTAGCTAGCCACACTTTTAGTTCTAGGACTGTGACAAGTGTTGCATGAACTTTGCGGTCCTTCCGGGGAAGGTCCGGCTGTTCTCCCGGAGGAACTACCCGACTCTGTACAATGACTCTATAACATACACCTCAAGTTACTAAAGACTCACCTCCTTGATATTAAGTGTAGAACCTACGGAGGTGCTCGATGTTCCAAGGATTTGGGAGAGGTGTCCCATCCTCGGTAGCCAAGCGAACGCTTCCGGGACGGGATACTTTAATCACTCGGAAGGGTCCCTCCCAGCCGGGGGAGAGTTTGTTTAACCCTTCTCTGGATTGTATTCTCTGTAGCACCAGATCGCCTTCCTCGAGCTGTCGGTTGTGTACATGCCGCTTATGATAACGCCGCAGGGCTTGGCGATATCGGGCATTCCGAACAGCTGCTTGGCACCTTCCCTCCTCAAGGAGGTCTAGGTCTTCACGCCGGAGCTGGTCCTGCGTGGCTTCGTCGAAGGTCCAGACCCGGAGTGAACCCAAGGTGATTTCCAGAGGAAGGATCGCTTCAGCTCTGTACACCAGGAAGAAGGGTGTCTCTCCAGTTGACCGGTTTGGAGATGTCCTGTTGGCCCATAAAGTGGGCGGAAGTTCTTCAACCCAGTTGACTCCATGTTTTTTCAAACGCTCATAAGTGCGTGTTTTGAGTCCTTTAAGGATTTCAGCATTTGCTCTCTCGGCTTGGGCATTGCTTGCTGGGTGAGCTACGGAGGCGTAGCAAACTTGTATGCCGAGGTCTTCGCAATATCCTTGAAATGCAGAGCTTGTGAATTGGGTCCCATTATCAGTGATGATTTTGCTTGGGACTCCATATCTGCAAACAATGGACTGCAAAAAGTTGATAGCAGGTTGCTTGTTGATTGTCACAACTGGAGTTGCTTCCGGCCACTTGGTGAACTTGTCAATGGCGACGTACAGGAACTTGTAACCTCCGACGGCTCTTGGGAAAGGTCCCAAGTTGTCCATCCCCCACACAGCGAATGGCCATGTAGGAGGTATCATTTGTAAGGGCTGAGCCGGTGTGTGAATTTGCTTTGCATGAAATTGACATGCTTCGCATTTCTTCACCGGCTCAGTTGCATCCTGGAGTGCTGTAGGCCAGTAGAAGCCATGCCGAAAAGCTTTGCCAACCAGCGTGCGGGAAGACGCGTGGTTCCCACACTCGCCTCCATGGATTTCTGCGAGGAGTTCGCAGCCTTCTTCCCTTGTGATGCACGGCATTAGGATGCCATTGGCACCGCGCCGGTAGAGATCCCCTTCTACCAACGTGTATCTTTTAGCCAATCTGACTACCCGGTCAGTGGATACATCATCATCAGGAAGGATGTTGTCTTTCAAGTAGCTCTGGATCTCCGAGATCCATGCATCAGAACTAGCTTGAGCATTTGAGTCTTGCGTGCTGGGTTGCTCGGAGCTTCCGGCAGCACCTACAACCATTGATGGTTGCCATGGTAACAGGGCCATCGGGACCGTCAGCTTCGGGATGCTGACCTCGCCCCCTTCGCTCAGTTCGGCAGGCTGAGCTGTTGGTTTTGACAACCTCCGGACAAAAGTTCCGTCAGGAGCCGGAGCTCCGGTTGACGCTTTCGTCGAGAGTTCGTCAGCTTCAGCGTTATGGGCACGCTGAACATGGTGGAGATTTTAGACCTCGAAGTCCTTCTAAAGCCTCTAGACTTCAAGGAGGTAAGCAGCTAACTGGAGATTGTTGCAGGAGCATTCACCCTTCACTTGCTTAATGATGAGCTGCGAATCTCCCTTGACCAGCAGTTGCTTGACACCATATGACAGTGCCACCTTTAGTCCATAGATGAGTGCTTCGTAATCCGCCATGTTGTTGGTCGCCTTGAAGTCAAGGTGTACCATGTATTTCACCTTCTCCCCGGTTGGTGCAAGGAGAAGGATTCCAGCTTTGGCCCCCTGCTTCTGCATGGAGCCGTCGAAGTAGAGGGTCCAGTGAGGCTCGATGAAGGCTGGAGCTTGATGTTCCGTCTTCTGCTCACTGGGGCCCCCAGGGTTTGATGGAGAGGGAGTCCATTCCGCCACGAAATCTGCCAAGGCTTGACTCTTGACTGCTTGCCTTGAAATGAATTCAAGATCAAATTCGGCCAATTCCGCTGCCCACTTTGCAATATTCCCAGTTAAATTGGGATTACACAATAAGGCTCGAAGTGGGTAAGAGGTCACCACTGAGACTTTGTGAGCTTGGAAGTAATGGCAAAGCTTCCTGGAGGCAATAAGGACTGCATAGAGCAGCTTATGCACCTCTATGTATCGAGTCTTGGCATCATGTAGTACTTCACTCATGAAGTACACCGGGCGCTGAATGGTCCGAACCCTCCCGGAGGGGCCCGGAGCTTCCTCTCCACTTACCCGGATCCTCCCAGAGGGATCCGAATTTTCTTCGAGGACCTACAGGTCCTGGCTGGAGGAACCCGAAGCTTCTTCAGAAGCGACCTGGACCCTCCCAGGGGGGTCTGGGTCTTCTGAAGTGACTTCTTGTGGATTCAAGTCTGGGAGCTGGGACCCAGACTCGCTTTCAGGGACCTCCAGACCCTCCCGAAGTGGTTTGGATTCCTGAGTATGGGGTAGTTCTGGTCTCTCCGCAACCAGAACCATACTGACGACTTCGTCAGTTGCTGAAATGTAAAGCATCAAAGGCTCATCAGGGTTCGGAGCTACCAGAATTGGTAGGGTGGTGAGGAACTGTTTCAGCTCCTGGAATGCCTTCTATGCTTCTTCAGACCATTGGAATGGTCCGGACTTCCTCAATAACTTGAAGAAGGGGAGTGCCCGTTCTGCCAGCCTTGAAATGAACCGGTTGAGGGCCGCTAGACATCCAGTTAGCTTTTGGACATCCTTGATACGGGTTGGTGCCTGCATGTCTTCAATGGCCTTGCTCTTCGCCGGATTAGCTTCTATGCCCCGGTGACTTACCAGGAAACCAAGAAGTTTTCCGGAGCTAACCCCGAAGACACACTTGTCTGGGTTTAGCTTTGTGCGGGTGGCCCGCAGCTTGTCGAAGACAGCCTGCAAGGTGTCAAGGAGTGACTCCTTGTTCCTGACCTTGACCACGATGTCATCGACGTACACTTCCACTATGTCTCTAATGAGTTCTTCAAAGGTTTTGTACATAGCTCGTACAAAAGTTGAAGCTGCATTCTTGAGACCAAATGGCATGGCTATATAACAGTACAATCCATCTACTGTGATGAATGAGGTATGCTCTTCATCTTCTCTAGACATCCTGATTTGATGATACCCAGAATATGCGTCTAGGAAACACAGTAATTCACACCCGGAGGTGGAATCCACTATCTGATCTATTCTAGGTAGTGGGAATGGATCTTTTGGACATGCCTTATTTAATTTGGTGTAGTCGATACACATCCGAAGCTTCCCGCCGGCCTTGGGCACGACGACTGGGTTTGCCAGCCATTTTGGATGGAAGACTTCTCGGATGAATCCAGCTTCGAGCAACTTCTTAACTTCTTGTCGGATGAAGTTCTGTCGCTCTACAGATTGCTTCCGAGGCTTCTGATGTAGAGGCCGGGCGTCGGGGTGGATCTTCAGATTGTGCTCAATCACTTCCTACTTGTGTTAGCATCTTCAACACCAGATAACCATAATGAGCAGCTGCCATGAATTCGTACAGGGCAGGCCTACCCAAGATGGCATTGAAGGGTAAGTTGATCTGAGCGACGTCGAAGACCAACTTCTCGGTGCGGTACTTCTCCCGTGTCCTGAAGGTAACGGGGAGAGTAATAGCTCCGAGTGGGGTAATGGCCCTCGGACCTACCCCGGAGAAAGGTCGAGAGGGGTGGAGATCCGAAGGTCGGAGCTGAAGCTTAGTAAAAGCTTTGAAGCTTATGAGGTTAAGCCCCGAACCTCCGTCTACCATGACGTGGTGGAGCTGGATGTTATTGATGGTAGGAGATACCATCAAAGGTAACTGACCTGCTCCAACCATGCTCCGAGGGCAGTTCGAAGCATCAAAAGTGATGGCTGTGTCCATCCACTTCCGATGAGGTTCTGGCCTGACTGTAGGATCTACAGCAGCCATATCCCGACGCATAGTCTTAATGACGCGGTGGGAGGTGATGTCCCATGATCCACCAAAAATGGTGTTCATGGTCTTCCGACGCTCGTTGTCAGAGACGTCAGAATCATCGTCGACGGAGGTGTAGACGGCCTTCAGGACCTTTTTGGGATCCTGAAAACCTAACTCCTCTTCAGCCGGAGCTTCGTCGACTTTTTGCTTTCCTTCCCTCTGTCGGAAAGGAGATTCTTCCCGACGCTTATTGTAGCGCTCGGCAAGGTTTTGGACCTCACGGCAGTCTTCCAAACTGTGGCTGCCCGTTTTGTGAATTGGGCACCACACCTTGGGCTTGCCACCGTCTTCAGAAGACGGTCGAGGTCGCTGTAAGTGCATCTAGGTCCCTTGTGGGTTTTGGTGGATTGATGATGAGCCATTAAAGTGCTAATGAACTTGGTTGAGCATGAGCGCAGATCCGGAGTACGAAATGGAGCTTTGAAGAAAGACGGCAAAAGGAGAAAAGTTGTGGCGAAGAAGAATAGAAATAGGATTTTCTATTTTCTCCTTGAGTCGTAGGAAAAACCGTACTATTAAGAGGGACATGACGCGTAGACACTTAGTGAGTCATTCGGGTGCTCAACCCCTTAGTAGAAGATTTTAGTAGGGCCTTCGTGGCTTGGGCGGACTTGTCTGACTTGTGGTGTCAGACATGTCCGAATTCGCTCTGTTGGAATTCGGACATGTCCGAATCTGTAAGTCAGACATATCCGAATTGGCACTGGAAGGGTTCCAGTGAGAGTTCCAGTGAAGTTTCGGACTTGTCCGAACCTGGGGGTCGGACATGTCCGAAATGGATCTGTTCCCAGGGACTAAGAAAAAATTTCTAAGTCTCAGAGAGTCAGACTTGTCCGAGGTCTATCTGCAGAATTTCAGACATGTCCGAGATTGTATGTCAAACATGTCTGAAGTGGTTTTGGTCAGACAAGTCTGAAGTGAAAGGCCTGACCTTTGAGGTCAGACATGTCCAACATTGTGTCAGACATGTCCGACGTGGGATGTGTCAAACGGCTCTAATGACTTTTTGGAGTATAAATAGTGGGTGGTTTCGACCCACCAACTATGCCTAACACCCCTAAACGGTTCTGAATGCCCATTTGAACTCAAGAACCTCTCTCCACTTGTTCTTCACCTCTAGAGCCCAAATTCGAATTTTTTGGAGAGTGAAGAGTGCTTTGTGAGGATTGGGAGAAACGGTTTGCTGAGGGGTTGAGCAACGTGTGATTCGCTAAGTTTCTTCATGATTGCGTTTTTGTTGCTCTTGGGGTTCTCCCCTAGACGGTTAGGTGTCGCCCCGCGATTTCTTTGTGATCTCTTGTAATCGGGGAGTTTGTAACAATCTTTGTGATAGTGGAAGATCGGGAGTTGGCCCTTGTGGCAACTCATGAGGGGAAGGCTAGAGAAGGCCTGGTCCCTTGTGGACTCCTCAACGGGGACGTAGGATCCTTTGTGGTTCCGAACCTCAGGATAAAATCGTTTGTCTCTTGTTGTTCTTCCATTCTCTCAAGTTTTGATTCTAGTGTTTTTCCGCGTGCTATCTCTCCCTCAGCTTTCTTTCTACTCCATACTTCGTGTAGAACTGCTAGGGATCGATATCTCTCACTAGATCTCTTAAAAATTGGATTTTTGGTCTGATCGCGCAGATAATCTCGGACTTATCCGACCCAGGTCAGACTTGTCCGACTTAGGTCAGAAAAGTCTGACTAGAAGTCAGACAAGTCCGACTAGAAGTCAGACAAGTCCGACCTCTCTGTTTTCATAACTCTGAATTAAGTTTAAATTTTCGATTATCGCCTATTCACCCCCCCTCTAGGCCGCCTTTCAATTGGTATCAGAGCAGGTTTCTCCGAAAGAGAGTAACATCTCAGAGAATCGATGGCGGAAGAAAGGAACAAGGATGATACCTCATATGTCGAGGGTGAAGGCTCAATTGACAAGAACTACGACGTTCTTCTTGATGATCCAAAGGACGACGAAGAAACTCACCAACTCAAGGCGAAGCTTCGGGAGAAGCTAGGGAAACAACCCAAGATCAACCAAGAGAAGGAGAAGAGTAACAATGACTATACTCAAACTCACTTTGATTATGATCGTCTTCATGCTAACAATCACTATTTGTCTATTCCACTTGGCAAACCTCCTCAATTCGATGGAAATGACTATTCAATGTGGAAACACAATATGAAGATGCATTTAATATCTTTGAATCCTAGTTTGTGGCAGATTGTGCAAACCGGAGTTCATATGCCAAGGAATGAGGAAGACGTCACTCCACAACAAGCTGTCCTACTTCATCGCAATGCTCAAGCCGTGGGAGTCATAACCTCATCTTTGACTCGGTATGAATTCAACCGAGTCGAAGGTTTGGAAGTGGCCAAAGACATTTGGGATACACTCAAGACGGCGCACGAGGACAACTGAGTCATCCGGGAGGCGAAGATTGAGATGATCGAAGGAGAGCTTGGGAGATTTACCATCATGGATGGTGAGTCGCCCCAAGATATGTACAATCGTCTCAAGGTGCTTGTTAACAAGATTCGTGCCTATGGAAGCATTCGATGGACGGACCATGAAGTGGTGAAGAGGATGATTCGGGCATTCATGCCTCGAAACATCACTCTTTGCTCCTTGATTCGTGAAAGCCCCGACTACACCAAGATGACTCCGGAAGAAGTGCTTGGGAGGATAATCAACAATGAGATGATGGAGAAGGAAGCTATGTTCTACAATGATCTCCAAAAACTTGCCTCATCAAAGAAGAAAGACATAGCCCTCAAAGCAACTTTCACATCCTACAATGAAGATGCAAGTGATGATGAGAGCATGGACTCCGATGTAGAAGAAGCTTTCTTCATCAAAAAGTTTAGAAGGATGATGAGAAGGAAGAAGGGAGGCTATCACCAAGAAGGCAAGGGCAAGGAGAAGCTAAAGAAAAAGACTTGCTACAAGTGTGGTGAGCATGGGCACTTCATTGCGGATTGCCCATACAATGAAAGCAAGAAGAAGGAGGGCAAGACCCAAGATAAGAAGCTCTTCAAGAAGAAGAAGCCATCGGTACATGCCCACCTTGGAAGAGAATGGGACTCAAATGAAGACTCATCTTCCGACGATGAAGAGAAGGTGGCAACCATTGCCATCGGAAAGAGCTCAAGTGCAAGCAAGCTCTTCCCCAACCTTGATGATTTCAAGTCCACATGTTTCATGGCAAAGGAGGGAAGGAAAAAGGTCAAATCTAAACCCACTCCCTCTATAACTTCTTGTGATGAACTTGATAGTGATAGTGAACTTGAATCCATGCTTAAAGGCTTAAGTAAGAGTGCCATGAGAAAGATGAACTTTCTTATGGATGAAATCTCCGAGAAGGAGGATCTCCTTGAGCGTCAAGAGGGCATGCTCATCCAAAAATTGGAGAGATGTCAAGAGCTTGAGGAGCTCCTCGAGCGCGAGAGAGAAAGAAGCAATGCATTGGAGCATGACCTTGCCATGAGCAAGGAAGCATGCTCAAATCTTAAAGACAAGACCGTTGAGCTCAAGGATGAACTTGTTAACTTGACAAAGGTTACTAGAGACAAAAGTTGAGTCACTTAAGATCAATGCACCTTCTTCATCAAAGAGCTCATATTCTCAAAAGATTTCATCCGAGGAAGTTCATACTTGCACATGCTCAAGCTTAATCCTAAAACTTAAGGATGAACTTAACTTGGCACAAAACAAACAAGCACCAAAAGGTGGCATCTTTGACAACGAGAGGGTGGCCTATGCACGTATTGCATACACCAATGTGAGACCTCCCCATGTCAAGGATGGTCTTGGTTATTCTCGGGAGCGGAGGCAAAATGCCAAAGCCCCTAAGAATAACAAAGACTTGATTGTTTTTGTCAAGTAAGGTTCATCCACCCAAGATAAAGGAAAAAACATTGTCTCAACATCTTACGTGCCTAAAAATGAACCTCATCCTTTATTTCATGACTTTGATGCTTCTTATGTTTTATTGAGGAACAAATTTGGCAAGACTTATGCTAGATATGTTGGGCCACTCCGCAAGATCCCAAAGCCTTGCGTGTGGGTGCCCAAATGTCTTGTGACTAACATCAAAGGACCCAACCCAGTTTGGGTACCTAAAGGAAAGGCATAACTCTTTTTTGTAGGCATACTCCTCCGGTGGATCAAATTGGGTGCTTGATAGTGGATGCACTAACCATATGACCGGAGAGAGGAAGATGTTTGTAGAGTACAAGGAAAATGAAGATCCTAGTGAAGGAATCTTCTTTGGAGATAATAGCCAAGGGAAAATCCTTGGCACCGGTAAAATTGCTATCTCCTCAAAACACACTCTTTCCAATGTGCTTCATGTTGATTCACTTGATTACAACCTCTTGTCTATTTCTCAATTATGTGATAATGGTTATGATTGTCTTTTCACTAACAACGGTGTGACCGTCTTAAGAAGATGCAACAACTCAATCGCCTTTAAGGGCGTACTCAAGGGAAAGCTTTACCTTGTGGATTTCTCCACGGATAAAGCCCAACTTGATACGTGCTTAATGGTGAAAACTAACATGAGATGGCTATGGCACCGAAGGCTAGCCCATGTTGGGATGAGAAACTTGCAAAAACTTCTTAAGGGGGATCATATCCGTGGACTAAAAGATGTTGTCTTTGAGAAAGATAGACCATGTAGCACATGTCAAGCCAGAAAGCAAGTAGGAGCTCAACATCCATCCAAGAACATCATGACAACCTCAAGACCCTTGGAGCTACTACACATGGACCTATTCGGACCGATCGCCTACATTAGCATTGGCGGTAACAAGTATGGTCTAGTTATCGTTGATGATTTTTCTCGCTTCACGTGGGTATTTTTCTTGCATGACAAAGGTGAAACCCAAGGAGTTCTCAAGAAGTTCTTGAGGAGAGCTCAAAACGAGTTCTCCTTAAGAATCAAGAAGATTAGGAGCGACAACGGGACGGAGTTCAAGAACACTCAAGTTGAAGACTTCTTGGATGAAGAAGGAATCAAGCATGAGTTCTCCGCTCCCTACTCCCCTCAACAAAATGGAGTAGCGGAGAGGAAGAATAGGACTCTAATTGAGATGTCAAGGACGATGCTTGATGAGTGCAAGACGTCCGACCGGTTTTGGGCGGAAGCGGTTAACACCGCTTGCCATGCCATAAACCGGTTGTATCTTCATCGACTCTTGAAGAAGACCTCATACGAACTCCTAACCGGTAACAAACCAAACATCTCATACTTTCGTGTTTTTGGGAGCAAGTGCTATATTCTCAACAAGAAGCCTAGGAATTCGAAGTTCGCTTCGAAATCCGATGAAGGTTTCTTGCTTGGCTATGACTCATACACCTACGCCTATCGTGTCTTTAACAAGTCCTCCGGGATTATTGAAGTAGCACATGACGTAGTGTTTGATGAGACTAATGGCTCTCAAGTGGAGCAAGTTGATAAGTGTGTGCTAGATCAAGAGGAGACTCCACAAGAAGCACTTAGGAGAATGGCACTTGGAGATGTGCGACCACATGATCCAAATGATCTACAAGCAAGCGAAGAAGATGCAAATCCCCCACATGAACAAGATCAAGATCCTCTAGATGAATATCAACAAGATCAAGATCAAGGAGGAGGCTTGGATCAAGGGGGAGATCAAGAAAATGATCAAGATGAAGAAAATGATCGAGAAGCTCAACCACCACACCCAAGAGTTCATCAAAGCGTTCAACGGGACCATCCCGTTGACAACATACTTGGAGACATCTCCAAAGGGGTAACTACTCGCTCACGTATGGCTAAATTTTGTGAACATTACTCTTTTGTTTCCTCCTTAGAGCCACAGAAAGTAGAAGAAGCTCTACAAGACCCGGATTGGGTAATGGCGATGCAAGAAGAGCTCAACAACTTCAAGAGGAACGAGGTGTGGGAACTCGTGAGGAGACCAAATGCAAACGTTGTTGGAACCAAGTGGGTGTTCTGCAACAAACAAGATGAACACGGGGTGGTAACAAGAAACAAGGCAAGACTTGTAGCAAAAGGATACGCTCAAGTCGAAGGTTTGGATTTCGATGAAACCTTTGCTCTCGTAGCTAGGCTTGAATCTATTCGCATATTATTGGCCTTTGCTACTCACCATGATTTCAAGTTATATAAAATGGATGTGAAAAGTGCATTCCTCAACGGTCCAATCAAGGAGGAAGTGTATGTGGAGCAACCGCCCGGATTTGAAGATGAAGAGCATCCCGATCACGTCTACAAGTTGTGTAAGGCTCTCTATGGCCTCAAACAAGCACCTAGAGCTTGGTATGAGTGCCTTAGGGATTTTCTCACTCAAAATGGTTTTAAGATTGGGAAAGCCGATTATACTCTCTTCACTAAGCATTTTGATAATGACTTGTTCGTATGCCAAATTTATGTTGATGATATCATATTTGGTTCTACTAACAAGACTTTTTGTGATGAGTTTTCCAAAATCATGATGGAGAGATTTGAGATGTCTATGATGGGGGAGTTGAAGTTTTTCCTAGGTTTCCAAGTAAAGCAACTCAAGAAAGGGACCTTCATATGCCAAACCAAGTACACTCATGACATTCTCAAGAAATTTGGCATGGAGAAGGCGAAGCCCATCAAGACACCTATGGGAACAAACGGGCATCTAGGACTAAATGAAGAAGGAGCGAGTGTGGACCAAAAGGTATACCGTTCTATGATTGGCTCTTTGCTTTATCTTTGTGCTTCTAGACCCGACATTATGCTTAGTGTGTGTATGTGTGCTCTATTCCAAGCCACTCCAAAAGAGTGTCACTTGACAGCGGTTAAGAGGATCTTTAGGTATTTAGTTCACACTCCTAATCTAGGTCTTTGGTACCCTAAAGGATCAAAGTTTGATCTCGTCGGTTATTCCGATGCGGATTATGCGGGCTGTAGGGTACATAGGAAGAGCACATCCGGGACATGCCAATTCCTTGGTAGGTCCTTGGTTGCGTGGTCTTCCAAGAAACAAAACTCAATTGCCCTTTCCACAGCCAAAGCGGAGTACGTTGCAGCCGGAAGTTGCTGTGCGTAGCTTCTTTGGATGTGACAAACTCTTAGGGACTATGGTTACAATCTGAGCCATATTCCTCTCCTATGTGACAATGAGAGTGCCATCAAGATTGCTCACAACCCCGTCGAGCATTCTAGAACCAAACACATAGACATCCGTCACCATTTCCTGTGAGACCACTCTATCAAGGGAGATATCGTTATCTCTCATGTTAGAAGTGAGAAGCAATTGGCGGATATCTTCACCAAACCCCTTGATGAGAGACGCTTTTGTGACCTAAGGAGTGAGCTAAATATCTTGGATTCTCGAAACATTGCTTGAGTCGTGCACATCTGATTGCTACTAGTTTTCAACTTCAAAATGTTGTGTGTTTTTCGAAAATCTCATCTATTTTTCTTGAAAACTATGTTCTAAACTTCTCTTTGGTGAAAATGATCATAGTTTGATTGTTGGTTGCTTACTGATCATTTTTGTCAAAGATATTTGCAAAAACTTGTCCAAAATGTCCATATATTCCCATCTTTAGATCCCCAAGTGTTTGCACATTGCATACACTCAGGGGGAGTCGGACAAGTCTGACAAAAATCAGACATGTCCGATGTGGGTTTTAAGTCTGTAGAGAGAACTCGGACTTGTCCGAAGTCAAATTCGGACATGTCCGACATGGGAAGTCCGAACCCCTCCAAAGAGGCCGACGGTTCCCTTTCCCCTCTCTCACTCCTCACTTCAAACTCTAGTCTCCATCTCTCTCAAACCTCCCAAGGCGATTCACATTGCTTTTGAGGCTCTTGTGAGGAGTTCTTGAGGGAAAATCTCCCTCAAGGGTGGAGGATTCACATCCCCTTCGGAGTTCTTCAATCTTTTCTCCATCCGAAGGTATTTTCCGCATCTTTCCTCTCAATTCTAAATCTTGCGGCAAGTTTGCAAATTTATGCCCTTGAAATTGTTCCTAGGCATGTTTACAACCTTGGTGCAAAATTTGGTCGGTAGAAAAAATGATTTGCTTAGTTTCCTTAGCAATTAGGGTCAATTCTGTACAGGTCGGACAAGTCTGACTCTGAAATTTGGACATGTCCGAAATTCCTGAGTCAGACAAGTCTGACTTTCCAGTCAGACATGTCCGATCCTGTATAACCCTGAAACCTAATTTCTATCGAAACTATCAAGTTAATTGCTCTATCTCTCTTGCCTTGACTCTTACCTATCCTTGTATCTCTTCTTCAGCTATGGGTCATGACAAAAGAGGCAAGGAGCCCGCGAGTCCCGATTCTTCGGCTCAACCATCAAAGCGACCAAAGAAGGTGGTTGCCAAGCGACCCGCAAGCGGTCAACTCACCATTCACAGTGGTCAGGGGGGCAGCTCGAGCTCCCAAGGGCAGCAAGAGATCGGACCGTTGGTCGTGCACTCTCCAGTTGGTGACACTCGACGCACGGCCGACAGGGTGAATTACCGAAGGAACATTCTCGACACCATGCACATGAGAGATGTGCGGTGCTATGACCAGCCAAGGGAGAGCAGGGATCCCCGTTTCTGGTGCTTCTTCCACATGGATTACTACCGGTCAGTCCTCACGACCAAGAAGAATCCAGTCATGGAGATGCAGTGGGTGGATTGGAAGGCTGCATTGAAGAAGAAGGACTGCTACCTTCTCTTCAAGGGGGTGCTCGACGCTTGCAAGCACCACGGAGTTAGCGAGATCATGGGCCTCCAATACCCATGGAACAAGGAAGTCATCCTCCAATTCTATGCCACAGTTTTCTATTGGGTCGACAAGCTCGGCTTCACCTGGATGGCCAATGGGGTGAAGTACGAAGTCAGCTATGAGGAGTTTGCCCGCATTCTCGGGATGGAGGACAGTCTGCAGCACTCACTGAAGATCCATGAGATGGATATAGTGAACCTCCTGGAGATGGAGAGCTTCTATGAGGATGGGTATCCAGCCGACCCTCCTCATATCCACGGCCTCAAGCCATTCCATGCCGTGGTGAACCGTCTGATACGGAAGACTCTCTCACCCAAGGATGGGGATGGCAACAGGATCAACCACAACAGCAGAAATTTGATCTAGCTTTTGGCAGGGCAGCAGCAGTTCAATGCCTTCGACTATATCTACGAGGAGATTTACCTCACCTCGGAGACACCGGCTAGGTCCTGCTGCTATGCCCCGTACCTGATGAAGCTCATTGAGATGGTGTCCGGGAAGAAGTTTGTGAAGGATGTGCCTCATAGGCGCCTTGTGCCTCAGAAGCCTTCCAAGCTTCACCGCCCGATTCGCGCGGCTGCACCAGCACCAGCAGAGGGAGGACCCAGCTCCTCAAGGAGGAAGTCTGCTCAGCCTCCCAACTCATCCTCCGTGCCCCAGCAGCAGCCATCTTGCTCCTCAGGACTGCTCAAGATCCTGAAGTCAATCTTCACCGTCTGTCGGTCGACTCACCGCTTGGCAAAGAGGAACCAAAGGGACCTCGCGGTCATCAGGGAGCACCTCCAGCTTCCTCCAGTCGACGACGCCAGCTCGGACGAGGAGCCACCGGAGTTTCCAGAGCTCACCAAGGCGGAGATGGCGTTCTTCACCGGCACCAGCGCCTCTTCCTCAGCACCTCCTGCAGCTCACGGCGACTCCGGCGAGGAGAGCGACTACGAGGAGGAGAGCGACGACAACGATGACGGCGACGACGACGAGGAAGACACCGAGTAGACTAGGTCTTAGTGTCCACTTTTCTCCTTTTTGGTGCCTTGATGCCAAAGGGGGAGAAGTATTAGACTCTAGTGCTTTTTCTTGTACATGGACATGTATCTAGTCATATTTATTTTCTATCGTGGTGTGTCTTGTACTTATTTGCTACTCGTTTATGACCGTTAATGCTTAATGATGTTTATTGATGCCTTATGATAATCATTATGATGCTTCATTGATCTCGTGTGCATTTCTTCATTTGTATCACGTTATTGCACACACACGAGCATATAGGCACCCCACGACGATTGAGTGTATATGAGTTGTTTTTATTGTTGTTCCAAAAGCTCATATACACTTGAGACTCAAAACTTCTATCAAATCTTATTTTTGTCGAAGACTTTAGTTGGTTGTCATCAATCACCAAAAAGGGGGAGATTGTAAGTGCATCTAGGTCCCTTGTGGGTTTTGGTGGATTGATGATGAGCCATTAAAGTGCTAATGAACTTGGTTGAGCATGAGCGCAGATCCGGAGTACGGAATGGAGCTTTGAAGAAAGACGGCAAAAGGAGAAAAGTTGTGGCGAAGAAGAATAGAAATAGGATTTTCTATTTTCTCCTTGAGTCGTAGGAAAAACCATACTATTAAGAGGGACACGACGCGTAGACACTTAGTGAGTCATTCGGGTGCTCAACCCCTTAGTAGAAGATTTTAGTAGGGCCTTCGTGGCTTGGGCGGACTTGTCTGACTTGTGGTGTCAGACATGTCCGAATTCCCTCTGTTGGAATTCGGACATGTCCGAATCTGTAAGTCAGACATGTCCGAATTGGCACTGGAAGGGTTCCAGTGAGAGTTCCAGTGAAGTTTCGGACTTGTCCGAACCTGGGGGTCGGACATGTCCGAAATGGATCTGTTCCCAGGGACTAAGAAAAATTTTCTAAGTCCCAGAGAGTCAGACTTGTCCGAGGTCTATCTACAGAATTTCAGACATGTCCGAGATTGTATGTCAGACATGTCTGAAGTGGTTTTGGTCACACAAGTCTGAAGTGAAAGGCCTGACCTTTGAGGTCAGACATGTCCGACATTGTGTCAGACATGTCCGACGTGGGATGTGTCAAACGGCTCTAATGACTTTTTGGAGTATAAATAGTGGGTGGTTTCGACCCACCAACTATGCCTAACACCCCTAAACAGTTCTGAACGCCCATTTGAACTCAAGAACCTCTCTCCACTTGTTCTTCACCTCTAGAGCCCAAATTCGAATTTTTGGGAGAGTGCAGAGTGCTTTATGAGGATTGGGAGAAACGGTTTGTTGAGGGGTTGAGCAACGTGTGATTCGCTAAGTTTCTTCGTGATTGCGTGTTTGTTGCTCTTGGGGTTCTCCCCTAGACGTTTAGGCGTCGCCCCGCGATTTCTTTGTGATCTCTTGTAATCGGGGAGTTTGTAACAATCTTTGTGATAGTGGAAGATCGGGAGTTGGCCCTTGTGGCAACTCGTGAGGGGAAGGATAGAGAAGGCCTGGTCCCTTGTGGACTCCTCAACGGGGACGTAGGATCCTTTGTGGTTCCGAACCTCGGGATAAAATCGTTTGTCTCTTGTTGTTCTTCCATTCTCTCAAGTTTTTATTCTAGTGTTTTTCCACGTGCTATCTCTCCCTCAGCTTTCTTTCTACTCCATACTTCGTGTAGAACTACTAGGGATCGATATCTCTCACTAGATCGCTTAAAAATTGGATTTTTGGTCTGATCGCGCAGATAATCTCGGACTTATCCGACCCAGGTCAGACTTGTCCGACTTAGGTCAGACAAGTCCGACTAGAAGTCAGACAAGTCCGACCTCTCTGTTTTCATAACTCTGAATTAAGTTTAAATTTTCTATTATCGCCTATTCACCCCCCTCTAGGCCGCCTTTTAGTCGCTTTTCGGGGCGTGGCCCCCGGCCACCCGGAGCTGCAGCAGTTGCAACATTGGATGTACCGGCCGACGGCTTCTTCTTGCCGTTGGTCTTTTTCTTCTTCTTGTCGTTCCTGGAGGTAGCAGCTTCTTCTTTGGAGGATTTCTTGTGACCCTCCGGAGTTGGTTTGGAGTGCATCTCACGGCCCTCCGCGGCTCTGGCACATTTGTCAGCCAAGCTGAAGAGTTCCGTGACGCTGGTGATCTCCTTGATCGCCAGTGTCTCCAGCATCTTCTTGTCCCGTACACCCTGTCTGAATGCCACAATGACAGAGGCGCTAGAGATAGAAGGGATAGTGTTTCGTACCTGAGAGAACCTCTGGATGAATGATCGCAGGGATTCTCCCCCTTTTTGCACGACTGCAAAAAGGTCCAGTTCAGTGCCTCGTCGGGTGTATGAACTCCCGAAGTTGGCGGTGAACTGCCGGCACAGCTCCTCCCAACTGTTGATAGAGTTGGGTGGAAGGCTCATAAACCAGGACCTGGTGGTCCCAGTTAAGGCCACTGGGGAATAATTGGCCATCACGGCCTCGTTTCCTCCAGCTGCCAAGATTGCAATGGAGTAGATCTGAAGAAATTCGGCGGGATTGACAGTCTTGTCGAACTTTTCCGGCAGGTGAGGGCGGAACTTCTGTGGCCACCTGACCATACACAGATGTATGGCCAGGGCTGAACATCCTCCTCCTACTCCTTCAGGAGTAGAAAAGTCTTGAGCTTCCCGTCTTTCACTAGCACGCTCACCCCTATCCTTTGAAAGTTAGACAAGACCTATATGAGATGTATTCTTACATGATCATGGCAACTTACATGACGTTCGATGCATCTAGCATATTTAATTCACTTCTTAGTCTAGAAAAAGTTTTCTCATCAAGTGTTTTAGTGAAGATATCAAACAATTGTTCTTCGGACCTAACACCTCGTAAGGAGATGTCTCCCTTAGCTTCATGGTCCCTTAAGAAATGATGACGAATATCAATGTGCTTAGTGCAGGAGTGTTGAACGGGTTTTTTAGCTATCCTAACCGCACTTTCATTGTCACAAAGGAGAGGCACACAACCAAGTTTAATACCAAAGTCCAAAAGGGTTTGCTTCATATAAAGAATTTGGGCACAACATGCACCGGTCGCTATGTATTCCGTTTCCGCTGTGGACAAAGCAACAGAATTTTGCTTCTTGCTAGACCAAGATACTAGGGAATGCCCAAGCAAGTGGCACTAACCGGAGGTACTCTTGCGATCCACACGGCATCCGGCAAAGTCTGAATCCGAGTAACCCAAGAGATGGAATTTTGCACCTTTAGGGTACCACATGCCTACACTAGGGGTATGCTTGAGATACCGGAGTATCCTAAAGACCGCCTCGCGATGCGATTCTTTAGGTGCCGCTTGAAAGCGAGCACACAAGCATACACTAAACATGATATTGGGCCTAGATGCGGTAAGATAAAGCAATGAACCAATCATGGAATGGTAATTAGATTGGTCAATAGGTTTACCGTCCTGATCCGCGTCGAGATGACAATTTGTTGCTGTCGGTGGTTTAGAACCGGCAGATCTCCCGACAGTACTAAAGTGTTAGAGGAGTTTGATGTTCGGTGTGGGCGCGCGGAGATTCAAGAAGGTGAATTGTAAATGGCGCAGGAGACACAAGAGTTTACGTGGTTCGGGCCGCCTGAGCGTAATACCCTACTCCACGGGGTGTGTTGATGTTGTATTGGATGTAGCATGTGTGTCAGTGTGTCTGAACGTCTATGGAGCGTGTGTGTAAACGTTGTCGGCCTGTCCTTTTATAGTACAAGGGCAGGCCGTTACAAATTATCCTGGCCCGACATGTGGCCCCGGCGGTTACTAGTGTTGATACTTGTTCAACACGTTTAATTGCCCTTAATGACCGTATAATGGGCTTTGACAGCACCGTTACTGGTAATTAAGGTCGTCCGATCATGTGTCATTAATATGGTATTAATGACACTTAATCGGGTCTTGAAGTCCTTGATTCCCCTTTGAAGATCCGGAGCCGTTGCGGGGTCTTCCGGAGGTTAGAGGGTGAAGATTCTACGGTTGGACACGTGGCAGTACCAGAGCACGCTGTGGAGAACAGATAGTTCCAGTGTTAGCCGACACGTGTCAGCACCGGAGCTTCCCTCGGTCTGGGGTTAGGTCCGGGGGTGCCACTTCGGTACATAGTCCGGAGCTTCTTCCCTTGCGAGCGGTAGCTCCGGTTTGATAGTACACGTGGCGACCCTGGGGCTAACCATGTTGGAGAAGCGGGTCCGGACATGTCTGACATGTGGGCCTCCAAAGGTCTTCAAATCAAGTGGGTGACTTTCTCTTGATATCTTTGCAATCCCAAGGGATATATGGTACCCAGGGTACCGACAGTTGCCATTGGAGTACTTCTTGAGCTACAATCTCCCATCTCAAATTTCTTCAAGAGGTCCTTGGTATACTTTTCTTGATAGATGAAGGTCCCCTCTCAAAGTTGCTTGATTTTAAATCCAAGGAAGAAGTTGAGCTCTCCAATCATCGACATCTCGAATTCCCTAGACATCATTTTACCACACTCATGGCTAAGAGCTTTGTTAGTTGAACCAAAAATAATATCATCGACATAAATTTGACAAATAAATAATTCTCTATTGATGTCTTTGGTGAAGAGTCTAGTGTCCACTCTCCCAATCTTGAATCCTTGCATGATCAAGAAATCCCGTAGTCGTTCATACCACGCCCTAGGTGCTTGCTTGAGCCCGTAGAGCGCCTTGTGCAACCTAAACACATGATTAGGATTCCTCGGATCTTCAAACCCGGGAGGTTGTTCAACATAGACAAGCTCGTTAATATAACCATTAAGAAAGGCACTTTTCACATCCATTTGATAAAGTTTTATGTTATGATGTGATGCAAAGGCAAGAAGTATACGGATGGCTTCTAGTCGGGCGACCGGAGCAAATGTCTCCCCAAAGTCTAGTCCTTCAACTTGCGAGAAACCCTTGGACACAAGTCTTGCCTTGTTGCGGACCACAATGCCATTCTCATCTTGTTTGTTGCGGTACACCCACTTTGTTCTGATGATGTTCTTGTCCTTGGGTCACTCCTCCAACACCCAAACTTCATTGCGGATGAAGTTGTTGAGTTCTTATTGCATGGCCATCACCCAATTTTGATCTTGGAGTGCTTCCTCAATGTGAGTGGGTTCTACACATGAAACAAACGAGTAGTGCTCACAAAACGTAGAGAAATGGCGAGAACGTGTACTTACTCCCCTTGACGGACTTCCGATGATTTGGTCAATCGGATGCACCTTGGAGATGTGTCCATGCCTCATGAGTGGTTGTGAAGCACTTGGCGGTGGTGATGCGTGTTGCTCTTCTTGTGGTTGGACTTGATCATGGACTTGTTCTTCTTCTTGATGTTGTGTGGCTTGTGAATCTTGTGTCGGCAATGGATCATCTTTCTCTTCTTCGTCAACTAGAGGCGCCATAGATGTGTTGATGTTGGAACTTGAAGATCCCCCTTGATCATGGCTCTCCTCAACTTTCGGCTTGATGTCACCAATGGTCATGTTCTTCATAGCTTCTCGTAGAGGCTCATCATCTATTTCATCATGACCAAAACTCTCCTCTTGGGAGCCATTAGTTTCATCAAACTCAACATCACAACTTTCCTCAATTAAACCGGAGGTTTGGTTGAATACTCGATATGCTTTTTGAGTTTGATGCATAACCAAGAAATATACCAACATCACATCTTCTTTCAAACTTATCGAGCCTTTTCTTGCGGTAAATGTATCACTTGCACCCGAAGACTCGAAAACAGGAGATGTTGGGCTTTCTCCCAATGAGAAGTTCGTACGGGGTCTTTTGAAGTAGTCGATGTAGGTAGACCCGATTTGCGGCATGGCACGCCGTGTTGATTGCTTCGGCTCAAAACTTCTCGGACGTGCCATAGTCATCAAGCATTGCTCGTGCAAGAGTGATGAGAGTCTTATTCTTCCTTTCAACAACACCATTTTGTTGAGGAGTGTATGTGGTCGAAAACTCATGCTTCACGCCTTCACGATCACACCACTCCCCAATGTTGTAGTTCTTGAATTCGGTGCCATTGGCACGGTTAGCGAAGGTCTTGAACACTTCCGGAGTTTCACTCTTGTCACCTAGAAACAAAGTTCAAGCATAGTGAGAGTAGTCATCAACTATAACAAGACAATAGAGATTACTACCAAGACTTTGATATGTGGACAGTCCGAAGAGGTCCATGTGGAGTAACTCAAGTGGCTTGGAGGTTGACACCATTGTCTTCATCGGGTGGTGTGAAGCAACTTGCTTCCCGGCTTGACAAGCGCTACAAAGCTTGTTCTTCTCAAATGTGACATCCTTCACGTCGGTCACCATCCCAAGCTTGAATGACTTCTTGAGCTTACTCATTCCAATGTGTGCTATGCGTCGATGTCATAGCCAACCCAAACTTGTCTTAGTGAAAAGACAAGTGGTCAAGCTAGCATCCTTGTTGGTGAAGTCTACTAGGTAGAGATGTCCATGCCAAAATCCTTTGAAAATTAGTTCTTGGCTTGTTTCACTAGTCACAACAACATCATTTTTGCTAAAGGTGCACGTTAGTCCAAGATCACATAGTTGTGCAATAGAAAGCAAATTGAAACTAAGTGACTTAACATACAATACATTGGAAATAGATAAATCATTTGAAATTGCAATCTTACCTAAACCAATTACCTTCCCCTTAGAGTTATCACCAAAGGTGACTTGTTCATGATTGTCGGGGTTTTCTATGGTGGTGAACATACCATTGTTGCCGGTCATATGTTGAGTGCACCCGCTATCCAGTACCCAATGCTTTCCTCCGGCTTTGTAGTTCACCTACACACATGAATTCAATTTTTGACTTTAGGCACCCAAGACAACTTAGGTCCTTGTATGTGTGATACAAGTGTTTTTGGGACCCAAAGTTGCTTGGGGAGCTTCCCCTTCATGCCCTTTATGTCCTTGCCAATGAACCTTGCCTTCACCTTTCCATCTACTTTACTCAAGAGATAATAATGATCATTGAAAGTAGACTTGTAGTTAGTAGGCAATTTTGGAGAAGGCCGGTTAGGAAGAGGACACTCCCTTGTATGGTGACCGATGACCTCACAATGTTGGCAATAGGAACCAACTTCCTTGATGAAGCTTGTTCTAAGCTCCGGTGAGGGCACCTTTCCTTTGTTAGGCACCGGGAAGGACCCAAGTCCTCTCTTGTTGAAGGCCTTTGCTTGTTGGAAGAGGATTTCCTTGTGCTTGACTTCTCCTTTAGATAGTCATGCCACACTAGTGCGGAGACTTTCAATTTCTTCCAACAAGTCCTTCTCCCTAGCATTCTCTTTCAAAGGCAAAGACTTGTGCATGACATTAGTGGCATGAGAAGTAATAGATACCTTATCATTAAGGGTTTCTTTCTTTATTTTTTTCAATTCTTGATCAAGAACTTCATAAGCAAGATTAAGTACTTAATGCTCTTGGATTAACTCATTGTGCTTTACCAAAAGTGCTTGGTGGGATAAGTCAAGCTCATGATGATCTAGCTTGATTTGAGCCTTATCCTCCTCAATTTGCTTGACATGAGATTTGAGCGTCTCATGCTCTTTAAGTATGCTTTCATACTTGTCAAGCAAATCGAGGTTAGCACTCTCAAGCTTAGCACGAGTTTCTTCAAGAGCCTTGACCTTGCTCTTTTCCCTCTTAATGATAGTGTGGTATTCATTTATTAATGAAGTTAAATCATCGGGGGAAAGCTCATCATCGCTAGAGTCATCATATACCTTGGTGTTACCTTTAGCCATGAGACACATGGGAGGTGGATGTAGAGGTGAGTCATCATTGTTGGCAATGGCAAGGCCGGCCAAACTTTCTTCTCCTGCTTCACTCTCTTCATCACTTGATTCTTCGTCGGTGATCCATTCATTTGCCTCACACATGAACACCTTTTGTGGACCTTTCCTCTTCTTTGGGAAGAATTTTGCCTTCTTGCCCTTGTCATGTTTCTTCTTCCCAAAGGATCTTGGTTTGGGCTTGTCCTCTTCATCATCCTCACTATCTTCAAGCTTGCGATGCTTGCCCTTGTGGTTCTATCTTCTTTTGCCCGGTTTTGGACAATCATATGAGATGTGGCCTTGATCACCACAATTGTAGCAAGTCTTATTGTCATCTCTCCTTGGTAGAAAAGCTTTCTTCTTGGGATCAAAGGTGTATCCCTTCTTGGCAATCTTGGAGTTCAAGCGAGAGAACTTTCTCATCATCAATGCAAATTCATCATCTTCATCTTCACTTGATGCTTGCTCTTCTTCACTTGAGCTAGGCTCAACCACTTTCTTTTTCTTGAGACTTGTTTTCTTAGTGGAAGCCTTTAGAGCAATTGTCTTTGAAGATGATTGCTCCATCATCCCAAGTACACTCATCTCATGAGCATAAATCTCTCCAATAAGTTCTGAAACTTCAATGTGATCAAGAGATTCTTTTTGAAGCATGGAGTTGATGATGTTGTACTTTGGCTTAGGAAGGAGCATAAGAATCTTGCGGTTGATGAGTCCCTTGCCAAGAGAAGCAATGTCAAGGGCATTAATTTCCTCAATAAGCACATTCAAGCGAGAAAACATTTCATTGACATTTTCATGAGGTAGCATTTTGAACTCATCATATTTGGCTTTAAACATATGATACTTTAGTTCTTTGACACGAGAAGAACCCTCATGAATTTCAATCAAGCAAGCCCAAATTTCACAAGATTTCTCTTTGCTAGCAATCCTAGCAAATACATCTTGACTAATGCATTCATAAATAGCATTTCTAGCCTTAGCATCCCACTTGACTTGATCACCAATATAGTTATGCTCACCAAACCCCGCATGGGTCGCTTCTCATACCTCAGGAGCAATAGTCTCTAGATAAGCACACATGTGAGCTTTCTAATAGGCAAAGTTATTGCCCTTGAAGATAGGAACCGAACCCCCAATCTTGGCCATTTTAGCTCTCTAGCGGTGAAGCTAGAATGATCCAATGAGCAACCTTGCTCTGATACCAATTGTAAGGATCGAATGCCCAAGAGGGGGGGTGAATTGGGCTTCTTTTTCCAAAAATTAGAGCAATAAAAACTTAATTACTAAAAGCTCAATTCCCTATGCAAACAACCTATGCATTCAAATAAATAGTAACTTTGTGTTATACGAAATGCATAAGCATAAGGGGAGAGGAAGAAAGCGCAAACTCCCGAGGAGACACGAAGACACGGAGATTTATCCCGTGGTTCGGCAAGATCGTCAAGATCTTCCTACATCCACGTTGTGGCACCCACCAAAGGGTATAGCCACTCCCAAGTCACCGAGACCAGAGATCTTCACTAAACTTCTCCGTTCGCCAACCTCGGCAAGGTGGAGCTCAAGCCTTGTACAAGTTGGATCCTCCGGGCTTCCACAACCGACTTGGCAAGCTTCTGAAGGCTCTCTCCAATACAATCACCAAGAGACACTCTCTTACAGCTCTCACTACACTAGAGACTCCAATCACCAAGAATGGAAGCACACAAGCACTATCTCTAGCAAGTTCTAGCCTATCTCTTGGTGTGCAAGTGGTGTAAATGATGTAGAAGTGGTAGCTCAACGTCTTGAATGCTTGAGAATGTGTAGAGTAGCTCTGGTTGTCAAGACTTGTCGAATAGACTGGTTGAAGGGGTATAAATAGCCAGCCTCCACGAAATAGCCGTTGGAAAAGTAGGCTGATATCACTGTTCTGCGAACACCGGATGATCTGATGTTTCCCCTTCAGTTGTCATCGGTCGAATCCAAATTAGCTGATGTCACTATGTCAGATATGACCGTTGTTCGACCGATGTAACACTTGCCTCATCATCGGATGATCCGGTGGCACTTCATCCAGAATTAGTCCAGAAATAATGCTTACTGGAGTGATTGACCGATGTAACATTCCCTTCATCATCGGATTATCCGGTGAGTACTAAGTTCTGAGGTCTTTTTCTTCTGTTAAACCAACTCGACCGATGTATTATTTTCTGGAAACATCGGTTGATCTGGTGAGTTGATTTTGTCTGCTTCGAGTTGTTCTAAGTGATTCTTTTGGAATTTGCTCGAGTGACCTCTTATACATTGGTTTGAAATGTTCTTCTGATGATTATCAAGCATTGAGTGATGTTAATTTTGGTTGAATAATTTTGACATATAAGCTTTTTCTTCTAATCTTCATAAAAATCGATTGAACTCATAGAATTATTTGTTAGGGGTCTCCAATCGTATCCAATGAGCAGTAGATTATATAAGTGTAGAATCCATTAAGTGTGATGAGATATACGAGAGACCTTGCATCCACAAATTCATTAGTAATATCCAACGGTTGTCATTAATCACCGAAACCATACCTCATGTGGGTTTAGATGTTTTCAATCGCCCGGCCTATATATCCAACAATAACTTAAAAAAAACGGCTAGGACTATCCTAGCTCTGGTTAGACAGCTACTGACCGTCTTATCTAATGTGATGCATGGAGCTATCAAGTGGAAGTCAAGGACCAAGCAGCCGCTCCATTTGACATATTCTGAAATCAGCATTTGAATGCCTGAAGCAGGAGTAGTTTGAACCTTGATCAGGACCAAACACTAGCTACTGATTAGTCACGAGACAAATTAAGAACTGGTAAGTCAGATTATAGCTACAGGCCAAGTGTCCAACACATAATTCTAGAGATATGCGCGAACAACCAGAGAAGCTAACCTGAACCCTCATGAACTGAACATGAGTCAGTCACCACTTCAGAATTACAATTGAATCAGAAATTCCGGATTAACCACTGGATTCCCTTCCATACATGAAAAGGAAAACCAAATGGCACACCAGAGAAGAAGAGGCCTGCCATGACGGGCAAGAGCCACTCAGGCTAGCCAAGGAGACCCGCCCACACACACTCAGCCGAACCGGCCATGCATGCAACAACCGAAGCTCGCTAGGAGGTGTAGGCAAGTCATCCTTGGCTACCAAACGTAGGCTCTGGCCCTCATGCAAGGCCTCTCTTCTTACTTCCTTCCTCCTACCAGTGATCGATCGATCGATCGGTGATGCATTACCCGTTTCGACATCGCGGTATTTATAGCAGGAAACATCGAATCAGGATGAACCAGACTGCGCCATTGATGCCCACTTGGTGGTGTGCTTTCCTGGGTACCGAATACATATCTCGTTCACATGGATGATTATCCGGTTCTAGAATATATTCAGCTAATAAGCTCGGCAAGAGGCTGCAGCTTCAGGAACCTCCCATTTTCAGTCGATGTGAAAGTGCAGTCAGTTGTAAAAAAACGCCACCGATAGGACTAATCCATTTACCGTCAAGAGGTTCTTCTGGTACAGCCACCTTCCCATGCATGACTCCATATATGCAGCGATTCGTGAAATCCGGGGGAAATCTCCATATTCTCTTTGGATAGTACGAATTTATATCCCCATCTCGTTGACTCTTGTGAGGAGCCATTGTTATGAACCACTTTTAAAAGTTATTTGCCCCCCCCCCCCCCCCCCCCAAATTGGGTTTGGCCTGCATTGTTTAATACCCTTGAAGAGTTAGGTTTTTCAGACGGTGGTAAATGGCAGGTAGGAATACTGGAATCAGGTGTCACCATAAAGCCCCTCTTTCATAAAGAAGAACACAATAATAGCATCCTCAAATTGAGCAGCAATACCAAGAAGCTCACACGGTAGCATGCATGCCATTGAACATTTTGCATTAACCCGTACCATTGTTCCTCACCATAGAAAAACACTTATATTTCTGGCATCTGGCTGCTCTGACTTTGTGATCATATTGATATAGGTGCTTGTGGTTCACTCTTATCCTGAAATCATTTTCCTCCTTCTATAAGAGCATCTTTGGCCTTATCAAGTACTCCCTTTACCCCAAATTAATTGTTAATCTCTAGTTCAAAAATGAATTAGAGAGTGACAAATAATTTAAAATGGAAAGAGTAAGGAGCAATTGACTTTCTTTCTAATAACTTTCTTTTGTGTTCCCAACTTTTCGATGTGTCGATCCAAACCGGAAAATGTCTTTCTTCTGGCAACAACTAAGGAGACAAAAATAGAAGAAGTAATGGAAAGGGATTCTCCCAAATGTACTATCTCCTTCTCAAATTACTTATCGTTGGGATATTTTTTAGTTCAAAATTGAATTATAAACTTATATTAACGACAAATAATTTAAAAAAGAGCGAATAATACTTTTGTCAATCATGCACAAAAACTCCTTATTTTATCTTTTTCAATCACTTGGGCTCTGTTTAGTTAGCTGGGTTGCCCCCGGGCCCCCGGCCCGAGCCAGGTGGAATCAGTGCATGTTTAGTTGCCAGATCTGACTCCCGGACCTGTCTGGATTGATGCAATATTTGTCCTGTGGCCAAAGCCCATCTCGTATCCTCTCTTCTTCCTGATGTGAGCAAGTGTGGTGGGCCGAACCCATTTTAACTTAACCAGGTTTTAGGGTTTAGAGGCAAAAGATCCACAGCTAAACATAGGAAAACAGGGGAGAACAAAGATAGTACAGAGGGGCCTTCTCCTTCCCTTCCCCCGCCAGCCACCACCGCCATCAGCACAGAGAGACCACTGCCGACGCCGCCGCAGCATCGCCACCCCCTCGTCCAGGTCCTTTTATCTCCGGTAATACCTTCATCTACGTCCCTATTTTCCGTTCCTGTTTCGGTCGATGCCGCCGGACGAACCGAAGGGTTCTTTGATCGGCATTGCTGTTCTGCTCCGATTTTTTTTTTTTGGCGGAATTCAGCCCGCTGGTTTCCGGGGCGCAAACCGCTCGGTAGTCATTTTCTTCACGATGCAATAGTAGAAACCCATATTAAGCGAAGAGTTTTCCCTCCGTGCCCTCAACACCCGACCGTCTCCCTGTTCCCGTACCGCCGCCAGCTCCAATCGCCTCCGCCACAACAGGATCCCGGCGCCGTAGCCTCTGCGCGTCCAGGCATCGCCGGCCGCCGCGCCCGCAGGCTTCGCCGGCCCCGCGTCCTCAGGCGCCGCCGACCCCGTGTCCCCAACGTGAAACTGGTGCCGACCATCCGCGTCAAGGTCGAGCACGCCGGCCTCAAGCACGACATCTCAGAGGCGTCCTTCGGTCAGTGCCGCAATTCCTTCCGTCCCGCGTGCCAATTCATTCATTCTTTAGCATCAGCGTCATCTGAATGATAACGGATTGGATTGGGTGTAGGTTAGCTGAAGAAGCTGGACAGGTGCGGTACCTGAGTGCCTGTGCATTGTTTGATTGGTTCTTGCAACTGTGGATGAAGATTGAATATCGTGGAATTATTGTTGTGGTTCTTGTCATTGCGTTGGCCAGTGGATGAAGATTCAATATATATATATATATATATATATATATATATATATATATATATATATATATATATATATATATCCGAACAATGCTAATGTAACCACAATTGAAAAACATAATAAATCACCTCCAGGGGCTAACATAACACAAAGAAAAATTTGAGTAGTTATAAATTTATTGTACTAACGTAACCACACTTTGGAGAAAAAAAAACAGAAAAAAAAGAGTTGGCATCACCTCCAGAGATGTACAGGTCATTTTGCAGATAGATCAGAGATAATCCACTGAAAATAATCTAGTTTGCCAAACACTTCAATCCCTCCAGCCAATTGCATAGCCAGACCACAGGTTTATCAGAAAAGCATGTTTAGTAGATAATTGACTCATAGGAAAGCGAAACCAAACAGGGCCTATGCACCATAAGCTGCTGCCTGATTGAACCGAAGCCTTTAGCGCTCCTTTGATTTCGTGCTTTCTGTTCCTACTGCTGTTATCCTGATTTTATTCATGGTAATGGACAAAGGGACCCTAAATGTTTTGGTTACCTTCTGACTCTGTTCTGACTACCTTAAAGTTAACAAGCTTATTTCTGCTTCAAATTGTTATAAGTCACATCAGTTTGGGATTCATAGGTTTCGTGCTTGCTAAATAGGTAAATATTATGGACAACAAGACCAAAGTCAAGAAAGAAAAAGATGGCTCCCTTGTGCCTCCTCCTTGCAAGGTTGGTATTTCCTTTGGCTGTTCACGGTAACGGCTCATCTGAGTTTAGTGCTTACTTTTCTGGGATTTGTTTCTTTTGAATAATGTAAGGGCAAGCTCAAATTTGCACCGAAAGTGCCTCTGAAGAAAGCAGCAAAGGTTGTCCCAAAAACGTAAGTGATTCAGTCTGTCCCATTTATATTCCTAATATGTGGATAAATTCCATTTGAGATTTTCCGGATTGGTAATTCTAGTGATGTTTGAATGAGAGTTACTGTAACTTGGCAGGGAACCAGTGGAGGACAGCAAAGATGACATTGTGGATAAGGAATTGTTGACGAAACTTAAGACATCCAAGGTACTGATTGTTGCCTTTGATGCTGAGGCTGCTTGTTGTAGCTTCAGACTTTTCACTTTGAGGGTGATTGATATACAGAATGCCTTATTTCATTTTGCAGATCACAGATCCATTTGCAAGAAAAGTTAAGGCTGAGGATAAGCGTAAGAATGCTGATTTACATTCAAGCTATGCTCTATTGTCTATATCTCACCTGTAGCCTATATATGTGTACTTACTATTAGCTGAGCATGCTCAAGATATTTTCAACTTTTTTGTTGCCAAATATATACTTCCTGAAATGCTTTAGGTTTGCACCCTAAAATATTTGTGAGAACGAATCTTGGAGAATTTAAACTCGGCATGATTGGCCAGTTTCTTACACTCCGCAGAAAAAAAATGCAAACAAACCTGCTACTTATTCTGCCAGTAATCCTAAAAATGTATCTGTGCAAATCCAGTAGCTTCATGGGTGGCAAAGAGTGACTTCATTCGCATTTGGGGATGAAGAACACATTTTCTCTAGCTCTACTGTACTATTTGAGTTGAAATATATTCATCAGTTCACTACAGGGTCATGCTTCATATGTTGAAAATCCTTAAAGAATATGCATTTTGCTGGGTATGTCTTAAAGTCAGAGCATGTAGACAAAGTACAAAGCAACCATGAATTGTAGAGAGAATGCTCAGATACCTTTCATAGCTTGCTATTTCATAGGACATAGGTGATGGATTAGATCACTAGAACTATTAGACTGGTATCACTTTGTGTTGATAAACATACAAAACTTATAAATTGATACAATTTATGTTATTTCAGTTGTCACATCTAGCTAATGATGTATTTCTTTGTTGGCATAGCAAAAATTCGTACAGAGGTTGCATTTGGACAAGGAAACTCTTCTTATGCAAGATCTTTTTCCAGACCAAGAAGTTTTTCAACAGGTATTGATTAGTTTATGACTAAACGAACCATCCAGTAATGACTGTATTTCTGAATATTGAATTATAGTTGGCTGGGTTATAAATGCTTCTCTCCCCCCCTCTCTCTCTCTCTTAAAAGGAAAGAGGATATGTAATATTTGTTTAATCATACGTATGGTGGCATTTGGACCTTAACACCCTTTGTTTCCATTGCATATCCAGGTGAATCAACTGCTAAATTACCAAAAGAGTATGCAGAGCCATGGGTCAGTGAAGATATCAAATTACTATAGTGGATTGGTTGCTATTCAGGCAGCATCGTTGATTCCTTTTTATTACAGGACTATGAAGATACAGATTATCCCGTTACTCTCCCACTAAGGAGGCCCTACTCAGGAGATCCTGGTATGTTCTTGGTCTTTCTAGTCAAAGCTGTTAAGAGTTTTTCATTGGCTGACCTTTACACCCCTCGTACATCCCTAACACAGAAATTCTTGATGAGGAAGAATTTGGAGAAACTTCTGCCAGCAGAGCTCAAAACTCCGAATTTACTGCAGCAGAACAGCTTGGATTAATGGTATGTATGGTTACATGGTTCTGATACCTTTTCACTTATGAACGTATGCGTTAAAGCTAAATCACTTGCATGTAGATCATTTTCTAATAAAATATTTAAGTATCTTGGACTATCAATTTACCGCTATAGGTGGCCAGCCAGGCCAGATGGGTCGGCACGAAAGCCCGCAAAAAAAGCACGGTCCGAACCCGGCAGGGCCCATAAAAACCGGGCCCGGGCCAGCCTAAAGCCCGGTGCGGGCCATACCCGGGCCTCGACCTCCGGCCCATCGGGCTTGCCTGCACGGCACGGCCAGCCCGGCCCGACGCAGCCCGTTTAAGCCCGAATTCTGATTTTTTTCGCATTTTTTATATATTTTTAACATAAACAGGCCGTGGGCTGGGCTGGCCCGGCACGACCCATTTATGTCCCGGCACGCCTAAACTCGACTCGGGCCGTGCTCGGGCCTTGGCCTCTGGCCCGCGAGCCGGCCCAACACGGCCCGTTGGCCACCTATATTTACTGCTGAAAACACTGGAGCTGTGAGGGTCATAGCTGCTCCCTTATATAGATTCTGCGTTGACAGGATAGGTCGGACACACCACAGTTGCTCTTCTTCCAGATGCCTTCCTCTCTCCCTTTACAACAGCAATCACAATCAGTTCCAGAGCCTGATAAAGGCCCTGAGGAGAATGCTGAATCTGCAAGTACAAGCACCAAGGAGAGACGGCAGGGCACGATGCCCTCTTCGGTCCATGGTACAAAACTCAAAGATTTACCTGGAGGTCTGATGGGAAAGATACTTGTATATGCGAGTGGCAAAGTGAAGATGAAGATTGGAGATGCCCTTTATAATGTCAGTACAACAAAAAAAAAAATCAAAACTGTAAGCTGTAGTATCTTTTTAATTTGATTTTTGATACAGGACTTAGAAGTTCAAGATTATTTGTGCAGGTTTCTGCTGGCTCAGATTGCATGTTTGTCCAGGAGGTTGCGGCAATAAACACCAGGGAAAAACATTGCTGTACCTTGGGAGAGGTCAGCAAGCGTGCTGTTGTCACCCCTGATATCGACTATTTGCTGGGTTCTCTTGACAATATGGATGAATAGCCCATTTCGTTTGTGCACCCTATGGCCATATGCCATTGTATTAGAGTTTTATTTTGCCAATTGAACAAACTGCAACTTTATTCTTTCAGAACTTGATTCTAGGAGAGCGTCAGATTTCACATGACGGCAATTTTGAGTTTCAACAAACAAATACATCAAACGATGCAATCCCGCACATAACAAATGAGGGTGTCACTAGTGGTTCAGTGGTGAGACGAGGAAAAATAAAATAAACCTTTGATTTCGTTATGAAGTTTTTGTGTCCTTTATGTTCTATTTGGCCATGTTTTCTCTGTGAAGTTCGATAATCCGATATGCTCGTATTTTTTGTTCATGTTTTCGACCTTATTTTAAACACATGGAAAGAGTTGTGTGGTAAAGAATATATGTTACCCCTAAGTAACATTTGCTTATGTTATCATGAGAAAGGTCACAGTCATACACATTCGTGCCTCGTCATTTTTCTCCAGTCTCGTGACCCGTTAGACCATCCGTAGTGGCACACTATATAGCATACTGGATACACTGTTTTGCAATGTAATTTAGAGTACGTACTATAAAAGCTGAAAGAGAATAGTGTATAGAATATGCTTTAGAGTACGCTAGTGCGGATGGTCTTAGCCGCCGCTCTTTTCACGTTGGAAAAAACTAGATCTTTTTGTTTTGAAAACAGCTTCAACTAAAAGTTTGATAGCACAATTATTTGGTGAGCTATAAGAATGACCAAGTTGCAATTATGTTGGAAAAAACTGGATCTTTTTGTTTTGAAAACAGGGTAATTAGTTATAGCTTCAACTAAAAGTTTGATAGCACACTTATTTGGTGAGCTATAAGAATGACCAAGTTGCAATTATTTTGAAATTGGTTGTAAAAAGATAATAAATCCGGAAACAGAGGATGCTACCGTGCTAGAGGCTAGAGCAGTAGTACACTGATACCGCTAACTCGCGCTGATCAGGTGCGGCTAATGAAGATTTTTAAACGAGAAGATTACACAGACAAGATGATTATCACTAATATCTTTTTTTCTTCTTCTTCCAAATTCCCATCCATAGATTTTGTTAACAAAGCTGCCTCGATGATGAGCCTTTATTGAATTTACAAAATTTGTGAAGTGATTTTATATTTATATTATTTAAATTCCCAAAGAGAATTGATAATTAAACTTTAAACTTTGTCATACCATGTTTTATTGTTTAAGTACATTCTTCATGGCATCACGATTAATCAATCTCATATAAACACTTGACCATGGTTAACTATTAATTTAACTATATGAAATCGGTTAAACATGTGAGGATTAGAGTTCTTTTTGCAATAAAAACCAACAAAATGGATAGACATTAACAACAAAAAGATTTATAGGAGTGTGTATATATATATATATATATATATATATATATATATAGTATATACAATACCTAGCTATAGAATTCCTGATTCTGTGTCCAGTTCTTTTTTGCCGCACTGTTGCCTGGGTCATGCATGCATGTACGTTAGTGTCCCACAATTTGCTCTGTTTACAACCGCCACTTTCCTTTTCAACATGAGTCTTCCCGATTCAGTTCTTATTTTGTCGCTCGTTAATCACGCCTCTTTCTTGGCAACCTACGATCTCCTGATCTCCATGCTCGCACGCCGTTTCTTGTTTACCACATCGCCCGCATGGCGTTTCTTGATCTCCACATACATCGCGTTTCTGGCAGCACGCCGGTGAGGTCGCGTTTCGCGCCGGTGAGGTCATGTTTCAATCTTCGTCGTCCACACGCCGTTTCTTCGTTTATCTATCACGTTTTCTCGCAGCAGATTCGCCCCGGTGAGATCTCGATCCATACTCCGTAGGTTGCTTCAATTGTTTGCCCCCGGACATCTAATCGCTTTTTCACTTGGATTTGTGTCATGTTATCTTGCCTGCTAGAATCGTGTCACTGCTAACTGCGACGAAGCACTTCTTCGGCCGCCACCGTTGTTTGTCGACCCGCCCTTTTCCTCTTTCCCATCCTTGGAAAAATGTCCGGGTAAGTCACTGTTAAAGGTGCAAAAAAAACTCAATTAAAATTTTATTATAGCATGTCCACCGTTCCTTTTTTTTTGCTAATCAACTGGAAGATACAAGAATTGTTTTATTTGCTATACCTTTGCTGGTTTATCAGTTTGGACTAAAAAAGTCATGCACAGTGAGTTGTTAATTAAAATTCCATCAATTTTTATTTTTCCACGACTGCCTACTATATAAATGTAATTTATAAAATAATTTAAAGTCCAGCCTTAGTTGGCGAAATTGCGTAGGCTTTTATGTTTGTCACTAGGAAATTGTTCTAAAACTTCGTGTAGTGACCGTTTTCTCATATTTTATCACTAGATAAATTACTGAACGATGCAAATTTTTGTCTCTGTTTCTGTATGAGTATACCACTTAATATATTTGTTGCATTTTCAATCTATGGTGAGTTTCACAATTGTTTTAATACATCTTTAAACTGCTGCAATGAGGTTGAAAATGTTTTGCATAGTAAGAGATTTTTTGAGTATTATTTTTTGTGCAACTTATTATGCATATGTTTTTCTAGTTCAAATTTACTTTTACTTGCTTTTTTATAGTTATGTATGTATCAATTGGCTGCTAGTCTCATTATATTTTCTCAAAATTTCAGGTTTGAAATCATTTGTTATGCAGGGAAGGTTAAAATCAATTACATTGAAAAGCAGTCAGGATGCATGTCAACTGGATTTTCCCGAAATGAGTGTTCCATCACATACAAATAATGATGGGCAACTTCATTCTTCGCGACATTGAATTCTCATTTCAACAACTAATATTACATCCATTCATGGAAATCAACATTAGAATAAAAATAAATGCAGTACTAGCTCACATGCTCCTGATCAGGAAAACGATGATGATTTTATGCCACCTACGAAGCAACATGTGCGTGCACGTCCTTCTGGCAGTTTGGGTCAATCTTTCTGTAACAAGGTGAAATTTGGATTTTTAAGTCTTTTCATATTTTCTGTTATATTCACATTAGCTTTTATTTTTTATATGTACTCATACCTTGTACTGGTTCTTATTTGCTTTTCTGTCACTAGAGCAATAGCAAACAACTTAGTTTGTATATTATCTGGAAAATAAAATTATATTATTTTAAGTTACTTCATTGTCACACTTTTCTTGCACTTTGATTTATGTTACTAGCTATTGTTCATCTATTAGGCTCACAATATGTTCCTTCACCTAAAATATGTTTACGTTACATTTGTTTCGGTAAAGTCTCATATATTGATTACAATTCTTTACGTGTTACTAGCTCCCTTTTGTATGTTGCACCCCTTCAATCATCACCAAAGTCATTGAACAGTTGAACATGCCACAAACGTTAGAAAATATGTGAGATTGGTTTTGGTGGCATACTTAACTTTTGTGCTGCGGGATTAGATTGTACTAATCTCTTGGTCTACTTGATGGACAAACTTAATCCAGAGTCAATGATTTTGGATGTAGGTAATGAAGGTGGTTTGTCTATCAACGAATCATGTGTTAAAAAGATTTTAGGCCTTCCTGATGGTGATAACTTGCACGATCTCACTTACGATGTGTTGCGGGCCGTCCGTCGGGGATGTAGAACATGTTGCCACTGTAGTTACCCGCAGCCAAAGCGGCGCCGTTGGCTTGGATGACAGAGTCTGGAGTGTCATATTCAACCGCTTCGGCGGCCACGACACCAACAGTGCCACCATAGTCATTTGTCGCGTGGGAGATGATGTAGTTACCTTCCACGGTCGGGGCCCCAACGGCTGGGACACCGGTGCCTGGGTTGCCGTTTGCATTCGCCGCGTCCGGAGCGCCGGCGTTGGGTTTCCCGGAAGCTAGGTTGCCATTGTCTCCCATGCCGTTGCCTTCCATTGAAGCGACGCCGGAGCCGTGGCTTCAACGATCCACCGCGTCGCCGCTGGCTAGGTGCCTGTACTGATCGACCCTTGACGTTGTATCGTCGCGGCATGCATGGATTTTTTGTACGGCAAAGTATTGTGGCTCCCAAATCTCCACAGAATTCCCTATCGTGGCCTGCCTCAGTGCACACGCAAATCACGGAGCCAGTATCGTGGCCTGCCGGAGTGCACACGCAAATCACGTCCCACACGTATGACCAGCCAAATCACACCCCGCTGCGGATTCGTGTGTTGCGCCCATGCCGTAGGATGCCGCTCGTCTCAGTACATCCTCACCGTCGGATATGGTCACATAATTCCTTATTCTACACATGACTACAAAATATACCTACCATATATATATATATATATATGTATGTATATATATATATAGACACACACACACAATTTATATAATTGCATTTTTCCCATCTCCTAGTGTTTGCTACAAAACTCTTAAAAATTGTTTATGCAGGAGGGTGCGTGAGAATCTGCAAGACAAAAAGTGTTTTTTGTTCCATCTATTTACATGATGACAAGATTTTTCATGTCACTAAAATTAACCAAATAAAAGAGAAACTAGATATGTTAAAATCCTTTTTTCATTTGCACGAGAGATTGAACTTGCATGTATTAGGCAGTAGTTTTCCAATGACTTTGTATCTCAAGGAAGAAAAAATTAAAAGGGACAGTCTATTTTGTCTGGTGCCTGAAATTTGAGACCGGATAATTAGCAGCCAATTACTGTTATTAACCACTAATTTTTTACATTAACTATAACCCTTACTCCTATAGGTCAACTTACAAATTACGGATTAACAATTATAAATTACGGATTAATTTACCTCCTTCCTCGTCTTCGGCCACTGTACCGGTGCCGGCTGTAGCGCCCAGTGCGCCGCCCCTGCCCATCACGCCGCACGTCGTGCCACCGTCGGGATGTGCCTCGCTGCCATTGGGATGCATTGCACCGCTGTTGGGATGCGTCGCGCCGCCGCCGCGATGGCCGCGTGGCCGACTGGGATGGCCGCGCCGTTGTCGGGAGTCGCGCCACCGCCGCCTGGGCCGCACCACCGCGGGTGGGGAGGCTGCGATACCATCAGAAGGCGCGACGCTGTATGGCTCCATCAGATTGAAGTTCCGCCGACTGGAATCAGGAGGAGAGTAATCAAATAGGCTAGAGCTGAGGATGGAAATAATAAAGAGTCAGCACAAATTTTAAAGAAGATCTAAAGGTCGTCTAAAATCTTTTTAAATTTCAGGCACATGATATATATCATTTCTCAAATTAAAAACCTACATTTGGTTCATGGAATACCTGAAAATTGTGTGATCATTTTACAACATAACCCTACAAATTACGGATTAATAATTATAAATTACAGATTAATTTACCTCCTTCCTCGTCTTCGGCCACTGTACCGGTGCCGGCTGTAGCGCCCAGTGCGCCGCCCCTGCCCATCACGCCGCACGTCGTGCCGCCGTCGGGATGCGCCTCGCTGCCATTGGGATGCATTGCACCGCTGTTGGGATGCGTCACACCGCCACAGCGATGGCCGCGCCATTGTCGGGAGTCGCGCCACCGCCGCGTGGGCCGCACCACCGCGGGTGGGGAGGCTGCGATACCGTCGGAAGGCGCGACGCTGTATGGCTCCACCAGATTGAAGTTCCGCCGACTGGAATCAGGAGGAGAGTAATCAAATAGGCTAGAGCTGAGGATGGAAATAATAAAGAGTCAGCACGAATTTTAAAGAAGATCTAAAGGTCGTCTAAAATCTTTTTAAATTTCAGGCATATGATATATATCATTTCTCAAATTAAAAACCTACATTTGATGCATGGAATACCTGAAAATCAGTTTTAGTATATTGGTAGTAGAGAATAGCTTATTTTGTGTATCTTTAACTCAGATATTTTGTTGCTCTTCCATTGCATGAAATAATTTGTTTTTTATAATATTCAATATATCAAATACTCCCTCCGTCCCAAAAAGTTCATCGCTTTGTAGTTTATTTTTGAATTACAAAGTGACAAACTTTTAGAGACCGGGGGGGGGGGGGGGGGGGGGGGTAGTGTTATATTGGTTTAAAGTAGCTTAGAGGGGGTAAATAGGCGATAATCGAAAACACTATGCTTATTAAAAAAATTGTCCTGTCAATACAAGTCGGACTTGTCTGACTGAAGTCGGACAAGTCTGATTCAACTCGAATAAGTCCGACTGGATCTACATGACATCAACAAAAATGAAGTTTTTAAGCAATCTACTGAAAGGAAATACAAACAAGCAATTCTAGTAGATGATGAGAACAATGTTAAGTGCTAGAAACGAAGTAAACCTAGATGATCGCTAGAAAGTAGAACTTTGCAGAAATGTAAATAGCGACAATGAACATAAGGATTTTCTCCTGAGGTTCGGTTCCACAAAAAAACTTATCTCCCCGTTGAGGAACACACAAAGGGTCGGGCCTAACAGCTCTATCCTCGCCAAGATGTCTCAAAGGTCAAGTCTTGGATCTTTCACTGTCACAAAGAGTTACAAACTTCCCCGAATCAAGAAATCAGGAAAGAAATCTTCGGGACGACACCTGATCATCTAGAGGAGAACCCCAAGAGTAACAAACATGCGATCACGAAGAAACTTAGCGCACGTTGCTCAACCTCTATGGACTTCTCTTGCCAATTCTCACAAACACTCCTTCACTCTTCCAAAAAAACTTTGGATTTGGCTTCAAGAGGGTGAAGAACAATGGAGGAGGCTTTCGTGAGGGTTTGAGGTGGCTCTGAGAGTTTCTCTAGGGTTAGGCGGTGATTGGGAACAAAATCCCCATCAAATTATACTCAAAAAGTGTTTTTAGCCATTAGTTGATAGCTCGCGTCAGACAAGTCTGGCTGAAGTTCGGACAAGTCCGACAGACTGACAACGGAATCAGTACGGCTAACCACTTGAATTTGAATTTGCGTGCAAAATCTGTGTCGGCAAGTGTGACTAACATCGGACAAATCCGACACACAAGGAGAGGTTTTTCAAGTCATACTTATCTGAGGCACTAAGCCAGAGAAGTCCACCTCGGACATGTTCGACCCACTTCGGACATGTCTGAATTCGAACAGAGACTTCTCGGACTTATCTGAACACTCATCTCGGACAATTCCGAGTTTTTAGACACTTAGAAAAGTTTTCTAAGTCAAGTACCTCGGTGAAAGCATCTAGGCCCCCATGAGGTATGGTTTCGGTGATTAATGACAACCATTGGATTTTACTAATGAATTTGTGGATGCAAGGTCTCCCATATCACTCAATCAAATGAAATCTATATGAATATGAACATCAACTACTGATCATTGGAGACCCCTAAACAATCACTTTATGAGATCGATCAATGTTATGAAGATTAGAAGTAAAAGCTCATATGTCAAAGTTATTCAACCATAACTGACAACACTCAATGCTTGACAATCATCAGAAGAATATTTCCATCAAATGTCTAAGAGGTCAATCGAGCAAAATACAAAAGAATCACTTAGAACAACTCAAAGCAAACAAAATCAACTCACCAGATCAACCGATGTTTCCATAAAACAACACATCGATCGAGTTGGTTCAGCAGAAGAAGAAGACCTCAGAACCAAGTACTCACCGGATCATCCGATGATCAAAGGACATGTTACATCGGTCCATCAGTGCAGTAAGAAATATCTCTGGATCAAGTGTAACATCGGATCCTCCGATGTACAGAAAGATACACATCGGTCAATCACTCCAGTAAGCATCAAGTCTAAACCAATTCTGGAGGAAGTGCCACCGGATCATCCGATGAGAAGACAAGTGCAACATCGGTCTAACAACGGTCATATCTGACACAATGACATCAGCTAATTTGGATTTGACCGAAGATAACTGAAGGGGGGACATTGGATCATCCGGTGTTCGCAGAACAGTGATGTCAGCCTACTTTTCCAACGGCTATTTCGTGGAGGCTGGCTATTTATACCCCTTCAACCATTCTATTCGATAAGTCTTGACTACCAGACATACTCTACACATTCTCAAGCATTCAAGACATTGTGCTACCACTTCTACATCATCTACACCACTTACACACCAAGAGATAGGCTAGAACTAGCTAGAGATAGTGCTTGTGTGCCTCCATTCTTGGTGATTGGAATCTCTAGTGTAGTGAGAGCTGTAAGGGAGTGTCCCTTGGTGGTTGTAATTGAGAGAGGCTTCCGGAGCTTGCCTAAACGGTTGTGGAAGCCCGGAGGAACCAAGTTGTACAAGGCTTGAGCTCCACCTTGCCGAGGTTGGCAAACAGAGAAGAATAGTGAAGATCCCTAGTCTCGGTGACTTGGGTGTGGCTATACCCTTTGGTGGGTGCCACAACATGGATGTAGGAAGATCTTGACGATCTTGCCGAACCACGGGATAAATCCGCGTGTCTCCTCGGGAGTTTGCATTCTCTTCCTCTCACCTTACACTTATGCATTCCATTTACCGCAAATTTACTTTTCACTTGAATACATAGGTTGTTCGCATAGGGAATTGGGCTTTTAGTAATTAAGTTTTATTGCTTTAAAATTTTTGAAAAGAAGCCCAATTCACCCCCCTCTTGGGCATTCGATCCTTACAATGAAGGGCAAGAAGGCAAAGCTCTTCCCAAAGAAGAGAAATGGTCCACAAAAGATGTTCATGTGTGAGGCAAATGAATGGGTCACCGACGAAGAATCAAGTGATGAAGAGAGTGAAGCGGAAGAAGAAAGTTTGGCCGGCCTTGCCATTGCCAACAATGATGACTCACCTCTTCATCCACCACCCATGTGCCTCATGGCTAAAGGTAACACCAAGGTATGTGATGATTCTAGCGATGATGAGCTTTCCTCCGATGATTTAACTTCATTAATAAATGAATATCACACTATCATTAAGAGGAAAAAGAGTAAGGTTAAGGCTCTTGAATAAACTCATGCTAAGCTTGAGAGTGCTAACCTTGATTTGCTTGACAAGTATGAAAGCATACTTAAAGAGCATGACACGCTCAAATCCCATGTCAAGCAAGTTGAGGAGGATAAGGCTCAAATCAAGCTAGATCATCATGAGCTTGACTTATCCCACCAAGCACTCTTGGGAAAGCACAATGAGTTGATCCAAGAACATCAAATACTTAACCTTTCTCATGAAGCGCTTGATCAAGAATTGAAAAATATAAAGAAACAAACTCTTAATGATAAGGTATTCATTACTTCTCATGCCACTAATGTCTTGCACAAATCTTTGCCTTTGAAAGAGAACACTAGGGAGAATGACTTGTTGGAAGAAATTGAGAGTCTCCGCACTAGTGTGGCTAGACTATCAAAAGGAGAAGTCAAGCACAAGGAAATCCTCTTCCAACAAGCAAAGGCCTCCAACAAGAGAGGACTTGGATCCTTCCCAGTGTCGGACAAAAATGATGTTGTTGTGAGTAGTGAAACAAGCCAAGAACTAATCTTCAAAGGATTTCGGCATGGACATCTCTACCTAGTAGACTTCTCCAACAAGGATGCTAGCTTGACCACTTGTCTTTTCACCAAGACAAGTTTGGGTTGGCTATGGCATCGACGCATAACGCACATAGTGATGAGCAAGCTCATGAAGTCATTCAAGCTTGGGATGGTGACCGTCGTGAAGGATGTCACATTTGAGAAGAACAAGCTTTGTAGCGCTTGTTAAGCCGGGAAGCAAGTTGCTTCACACCACCCAATGAAGACAATGGTGTCAACCTCCAAGCCACTTGAGCTACTTCACATGGACCTCTTCGGACCGTCCACATATCAAAGTCTTGGCGGTAACCTCTATTTTCTTGTTATAGTAGATGACTACTCTTGCTATGCTTGGACTTTGTTTCTAGGTGGCAAGAGTGAAACTCCGGAAGTGTTCAAGACCTTCACCAATCGTGCTCAAAGGGAATTTCAGCTTCCCATCATCAAGGTCCGGAGTGACAACAGCACCGAATTCAAGAACTATAACATTGGGGAGTGGTGTGATCGTGAAGGCGTGAAGCATGAGTTTTCGGCCACGTACACTCCTCAACAAAATGGTGTTGTTGAAAGAAAGAACAAGACTCTCATCACTCTTGCACGAGCAATGCTTGATGACTATGGCACGTCCGAGAAGTTTTGGGCCGAAGCAATCAACACGGCGTGCCATGTGGCAAATAGGGTCTACCTTCATCGACTACTTCAAAAGACCCCATACGAACTTCTCATTGGGAGAAAGCCCAACATCTCCTATTTTCGAGTCTTTGGGTGCAAGTACTACATCTACCGCAAGAGAAGGCTCGATAAGTTTCAAAGAAGATGTGATGTTGGTATATTTCTTTGTTATGCATCAAACTCAAAAGCATATCGAGTATTCAACCAAACCTCCGGTTTAGTTGAGGAAAGTTGTGATGTTGAGTTTGATGAAACTAATGGCTCCCAAGAGGAGAGTTTTGGTCATGATGAAATAGATGATGAGCCTCTACGAGAAGCTATGAATAACATGACCATTGGAGACATCAAGCCTAAAGTTGCGGAGAGCCATGATCAAGGGGGAGCTTCAAGTTCCAACATCAACACATCTATGGCGCCTCAAGTCGACGAAGAAGAGAAGGATGATCCATTGCTGACTCAAGACTCACAAGCCACACAACATCAAGAAGAAGAAGAAGTCCATGATCAAGTCCAACCACAAGATGAGCAACACGCATCACCACCGCCAAGTGCTTCACAACCACTTATGAGGCATGGACGCATCTCCAAGGCACATCCGATGGACCAAATTATCGGAAGTCCGTCAAGGGGAGTAAGTACACGTTCTCGCCATTTCGCTTTGTTTTGTGAGCACACTCGTTTGTTTCATGTGAAGAACCCACTCACATTGAGGAAGCACTCCAAGATCCAAATTGGGTAATGACCATGCAAGAAGAACTTAACAACTTCATCCGCAATGAAGTTTGGGTGTTGGAGGAGCGACCCAAGGACAAAAACATCATCGGAACAAAGTGGGTGTACCGCAACAAACAAGACGAGAATGGCGTGGTGGTCCGCAACAAGGCAAGACTTGTGGCCAAGGGGTTCTCACAAGTTGAAGGACTAGACTTTGGGGAGACATTTGCTCCGGTTGCTCGGTTAGAAGCCATCCGTATACTTCTTGCCTTTGCATCACATCATAACATAAAGCTTTATCAAATGGATGTGAAAAGTGCATTTCTTAATGGTTATATTAATGAGCTTGTCTATGTTGAACAACCTCCCGGGTTTGAAGATCCGAGGAATCCTAATCATGTGTTTAGATTGCATAAGGCGCTCTACGGGCTCAAGCAAGCACCTAGGGCGTGGTATGAACGACTACGGGATTTCTTGATCATGCAAGGGTTCAAGATCGGGAGGGTGGACACTACTCTCTTCACCAAAGACATCAACGGAGAATTATTTATTTGTCAAATTTATGTTGATGATATTATTTTTGGTTCAACTAACGAAGCTCTTAGCCATGAGTTTGGCAAAATGATGTCTAGGGAATTCGAGATGTCGATGATTGGAGAGCTCAACTTCTTCCTTGGATTCCAAATCAAGCAACTTCAAGAGGGGACCTTCGTCTATCAAGAGAAGTATACTAAGGACCTATTGAAGAAATTTGAGATGGGAGATTGTAGCTCAAGAAGCACTCCAATGGCAACAAATTGTCATCTCGACGCGGATAAGGACGATAAACCTATTGATCAATCTAACTACCGTTCTATGATTGGTTCTGTCGGTACCCTAAAAACCATACACCCCCTGAGGTTACAAAGATCTCAAGGGAAGGACGTCTACTCAAATTGAAGACCCTCGGAGGCCCACCTGTCAGACATAACCGGACCTGCTTCTCCAACATGGTTAACCCCTAGGTTGCCACGTGTACTGCCAGACCGGAGCTACTACCCACAAGGGTGAAGCTCCGGGCTAGGTACCGAAACGGCACCTCCGGACTTAACCCCTGACCGAGAGAAGCTCCGGACCTGACACGTGCCAGGCCACCCCGGAGCTTCCCGCTTCCCACAAGCAAGCTCCGGAGCTGCCACATGTCCAAACGTCGGAGCTGGCCGCCTCAAACCTCCGGAAGACATTGTAACGACTCCGGATCTTCAAAGGATAGCCGCGGACTTCAAGACCCGATTAATTGTCATTAATTCCATGTTAATGACACTTAATCGGACAATCTTAACACCTGTAACGGCACTGTCGGAGCCCGTTACAGGGTTATTAACAACAATTAATCGTGTATCAATACTAGTAACCGCCGGGGCCACATGTCAGGCCAGGCTAACTTGTAACGGTTTGTCCTTGTACTATAAAAGGACAAACCGACGATACACGAAGAGGCTCTCGAACGCTCTCAGGCACACACGCATTGACGTGAGCTTTCATACTCAAAGGAATACAACACCACACACCCGTGGAGTAGGGTATTACGCTCAGGCGGCCCGAACCACGTAAACCACTGTGTCTCTCGTGTCCAATCGTGATTCACCTTCTTGAGTCTCCGCGCGCCCACACCGAACTACAAACTCCTTCAACACTTTAGTAGTGTCAGGAGATCTGCCGACTCCAACATTCGACAGTTGACGCGCCAGGAAGGGGCGCCTGAGATTTTCAAGAATGGTGAATTCTGCGGCTGGATCATCCAACAGGCAACCTGCTGCTCAGGCTGTCGGGGGCAATCCCTCCAACATGCAGCCACCAGCAGGAGCCTCAGCACCAGCAGGAGTCACACTCCCACCACCACCATCTTCTCCGGCAAGACGTGCCGGGCAACACAATGGTGCGCCGGCGTCACATACTGCGCCGGCAAGTCATGACAACCCAGAACACGCGCTCCATGCAGCGCGTGCTCTTCTCCAGCGACCACCACCTCCGGATGCATCTCAAGATGCCATGGAGCAATGGAGGGCTGATGTTGAGCATTTGGTCGCAGCAGCGGCCGAACGCCTCAACAACCAGGGTCCTCCTCCTTCAGGACGAGCCCCGTCGCAGCGACGGACGTTGTCTGGAAGACTTGGTCTGCATGTCTCCAACAACCGAAGACGAGCTGCGTCACAGCAAGTGACGTCGTTGCCTTCTGGGGCACGACGCACCCATACGGTATCTCGGCTTTCGACACATGATCTCCGGGCGGAGCTTGATCGCCGATACCGCCAACAGGATGGCCGTGTCCATATCGAGCGAGCTCGAGAAAGACGGGATGCTCAAGACCTTTCTACTCTGGAAGGAGTAGGAGGAGGCTGTTCCACCCTAGCCATGCACCTGCGCATGGTTAGATGGCCACAGAAGTTCCGGCCACACTTGCCGGAAAAATTCGACAGGACTGTCAACCCCGTAGAATTTTTGCACATATACTCCACTGCAATCTTAGCAGCTGGAGGAAACGAGGCCGTAATGGCCAACTACTTTCCAGTGGCCTTAACTAGGACCGCCAGGTCCTGGTTTATGAGCCTTCCACCCAACTCTATCGACAGTTGGGAGGAGCTGTGCCGTCAGTTCACTGCCAACTTCGGGAGTTCATACACCCGACCGGGCACTGAACTAGACCTTTTTGCGGTCGTGCAAAAAGGGGGAGAATCTTTGCGGTCATTCATTCAGAGGTTCTCTCAGGTACGCAACACAATCCCTTCTATCTCAAGCGCTTCTGTCATTGTGGCATTCAGACAGGGTGTACGAGACAAGAAGATGTTGGAGAAGCTGGCGATCAAAGAGATCACCAGCGTCACGGAGCTCTTCAGCTTGGCAGACAAATGTGCCAGAGCTGCGGAGGGCCGTGAAATGCACTCCAAACCAGCCTTGGAGAATCACAAAAAATCCTCCAAAGAAGAAGCCGCTACCTCCGGGAGTGGCAAGAAGAAAAAGAAGACCAACGGCAAGAAGAAGCCGTCGGCCGGCACATCCAACGTTGCAGCCACTGCGACTCCTGGTGGCCGGGGGCCACGCCCCGAGAAGCGACCTCGACCGTCTTCCGAAGACGGCGGCAAATCCAAAATGTGGTGCCCCATTCACAAAACGGGCAGCCACAGGCTGGAAGACTGCCGGGAGGTCCAAAACCTTGCCGAGCGCTACAACAAGCGCCGGGAAGGGTCTCCTTTCCGACAGAGGGAGGGAAAACAGAAGGTTGACGAAGCTCCGGCTGAAGAGGAGTTAGGGTTTCAGGACCCTAAAAAAGTCCTGAAAGCCGTCTACACCTCCGTCGACGATGACTCCGACGTCTCCGACAACGAGCGTCGAAAAACCATGAACACCATCTTTGGTGGATCATGGGACATCACTTCTCGTCGTGTCATCAAGACTATGCGGCGGGATATGGCTGATGTAGCTCCTACAGCTAGACCGGAGCCACATCGAAAGTGGATGGACACACCCATCACTTTTGATGCTTCGGACTGTCCTCAAAGCATGGTCGGAGCTGGCCAATTACCCTTGATGGTATCTCCCACCATCAACAACATCCAGCTCCATCATGTTATGGTGGATGGAGGTTCGGGGCTGAACCTTATAAGCTTTGAAGCTTTTACCAAACTTCAGCTTCGACCTTCGGATCTTCAGCCCTCTCGACCATTCTCCGGAGTAGGTCCGGGGGCCATTACCCCACTCGGAGCTATAATTCTCCCCGTTACCTTCGGAACACGGGAGAAGTACCGCACCGAGAAGTTGGTCTTCGACGTCGCTCAGATCAACTTACCATTCAACGCCATCTTGGGTAGACCTGCCCTATACAAATTTATGGCAGCTGCTCATTATGGATACTTGGTGTTGAAGATGCCAACACCAGCAGGCGTTCTCCGGATTCGTGGAGATCGCACCGCCGGAGTAACTGCTCTGGAGGAGCTCCATGCACTCACCACTGCGCAAGAGGAGGACTCCAGACAGGGGCAGGCTCCAAAACCTTCGAGCATTCGGCAACGAGGCTCAACCTCTGCTCCCCGTGTGCAGCCAAGCGGCGACACCGACATCCCCGTCAAAGTCGTCCAAATTGGTTCCGATGTCACTCAAACCACCCGCATATCGGGTGGGTTGAATGACAAATAGGAACTCGCGCTCATCACTTTCCTCTGGGCTAACGTTGACGTATTTGCTTGGCAACCGTCACAAATGCCTGGGATCCCCAGGGAAGTGATTGAGCACAATCTGAAGATTTACCCCGATGCTCGGCCTGTGCATCAGAAACCTCGGAAGCAATCTATAGAGCGACAGAACTTCATCCGACAAGAAGTGAAGAAGTTGCTCGAAGCCGGATTTATCCGAGAAGTCTTCCATCCAAAATGGCTGGCGAACCCAGTCGTTGTGCCCAAGGCCGGCGGGAAACTTCGGATGTGCATCGACTACACCACACTGAATAAGGCATGTCCAAAAGATCCATTCCCACTACCTAGAATAGATCAGATAGTGGATTCCACCTCCGGGTGCGAGTTACTGTGTTTTCTAGACGCATATTCTGGATATCATCAAATCAGGATGTCTAGGGAGGATGAGCATACTTCATTCATCACAGTGGATGGATTGTATTGTTACACAGCCATGCCGTTTGGTCTCAAGAATGCAGCTTCAACTTTTGTACGAGCTATGTACAAAACTTTCGAAGAACTCATCAGAGACATAGTGGAAGTGTACGTCGATGACATCGTGGTCAAAGTCAAGAACAAGGAGTCCCTCTTGGACACCTTGCAGGCTGTCTTTGACAAGTTGCGGGCCACCCGCACGAAGCTAAACCCAGACAAGTGCATCTTCGGGGTTAGTTCCGGAAAGCTTCTTGGTTTCCTGGTAAGTCACCGGGGCATAGAGGCTAATCCGGCGAAGATAAAAGCCATTGAAGACATGCGGCCACCAACCCGCATCAAAGACGTCCAAAAATTAACTGGATGTCTAGCAGCCCTCAGCCGGTTCATTTCAAGACTGGCGGAAAGAGCACTTCCCTTCTTCAAGTTACTGAGGAAGTCCGGACCATTCCAATGGTCTGAAGAAGCAGAGAAGGCATTCCAGGAGCTGAAACAGTTCCTCACCACCCTACCAGTCCTGGTAGCTCCGAACCCTGGTGAGCCTTTGTTGCTTTACATTTCAGCTACTAACGAAGTCGTCAGTATGGTTCTGGTTGCGGAGAGACCGGAACTACCCAATACTCAGGAATCCAGACCCCTTCGGGAGGGTCCGGAGGTTCTTGAAAGCGGGTCTGGGTCCCTGCTCCCAGACTCAAACCCACAAGAAGCCACTTCAGAGGACCCGGACCCCTCTAAGAGGGTCCAGGTCATTTCTGAAGAAGCTCCGGGTTCCTCCACCCAGAACCTGGAGGTCCCCGAAGAGAGTCTGGACCCCTCCGAGAGGGTCCGGATCAATGAAGAGGAAGCTCCGGACCCCTCCGGGAGGGTCCAGACCATTCAACGCCCGGTATACTTCATCAGTGAAGTGTTACATGATGCCAAGACTCGATACCTAGAGGTGCATAAACTGCTTTATGCAGTTCTTATTGCCTCAAGGAAGCTTCGACACTATTTCCAAGCTCACAAAGTCTTGGTGGTGACCTCATATCCACTTCGAGCGATCTTGCATAATTCCAATTCAACTGGGAATATTGCAAAGTGGGCAGTGGAATTGGCTGAATTCGATCTCGAATTCATTCCGAGACAAGCAATCAAGAGTCAAGCGTTGGCAGATTTCGTGGCAGAATGGACTCCCTCTCCATTAAACCCTGGGGGCCCCAGCGAGCAGAAGACGGAACCTCAAGTTCCAACCTTCACTAAGCCTCACTGGACCCTTTACTTTGACGGTTCCATGCAGAAGCAGGGAGCCGGAGCTGGAATCCTTCTCCTCGCACCAACTAGGGAGAAGGTGAAATACATGGTACACCTTGACTTCAAGGCAACCAACAACATGGCGGAGTATGAAGCACTCATCTATGGATTAAAGGTGGTACTATCATACGGTGTCAAGCAATTGCTGGTCAAAGGAGATTCACAACTCGTCATCAAGCAGGTGAAGGGTGAATGCTCCTGCAATAATCTCCAGCTGGCTGCTTACCTCCTTGAAGTCCAGAGGCTTCAGAAGGACTTCGAAGTCCTAGACCTTCACCATGTTCAGCGTGCTCACAACGCTGAAGCTGACGAACTCTCGACCAAGGCGTCAACTGGAGCTCCGGCTCCTGATGGAACCTTTGTCCGGAGGTTGTCAAAACCCACAGTTCAGCCTGCCGAACTGAACGAAGGGGGCGAGATCAGCATCCCGAAGCTGACGGTCCCGATGGCCCTGTTACCATGGCAGCCATCAAGGGTCGTAGGTGCTGCCGGAAGCTCCGAGCAACCCAGCACGCAAGACTCAAATGCTCAAGTCAGTTCCGATGCATGGATCTCGGAGATCCGGAGCTACTTGAAAGACAACATCCTTCCTGACGATGATGTATCCGCTGACCGGGTAGTCAGATTGGCTAAAAGATACACGTTGGTAGAAGGGGATCTCTACTGGCGCGGTGCCAACGGCATCCTAATGCGGTGCATCACAAGGGAAGAAGGCTGCGAGCTCCTCGCAGAAATCCATGGAGGCGAGTGTGGGAACCACGCATCTTCCTGCACGCTGGTCGGAAAAGCCTTTCGGCATGGCTTCTACTGGCCTACAGCGTTCCAGGACGCCACTGAGCTGGTGAAGAAATGCAAAGCATGCCAATTTCATGCAAAGCAAATTCATACACCTGCTCAGTCCTTACAAATGATACCTCCCACATGGCCTTTCGCTGTGTGGGGGATGGACATCTTGGGACCCTTCCCTAGAGCCGTCGGAGGTTACAAGTTCCTGTACGTCGCCATCGACAAGTTCACCAAGTGGTCGGAAGCAACTCCCGTTGTGACGATCAACAAACAATCTGCGATCAATTTTCTACAATCTATCGTGAGCAGATTCGGAGTCCCAAATAAGATCATCACTGATAATGGGACTCAATTCACAAGCTCCGCATTTCAAGGATATTGCGAAGACCTCGGCATACAAGTTTGCTACGCTTCCGTAGCTCATCCTGCCAGCAATGGACAAGCCGAGAGAGCAAATGCAGAGATCCTTAAAGGATTCAAAACACGCACTTATGAGCGCTTGAAAAAGCACGGAGCCAATTGGATCGAAGAGCTTCCGCCCACTCTATGGGCCAACAGGACTTCTCCAAGTCGGGCAACCGGAGAAACACCCTTCTTTCTGGTGTACGGAGCTGAAGCGATCCTTCCTCCCGAAATCACCTTGGGTTCCCTCCGAGTCCGGACCTTCGACGAAGCCGCGCAGGACCAGCTCCGGCGCGAAGACCTAGACCTCCTCGAGGAGGGAAGGTGCCAAGCAGCTGTTCGGAATGCCCGATACCGCCAAGCTCTACGGCGCTATCACCAGCGGCATGTACACAACTGACAGCTCGAGGAAGGCGATCTGGTGCTACGGAGAATACTATCCAGAGAAGGGCAAAACAAACTCTCCCCCGGCTGGGAAGGGCCCTTTCGAGTGATCAAAGTATCCCGTCCCGGAAGCGTTCGCTTGGCTACCGAGGATGGGACACCTCTCCCAAATCCTTGGAACATCGAGCACCTCCGTAAGTTCTACACTTAATTCCACGGAGGTGAGTCTTAAGTAACTTGAAATGTATGTTATAGAGTCATTGTACAGAGTCGGGTAGTTCCTCCGGGAGAGGAGCCGGACCTTTCCCGAAAGGTTTGAAAAGCTCATGCAACACTTGACACAGTCTCCGGACTAAAAGTGTGGCTAACTACCCTGGGTCAAACGAGAAACCAAACACACTTAGCCTGGTTCCGTACCCTAAGAGTGTACTTGTTTCCCCTGTACCCCGGACCTATAATGAAAGACATCTTCATGTGAAATAGACTCCACGTGCATTCATTTTTGCATAGGCTCGACATTTTTATTTTTCTCTTTCTTGTCTATAACAGAAACGTGCAATTCTTAAGAAGTTCTAGTTTGACCGGTTTACATACGATTCAAGTTGAATTGTCAGATTTTTTGGATTTAAATATCGTCTGTGGCCAACTCGCCTGAAAGCCGCCAAGCCATTCTAGGGCCGGAGTGCGCTATCGACTTAGCCTGGTCAAGCACCCTAAGTACGCCACTCTACCTACATCCCGGTAGGCCAAAGTAAGGTGGGTCCATGGACAGTTGGATCTAAAAGAAAAGACAATTCATCCAGTCGTATTAAAAATCGTGTTCAACGTAAAATTTTCTTGAGAACCGTAAGCCGCGACGAAGTTATAGACAAGGAACGAATTTTACTATTTTTCTTGGCTTAAGTGTGCAGGAAAAATGAACCCTACGTTGATGGAGAAAAACCGGAGCTAACCAAGCTCCGACTCCCACCAGGGCGTCAACCGTCGGCGTTGACTAAAAGATGGTGACAAGACCCCATCACTGGAGTCTGTTGCCAACAAACCAAGTGTGGCAAAGGTCATTGCCGGAGCTGCTAAGCTCCGACACCTTGGAGTATTAACTACCGACGCTCAACGTGTTGATAGAGGCTATTGCCGGAGCTACTAAGCTCCAGCGATGGACAGTGCCGGAGCTTCTAAGCTCCGACAAATCCAGGGGACCTTCACTATCAAAAACTTCGGACCTAAATTCCACAAGTTCGAAGCAAATTCGTCTTCAACAAAACTCAACATCCTTTTGGTACATGTCCACAATCAAATTGTGCACATCTACCAGGGGGCCAAGTGAAGATAAAGATGTTGAAGACATGAAATTCGCAAAAAATTGGGGATTTCATTTCATCTGAAGACCGGAGATTACATCTGGAGACAAGGGATTACAAAATTGAGGAGGAAGAGAAGATACAAGTAAAGGCTAAAAGAGACGGTCCTAGACCCTATGGAAGAACTGAGCGACCTTCTGGGCGACCTCCGACACGCTGGCTCGGGTAGCTTCACCTTCTCCTTCGACGGGGCCTTCAAGCACCGGGTCCAGAGGAAATCGAGGGTTCCGGCTGGTGTAGCACGTCAACACATATTCTGTGACGTTCCTAGCCAGGGATTGCCCCTCGACCTCCAGCTGGTCCGCGATGACGTCGCCCACCTTGGAGAGCTTGCTTCCTGCGGCGCTCAACGCTTGCAACGCAAGGTCCAGCTCCGGCTCCGGATCATCCGGGTGCACAGGGCTGAAACCCATCGGCGTCAGCGCGTCGTCGGCCTTGCCCAGGAACTCCCAAATCCGCAGGGAGTCCGCCTTCCTCAAGTTCTTCATCTCTTCCAGGGATCTCCGGGCCGCCGTCAGCTCCGAATTCTCGCGGGCGAGGCGCTCAACTTCTTTTGCGTTTTGCTGGATCTTCGCAGCAACCCGCTTCTCAAGTCTTCCGAGCTCCTCCTCCCGGAGATGGATCTTGTTCCGGCGGTCGACCAGGTCCTTCTCCCTAGCCTCCACTTTCTTATCCCGGGCGATAAGGGCACACTCGTATTCGTAGAGTTCCTGCCCCCGCACCCAGGTCTTCTCCTCTTCCTCGAGGCAGCGCTCTTCCAATTTCTTAGTGCGCTCCTCGAGGCCCTTGTCCGCCAGAGCTGTTTTCTCAGCGAGCTCTTCTTCCCGTCGCAAGACGTCATCCCGTAGCTCTAGGAGTTTTTGCTCCTCATCCTCGAGCCGTCTTTCCCTCCCTTCAAGTGCCTCTCGGCGCTTGATGAGTGCGGTGCTGATGGCCTCGAGCTGATCAAACCGAGCATTGGCCGCGTCGTTAGCAGCCTTAGCTTGGTCATGGAACTCCCGGGATTGAGCATCGAGGGCGTGAGTCATGATCTCCCTCTCGTCCAGCAGCTCACCCCAGAGCTCCAGGCGGATCTTCTCCCGCCTGATCCATTCCTTGTCATCCGCAAGCCTCGACTGCGCCAGCTTAGTCTCGAAGTGGAGCCGATTACGCCACCGCCTAAGGGTTTGGCGCTCCTCTTCAAGAGCCTTGCTATCATGGAAGAAGGCCAGTTGGACCTGACGTAGACTAGAGCAGGCGTTGTCGATGGACATCGACAGCGAGCTGGGCTCCGGACCTGCTGGGATCTCTTCCGCTGGTTCCAGCGGGTCTTCACTTACAAAAATTGGGTCCCACTCTACGAGAGTGGAACCCCGAGCTTCCAAAGCGCTAGGGCCCTCCTCCGGGATGGCCTCAGTCGCCATCGAAGGAGGTCCCGCCACCAAGTCTTCATTCGCCCCCTCAGGCGGGGGGCCGGCGACTTCGTTCAGACACTCTGGCTCTGCCACAGGCACCATTGGCGTCGTCGCCTCCACTGGCTCCGGCCGGGACACCTCTTCTGAGGGAGGCTCAAGCTCCCTCGCCTCTTCAGCCGCTGGCTCTACGGCCGGCGCTCCAACAATCACCGGCTCTGCGGCCAGAGCTTCGGAAGTAACCGGCTCAACTGCCGGAACTACTTCGACTTCCGGCTCGCATGCCGGGGCTTCAGCCACCTCCGGCTCAATCGCCGGGGCTTCAGCACTTTCCGGCTCCGAAGCCGGGACTGCTACTTCCTCCGACTCAACAGCCGGAGCTTCTACTACTGCAGCACCAGGACCCGGAGCTTCCACTTCCAGGACGGGTGCCGCTAGCGCATCTTCACCCCCGTGGTCCGGCGCTACCACGGGAACTTCTGGAGACGAGTCGAGGTCCATGACCACGACAGCTGGCGCCGGAGCTGTCGCAGCCTCCGCTTGGGGCGGCACCGGGGCTGGAGCAGAAGCCCTCGCAGCCTCAGACACTGTGGCTGAAGGCGAAGCTTCACTCCCCTTCTTGGGAACGCTGCAGATGAAGAACGAAGAAATTGAGCAAACAGATGCTACAATTGAAAAGTTAATCGAGGTAAAAAAGAAAAATTACCTTGGGAGGCTCACGCACCAGCTTGCGCGGAACCTCTTTCCCGGACGATCCGGGCTGGCCACGGTTGGCGTAGGAGCTCCGGGAGGACTCCCAGGCCTTGCCACAGCCGCGGGCGTTTCCCGGGTCGGAGCTCTCCTTGATCGGGAGGAACTCCTGGACCTGGAGGCCCTCACGGCTCCAGATGCCGGAGTCGCGCGCCCTTGCTGATGACCTCAGCTCTTGGCTGTGGGACAGGGGCGGAGCCGCCTTCGGACAACCCGGGGATCGCCAACCGGGTGGTTGATCTTCTCTCGACGACACCAAGGTCGTCAAGCGCGGGCATCATCCGCCGGAGCTCCCTGCTGAACTCAACTTCCACGTTCAGAGGGAGGAGGGCCGGCGGCGGAGTCAAGTAATCTCCGTCAACGTCGATGCCGTGCTGGAATTTCTTGAGGTGAGACTCCAAGGTCTTCCCCACCATGCTGTACTTCAACCCGGTCTCAACCCGGTCCTCGTCCATCACGCTGTTGAGGGCCCAGGCGAGCTTCTCCCTCCTCTTCAGCGGCGCCCACCTGTTGGACAGGAAGTTGCAGAACACCGCCTGGGGAGTCAATCCTCCCTCCACACATTGGCGGATCCTGGTCAGGACAGGGTCGAAAGCTGCCGCCAGCACCGAAACTTCGCTCCATACCGACGTGTCAATGCCGGGCAGACCGTCTGGCAACTCCAACCGCTCATGCTCCTCCACCCGGACGACTATCCAATCTTTCTTCCAGTCATCCCACTTCCCGGAAGGGAATGACCGGAGGTACTTGAATGGGCACTTCTTGCGCTTCACGAAGTAGTAGAAGCCAAGATACTCATCGCTTCGGCCGGTGGTTTGGACGGTGAAGAAGGTTCGAAAGAGCTCGATGCAGGGAGGGATGCCCACCCACATCTCGCAGAAGTGGACAAAGATAGACACAAGGAGAATGGAGTGAGGGCCAAGGTGGTACAGCTGCAGACCATAGAAGTCCAGCAGCATCAAGAAGAAAGAAGAAAACGGTGGGATCAGCCCCACCATGGCGTACGAGGAAAAGTACACCATCTCGCCAGCGTGCTCCTTTTCAAAGGGGAGCTCTCCGCCGGCGCGGACCGAGCGGTTGAAGAAGTCTGAAGACCACCCCATGAGGGCCCGGACCTTCTTCAGATCGCTGTCCGTCTTCAAGCGACTCTAACGCAGACCCAACTCCATCGCAGCACAGCTAGGCAAGAGAAGAGGAGCAAAGTACAAGTCGGGAGTTTGAGCGCAAGAACAGATGGGAAGCGTAAAGAACTCCCGACGGTGCGCTTTCCTTCTTAAGTAAGCCCTCGCAACGCTTGGATGGAAACTGCAGAAGAGTCAAGGATACTACTCAAGAATTCAACCCTGCCGATGACAAGAGGGTCCGGGACCACCCTGACGATCAAGTCGAGGTTCTTACCCAGGCGAACAGTTGTCATCACGAGGCGGGAAACCCAAAGGCGGCGAACTGACAAGGCGCGCGGAACCGATACGGTTTTCGTATCGGGAACCGGCGACCTTCAATTGCGAGAGATCCGCACGTCAAAGATCTTATCTGCCGCCTGAGGTGCGCCACGCGTCGGGATTTAACCGTAAAGCCCCGCCAACGGCACCTCCGAAGACCCTTGAAGACCCAGTTCAAGAGTCGCGAGTATGGACCCACCTCCGACGGAATGACTTCACCCCGGTGACTTTCCCCGGAGGTAGGTCCAGGGGGCCACTGTCGGTACCCTAAAAACCATACACCCCCTGAGGTTACAAAGATCTCAAGGGAAGGACGTCTACTCAAATTGAAGACCCTCGGAGGCCCACCTGTCAGACATAATCGGACCTGCTTCTCCAACATGGTTAACCCCTAGGTTGCCACGTGTACTGCCAGACCGGAGCTACTACCCACAAGGGTGAAGCTTCGGGCTAGGTACCGAAACGGCACCTCCGGACTTAACCCCTGACCGAGAGAAGCTCCGGACCTGACACGTGCCAGGCCACCCCGGAGCTTCCCGCTTCCCACAAGCAAGCTCCGGAGCTGCCACGTGTCCAAACGTCGGAGCTGGCCGCCTCAAACCTCCGGAAGACATTGTAACGACTCCGGATCTTCAAAGGATAGCCGCGGACTTCAAGACCCGATTAATTGTCATTAATTCCATGTTAATGACACTTAATCGGACAATCTTAACACCTGTAACGGCACTGTCGGAGCCCGTTACAGGGTTATTAACAACAATTAATCGTGTATCAATACTAGTAACCGCCGGGGCCACATGTCGGGCCAGGCTAACTTGTAACGGTTTGTCCTTGTACTATAAAAGGACAAACCGACGATACACGAAGAGGCTCTCGAACGCTCTCAGGCACACACGCATTGACGTGAGCTTTCATACTCAAAGGAATACAACACCACACACCCGTGGAGTAGGGTATTACGATCAGGCGGCCCGAACCACGTAAACCACTGTGTCTCTCGTGTCCAATCGTGATTCACCTTCTTGAGTCTCCGCGCGCCCACACCGAACTACAAACTCCTTCAACACTTTAGTAGTGTCAGGAGATCTGCCGACTCCAACAGTCGACAGGTTCATTTCTTTATCTTACCGCATTTAGGCCCGATATCATGTTTAGTGTATGCTTGTGTGCTCGCTTTCAAGCGGCACCTAAAGAATCGCATCGGAAGGCGGTCTTTAGGATACTTCGATATCTTAAGCATACCCCTAGTGTGGGCTTGTGGTACCCTAAAGGTGCAAAATTCCATCTCTTAGGTTACTCGGATTCGGACTTTGCCGGATGCCGTGTGGACCGCAAGAGTACCTCTGGTGGGTGCCACTTGCTTGGGCGTTCCCTAGTATCTTGGTCTAGCAAGAAGCAAAATTCCGTCGCCTTGTCCACAGCGGAAGCGGAATATATCACAGTCGGTGCATGTTGTGCCCAAATTCTTTATATGAAGCAAACCCTTTTGGACTTTGGTATTAAACTTGGTTGTGTGCCTCTCCTTTGTGACAATTAAAGTGCGGTTAAGATAGCTAAAAACCCCGTTCAACACTCCCGCACTAAGCACATTGATATTCACCATCATTTCTTGAGGGACCATGAAGCTAAGGGAGACATCTCATTGTGAGGTGTTAGGTCCGAAGAACAATTGGCGGATATCTTCAATAAACCACTTGATGAGAAAACTTTTTCTAGACTAAGAAGTGAATTAAATGTGCTAGATGCATCAAACGTCATGTAAGTTGCCATGTAAGAATGCATCTCATATAGGTCTTGTCTAACTTTCAAAGGATAGGGGTGAGCAAGAGTTAGCTTGGGATGGAGGTTCTTTTGGGTTTCCCCAAGGCTTGGAGAGTGGCTCTCTCAGAAAAAGCCTTTGAAAGGTTCAAACTTGGCAAGATAGATTTACTTTATGTCTTGCATGATGCCTGCCATATAGACTTGCACTCATATTTAAATTTCTTGCATTATAAATTGTTTGGCATTGCATACGGTAGATTGTCACAAAGGGGAACCCACCTCATGAGAAAGAGACTTGTTTGAAATGCAATATCTCAACTCATATGATGTGGAAAGAACAAAATGTTAGGTGCGTTAATACCTAAAGGAACATGCTTTAAAGAGATGGAAGTCTTCATCCTCTAGCTCACAAAGCATGGGCCTTACATCCTATTTGGATAATTTCCTCCCTATCTTTCTTCCGTGTTCTATTTGCTTTAAGGCTTAGCCAAGTTATTGGCAATTAGTATTTTTGAGGGGTAAGGGGATGCCCAAAAAGTCCTAAGACATGTGTTTCTTCGTGATTGTTTGTTTGAGTCAAAGGACACATATGGGATGTTGCTGTTTTGTAGTCATCGAATTATCCGATGCTTAGGTCAGACCATCATCAGATCAGTTGGTGTTCAAATACCAAGAGTCAGCTCAGTCAGTGTGACAAATCAACCGACGAGTTCATTATGATAAACATCGGTCCATCCGATGTTCACATTTCTAGAACTGTGCCGAATTCCACCGATGCAAATACCTTCCACGTCGGACCATCCGGTGTCAATGGTACCTTTTTGAATACCCTTACTGTGCCATTCGACCGATGCTCCTATCTTTTAACGTCGGTTCATCCGGTGTTAAATTTTAAGCTAGGGTTTGGGACCCACTTTTTAAACGTTGCTCTGTCTCCTCACTTTCTCTCTCCCCAACCCCGACGCCTTCGCCCTACGCCTCCCTTGCCTCACGCCGTCGCCGCCCTCTAGTCGCCGCCCTCCGGCCACTGCCGCCTCTAGGCCGCCGTCGCCTCCGGCTGCTGCCACCGTCCTCCGGCCTCAGCGCCGCCGCTCCCCTCCAGCACCGCCGCTTCACACTTCCCCCAGCGCCACCGCCGCCGCCTCTGCTCCACCCGGCGCTGCTGATCGTCGCCTCCCATGCACCACCGCCACCCCAAGCACAGCCACACCGCCACCCTCTGTGCCGCCGTGGTTCTTCCCCTACGGTCGCCGTCTCTTCGCCGTTAGGGTTCCCGGCCGCGACCGTGCGCCCGACATTATCGTTACACAACCTCGTTCTCGCGCATCGACACTTGTCTCATCGCAATGGCTCGTGACAAGAAAGGAAAGGGCAAAGCCATTGCAGAGCCGGCCGCAAAGAAGCAAAAGTTGTCGAAGGAAGAAAAGAAGGCTTTGATGGCTGCTCGCGCCGCCGAGGAGCGAGAGCGTGGCCAAGGAGGATTATTGAGGATCCGCGAGGCTCGTCAGAGGCAGCCTCCCATGCCGGATGAGTCCGAGGAAGAAGAATAGCCAGAAGTGCCGCTTGTTCGCCGGCGCTCAGCCAGGACCCATGGGGGTCATTCCGCGGCAGTACCACGATCGAGACCATCAGCTGCCGATCTTCGAGAGGACAGGGCGGCCCAGAGAGCCGTCTACGAGATGGACACCAACGTCCGTGTTGGTGAAGGTGTCCGGCTGACGGATTACAAAAAATTGAAGGCCAAGCAGCTCAGAAGACTCAAATGGAGCATCTTGCTTGAGGAGTGGTTCCCGCGGCCCAGAGAGGCACTTGTGGACAGCCGGTTTTGGACCTTGACTCAGGCGTCGCTGTAAGAGACGTACAGACGTCGGGGCCATAAGCTCTTCCAGCACAACTTTCTGGACTGGGATCAGCTTGCACTGGCAGCCGAGACGGAGATACGCCCCTACTTTGAGAGATATAGAGGGATGGTGGAGCTGATGTCCTACGAGAGGAGTGCTTATGTGGAGGAATGGGTCCGTGTTTTCTACGCCACACTCTACGTCTCTGAGGGCAGCAAATCCATAGACTTCATGTTCATGGGCCAGCACCATCACTTGACGAGACAGACTTTATGACAGCTGCTAGGAGTGGATCTCCATGACACTTGTCTGCACGAGAGGGTGTATGTACAGGCTGACCCGCCGAGGAGGTCGCTCACTGGAGGAGTGGCACCACCACTGGAGGAGATACGCTCACTATTCGCTCATCCCTTCTCTCCAGACCAGCCGAGGGTACCGGCACTGCTCACTCCAGCCGAACGCACTGTGCACATCGCCTTGTGTCGCACACTTCTACCGAGGTCCGGATACCTTGAGGGGTTCACCAGCTTGCAGCAGACTCTCATGTTCTACATCATGAACGAGATGGAGTTCGATATTGTGGACATTCTCCTATGTGAGATGGAGGACGTGATCACTGATGGAGTTGGGATGATGAGACAGCTCGTATTTGGTCACTGGATCAGCTACTTGCTCTACATGGTTGCTCCAGAGGGGTCCGCTGTGCGTGACAGCTTTACTGACGAGAGTGTCACACGGTTCAGCCACTACCGTGCTCCAGCTCCTGGAGACCGCCGCCTTGGCCGTCCCGTTGAGTGTCAGGTTCGTGCTCGTCTATCCGAGGAGGATTGGTCAGACCTTGAGAAGGAAGACGAGAGACTGGCTCAGGCAGAGGCTCAGGGTGAGGACCTTCAGCACATTTGGTCCGAGAGTGACACAGATGACAGTGTTGAGGAGTACTTCCCACCTCCTCTCCCACCCAGTCAGCACAACGCGGAGGCTGGAGGCTCGACTGTGCCCCCTCCTACTCCACCTCCCATCTCAGAGGCACAGGTCTCTCAGCCGTCCTAGCTTACTTGACTACTACAGCAGATGGTTGAGCAGCAGCGCCTGGACCGGCTTGCAGCTGAGCAGGCCCGAGCTGAGCAGGCCGCGCGTCTCTTAGAGCTCCAGCAGTAGCAGCAGCAGGAGATGCAGCACCAGATCGCCCGTGAGAGGTGAGAGGACACAGACAGGCTGACTGGGCTGATAGACCAGATGCACCAGCGCTCCCTCGACCAGCAGCAGCAGACGCAGCAGGCGATGATGGGCACCCTGGGGATGATCACCAACCTCTATACACAGACCGGGATTGCCCTACCGTTGCAGCTTTCGGGCTTTACTCCAGCCCCACCTGTTCTGGCTCCAGCTGCAGCACCAGTGCCGACCATGCCGATCCCGACAATCAGCATGTCCCCACTGCTTGCTCCGGGTGCCCCTATCCACTCTCCGCTGCCGGCCACGACGCTTTTCCAGCAGACGCCGGCGTCCGTTGTCAGTGCCCCTCTTCCTACAGTCCAGACTCAGCAGGCACCGACAGCGGCTCCTACAGCTCCCTCCACCTCTACTCCAGCCTCAGTCGCAGCAGCAGGCAGCAGCTCCGATGACAGCACCCCCGACGGTGACCAGTTCGTCATCGCTCCGAGCTCTCAGGGTTCTTAGGCACTCAGATTCCTTTTTGGTGTCTTGATGCCAAAGGGGGAGAAGAGTTAGAGAAGAGTCAGGGGGGGGGATAGCTTAGTATCAGGGGGAGTCCTAGCTGTAGGGGGAGTCACAGTCATAGCTTAGTCTCAGGGGGAGTCCTAGCTGTAGGGGGAGTCAGAGTCTCTATCTATATGTTTTGTAATTTGGTGTTTTTGCTACTCATTTGCTATTCATTGAGTATTCATGTGCCACTTATTCTCTTGAGTTATTGATCGATTGAGCTTTCGTGTTATTAATCTCTTTTGAGTCTTCAAGTTTAATATGCCATATCTTGTACTCATTACATATCTTCTTGAGTATCGTACTATCAAATTCATTATTATTATGCTTCACTTGTTGTGTTGTCATCAATCACCAAAAAGGGAGAGATTGAAAGCATCTAGGCCCCCATGAGGTATGGTTTCGGCGATTAATGACAACCATTGGATTTTACTAATGAATTTGTGGATGCAAGGTCTCCCATATCACTCAATCAAATGAAATCTATATGGATATGAACATCAACTACTGATCATTGGAGACCCCTAAACAATCACTTTATGAGATCGATCAATGTTATGAATATTAGAAGTAAAAGCTCATATGTCAAAGTTATTCAACCGTAATTGACAACACTCAATGCTTGACAATCATCAGAAGAATATTTCCATCAAATGTCTAAGAGGTCAATCAAGCAAAATACAAAAGAATCACTTAGAAAAACTCGAAGCAAACAAAATCAACTCACTGGATCAACCGATGTTTCCAGAAAACAACACATCGGTCGAGTTGGTTCAGCAGAAGAAGAAGACCTCAGAACCAAGTACTCACCGGATCATCCGATGATCAAAGGACATGTTACATTGGTCCATCAGTGCAGTAAGCAATATCCCTGGATCAAGTGTAACATCGGATCCTCCGATGTACAGAAAGATACACATCGGTCAATCACTCCAGTAAGCATCAAGTCTGAACCAATTTTGGAGGAAGTGCCACCGGATCATCCGATGAGAAGACAAGTGCAACATCAGTCTAACAACGGTCATATCTGACACAATGACATCAACTAATTTGGGTTTGACTGATGATAACTGAAGGGGGACATCGGATCATCCGGTGTTCACAGAATAGTGATGTCAGCCTACTTTTCCAACGGCTATTTCGTGGAGGCTGGCTATTTATACCCCTTCAACCAGTCTATTCGATAAGTCTTGACTACCAGACATACTCTACACATTCTCAAGCATTCAAGACATTGTGCTACCACTTCTACATCATCTACACCACTTACACACCAAGAGATAGGCTAGAACTAGCTAGAGATAGTGCTTGTGTGCCTCCATTCTTGGTGATTGGAATCTCTAATGTAGTGAGAGCTGTAAGGGAGTGTCCCTTGGTGGTTGTAATTGAGAGAGACTTCCGGAGCTTGCCTAAACGGTTGTGAAAGCCCGGAGGAACCAAGTTGTACAAGGCTTGAGCTCCACCTTGCCGAGGTTGGCAAACGGAGAAGAATAGTGAAGATCCCTAGTCTCGGTGACTTGGGTGTGGCTATACCCTTTGGTGGGTGCCACAACGTGGATGTAGGAATATCTTGAAGATCTTGCCGAACCACGGGATAAATCCTCGTGTCTCCTCGGGAGTTTGCATTCTCTTCCTCTCACCTTACACTTATGCATTTCATTTACTGCAAAGTTACTTTTCACTTGAATGCATAGGTTGTTCGCATAGGGGATTGGGCTTTTAGTAATTAAATTTTATTGCTTTAAATTTTTTGAAAAGAAGCCCAATTCACCCCCCCTCTTGGGCATTCGATCCTTACACTCGGACATGTCCGAACCTCTTCGAACATGTCTGAATACAAATAGAGAGATTTAGGACATGTCCGATATACATATTCGGACATGTTTGGATTCGACAAGAGAAGTTTCGAACATGTCTGAATTCCACCAGAAGGAATTTGAACTTATCCGACCCAAGGCGTCAGACAAGTCTAACTTAGTCACAAAGGACTTTCCTAAAACTTACCCAAGAGGTTGAGCTCCCATTTGACTCACTAAGTTTCCACGCGTCGTGTCCCTCTTAATAGTACGGATTTTCCTATAACTTAAGGAGAAATAGAAAACCTATTTCTACTCCGCTTTTCACGATTTTCTCCTTTTTTGTGAATTTCATTCCGTACAACAATCTCTGTAAGAACTCAACCAAAGTTATTGAAAATGCATCTAGTATCCACATGGGTTTTGGATGATTGATGACGACAATTAAGTAACTAATGAGCTAAGATGATCTTAAGCACAGGTGTGGACTTGATTGGAGCACATAACCCTCAAAAAGAAAAGGATGAAAAAGTGGTGTCGACAACTCGAAGAGTAAAGTCGAGTTTAGACTAGCTATAGATGTAGGAGGGTGTGTGTATGTGTGAAGTGCATTGAGATGAAAGTTGGGATCCCAAAGCGAAATTAGAGATCAAACCCCTTGAGAGAAGAGTGTTGGAGTGCCTTGACAGGAGGGCCGGACTTGTTCGGCCAGGAGGCCGGACTAGTCCTCTTCATGTCAGCTTAGTCCGAATTTGGGCGGACCAAGAGGTCATTACTGACTTCGGACTTGTCCGTCTTGGGACGGACTAGTCCATTGTGGTCTTGGAGTGAAGTTTTAAGACTATGTCCTCGAGGACGGACTAGTCCGCCCCTGTGGTCGGACTTGTCCTGTCTTGCCAGACTAGTCCATTTTGAGACGAACCAAAAGGTTTTGTCTCAGTTCGAACTAGTCCGCTTTGGTGCAGACTAGTCCGCCTAGCTGAGTGAGGAGCGTCGTGGCGACTAAGTCCTGAGGGACAGACTAGTCCGCCGAGTTGGTCAGACTAGTCCGTGTCGTCCAGCCTAGTCCGTTTTCATACGGACCAGAAGGTCCTGTGTTAGATCGGACTAGTCCGTTTTGTGGCTGACTAGTCCGGTGTTAAGTGACCGTTTGAATTTGGAATTTTGGCGGGTATCGTGACGATAGCCGTGCAGTGCGACAGTTGTCGGGACCTGACCATAGGTCTGTGATCCCAACCGTCCGGACTAGTCCGGGCCAGAGGCCGGACTAGTCTGCCCTTCTGCTGAGGTAAGCAGTATGGGCTCGGGACTTCTATAAATATAGGAACCACGGGTTCATTTGAAAACTACTAAAACCCTAGCGCCACCACAACATTCCTAGAGCCATTCTAAGCCCTCTCTCTTGCATTCTCACCCTCTTGAGTTGATTCTTGAGTGGATTGGAGATTGGTGAGGAGAAGAGAAGGAAGAACTCCGTTCTTGGCTCTCGGTTTGATCTCTTGCACTTGTGTTGAGTCTTCGTGATCTGTGGCTTGAGATAATCTTTGTGTTTTTTGATCATATTCGTTGTGGGAGCCTCACAAATCTTGTACTTTCCCCCTTGTGATAGTGGAGAACCGAGTTAGGCCCTTGCGGTAAACTTGGTGAGGGAAGGGTTGTTTAACCCGGTCCTTCGTGGGCTCCTCAACGGGGATGTAGATTCTTGTGTGGAATCGATCCTCGGGATAAATCCTTGTGTCACTTGTGTGCTTTACTATTTGTCAATTGCAAAAATTTCTCTAGGGCTAGGTTTGTCACTAATTTCTCATTCTAGTAATCTTTGCCTATATCTTGCTAGCTATTGTGATTCACTTATCTTGATAGTTGCTAGTATTAATGTGATTATTCTTTCGCATTTCGTTTCATGAAAATTTGTTTAAAACTCATCAGAATCTCGTTTTAATCTCCCTCTGAAGGCTGACCGGACTAGTTCGCCCCTGAACCGGACTAATCCGACCCCTGGGTGTTGATTTCGGTTGATTAAGTCATTTCAGGTCAATTAAGCCTATTCAACCCCCCCTCTATGAAACTTTCAGTTCTTAGTCCTTTAATTGTTTGTCATTAATCAACCAAAACCCAAAAGGGACCTAGATGCACTTTTAATCTCTTTTGTGTGATTGATGATAATCAATTAAAGCTTCCAACAATTAGATAAAAATTTTGATTTTGAGTATTAAGGGTCTATGATCTTTTGATTAAAAGGGATTAAATGAGCTCATATACTCTTAATACTCGTGGGATGCCTACATGCATTTTGTGTGAAGAGCATTGTGATACACTTCAAGTGAATAAACATTGATGAATTGAAATACACTAAGCATTTAAAATAGGAGTGAAACATAAGCATCACAAGCATTAAGCATCACTAGGTAAAGAGTTTACACATAAACCACAAAATAAGTACAAGTCCATGTCCATAACTAAAATACTTATCCCCCTTTTGCATCAAGACACCAAAAAGGAGAAAATCTAAAAGAGCCCTAATATCTACTCATCGTCGCTCCCTTCGTTGTTGCCACTCTCTCGCTTCTCTTCATACTCGCTTTCATAATCATCATCATCATCAGAACGAGCAGTTGCGGGAGCACTAGACGTAGCTCCAGTCCATGAGAAGAAAGCAAGCTCAGACTCTGACAACTCGAGAAACTTCAGAGGTACTTCATCTTCGCTGTCATCTAACACAGGGGCAGGAGGAAGCTGGAGGTGCTCTCTGATGGCTGCAATGTCTCTCTTTGCCCTCTTCTTTAACCTTTGAACTAAAATCTGAGTAGAGTGGCACATAGATAACATCGCCTTAAGAACCTTAAAAAATCCTCAAGAGCAGGACGACTGCTGTGGCACAGGAGGAGGAGGAGGCTGAGACGGTGCCGAAGGAGCTCTCACTGGAAGATGAAGCTTCGAAGGCTTATGAGGTACTAGAGGCCTATGCACCACTTCCTTCACAAATTTATCGCCAAAGACATTCTCAATAAGCTTCATGATGTAGGGAGCATAACAGCAAGACCAAGCAGAAGTCTCTAAAGCAATCTAAATCTCCTCATAGATGTAGTCAAAAGCATTGAATTTTTGTTGGCTAGCAAGGAGCTCGATGACATTGCGGGTGTTGTGGTTGATCCGGTTGGCATCTCTGTCTTTAGGGGCTATCGTATTTCAGATGAGACAATTAAGCACTGCATGGAAAGGACGTTGCCCATGGATGTGAGGGGGCTGAGCAGGGTACCCCTCTGAGTAGATGTCCAACATCTCCTTAGTAGTGACAAGAGGCTCCTTATGGATCTTCAATGGATGCCTCAAACAGTGTTCCATGCCCAAGATGTTGGCAAAATCTTCATAGCTGACCGAGTACTTCTCACCATTTGTCATCCAAGTGAAGCCATGCTTGTCTGTCCAATAGAATATGGTGGCATAGAACTGAAGAATGACTTCAACATTCCATGGGTATTGTAGCCCCATAATGTCCTTTACACCATGAAATTCACAAGCATCTTTGACCTCAGTAAATAAAACATCTCTCTTCTTCTAGACTATCTGCCAGTCAACCCCCTGCATGTCAATAACTGGATTTTGCTTAGTCGTAAGCACTAACCGATAGTAGTCCATGTGGAAATAGCTCCAAAATTGAGGGTATCTCCCAACCTTAGGCATCTCGTAGCATATGACATCCATTTGAGTCTGTGTATCTGGGAGGTTCCTTCTATAATTGACCTGATCTGTTGGGCGACAAGCGTTGCCAACAAGTGAGTGCACCACCAAGGGTCCAATATCCGTGTTCTCTTAAGTAGATTGAGCAGCTTGGGCAGCTTGAGCACCACCACTTGAGGCACCTAGCACAAAAAGGGCTCCCTGAGTGGAGCTGGTGTGACAAACAGTCTGCTTCACCCCTTTTCGGGGCTTTAGTGGATGCTTCACTGCCTGCGGGTTGCTTTCCTCTCTTTGCACCTTGATTGTCACGAGCCATGGCTAGAAAAGGCATACAAGATAGGTAAGAGACAAAGCAAGAGGAATAGAATCATTGACAGATAGTTTGTATAGAAGTTAAGAGGTCAGGTGCTATACAAGATCGGACTTATCTGACCCAAAAGTCGGACATGTCTGACTAAGTCAGACATGGCTGACTTATGAGTCAGACTTCTTCGATATACTGTATCGGACTTGTCTGATGCATATGTCGGACATGTCCGACCTGTACAGTCTTAACCCTAACTTCTATCTAAACTATGCAAATCAATTTTTCTACCAATAAGGTTCTACCACAAGTTGTTAATCATGCTAGTGAACAAGTTCATTAGCAAGAAAATGACAACTTGTCGCAAGATCTGAAAGAAAAGAGGTAAGAATGTAGGAGATACCTTGAAATGGGAAAAAGGAGAAGGTCAAAAATGTTGAAGACCTTCAAGCCTTGGAGCAATCGATCTCACACACTCGTCACAAGAATATCAAAATCGAAGGGGATATTGAGAGAAATGGAGAGGAACTCGCTTTGGAATGGACAAAGTGAAGAGAGAGAGAGAGAGAAAGAGAGAGAGAGAGAGAGAGAGAGAGAGAGAGAGAGAGAGAGAGAGAGAGAAGAGCCTTCAGCCTCTTTTGGGGGGCCTCGGACATCCCACGTCGGACTTGTCCAACGAAAGAAGTCAAACTTGTCCGATAGTCTCCCGAAACTCTAACTGACCCACGTCAAACTTGTCTAACTCCAACGACAGACATGTCTGACTTATGAGTCAAACTTATCCGACTCCTCCTAAATAGTTGCAGTGTGCAACTAGATTTTTGAGGGGAGGTCAAATAATTTGGACATTATGGACAAATTTTAACAGAAGATCTTTGCAAATATGGTCACTAAGAAATCAACAATCAAACTATGACTATAATTTACAAATATCCAATAATTTCAAATAGTTTTGTAGAAAATCGAGGGAGAAGAGTTTTTTGCAAGCTTGCATGAATTTTAAAGCAAATACAAGTATCAATCAGATGTGTAAGACTGAAGCCACATTTTGAGAATCTAAGATATTGAGCTCACTCCTAAGTTCACAAAATCTTTTCTCATCTAAGGGCTTCATGAATATATCGGCCAATTGTTTTTCGGTTCTCACATGGGATATCACTATGTCTCCTTTGATGGAGTGATCTCTCAAGAAGTGATAGCGAATATCAATGTGCTTGGTCCTCGAATGCTCAATTGGATTGTGGGCTATTTAACGGCACTCTCATTGTCACATAGGAGAGGGATATGGTGCAAGTTTATACCATAGTCCCTCAGAGTTTGTCGCATCCAAAGAGGTTGTGTACAACAACTTCCGGCTGCGACATACTCCGCTTCGGCTATGGATAGAGCAATATAATTTTGTTTCTTTGAGGACCAAGACATTAGGGATCTACCTAAAAATTGGCAAGTTCCAGAGGTACTCTTCCTATCGATTTTGCACCCTGCATAATCTACATCGGAATATCCAATGAGATTAAACTTAGAGCCCTTGAGGTACCAAAGTCCTAGGCTTGGTATGTGAACTAAATATTTAAGAATTATCTTTACAGTGGTCAAATGACACACCTTTGGAGCAGCTTGTAATCGAGCACACATACAAACACTTAACATCATATCGGGCCTAGATGCACATAAGTAAAGCAATGAACCTATCATGGAGCGATATACCTTTCAGTCCACACTTGGACCATCTTCATTAAGGTCGAGATGCCCATTGGTTCCCATTGGAGTCTTGATGGGTTGGGTTTGTCCAGTCAAACTTCTTGAGTATGTCGTGTGTGTACTTCGTTTGACAAATGAACGTGCCTTCCTTGAGTTGCTTCACTTGAAATCCTAAAAAGAACTTCAACTTACCCATCATCGACATCTCAAATCTTTCGGTCATAATGCAATTTGTAGACATGGTTGGGAAATTCTTGATCTTCAAAGCTCGGGGGTTGCTCCACATACACCTCTTCTTTGATTGGACCATTGAGAAATACATTCTTGACGTCCATTTGATATAACTTAAAATCATGGTGAGTAGCAAAGGCAAGTAATATACAAATTGATTCAAGCCTAGCTACGGTAGCAAAGGTTTCATCGAAATCCAAACCTTCAACTTGTGAGTACCCCTTGGACACAAGTCGTGCTTTGTTCCTTGTCACCACCCCGTGCTCATCGTGTTTGTTGCAGAACACCCACTAGGTGCCAACAATATTTGCATTTGGTCTCTTCACGAGCCCCCAAACTTGATTTCTTTCAAAGTTATTGAGCTACTCTTGCATGACCAACACCCAATCCAGATCTTGTAGTGCTTCTTCAACCTTGTGAGGTTCCAAGGAAGAAACAAAAGAGTAATGTTCACAAAATTTGGGAACACGAGATCGAGTAGTTACCCCTTGGAGATATCTCCAAGGATGTTGTCGACGGGATGGTCTCGTTGAACGCTTTGATGTACTCTTGGGTGTGGTGCTTGAGGTCTTGGATCTTCATCTTCACCTTCCTCATTTTCTTCATCTTCCCCTTGATCGTAGCCTCCAATTTGATCTTGTTGAGGTGCATCTTGAGGGTTTTGAACTTGATCATTTGAGAAAGATCTTGCTTGATGTGTGAGATGGCCACTTGAGTCTTGAGGTTGTTCTTGTGGTCGAATATCTCCAAGTGTCATCCTTCCTATCACCACTTGTGTAGCTTCTTCCCAATCTAGCACGTGACGATCAACTTGCTCCACTTGGGAGCCATTAGTCTCATCAAACACTACATCACGTGCTACTTCAACAATTCCAGTGGATTTGTTAAAGACACGATAGGCGTAAGTGTTTGAGTCATAACCAAGCAAGAAACCCTCATCAGACTTTGAAGCGAACTTCGAAGTCCTAGACTTCTTGCTGAGAATATAACATTTGCTCCAAAAAACACAAAAATAGGAAATGTTGGGTTTGTTACTGGTTAGGAGCTCGTAGGACGTCTTCTTCAATATGCGATGAAGATACAACCGATCTATGGCATGGCAAGAAGTGTTGACCGCTTCCGCCAAAAACCAATCCGACGTGTTGTACTCATCAAGCATGGTTCTTGACATCTCAATGAGGATATTATTCTTCTTCTCTGCCACCCCCATTTTGTTGAGGAGAGTAGGGGGCCGATAACTCATGCTTGATGCCTTCTTCATCCAAAAATTCTTCAACTTGAGTGTTCTTGAATTCGATGCCATTGTCACTCCTTATAGTCTTGATCCTCAAGGAGAACTCATGTTGAGCTCTCCTCAAGTATTTATTGAGGACACTTTGAGTCTCGCTCTTGTCATGCAAAAAGAACACCCAAGTGAAACGTAAAAAAATATCGACAATGACAAGACCATATTTGTTGCCGCCAATGCTTATGTAGGCAATTGGGCCGAATAGGTCCATGTGTAGAAGCTCCAATGGTCTTGTTGTCATCATGATGTTCCTGGATGAATTTTGAGCTCCAACTTGCTTTTCGGCTTGGCAAGCGCTACATGGCCTATCCTTTTCAAATATAACATTCTTCAAATCACGGATGTGCTTGCCTTTAAAATTTTTCTACAAGTTCCTCATCCCAACATGGGCTAGTATTCTATGCCAATGCCATCCCATGTTGGTTTTTGCCATTAAACATGTGTCAAGTTCGCCTTTATCCGCGGAAAAATACACAAGATAAAGTTTTCCCTTGAGCACACCCTTAAAGGCAATTGAGCAATTGCTCCTTCTTTTGACGGTCACACCCTCGTTAGTGAAAATACAATTATAACCTTTGTCACATAATTGTGATATGAACAATAGATTATAATCGAGTTAATCAACATGCAAAACATTTGAAAAGAGTATGATTAGGGGATATAACAATTTTACCAGTGCCAAGGATTTTCCCTTGGCTATCGTCCCCAAAGTAGATTCCCTCACTTGGATCTTCGTTTTCGTCATACTCCACAAACATCTTCCTCTTTCTGGTCATATAATTTATGCATCCACTATCAAGAACCCACTTGGTTCTACCGGAGGAGTATGCCTACAAAATAGAGTTAAGCTATGGCTTTAGGTAGTCAAGCGGTGTTGGGTCCTTTGATGTTAGTTAAGAGGAACTTGGACACCCACACGCAAGGTTTTGGACTCTTGCAGTGTGGCCCAACATACCTAGAATAAGGCTTTCCAAACTTGTTCCTTAATAGGACAAATGAAGCATCAAAATCATGGAACAATGGATGAGGTTCATTTTTAGACATATCATGTGAAGTAGCAATGTTCTTTCCCTTGTTGTTGTGGTAAGAACCTTACTTGACAAAAATAATCAAGTTTTTTCAATTCTTGGGAGTCTTAGCATTTTGTTTCCTCTCCCTAGAATATCCAAGACCATCTTTGACAAGAGGATGTCTTGTATTGGTGTATGCACTACCTGCATATGCCATCTTATCCTTGTCAAAGATGCCACCTTTTGGTGCTTGCTTGTTTTGTGCCACCTTAAGCTCATCTTTTAGTTTTAGGATCAAGTTAGAGAACTTGCAAGTTTGAGATGTTTCGGATTTGATATTTGTGGAAGGTGAGCTTCTAGAGGAAGAAGGTGCATTGACCTTGAGAGACTCCACTTGTGTTTCAAGGATCTTGTTAACTTTTTTCAAGCTAACAAGTTCATCCTTTAGCACAATTGTAGTGTTTTCAAGGTTTGAGCAAGTTTTCTTGCTCAAAGCGAGTTCACGCTCAAGTGCATTGCTTCTTTCTCTTTCAAGCTCCAAGAGCTTCTCAAACTCTTGACATCTCTTCTTTTGTTGTATGAGCATGTCCTCTTGACGGTTGATGATCTCTTCATTCTCAAATATCTCATCCGACAACATCTTCAACCTTTTCAATGTACTCTTACTTATGTCCTTAAGAATGTATTCATTTTCACTAGTGCTATCAAAGTTATCATGTGAAGAAATTGCAGAAGATGGTCGAGATTTAACCTTCGTTCTTCCCTCTTTAGCCATGAGGCAAGTTGGCCTCAAGCTCTCCAAGTTGGGGAAGATCTTGTTCTCCATGGTCGATTTCTTCATGGCAATTGTAGCTATCTTCTATTCTTCATCGGAGGAGGAGTCTTCCTTTGAATCACACTCTTTCCCAAGGTAGGCTTGTCCCGATTGCTTCTTTTTCTTCTTGAAGTACTTCTTTTCTTGGGACTTGCCCTCCTTCTTCTTATTGTTTCATGTGAGCAATCCATAATAAAGTGGTCATATTCCCCGTAATTGTAGCAAGCCCTCTTTGATCTTGTGTTGGGCTTGTCTTTGCTCTTGCTTTCACGATGGTAGCTCCCCCTCCTCCTTCTCATCATCCTATTGAATTTTTTTATGAAGAGTGCTTCTTCCTCATATGTGTTAGGGCTGTCTTCATCACTCTCTTCTTGTTCTTGGGATCTTGATGATGTTGCCTTAAATGCAACATCTTTCTCCTTGGAGGAGGTGAGCTTTTGAAGATCGTTGTAGAACATGGCCTCTTGCTCCATCATCTCATGGTTAATGATTCTCCATAGCACTTCTTCAGGAGTCATCTTGTGGAATCCCGAACTTTCACGAATCAAGGAGCAAAGAGTGACATTTTGAGGCATGAATGCTCGAATCATCCTCTTTGCCACTTTGTGGTCCGTCCATCGGGTGCTTCCATAATAGTGACTCTTGTTGATGAGAATCTTGAGGCGGTTGTACATGTCTTTGGGGGTTTCACCATCTATGATATTTAACCTCCCAGGTTCTCCTTCGATCATCTAAATCTTGGCCTCTCTTATCACACAATTGCCCTCATGCGTCGTCTTGAGGGTGTCCCAAATGTTCTTGGCCACCTCGAACCCTTCTATTCGGTTGAACTCCTCTCGAGTCGAGGAGGAGGTGATCACTCCAACCAGTTGAGCATTGCGGTGGAGTAGGACGGTTTGCTCCAAGGTCACGTCTTCCTCATTCTTTGGAAGATGAAAACCTCTCAAAACAATTTGCCACAAGCTAGGGTTTAAGTAAATGAGGTGCATCTTCATGTTATGCTCCCACATAGTATAATCATTTCCATCAAATTGAAGAGCTTTCCAAATAGGAATAGACAAGTAATGATTATTATGAGTTAGATGCTCATAATTGTAAGGATATCGAGTGTAGTCTTGTGAACCACTCCCATTGGCATCGTTGGTCTCTTTCTTGGGAATATTCACCTTCTCATGAAGTCGCGCCTTGAGTAGACACACTTCCTCGTCATCATTTCGATCATCTTGAAGCATCGATGTTCTTCATCTTGTCATCTCCATCAACGATCATTGGGTTATCACCTATGTTGGTCATCTCCTCCCCGAGTTGTTAGACTCTTGGTAGAGAGACTTGCTCTGATACCAATTAAAAGTAGCCTAAAGGGGGTGAATAGGCAATAATAAAAAATATTATGCTGAATTAAAAAATTGTCCTGTCAATGCAAGTCGGACTTGTTTGACTGGAAGTCGGACTTGTTTGGCTGAAGTCAGACAAGTCTGATTCAGCTCGGATAAGTCCAACTGAATCTATAGGACAACAACAAAAATGAAGTTTTTAAGCAATCTAGTGAAAGGAAATACAACCTAGCAATTCTAGTAGATGATGAGAACAATGTTAAGTGATAGAAACAAAGTAAACCTAGATGATCACAAGAAAGTAGAACTTTGCGGAAATGTAAATGGCGATAATGAACACAAGGATTTTCTCCCGATGTTCAGTTCCACAAAGAAACCCACGTCCCCGTTGAGGAACCCACAAAGGGTCCAACCTAACAGCCCTATCCTCGCCAAGACGCCTCAAAGGTCAAGTCTTGGATCTTCCACTATCACAAAGAGTAAAAAATTTCCATGAATCAAGAGTAACAAACACACAATCACGAATAAACTCAGCGAATCAAACGTTGCTCAAACCCTATAGATTTCTCTTGCTAATTCTCACAAAAACTCCTTCACTCTTCCCCAAAAACTTCAGATTTGGGCTCAAGAGATTAAGAACAATGGAGGAGTCTTTCTAGAGGGTTTGAGGTGGCCCCGAGAGTTTCTCTAGGGTTAGGCAGTGATTGGGGATGAAATCCCCATCAACTTATACTCAAAAAGTGTTTTTAGTCGTTAGTTGACAGCCCATGTTGGACAAGTCCGACCCAAGTTTGGACAAGTCTGACAGACTAAAAATGAAATCAGTACAGCTAACCACTCGAATTTGAATTTGCGCGCAAAAGTTGCATCGGACAAGTACAACACACAAGGAGAAGTTTTTCAACTCAAACTTATCCGAGACACTAAGCCAGAGAAGTCCACCTCGAACATATCCGACCCACTTCAAACATGTCTGAATTCGAACAGAGACTTCTCGAACTTGTCTAAACACTCATCTCGGACAATTCCGAGTTTTCACACACTTATAAATTTTTTCTAAGTCAAGTACCTCAGACATGTACGACCCTCTTCGGACATGTCTGAATACTAACAGAGAGATTTCGGACATGTCAGACATATAGATTTGAACATGTCTGAATTTGACCAGAGAAGTTTTAGATATATCCGAAATATAGTTCGAATATGTTTGAATTCCACCAGAAGGAATTCAGACTTATCCGACCCAAGACGTCGGACAAGTATGACTTAGTCACGAAGGATTTTACTAAAACCTACCCAAGAGGTTGAGCTCCCATTTGACTCACTAAGTTTCCACGCGCCGTGTACCTCTTAATAGTATGGATTTTCCAATGACTCAATGAGAAATATAAAACCTATTTCTACCCCGCTTTTCACGCCTTTTCTCCTTTTTGTAAATTTTATGTCGTACTACAATCTGTGCAAGAACTCAACCAAAGTCATTAGTCCTTTAATTGTTTGTCATTAATCAACCAAAACCCACAAGGGGCCTAGATGCACTTTCATTGGTACAAGAAATCTCCAATTTTGTGCCACCAATCCTCGGGTAGGATTTTATTTTTGTAACTTCTTGATTCTTTTGTGTTTGGCAACAACTGTTGTGCAATATTGCATTTGATGCAATCCTGCAATCATGCGCTCACAACCTTTGGATTCTCATACTAGGGTAACTGCACTTTTACAAATAAATCCCTCAATCTGCCCACAAGCTGGTGAAGGAATTTATGTGTAAAAGTGCAGTTAGTGCAGGATGAGAATCTAAAGGTTGAGAGCGCATGATTGCAACATTGCACACTAGTAGCTGCCTTGTATTTGGCAACAACTGTTGTGAAATCTTGCATCTGGTGCAATCCTGCAATCATGTGCTCTCAACCTTTGGATTCTCATCCTATGGTAACTGCACTTTTACACATAAATCGCTCCATCTGCCCACATGTTGATGAAGGAATTTATGTGTAAAAGTGCAGGTAGTGTAGGATGAGAATCCAAGGATTGAGAGCGCATGATTGCAAGATTGCACCAGATGCTAGATTGCACTAACTTTGTATTTTCCAAATAAGAATATTGTTTTGAAAGAATTCCCTAACCTTCCTCTTCCATCCGTCCTTCATCCGACGTTTTGGTCGTGTTTTGCATAGCTCTATTCTTCAGTGGAACAACTTTGTTCTAAAATGTTGGTGTGGAGCAACTCTATTGTGGTGGTGGAGCTGTCGCTAGAGATGTTTGGCTGAGAAATGGTTTTGTGCTCTGAAAACAAGCGATTTTTGGACGCAATGTCTATTTTACCCTCAACATTTTGTTGGGCCTGGATCAAAAATTGTGGGATTTTTGTTGTTGTTATGTTGTTGTTCTTACTCGACGAATGCAAAGGGTAAGGGAGATAGCCGAGGAAACTAGGTTTCGGGTGGGTAGTTGGAATGTAGGATCCTTGACGAGAAAGCTATGAGAGTTAGTGGACATTGCAATTAGGAGGCGTGTAAATATCCTTTGTGTACAAGAGACTAGATGGGCAGGTCAAAAGGCGAGAGAGGTTGAGAATACCGATTTCAAGCTTTGGTATTCTGGCTTGACTGGTACTAGGAATGGCATAGGCATCCTAATAGATAAGATCCTCAAGGATGGAGTAGTGGATGTCCGAAGACGAGGGGATAGGATCATCCTAGTCAAGATAGTTGTGGGGGACCTTATCTTGAATGTCATTAGTGCTTATGCTCCACAAGTTGGGCTCGACATGAGCATCAAGAGACAATTTTGGGAGGACTTGGAGGATATGGCTAGTAGCGTACCGATAGCCGAGAAGCTCTTCATAGGAGGAGATATCAATGGCCATGTACGTACAACTAACTTAGGTTTTGAGCGGGTACACGGAGGTTTTGGGTGTGGCAATAGAAACCAGAAGGGTAAGGATATCATAGACTTTGTCATAGCCTATGACCTATTGGTAGCTAACACTCTCTTTAAGAAGAGACTATCTCACTTAGTGACTATTGGTACCCAACATTCTAGTCAAATCGACTATATCCTCACCAGGAGAAGGGAGAGGGGGCATGTTTAGATTGTAAGGTCGATACATGGGGAATGTGTTGTTCCACAACATAAACTTGTGGTAACCGACTTTTGTTTCCACGTGCGTGTGTCACGAGACAAAGGTGTTAAAACCGCAAGAAAAAAGTGGTGGAAGTTGAAGGATGAAGCGCATCAATCATTCAAAGGGAGGATGATTGCGGAAGGACCTTGGAATGAAGAGGAAGATGTGGATAGTATGTGGGTGAAGATGGTGACTTGCATTAGGAAGGTAGCTAGGGAGGTGCTTGGGTGGACAAAAGGTAAGAAACTTGTTGATAAAGACACTTGGTGGTGGAATGAGGATGTACAAAAAGCTATTAAGGAGAAGAAGGAGTCTTATAAGAGTTGTCATCATGAGAAAAGCGCAAGTAACATGGCGAAGTATAAAGAGGCTAAGAAAAATGCAAGGCGTGTTGTGAGTAAAGCAAGGGGGCAGGCCTATGATGCGCTATATGAGAGACTAGGGACAAAAGAAGGCGAAAAGGATCTATACAAGATGAAGAAACTTCGCGAGAGGAAGGTGAGGGATCTCAACCAAATCAAATGCATTAAGGATGAAGCAGATCGAATTCTATTGAAGGATGGAGATATTAGAAACATATGGCAGGACTATTCAATGGACTATTCAATGACGGGAATGAGAGCAATAGGTTCGAGTTGGATGACTCATTTGATGACACCAACAGACGATTCGTGCGGAGGATACAAGAGTCTGAGGTCAGAGAGGCCTTAAAAAGGATGAAATGAGGAAAGGCCCTCGGCCTGGATGATGTCCCCATTGATGTGTGGAGATGTCTGGGGGTGTAGCAATAGTATGGCTCACTAAACTATTCAACCGCATTTTTCAGTCAAACAAAATGCCTGAAGAGTGGCGGAAAAGTATTTTAGTACCCATCTTCAAAAGCAAAGGAGATTGTCGAAGTGTTAGAGTGACACTTCCCCCGGATCTGCTAAGGAGCAGCCCGCGGAGGTTCTTTATTCGGCTGGGCTTAGGCCTAAATCAAGTGTTCTAGCGGATGGATTTATGAGACAGTGATTTTTACGTGGTTCGGGCCGCAAGGAGTGTAACACCCTACTTCATGGTGGGTTGTATTGTTAGTGAGTGTGTATAAATATGTGTGTGTATTAGGGATTTTGAGTCTGGTCCTTGTATCGGTGGCGGTTTGGGCCTTTTATAATCAAGATCGGACGCCTTACAGGTGGGGTCTCGGGGCCCGACAGGTGGTCCCGAGGTGATCTTATCCCAAAGATCTAAAGCTTCTCGCACAAGCTTGCCTGGCCGTGGATTTGAAGACTCGCCATCTTGACACCTGCGTCATCAGTAGCCCATGCACCATTGCTAACATTGGCAGGAGATGTATCGTCCAATTGTCTCTGTCGTCGTAAGCTACCCACTTGGCAGAGTGGGATAGGCCTGCGGCGTCTTCACTGTGACGCCATTGGTCGCAGCAGTACCTGACATTAGACATGCGCCACACCATGTGTCTAGGGAAGCCGCGTATCTTCAATCCTTAACAGGGACAAGGCGCATCATCCTCTTACCTCCCGCGTCCTTCCGTCCAAGGCAAGTGGCTAGACTATGTGACAACCCGGGAGCTCACCTCTGCAGCGGACCACGTGGCAGCTTGGGAGCTCACCTCTGCAGAGGAGGTGAGCTCCTGTCTTGCGAGCCACCTGGGGGCTCGAGAGCTCTGAAAGTGCATCTAGGATCCCCATGGGTTTTGGATGATTGATGACAAAAATTAAGTGACTAATGAGCTCAGTGATCTTAAGCACAGGTGTGGACTCAAGTGGAAGCACAATCCCTCAAAAAGGAAAAGGATGAAAATGGCGATGTCAACTCGAAAAGGAGAAACTAGGGTTTCTAGTGTGTTGAGTTTGGACTAGCCAAATACGTGTGAGGATGTGTGTGTAAAGTGCATTGAGATCAAGTTGGGAGCTCAAAGCGGTTTAGAGGTCAAACCCATTGAGAGAAAAGAGTTGGAAGTAGTCTGGCAGTAGGGCCGGACTAGTCCGTGCCGGTGGTCGGACTAGTCCGCCCCTTGCCGGCCAAGTCCGTTTTCAGCTGGACCAGAAGGTTTTGACTGAGTTCGGACTAGTCCGTAGTTGGACAGACTAGTCCGGGTAGTCGTGGAGTGGGTTTCGGGGACTAATTCCCAAAACCACGAACTTGTCCATTTTGGTCCGGACCAAGAGGTCCTGACTGAGATCGTACTAGTCCGCCCTGGGGGCCGGACTAGTCTGGGTGTGAGAGAAGTCGGTGCTTCAGAGACTAAGTCTGGGAAGGCTGGACTAGTTAGTGGTCTTTAGACTAGTCCGTTTTCACACGGAACAAAAGGTTCTGTGTGAGATCGGACTAGTACGGTGAGGGTCGTACTAGTACGTTGTTGAAGTGACCATTTGAATTTGAAGTTTGGCAGGTAGTGTGACGAATGCCGCGCAGTGCGATAGTTGTCAAGGACATCAGTGGTCCCTTAGGCCAGACTAGTTTGGGCTGTAAGCCAGACTAGTCCGCCCATCTGCTGAAGTCAGCAGTATGGGCTTGGGACCTATATAAATAGAGGACCCCTGGGTTCATTAAAAAAAAACTTTTGAGCAAGTTGAAACCCTAGCGCCGCCACAGCAACCTTGAGCCTCCAAAAGCCTCCTTCTTGCCTACATTCCCTCTAAAACTAATTCTTGTGTGGATTAGGGTTTAGTGAGGTGAAGAAGAGGAAAAACACCGCTCTTTGGCTCTCGGTTTGATCTCTTGCACTTTGTGAATCTTTGTGATCTGTGGCTTGAGTCAATATTTGTGATTTGTGATTGTATTTGTGGTGGGAGCCTCAGATTGTGAGAAGCCCCAACGAATCTTGTATTCACTCTTTGTGATAGTGGAAGAACCAAGTTAGGCCCGTGTGGTAAACTTGGTGAGGGGAGGGTTATTGAACCCGGTCCTTCATGGACTCCTCAACGGAGACGTAGGTTCCTTCGTGGGATTGAACCAACGGAGACGTAGGTTCCGTCGTGGACTCCTCAACGGAGACTTTCACTTATTGGTCATTGCTTCTAGGGTTAACTTTATCGGTCTTGTTCATCACTCTTGTTTCATCGTGATCTTTATCTTCATACTTGCCATATAACTTGTTAAGGCTCACTAAGTCATTCTAGCAAACCTTGCATCACGAGAATTGGACTAAAACTTGTTAGAAAACCCTTTTAGGCTTTTCCCTGTAAGAGGACCGGACTAGTCCACCCCTGGACTGGACTAGTCTGCCCCCTGAGTTCTAATCTCATTTTATTAAGTCATTTCAGGTCGTTTAGCCTATTCACCCCCCTCTAGGCAACTTTCAATTGGTATCAAAGCCAGGTTTCTCCCAAAAGAGTCTAACAACTCGGAGAGAAGATGGCCGGAGTGGGGTACGAAGAAGTCTCAACCAGTGAGGTCAGAGCAACTCTAGAAGAAATTCTCTTCTATCAAGACAAGTCAATGGATGACGAAGAGATTCACCAGCTCAAGATGACACGCCGAGAGAAGTTGAAGATTCCCAAGGTTGACACCTCAACCTCCACATCGAGTGGCACAATCAACTACAACCAACAAGGCTACAACTATGAACGCCTTATCTCCAACAACTACTATCTTTCCATCCCATTGGGGAAGCCTCCTCAAGTTGATGGAACCGACTACGGGATGTGGAAGCACAACATTAAGATCCACCTTGTGTCACTCAACCCCTCACTATAGCAAATTGTGTTGACCGGGGTGCACATCCCTAAGAATGAAGAAGATATCACTCCGGAGCAAGCCGTGCTCCTTCACCGCAATGCTCAAGCTGCTGGAGTGATCATCTCATCTCTCTCAAGAGATGAGTTCAACCGAGTGGATGGACTTGAGGTGGCCATGTACATTTGGGACACTCTCAAGACGGCTCATGAAGGCAACTGAATCGTTAAAGAAGCTAAGATTGAGCTCATATAAGGAGAGCTCGGGAGGTTTGCCATTATGGATGGTGAATCTCCCCAGGAGATGTACAACCTCCTAAAGATACTCATCAACAAGAGTAGATATTATGGATGTACCAAGTGGACAGACCACGAGGTGGTCAAGAGGATGATTCAGGCATTCATGCCTAGAAACGTCTCTCTTTGCTCCATGATCCGAGAAAGCCTCGGGTTTGCCAAAATGACCCCGGAGGAGGTCCTTGGAAGGATAATCAACCACGAGATCATAGAGAAGGAGGCGCTCTTCTACAATGACCTCCAAAGGTTCACCGCCTCGAAAATGAAGAATGTTGCACTCAAAGCAACAACCTCCGCAAAAGAGCAAGACAAAGATGATGAGGAGAGCCTTGACACCGATGAGGAAGAGGCCTTCTTCATCAACAACTTTAAGAGGATGATGAGGAGAAGAAAAGGAGGATACAACCATGAGAGTAAAGGCAAGGAAAAGGCAAGGCCTGAAACCAAGAGGGTTTGCTACAATTGTGGCGACGGGCACTTCATTGTAGATTTCCCACATGAAGATGGCAAGAATAAGAAGGAGGGCAAGCCATAAGATAAGAAGTTCTACAAGAAGAAGAGGCCCTCTGGTCATGCTCACTTAGGCAAGGAGTGGGACTCTAACGATGAGTCCTCCTCGTCTGAAGATGAGGAGAAGATGGCAACCATAGCCATCGGGGGGAGCTCCAAGCGAAGCAAGCTCTTCCCCAATCTCTACGACCACGAGCCAACTTGCCTCATGGCAAAACAAGGAAGGAGAAAGGTTAATTCTAACTCATCCTCTTCCATATCCTCTCATGATGATTTTGATAGTGCTAGCGAAAATGAACACATGTTTAAGGATATAAGTAAGAGCACATTGCGAAGAATGAAATTGCTTTCGGATGAGATTTTTTAGAAGGAGGAGCTCATATATAGGCAAGAGGACTTGCTTATACAAGAAAAGGAAATATGTAAAGAGCTCATTGAGCTCCTTGAGCTTGAGAGAGAGAAGAGCAAGGCGTTAGAGCATGAACTTGCTCTAAGCAATAAAACATGCTCAAATCTTGAGGAGACAACCATTGAGCTCAAGGACAAACTTGGCAACTTGGCAAAAGTTAACAAGATCCTTGAGACTCAAGTTGAGTCCCTTAAGACTAATGTACCCTCTTCCTCCAAAAGCTCATCCTCCTCAAAAGTTGCATCCAAAGCAATATCAACTTGCAAATGTTCTAACTTGATTATTAAATTAAAGGATGAGCTTAAGTTGACTCAAGGCAAGCAAGAACCTAAAAGTGGCATCTTTGACAAAGAGAAGGTGGCGTATGCACGAAGTGCATACACCAACACAAGACCTCTCAATGTCAAGGATGGTCTTGGTTATACTAGAGGTGGAAAGCAAAATGCCAAAACCTCCAAGTATGGCAAAGACTTGATTGTCTTTGTCAAAGGAAGCTCATCCCAAACTAAAATTGAGAAGAACACTTCAACTAGCACATACTTGCCTAAATCTGAATTGCATCCTTTATTTCATGATTTTGATGCATCATATGTTTTGATAAGGAACGAGAATGGCGAAGTATATGCTAGATATGTTGGGCCACTCCGCAAGAGCCCCAAGCCTTGCATGTGGGTGCCCAAATGCCTCACTACTAACGTCAAAGGACCCAACTCCGCTTGGGTACCTAAAAGGAAGGCATAATCTTGTTTTGTAGGCATACTCCTCCGGTGGATCCAAATGGGTGCTCAACAGTGGGTGCACAAACCACATGACCGGAGAGAGGAAGATGTTCGAGGAGTATGAGGAACATGATGATCCAAATGAAGGAATCCTCTTTGGGGACAATAGCAGAGGGAAAATCCTTGGCTCCGGTAAAATTGTCATTTCTCCCCAACATACTCTTTCTAGTGTTTTACATATTGATTCTCTAGACTATAACCTTTTGTCCATATCACAACTATGTGACAAGGGTTATAATTGTGTTTTCACTAATGAGGGTGTGAGCGTCCTTAGAAGAAGTGATAACTCAATCGCTTTTAAGGGTGTGCTTAAGGGAAAGCTTTATCTTGTGAACTTTGCCTCGGCTAAAGCTCAACTTGACACATGCCTAATGGCGAAAACCAACATGGGATGGCTTTGGCATAGACATCTAGCCCATGTTGGGATGAGGAATTTACAAAAGCTTCTTAAGGGCAAGCACATTCATGGTTTGAAGAATGTTGTCTTTGAAAAGGATGGGCCATGTAGTGCTTGCCAAGCCGGGAAGCAAGTGGGAGCTCAACACCACTCAAAGAACATCATGACAACAACAAGACCGTTGGAGCTGCTACATATGGACCTTTTCGGGCCAATAACCTACATTAGCATTGGCGGTGAAAAATATGGTCTTGTTATTGTTGACGATTTTTCTCGTTTCACTTGGGTGTTCTTCTTGCATGATAAGGGTGAAACTCACGATGTCCTCAAGAGGTTCTTGAGGAGAGCTCAAAATGAGTTCGCCTCAAGAATCAAAGCTATAAGAAGTGACAACGGCACCGAATTCAAGAACACTCAAGTGGAAGAATTCTTGGATGAGGAGAGCATCAAGCATGAATTTTCAGCTCCATACTCCCCTCAACAAAATGGGGTGGTAGAATGGAAGAATAGGACACTCATCGAGATGTCAAGGACAATGATTGATGAGTACAAGACATCAGATCGGTTTTGGGCGGAGGCGGTTAACACCGCTTGCCACGTCGTCAACCGATTATACCTCCACCGCCTCCTCAAGAAGACTCCCTATGAGCTTCTAGTTGGTAAGAAACCCAATGTCTCTTACTTTCGTGTTTTTGGGATCAAGTGCTATATTCTCAACAAGAAGCCTAGGACTTCGAAGTTTGCTTCAAAGTCCGATGAAGGTTTCTTGCTTGGTTATGACTCAAACATCCACGCCTACCGTGTCTTCAACAAAACCTTCGGTATTGTTGAAATAGCACGCGACGTGGTGTTTGATGAAACTAATGGCTCCCAAGTGGAGCAAGTTGATCAAAGTGTACTAGATCAAGAAGACTCTCCACAAAGCTCTTAGGAGAATGGCACTTGGAGATGTTCCACCACAAGAACAACCTCAATGCTCAAGTGACCAACAACAAGATGATGCAAGCCACTCCCCATGCGATCAAGTTGAAGATGAACAAGTGGCACCTCAAAACGATCAAGAAGACGAAAGTCAAGGGGGGGGATTCATCAAGGGGGAGATCAAGAAGAAGAAGATGATGATGACTCAAGAACTCAACCACCACATCCTCGTGTGCATCAAAGTGTTCAACGGGGTCACCCCGTTGACAACATACTAGGAGATATCACTAAAGGGGTAATCACTCATTCTCGCGTTGCAAATTTTTGTGAACATTACTCCTTTGTTTCTTCTTTGGATCCCCATAAGGTTGAAGATGCCTTGAGAGACCCGGATTGGGTGGTGGCCATGCAAGAGGAGCTTAACAACTTTGAAAGGAACAAAGTTTGGGAGCTTGTCAAGCATCCACAAGCAAATGTTGTGGACACCAAGTGGGTGTTCCGCAACAAGCAAGATGAACATGGTGTTGTAACAAGGAACAAGGCACGACTTGTGGCCAAGGGGTACTCACAAGTCGAAGGTTTGGATTTTGATAAAACTTTTGCTCCCGTAGCTAGGCTAGAGTCAATTCGTATATTACTTGCTTTTGCTACCCACCATGATTTTAAGCTCTACCAAATGGACGTTAAGAGTGCGTTCCTAAATGGCCCAATCAAGGAGGAAGTCTATGTGGAACAACCACCGGGCTTCGAAGACCAAGAATTCCCAAACCATGTCTTCGAATTGTGTAAGGCTCTCTATGGCCTCAAACAAGCTCCTAGAGCTTGGTATGAGTGTCTTAGAGACTTTCTAGTTCAAAATGGTTTTAAGATAGGAAAAGCTGATTACACTCTCTTTACAAAGCATTTTAATGATGATCTCTTTGTGTGCCAAATATATGTCGATGACATTATATTTGGTTCTACTAACAAAGTGTTTTGTAATGAGTTTTCTAAGATAATGACAGAGAGATTTGAGATGTCCATGATGGGGGAGTTGAAGTTCTTTTTAGGTTTTTGTCGACTGTTGGAGTCGGCAGATCTCCTAACACTATGAAAAGTGTTTGAAGGAGTTTGTGGTTCGGTCTGGGCGCGCGGAGATCTAAGAAAGTGAAATGAGATTTGGACACGAGTGACACGGTGGTTTACGTGGTTCGGGCCGCCTGAGCGTAATACCCTACTCCACGGGTGTGTGTTTGTTGTATTAACTTGTGAGCTTCCGCGTGTTCGAGAGTCCCCTCCTGTGCATCGTCGGTTTGTCCTTTTATAGTACAAGGACTAACCGTTACAAGTCAGCCTGGCCCGACATGTGGCCCTGGCGGTTATTAGTATTGATACACGAGATTAATTGTTGTTAATAACCCTGTAACGGCTCCGACAGTGCCGTTACAGGTGTTAAGGCTGTCCGATTAATTATCATTAACGTGGAATTAATGGTAATTAATCGGATCTTGAAGTCCGCGGCTGTCCTTTGGAGATCCGGAGCCGTTACAACGTCTCCCGGAGGCTTTAAGCATCTAGCTCTGTCGTGTGGACACGTGGCAGCTCCGGAGCTTGCTTGGGAGAAGCGGGAAGCTCCGGGGTGACCTGGTACGTGTCATGTCCGGAGCTTCTCTCGGTCGGGGGCTACCTCCGGAGGTGCCGTTTCAGTACTTGGCCCGGAGCTTCACCCTTGCGGGTAATAGCTCTGGGCTGACAGTACACGTGGCAACCTAGAGGTTAACCATGTTGGAGAAGCGGGTCCGGTCACGTCTGGCGAGTGGGCCCCCGAGGGTCTTCAACTTGAGTTGATGTCCTTCCCTTGAGATCTTTGTAACCTCAGGGGGTGTATGGTTTTTAGGGTACCGACAGTGGCCCCCTGGACCTACCTCCGGGGAAGACCAACGGGATGAAGTCGTTCCGCCGGAGGTGGGTCCATACTTGTGACTCTTGAACTGGGTCTTCAAGAGTCTTAGGAGGTGCCTTTGGCGGGGCTTTATGGTTGAGTCCCGACGCGTGGCGCACCTCAGGCGGCAGATAAGATCTTAGACGTGCGGATCTCTCGCAATTGAAGGTCGTCGGTTCCCGATACGAAAACCGTATCGGTTCCGCGCGCCTTGTCAGTCCGCCGCCTTTGGGTTTCCCGCCTCGTGATGACAACTGTTCGCCTGGGTAAGAGCCTCGACTTGATCGTCAGGGTGGTCCCGGGCCCTCTTGTCATCGGCTGGGTTGAATTCTTGAGTAGTATGCTTAACTCTCCTGCAGTTTCCATCCAAGCGTTGCGAGGGCTTACTTAAGAAGGAAAGCGCACCGTCGGGAGTTCTTTACGCTTTCCATCTGTTCTTGCGCTCAAACTCCCAACTCGTGCTTTGCTTCTCTTCTCTCGCCTAGCAGTGCTGCGATGGAGTTGGGTCTGCGTGAGAGTCGTTTGAAGACAGAGAGCGATCTGAAGAAGGTCCGAGCCCTCATGGGGTGGTCGTCGGACTTCTTCAACCGTTCAATCCGCACCGGAGGAGAGCTTCCCTTTAAAAAGGAGCGCTCCGGCGAAATGGTATACTTTTCATCGTATGCCATGGTGGGGCTGATCCCACCATTTTCTTCCTTCTTTTTGATGCTGCTGGACTTCTATGGTCTGCAGCTATACCACCTTGGCCCTCACTCCCTTCTCCTTGTATCCGTCTTTGTCCACTTCTGCGAGATGTGGGTGGGCATTCCTCCCTGCATCGAGCTCTTCCGCACTTTCTTCACCGTCCAAACCACCGGCCGAAGTGACGAGTACCTTGGCTTCTACTACTTTGTGAAGCGCAAGAAGTGCCCGTTCAAGTACCTCCGGTCGTTCCCTTCCGGGAAGTGGGATGACTGGAAGAAAGATTGGGTAGTCGTCCGGGTGGAGGAGCACGAGCGGTTGGAACTGCCAGACGGTCTGCCCGGCATTGACACGTCGGTGTGGAGCGAAGTTCCGGTGCTGGCGGCAGCTTTCGACCCCGTCTTGTCCAGGATCCGCCAATGTGTAGAGGGAGGATTGACTCCCCAGGCGGTGTTCTGCAACTTCCTGTCGAACAGGTGGGCGCCGCTGAAGAGGAGGGAGAAGCTCGCCTGGGCCCTCAACAGCGTGATGGACGAAGACCGGGTCGAAACCGGGTTGAAGTCCAGCATGGTGGGGAAGTCCTTGGAGTTTCACCTCAAGAAATTCCAGCACGGCATCGATGTAGACGGAGCGTACTTGACTCCGCCACCGGCTTTCCTCCCTCTGAACGAGGAAGTTGAGTTCAGCAGGGTGCTCCGGCGGAAGATGCCCGCGCTTGACGACCTTGGCGTCGTCGAGAGAAGATCGACCGCCCCGTTGGCGATCCCCGGGTTGTCGGAAGGCGGCTCCGCCCCTGTCTCTCAGCCAAGAGCTGAGGTCACCGGCAAGGGCAAGGAGCTGGCGGAGGAGCCAGAGAGCCGGAAGAGGAAGTTGCATCATGCTGACGGGAGGTCCGTCGGGCTTGCTACTTCCCCGCCAGTTCCCCGTCCTCAGGGAGGAGGATCCTTCGCTGCTGTAGCGTCTGTCCCCGTGGTGGGGTCTTTTCGGAGCGCTACTGTTCCGGCGGTGGGATCCTCCCGGAGTACGGCTGTCCCCATGATGGGTCCCTCCGGAGGTGCCAGCTCCGGACAGGCGACTCCGGTTCGAGAAGCGGTGAGGGCCTCCAGGTCTAGGAGTTCCTCTCGGTCAAGGAGAGCTCCGACCCGGGAAACGCCCGCGGCTACAGCAAGTCCTGGGAGTCCTCCCGGAGCTCCTACGCCGACCGTGGCCAGCCCGGAACGTCCGGGAAAGAGGTTTCGCGCAAGCTGGTGCGTGAGCCTCCCAAGGTAATTTTTCTTGCTTACCTCAATTAACTTTTAATTATAACATCTGTTTGCTCAATTTCTTCATTCTTCATCTGCAGCGTTCCCAAGAAGGGGAGTGAAGCTCCGCCCCCAGCCACAGTGTCTGAGGCTGCGAGGGCTTCTGCTCCAGCCCTGGTGCCGCCCCAGGCGGAGGCTGCGACAGCTCCGGCGCCGGCTGTCGTGGTCATGGACCTCGACTCGTCTCCAGAAGTTCCCGTGGTAGCGCCGGACCACGGGATTGAAGATGCGCCAGCGGCACCCGCTCCGGAGGTTGAAGCTCCGGGCCCTGGTGCTGCAGAAGTAGATGCTCCGGCTGTCGAGCCGGAGGAAGTAGCGGTCCCGGCTTCAGAGCCGGAAAATGCTGGAGCTTCGGCGGTCGAGCCGGAGGCAGCTGAAGCCCCGGCGTGCGAGCCGGAAGTTGAAGTGGTTCCGGCAATTGAGCCGGTTACTTCTGAAGCTCCGGTCGCAAGGCCGGTAGTTATTGGAGCGCCGGCTGCAGAGCCGGTGGTGGTGGAGGCGGGGGAGCTTGAGCTCCCCTCAGAAGAAGCGTCCCGGCCGGAGCCATTGGAGGCGACGACGTCGATGGTACCCGTGGCGGAGCCAGAGTGCCTGAACGAAGTCGCCGGCCCCCAGCCTGAGGGGGCGAATGAAGATTTGGTGGCGGGACCTTCTTCAGTGGCGACTGAGGCCATCCCGGAGGAGGGCCCTAGTGCCTTGGAAGCTCGGGGTTCCGCTCTCGCAGAGTGGGACCCAATTTTTGTAAATGAAGACCCGCTGGAACCAGCGGAGGAGACCCCAGAAGGTCCGGAGCCCATCTCGCTGTCGATGTCCATCGACAACGCTTGCTCCAGTCTGCGCCAAGTCCAACTAGCCTTCTTCCACGACAGCAAGGTTCTTGAAGAGGAGCGCCAAACCCTTAGGAGGTGGCGTAATAGACTCCAATTCGAAACCAAGCTGGCGCAGTCGAGGATCGCTGCGGACAAGGAATGGATCAAGCGGGAGAAGGTCCGCTTGGAGCTCTGGGGTGAGATGCTGGACGAGAGGGAGAGCATGACTCACAACCTCGACGCCAAATCCCGGGAGTACCACGACCAAGCTAAAGCTGCCAATGATGCGGCCAACGCCCGGTTCGATGAACTCGAAGCCATCAGTACCGCACTCATCAAGCGCCGAGAGGCGCTTGAGGGAAGGGAAAAGCGGCTCGAGGATGAGGAGCAAAAACTCCTGGAACTACGGGACGACGTCTTGCGTCGTGAAGAAGAGCTCGCCGAGAAGACAGCTCTGGCGGACAAGGGCCTTGAGGAGCGCGCTAAAAAATTGGAAGAGCGCTGCCTCGAGGAGGAGGAGAAGACCTGGGTGCGAGGGCAGGAGCTCTACGAGTATGAGTGTGCCCTCATCGCCCGGGAGAAGAAAATAGAGGCTAGGGAGAAAGACCTGGTCGACCGCCGGAACAAGATCCACCTCCGGGAGGAGGAGCTCGGGAGACTCGAAAAGCGGGTTGCTGCGAAGATTCAGCAAAACGCCAAAGAAGTTGAGCGCCTCTCCCGCGAGAACTCAGAACTGGCGGCGACCCGGAGGTCCCTGGAAGAAATGAAGGGCCTGAGGAAGACGGACTCCCTGCAAATTTGGGAGTTCCTGAGCAAGGCCGACGATGCGCTAGCGCCGATGGGTTTCAGCCCCGTGCTTCCGGATGATCCGGAGCCGGAGCCGGACCTTGCATTGCAGGCGTTGAGCGCTGCGGGTGGCAAGCTCTCCAAGGTGGGCGACGTCATCGCGGACCAGTTGGAGGTCGAGGGGCAATCCCTGGCTAGGAACGTCACAGAATATGTGTTGACGTGTTACACTAGCCGAAACCCTCGATTCTCTCTGGACCCGGTGCTTGAAGGTCCCGTCGAAGGAGAGGGCGAAGCTACCCGAAGCAGTGTGTCGGAGGTCGCCCAGAAGGTCGCCGAGTTCTTCCATAGGGTCTAGGACTATCTTTCTTAGCCTTTATTTGTATCTTCTCTTCTTCCTCAATTTTGTAATCCTTTGTCCCCAGATGTAATCTCTGGTCTTCTGATGAAATGAAATCCCCAATTTTTTCGTGAATTTCATTTTTTGTCTTCAACATCTTTGTCTTCACTTGGCCCCCTGGTAGATGTGCACAATTTGATTGTGGACATGTACCAAAAGGATGTTGATTTTTGTTGAAGACAGATTTGCTTCGAACTCGTGTAGTTTAGGTCCGAAGTCTTCGATAGTGAAGGTCCCTTGAAGTCGTCGGAGCTTAGAAGCTCCGGCATTGCCCATCGTCGGAGCTTAGTAGCTCCGGCAATAGCCTCTACCAACACGTTGAGTGTCGATAGTTAATACTTCAAGGTGTCGGAGCTTAGTAGCTCCGGCAATGACCCTTGCCACGCCTGGCTTGCTGGCAACAGACTCTAGTGATAGAGTCTTCTCACCATCTTCAAGTTAACGCCGGTGGGAGTCGGAGCTTGGTTAACTCCGATTTTTCTCCATCAATGTTGGGTTTATTCTTCCTGCACACTTAGGCCAAGAAAAACAGTAAAATTCGTTCCTTATCTATAACTTCGTTGCGGCTTACGATTCTCAAGAGAATTTCAAGTTGAACACGATTTTTAGTATGATTGGATGAATTGTCTTTTCTTTTAGATCTAATTGTCCATGGACCCACCTTACTTTGGCCTGCCGGGGTGTAGGTAGAGTGGCGTACTTAGGGTGCTTGACCAGGCTAAGTCGATAGCGCACTCCGGCCCTAGAATGGCTTGGCGGCTTTCAGGCGAGTTGGCCACAGACGACATTTAAATCTAAAAAATCTGATAATTCAACCCAAATCGTACATAAACCGGTTAAACTAAAACTTCTTAAGAATTGCACATTTCTGTTATAGACAAGAAAGAGAAAAATAAAAAATGTCGAGCCTTATGCAAAAATGAATGCACGTGGAGTCTATTTCACATGAAGATGTCTTTCATTATAGGTCCGGGGTACAGGGGAAACAAGTACACTCTTAGGGTACGCAACCAGGCTAAGTGTGTTTGGTTTCTCGTTTGACCCTGGGTAGTTAGCCACACTTCTAGTCCGGAGACTGTATCAAGTGTTGCATGAGCTCTTCAAACCTTTCGGGAAAGGTCCGGCTGCTCTCCCGGAGGAACTACCCGACTCTGTACAATGACTCTATAACATACACTTCAAGTTACTTAAGACTCACCTCCGTGGAATTAAGTGTAGAACTTACGGAGGTGCTCGATGTTCCAAGGATTTGGGAGAGGTGTCCCATCCTCGGTAGCCAAGCGAACGCTTCCGGGACGGGATACTTTGATCACTCGGAAGGGTCCTTCCCAGCCGGGGGAGAGTTTGTTTTGCCCTTCTCTGGATAGTATTCTCCGTAGCACCAGATCGCCTTCCTCGAGCTGTCGGTTGTGTACATGCCGCTGATGATAGCGCCGTAGAGCTTGGCGGTATCGGGCGTTCCGAACAGCTGCTTGGCACCTTCCCTCCTCGAGGAGGTCTAGGTCTTCACGCCGGAGCCGGTCCTGCGCGGCTTCGTCGAAGGTCCGGACTCGGAGGGAACCCAGGGTGATCTCCGGAGGAAGGATCGCTTCTGCTCCGTACACCAGGAAGAAGGGTGTTTCTCCGGTTGCCCGACTTGGAGAAGTCCTGTTAGCCCATAGAGTGGGCGGAAGCTCTTCGATCCAATTAGCTCCGTGCTTTTTCAAACGCTCATAAGTGCGCGTTTTGAGTCCTTTAAGGATCTCTGCGTTTGCTCTCTCGGCTTGCCCATTGCTGGCAGGATGAGCTACGGAGGCGTAGCAAACTTGTATGCCGAGGTCTTCGCAATATCCTTGAAATGAGGAGCTTGTGAACTGAGTCCCATTATCAGTGATGATCTTGTTTGGGACTCCGAATCTGCTCACGATAGATTGTAGAAAATTGATTGCAGATTGTTTGTTGATCGTCACAACAGGAGTAGCTTCCGGCCACTTGGTGAACTTGTCAATGGCGACATACAGGAACTTGTAACCTCCGACGGCTCTTGGGAAGGGTCCCAAGATGTCCATCCCCCACACAGCGAAAGGCCACGTAGGAGGTATCATTTGTAAGGGCTGAGCAGGTGTATGAATTTGCTTTGCATGAAATTGGCATGCTTTGCATTTCTTCACTAGCTCAGTAGCATCCTGGAGCGCTGTTGGCCAGTAGAAGCCGTGCCGAAAGGCTTTTCCGACCAGCGTGCGGGAAGACGCGTGGTTCCCACACTCGCCTCCATGGATCTCTGCGAGGAGCTCGCAGCCTTCTTCCCTTGTGATGCACCGCATTAGGATGCCGTTGGCACCGCGCCGGTAGAGATCCCCTTCTACCAACGTGTATCTTTTAGCCAATCTGACTACCCGGTCAGCGGATACATCATCGTCAGGAAGGATGTTGTCTTTCAAGTAGTTCCGGATCTCCGAGATCCATGCATCGGAACTGACTTGAGCATTTGAGTCTTGCGTGCTGGGTTGCTCGGAGCTTCCGGCAGCACCTACGACCCTTGATGGCTGCCATGGTAACAGGGCCATCGGGACCGTCAGCTTCGGGATGCTGATCTCGCCCCCTTCGTTCAGCTCGGCAGGCTGAACTGTGGGTTTTGACAACCTCCGGACAAAGGTTCCGTCTGGAGCCGGAGCTCCGGTTGACGCCTTGGTCGAGAGTTCGTCAGCTTCAACGTTGTGAGCACGCTGAACATGGTGAAGGTCTAGGACTTCGAAGTCCTTCTGAAGCCTCTGGACTTCAAGGAGATAAGCAGCCAGCTGGAGATTATTGCAGGAGCATTCACCCTTCACTTGTTTGATAACAAGTTGTGAATCTCCTTTGACTAGCAACTGCTTGACACCAAAGGATAGTGCCACCTTTAATCCATATATGAGTGCTTCGTACTCCGCCATGTTGTTGGTTGCCTTGAAATCAAGGTGCACCATGTATCTTACCTTCTCCCCGGTTGGTGTGAGGAGAAGGATTCCAGCTCCGGCTCCCTGCTTCTGCATGGAGCCGTCGAAGTAAAGGGTCCAGTGAGGCTTAGTGAAGGCCGGAACTTGCGGTTCCTTCTTCTGCTCGCTGGGGCCCCCAGAGTTTGATGGAGAGGGAGTCCATTCTGCCACGAAATCTGCTAACGCTTGACTCTTGATTGCTTGTCTTGGAATGAATTCGAGGTCGAATTCAGCCAGTTCCGCTGCCCACTTCGCTATATTCCCAGTTGAATTGGGATTATGCAGAATCGCTCGAAGTGGATATGAGGTTACCACCGAGACTTTGTGAGCTTGGAAATAGTGTCGAAGCTTCCTTGAGGCAATAAGAACTGCGTAGAGCATCTTATGTACCTCTAGGTATCGAGTCTTGGCATCATGTAACACTTCACTGATGAAGTATACTGGGCGTTGAACGGTCCGGACCCTCCCGGAGGGGTCCGGAGCTTCCTCTCCATTGATCCGGACCCTGTCGGAGGGGTCCAAACTATATTCGAGGACCTCCGGGTTCTGGGTGGAGGAACCCGGAGCTTCTTCAGGAATGACCTGGATCCTATCAGAAGGATCCGGGTCCTCTGAAGTGACTTCTTGAGGATTCAAGTCGGGGAGCTGGGACCCAGACCTGCTTTCGGGAACCTCCGGATCCTCCCGAAGGGATCTGGATTCCTGAGTATTGGGTAGTTCCGGTCTCTCCGCAACCAGAACCATACTGACGACTTCGTCAGCTGCTGAAATATAAAGCAATAAAGGCTCACCAGGGTTCGGAGCTACCAAGACTGGTAGAGTGGTGAGGAACTGTTTCAGCTCCTGGAATGCCTTCTCTGCCTCTTCAGACCATTGGAATGGTCCGGACTTCCTCAGTAACTTGAAGAAGGGAAGTGCCCTTTCCGCCAGTCTTGAAATGAATCGACTGAGGGCTGCTAGACATCCAGTTAATTTTTGGACATCTTTGATGCGGGTTGGTGGCCGCATGTCTTCGATGGCTTTTATCTTCGCCGGATTAGCCTCTATACCCCGGTGACTCACCAGGAAACCAAGAAGCTTTCCGGAACTAACCCCGAAGACGCACTTGTCTGGGTTTAGCTTCGTGCGGGTGGCCCGCAGCTTGTCGAAGACAGCCTGCAAGGTATCCAAGAGGGACTCCTTGTTTTTGACTTTGACCACAATGTCATCAACGTACACCTCCACTATGTCTCTGATGAGTTCTTCGAAAGTTTTGTACATTGCTCGTACAAAAGTTGAAGCTGCATTCTTGAGACCAAAAGGCATGGCTGTGTAACAATACAATCCATCCACTGTGATGAATGAAGTATGTTCTTCATCTTCCCTAGACATCCGGATTTGATGATATCCCGAATATGCGTCTAGAAAACACAGCAACTCACACCCAGAGGTGGAATCCACTATCTGGTCTATTCTAGGTAGTGGGAATGGATCTTTTGGACATGCCTTATTCAGGGTGGTGTAGTCGATGCACATCCGAAGTTTCCCGCCGGCCTTAGGCACAACGACTGGGTTTGCCAGCCATTTTGGATGGTAGACTTCTCGGATGAATCCGGCTTCGAGCAACTTCTTCACTTCTTGTCGGATGAAGTTCTGTCGCTCTACAGATTGCTTCCGAGGTTTCTGGTGTACAGGCCGAGCGTCGGGGTAAATCTTCAGATTGTGCTCAATCACTTCCCTGGGGATCCCAGGCATTTGTGACGGTTGCCAGGCAAACACGTCAACATTAGCCCGGAGGAAAGTGATGAGCGCGAGTTCCTATTTGTCGTTCAAGCCACCCGATATACGGGTAGTTTGAGTGACATCGGAACCAATTTGGACGACTTTGACGGGAATGTCGGTGTCGCTGCTTGGCTGCACACGGGGTGCAGAGGTCGAGCCTCGTTGACGAATGCTCGGAGGTTGTGGAGCTTGCTTCTGTCTGGAATCCTCCTCTTGCGCTGTGGTGAGTGCATGGAGTTCTTCCAGAGCAGTTACTCCGGCAGTGCGATCTCCACGGATCCGGAGAACGCCTACTGGTGTCGGCATCTTCAACACCAGGTATCCATAATGAGCAGCTGCCATGAATTTGTACAAGGCAGGTCTACCCAAAATGGCGTTGAATGGTAAGTTGATCTGAGCGACGTCGAAGACCAACTTTTCGGTGCGATACTTCTCCCGGGTCCCGAAGGTAACAGGGAGAGTGATAGCTCCGAGTGGGGTTATGGCCCCCGGACCTACTCCGGAGAAAGGTCGAGAGGGCTGGAGGTCTGAAGGTCGAAGCTGAAGCTTAGTGAAAGCTTCGAAGCTGATGAGATTAAGCCCCGAACCTCCATCTACCAGGACATGATGGAGCTGGATGTTGTTGATGGTGGGAGATACCATCAAGGGCAGCTGTCCAGCTCCGACCATGCTTTGAGGACAATCCGAAGCATCGAAAGTGATGGGTGTGTCCATCCACTTTCGATGTGGCTCCGGTCTAGCTGTAGGAGCTACAGCAGCCATATCCCGTCGCATGGTCTTAATGACGCGACGAGAGGTGATGTCCCATGATCCACCAAAGATGGTGTTCATGGTTTTTCGACGTTCGTTGTCGGAGACGTCGGAATCATCGTCGACGGAGGTGTAGACGGCTTTCAAGACCTTTTTGGGGTCTTGAAACCCTAACTCCTCTTCAGCCGGAGCTTCATCGACCTTTTGTTTTCCCTCCCTCTGGCGGAAGGGAGACCCTTCCCGGCGCTTGTGGTAGCGCTCGGCAAGGTTTTGGACCTCCCGGCAATCCTCCAGCTTGTGGCTGCCCGTTTTGTGAATGGGGCACCACATCTTGGATTTGCCACCGTCTTCGGAAGACGGTCGAGGTCGCTTCTCGGGGCGTGGCCCCCGGCCACCAGGAGTTGCAGTGGCTGCAACGTTGGATGTGCCGGCCGACGGCTTCTTCTTGCCGTTGGTCTTCTTTTTCTTCTTGCCACTCCCGGAGGTAGCGGCTTCTTCTTTGGAGGATTTTTTATGATCCTCCAAGGCTGGTTTGGAGTGCATTTCACGGCCCTCCGCAGCTCTGGCACATTTGTCAGCCAGGCTGAAGAGCTCCGTGACACTGGTGATCTCTTTGATCGCCAGTTTCTCCAACATCTTCTTGTCTCGTACACCCTGTCTGAATGCTACAATGACAGAAGCGCTTGAGATAGAAGGGATTGTGTTACGTACCTGAGAGAATCTCTGGATGAATGACCGCAAAGATTCCCCTCCTTTTTGCACAACCGCAAAAAGGTCCAGTTCGGTGCCCGGACGGGTGTATGAACTCCCGAAATTGGCGGTGAACTGGCGGCATAGCTCCTCCCAACTGTCGATAGAGTTGGGCGGAAGGCTCATAAACCAGGACCTAGCAGTCCCAGTTAAGGCCACTGGAAAGTAATTGGCCATTACAGCCTCATTTCCTCCAGCTGCTAGGATCGCAGTGGAGTATATCTGTAGAAATTCTACGGGATTGACAGTCCCGTCGAATTTTTCCGGCAAGTGTGGCCGGAACTTCTGTGGCCATCTAACCATACGCAGGTGCATGGCTAGGGCGGAACAGCCTCCTCCTACTCCTTCCAGAGTAGAAAGATCTTGAGCATCTCGTCTTTCTCGAGCTCGCTCGATGTGGACACGGCCATCCTGTTGGCGGTATCGGCGATCAAGCTCCGCTCGGAGGTCGTGTGTCGAAAGCCGAGATGCAGTATGGGCACGTCGTGCCCCAGAGGGCAACGACGTCACTTGCTGTGACGCAGCTCTTCTCCGGTTGTTGGAGACATGTGGACCAAGTCTTCCAGACAACGTTCGTCGCTGCGACGGGGCCCGCCCTGAAGGAGGTGGACCCTGATTGTTGAGGCGTTCGGCCGCTGCTGCGACCAAATGCTCAATATCAGCTCTCCATTGCTCCATGGCACCTTGAGATGCATCCGGAGGTGGTGGTCGCTGAAGGAGAGCACGCGCTGCATGGAGCGCGTGTTCTGGGTTGTCACGACTTGCCGGCGCAGAATGTGACGCCGGTGCACCATCATGTCGTTCGGCATGTCTTGCCGGAGAAGATGGTGGTGGTGGGAGTGTGACTCCCGCTGGAACTGAGGCTCCTGCCGGTGGTGGCATGTTGGAGGGATTGCCTCCGACAGCCTGAGCAGCAGGTTGCCCGTTGGATGATCCAGCTGCAGAATTCACCATTCTTGAAGATCTCAGGCGCCCCTACCTGGCGCGCCAACTGTCGACTGTTGGAGTCGGCAGATCTCCTAACACTATGAAAAGTGTTTGAAGGAGTTTGTGGTTCGGTCTGGGCGCGCGGAGATCTAAGAAAGTGAAATGAGATTTGGACACGAGTGACACGGTGGTTTACGTGGTTCGGGCCGCCTGAGCGTAATACCCTACTCCACGGGTGTGTGTTTGTTGTATTAACTTGTGAGCTTCCGCGTGTTCGAGAGTCCCCTCCTGTGCATCGTCGGTTTGTCCTTTTATAGTACAAGGACTAACCGTTACAAGTCAGCCTGGCCCGACATGTGGCCCTGGCGGTTATTAGTATTGATACACGAGATTAATTGTTGTTAATAACCCTGTAACGGCTCCGACAGTGCCGTTACAGGTGTTAAGGCTGTCCGATTAATTATCATTAACGTGGAATTAATGGTAATTAATCGGATCTTGAAGTCCGCGGCTGTCCTTTGGAGATCCGGAGCCGTTACAACGTCTCCCGGAGGCTTTAAGCATCTAGCTCTGTCGTGTGGACACGTGGCAGCTCCGGAGCTTGCTTGGGAGAAGCGGGAAGCTCCGGGGTGACCTGGTACGTGTCATGTCCGGAGCTTCTCTCGGTCGGGGGCTACCTCCGGAGGTGCCGTTTCAGTACTTGGCCCGGAGCTTCACCCTTGCGGGTAATAGCTCTGGGCTGACAGTACACGTGGCAACCTAGAGGTTAACCATGTTGGAGAAGCGGGTCCGGTCACGTCTGGCGAGTGGGCCCCCGAGGGTCTTCAACTTGAGTTGATGTCCTTCCCTTGAGATCTTTGTAACCTCAGGGGGTGTATGGTTTTTAGGGTACCGACAGTTTTCAAGTCAAGCAACTCAAATAAGGCACGTTCATAAGTCAAACAAAATACACTCAAGACATATTAAAGAAGTTTGACATGTACAAGGCCAAACCCATCAAGACTCCAATGGCAACAAATGGACACTTAGACCTAAACGAAGATGGTCCAAGTGTGGACCAAAAGGTATATCGTTCCATGATTGGCTCTTTGTTATATCTTTGTGCATCTAGACCGGATATTATGCTTAGTGTGTGTATGTGTGCACGTTTTCAAGCTGCACCTAAGGTGTGTCACATGACCGCTGTGAAGAGAATTCTTAGATATTTAGTTCACACACCTAGCCTAGGACTTTGGTACCTCAAAGGATCCAACTTTAACCTCATTGGCTATTCCGATGCGGATTATGCGGGGTGCAAAGTTGATTGAAAGAGCACATCCGGGACATGCCAATTTTTGGGTAGATCATTAGTGTCTTGGTCCTCTAAGAAACAAAATTACATTGCTCTCTCCACAGCCGAAGCGGAGTATGTCGCAGCCGGAAGTTGTTGTGCACAACTTCTTTGGATGAGACAAACTCTAAGGGATTATGGTATAAACTTGCGCCATATTCCTCTCCTATGTGACACTGAGAGCGCCATCAAAATAGCCCATAATCCAGTTGAGCATTCAAGGACCAAACACATAGACATTAGACACCATTTCTTGAGAGATCATTCCTTAAAAGGGGATATAGTAATTTCCCATGTGAGAACCAAAAACCAACGAGCTGACATATTCACCAAGCCCCTAGATGAGAAGCGATTTTGTGAGCTTAGGAGTGAGCTCAATATCTTAGATTCTCGAAATGTGGCTTGAAACATACACATCCGAATGTTTACCTTTTGCCTTATTCAAAAGAATGCATGTGGTTGAAAATTCATCTCTATCTCGATTTTCTTCAAAATATTTGAAAAAACTAGTGACTTTGTGACTTATGGTCATAGTCTGAATGTTGAATGCTTACTGACCATATTCATAAAGTTTTGTTGTGGCAATATGTCCAAAAGGATCATCTATAGTGGCTAAAACTCAAATATATATGTTTTCAGCCTCCCTGGACCGGACTAGTCCGCCCTCTGGCGGGACAAGTCCGGATCCGGACTAGTCCAGGTTTAGTCCGCTTACCGGACTAGTCCAGCCCCTTAACCGGACTAGTCCGGCCCCTGGGGACTTAAACCCCCCAGAAAGCGGCCGACCCCTCCACTTCTTCTTTTGGCTTTCTCTCTCTCCCACGCATGTGAAACCGCCCTCTTTCGGCGATTTTTTATTCCAACCACCAAAAATCGTTTCCAATTCGTGCATTGGAAGCCCCGGAGGTGTGGGAAGCTTTACCCGATCACTCGCGACGCGATCCATCCCCGATTCCATTGATTTCTCAAGATTTGAAGATGTATCCCCCACTTTTCAAAAACTTGCCTCATTCTTGATTCATTGAGTTTTTGATAGATGCCTCTTCATTAAAGTTACTTCTAGTGACCTTGTGATCATAGCCTAGGAATATTGTGAGTTGATTCCAAAATTTCTCGAAAAACCGTTAGAGTTAGGGCTTAACCTGTGTAAACCGGACTAGTCCGCCCCTGGGGCGGACAAGTCCGGTGTACACAGGTCAAACTCCAACTTTGGTTGTTTCTCGAGATTTCTTTCGCATTATTCCAACTACTTGACCTACTATCTTATGGCTTCTATTCTTTTCAGCTGAGATGGGCGCTCCTCGCCGTTCCGCTTCTCCCCCCACTGAACTCGAGTGGGAGATGGAGCAGCTTCGCCTCGCCGAAGAACGGGCAAGAGCCGAAGTTAAGGCTGCCGAGAAGTATATCAAGCAGCATGAGAAATCTATAGCAGCCAAGAAGCAACAAGCAAGGGTCGCAGCCTTGGCTTACAACAAAGATGAAGCAATGGCTCGGGCCATTGAGGAGTCCCGCAAGGAACTCCGGAAGAAGAAGAGAGAGGAGCGCGAGGCTCATGACTTTCAGGCCGCTGCTACACAAGTCTCCAAGTGGAAGATACTTGTGACCCTTGGAGAGAAAGAGAAGGGCAAGGAGCCAGCCGAAGGAGAAATTGTTGAACGCCGGATCGAGCGAGATCCGAAGAAGGGCAAGGCTCTGGCTCCCGTGGAGCCCAAGAAGAAAAAGCACACAGTAAAGGTCCCGACTGCAAAGGCCAAGGGCATTTCTATCAAGGAGAAAGGGAAGGCCAAACCGATAGGGCCCCTGGAAGTGCACACTCCCGAGAGGAACCCCAACAGGCAGTGTGAAATAGCTGCAAATGTTTTCCATGGAAAGTGAGCCGAGAAAGCAAGAAGGCTCAGGACGGACAAGGTGTACAAGTATGAAAGGAGCACCGCCGACCGTCGGTTTTGGTGCGACTTTCATTGTGATTATTACCATCTCGTCTACCAGAGCATGAAGAAGCCTGTGATTGAAGCACAGTGAGTAGACTGGGAGTACATGGCCAAGAAGCAGCATTCTGCTTTTGATGCGGTCATTGAAGCAGCTGAGCGCCATGTGCTCAAGAACATCATGGGATTCAAGTATGACTGGAACGTCGAAGTCATCCTGCAGTTTTATTCCACCATCTACTTCACCACCTCTAGGGATAGAAGGATCATATGGATGACGCATGGCGAGCAGCTCTCAGTCACATTTGAGGAGTTTGCAAAGATTCTAGGTCTTGAGGCTCATTTGGACCATGAGATCATCATGCCTAACCTCAAGGCCGTTGACAGAAATCAGCTGGACTACATGTACCCGAGCCATGTGTCCTATGAGCCTGGACTTGCTCGCAACATCAAGCCTTTCTACAGCATTCTCAACAGGATCCTGAGGCGGACCATAGCACCAAAGGATGGTGACGCAGGGGTGATACAAGGCAACCTAAGGCACTTGCTACTTCTTATTGATGGGGAGGAGAAGTTCAATCTCGTCGACTACATCTTTGACTACATTTTCAACGTCTCGCATACCCCCAACTGTGCTTGCGGGTATGCCCCCTACATCATGTACCTCATTGAGAAGGTGTCGGGTGTGACCTTCGTCAAGGATGTGACCCATCGCCCGCTCCATCCTCAGACACCCTCTGTTGTCCTGCCTCCTCCGCGCCGGAAGAATGCGGAGCCTCCCTCCTCCTCGGTGATGCCAGCTTCTTGGCCCGTGGCGCCTTCTTCCCCGCCTCCACCTCAATCCATGAGCGCCTTCTTCAAGTGTTTCAAGGCGATCTTCACTTCCTGCCAGAAGCAGGAGATTAGGAATCAGAGGGCACACAAGCGCTAAGAGAAGTACCTCAAGGCGGTGTGTGACAAGCTGGAGGTTCCTATGTCCTCTCCGGAGGCGAGCGACGGGGAGATCACACCCTTCCCCGAATTCACCCACGACGAGCTCGCCCAGCTCCAAGAGGACGGGAGCTCTTCCTGGGCAGCTCCTTCGGCTCGTGCCTCCGATGGCGACAACGACGACGATCACGAGGACCCGGAGGCCACGGAGAGTGACTCCAACATTGGGGCCGATGATAGTGAAGACAGTGACGTCTGAGTGGTTAAAGGTTCGAGTTCCCCCTCTTCTTTTCCTTTTTGGTGTCTTGATGCCAAAGGGGGAGAGTTATATGGGAGTTAGACGGGGGAGAGTTAGAAAGGAGGGTAATTAGTTGTATCCCTTATTTTGGATCCTTGGACATGTTGCACTCCTTTTTGAGATATTTATGTCATGTCGGATGTTTAAATTTGTGCAATACTATGTTTTGAATGTTCAATATCAATATGATGCTTTGAATGTCTATCTTTTGATCATATTCATACTTATTATGTCTTGTCACAAATTGTTCAGCACAACACGTAGGCACCCCACCATAACGTGTGTATGTATGAAGGACTTCCTCAATCTCTCTTTCATGATGCATTCATTGAGGGGGAGTCACTCATACACCCGCACGTTATGAAAACCACAAATTTATACTCCTTTATATGAAGACTTAATGTGTTGTCATCAATCACCAAAAAGGGGGAGATTGAAAGTGCATCTAGGATCCCCATGGGTTTTGGATGATTGATGACGACAATTAAGTGACTAATGAGCTCAGTGATCTTAAGCACATGTGTGGACTCAAGTGGAAGCACAATCCCTCAAAAAGGAAAAGGATGAAAACGGTGATGTCAACTCGAAAAGGAGAAACTAGGGCTTCTAGTGTGTCGAGTTTGGACTAGCCAAATACGTGTGAGGATGTGTGTGTAAAGTGCATTGAGATCAAGTTGGGAGCTCAAAGCAGTTTAGAGGTCAAACCCATTGAGAGAAAAGAGTTGGAAGTAGTCTGGTAGTAGGGCCGGACTAGTCTGTGCCGGTGGCCGGACTAGTCCGCCCCTTGCCGGCCAAGTCCGTTTTCAGCCGGACCAGAAGGGTCTGACTGAGTTCGGACTAGTCCATAGTGGGACGTACTAGTCCGGGTAGTCGTGGAGTGGGTTTTGGGGACTAAGTCCCAAAACCACGGACTTGTCCGTTTTGGTCCGGACCAAGAGGTCCTGACTGAGATCGGACTAGTCCGCCCTAGGGACCGGACTAGTTCGGGTGTGAGAGAAGTCGGTGCTTCAGAGACTAAGTCTAGGAAGGCCGAACTAGTCCGCCGTGGGGGCTGGACTAGTCCGTGGTCTTCAGACTAGTCCGTTTTCACACGGAACAAAAGGTTCTGTGTGAGATCGGACTAGTTCGGTGAGGGCCGGACTAGTCCGTTGTTGAAGTGACCGTTTGAATTTGAAGTTTGGCGGGTAGTGTGACGAATGCCGCGTAGTGCGACAGTTGTCAGGGACGTCAGTGGTCCCCTAGGCCGGACTAGTCCGGGCTGTAGGTCGGACTAGTCCGGGCTGTAGGCTGGACTAGTCCGCCCATCTGCTGAAGTCAGCAGTATGGGCTTGGGACCTCTATAAATAGAGGACCCCTGGGTTCATTAAAAAAAACTTTTGAGCAAGTTGAAACCCTAGCGCCGCCACAGCAACATTGAGCCTCCAAAAGCCTCCTTCTTGCCTACATTCCCTCTAAAACTAATTCTTGTGTGGATTAGGGTTTAGTGAGGTGAAAAAGAGGAAGAACACCGCTCTTTGGCTCTCGGTTTGATCTCTTGCACTTTGTGAATCTTTGTGATCTGTGACTTGAGTCAATATTTGTGATTTGTGATTGTATTTGTGGTGGGAGCCTCATATTGTGAGAAGACCCAACAAATCTTGTATTCACTCTTTGTGATAGTGGAAGAACCAAGTTAGGCCCGGGTGGTAAACTTGGTGAGGGAAGGGTTGTTGAACTCAGTCCTTCGTGGACTCCTCAACGGGGACGTAGGTTCCTTCGTGGGATCGAACCTCGGGATAAAATCCTTGTGTCCCTTGTGTTCTTTACTTTCACTTATTGGTCATTGCTTCTAGGGTTAACTTTATCGGTCTTGTTCATCACTCTTGTTTCATCGTGATTCTTAGCTTCATACTTGTCATATAACTTGTTAAGGCTCACTAAGTCATTCTAACAAACCTTGCATCACGAGAACTGGACTAAAACTTGTTAGAAACCCCTTTTAGGCTTTTCCCTGTAAGAGGACCGGACTAGTCCGCTTCTGGACCGGACTAGTCTGCCCCCTGAGTTCTAATCTCGTTTTATTAAGTCATTTCAGGTCGTTTAGTCTATTCACCCCCCTCTAGGCAACTTATAAGCTCATCTCTACGGGGAAGGCTAGGCCTCGTCCTGTTGGACACGTTTCGATGCTGGGAGCTCACCTCCGCAGAGGAGGTTGGGTCCCGCCTTACAGGACACATGGCATCGCCGGAGCCCTCCTATATGGTATGTGGCCCGTCTGATGTCTTGGTCCACGGGGCAACTCTGGAGCCCTGTCTCACGGGGAGGAGGGATCCTTACCTGCTGAACACGTGGTTACCTGGGGGCTCGTCTCCAATAGGGGTGCTGAACTTCTCCTTCAGGTTTCTTGCGGATACCCTGGACCTCCTTTCTGAGTCTGATGGGTTTGGGTCTCTTAAACACGTGGCGCCCTAGGACCCCGCCTCTACTGGGAGGCAGGGTACCTAGGCTGCTCTAGCTAATGAGCGAGGGTATCCGATATGCCGGATACTGACAGAGATGTTCAAAGTTATACTAATTACCGAGAAATTAAGCTTATGAGTCATACTATGAAGCTATGGGGGAGAGTGACTGAACACCGCTTGAGGAAAGTGACCAATGTCACTAAAAAACATTTTGATTTTATGTCTGGGAGGTCCACTATGGAGGCGATTTTCTTACTCCGTTAGCTTATGGAGAGGTATAAGGAGCAAAAAAGGAATCTACATATGGTGTTCATTGACTTGGAGAAGGCATACGATAAGGTACCAAGGCTGGTCATGTGGTGGGCGCTAGAGAAACACAAAGTCCCAACGAAGTACATTAACCTTATCAAGGATATGTACGATAATGTGGTAACAAGTGTGCGCGTAAGTGATAGTGAGACCGATATTTTTCCTATCATAGTAGGGCTACACCAAGGATCGGCCTTAAGTCCATACATCTTTTCCTTAGTGATGGGTGAGGTGTTGAAAGATATACAAGGGGATATCCCTTGGTGTATGCTCTTTGCTGATGATTTAGTGTTGGTAGATGAAACTAGATATGGTGTTGATAGAAAATTGGAACTATGGAGACAGACCTTAGAGTCTAAGGGATTTAGACTTAGTAGAACCAAGACCGTGTATATGAGATGCGACTTTAGTGATGTCGGGTGCGAGGATGGAAATGTTAGTTTACAAGGACAAGTAGTACCTAGGAGGGACACATTTTGATATTTAGGATCAATATTATAAAGCAATGGTGATATTGACGAAGATGTTTGCCACAGGATCAAGATCGGGTGGATGAAGTGGCGACAAGCATCTGGAATCTTATATGATAAGAAAGTTCCACAAAAAAATGAAAGAAAAATTCTATAGGACGGTGATCAGACCTGTGATATTGTATGGAACAGAATGTTGACTAATAAAAGGCAACATGTTCAACAAATGAGTGTTGCTGAGATGTGCATGCTACAGTGGATGTGTGGTCACACAAGAAGAGAGAAAATTAGGAACAAAGTGATACGTGATAGGGTAGGAGTTTCATCGGTTGAGGAGAAGCTAGTCCAACATCGCCTACGGTAGTTTGAGCATATCAAGCGGAGACCACCAGAAGCATCGGTTAACAGTGAGATCATAAAGAGTAGAGAAAATTATAGGAGGGGTAGAGGTCGACCAAGGTTGACATGGCAGGAGACGGTGAAACGAGACTTAAAGAAGTGGGAAATACCTAGAGATTTGACTCATGATAGGACTGCATGAAAATTAGCAATTCATGTGTCAGAAGCTTAGTTTATTCGTATTTTGTTACTCTTATCTTCTTTCTTATTAATCCATTTATGAAATAAATAAAATGTAGAATCTTATTTTATTTGTATTTTTTACTATCATCCTATTTTTTATTATTTTTCTTCAAAATTGTTGGGTTTCATTTCTAGCCGACCCCAATTTGTTGAGGACAAAGGCTTGGTTGTTGTTGTCGTTACGTTGTTGTTCTGGTAGCAGTTACATTTGGTGTTCTTTTTTTTCTTGCTTTTTCTTCCTGTGCAATTTTGCTCAAAAAAAATGACAAGAGCAATAATCAGTTTTAGTATAATCATCAGTAGTAGTCTTTTGTATAATCAGTAACAGTGGTCACATGTTCTCTGTATATTCAGAGCAAAAATCAGCAACAATAGTCTTTATAATCAGTTTCTCTGTTCTCACACATTGACGAAGTCACGGGTGCTGAAGTATGATAAACTTGTTCTTTCAATTCCAAAAATCAAATATTGCTGACTGAACTCAGTTAACTGATACAAATTCAATTTGTCATATAAAAGCATATTCACAGTAAGAAAATTCACTAATAACTTTTGCTAGATTTATACATATACATGACGGTTAAAGCCATAAATTTGCAATGGAATAGCGAAGAACTAGATCTCATTCTTCCTGAAGCCCTCTTTTGAGATACAGATCAGCTTAGGCTTCAAAAAGGTTGTAACCACTCGCATAGCATCAAGAGCAATCAGCTTTACGGGAGGCTCCTTCGTTAGCACAACGCATCTCTGTTCCCGTATGTTTTCTTATGGAGCTCTACTTATATCCTCGTAAACATATAATAATCTGCATGAACTGTTTGCCATCTAGCTTGGTCGGCCATATGTGCATCACGGGGAAGATCAGATCACAACGTAGATTGAGCGTCGGTCGATTCCGAATGAGCAAAATGACTGAAGAGCAAGTACAGATGGTGCATACCTTCGACGGCGCCGCCTAGGGTTGCGGCGGCGGTCCAGCTACGGGCCTGGTCCGGCACAAGACCGGAGGCCGCGAGTCTCGCTGGCGCTGCAGGATCAGCCCCCCTCCAGGCGCGCCCGACGAGATCGGCACCGGGAGTAGGATGGCGGCGCCGGTGTTGCGGCCTGCGGCTTCGTCCGTGCCTCCCTATGCCTGATGTTTGATCGACGGAAGAAAGAAAGGAAAAAAAAATGATTCAGTGCCATTGTGGGTAATTACTCCATAACTTCGTGTCTACTTCGTTTAAGATCGGTTCTGGAGTAGGAAAAAAGGAAAAGAATACTTCGAAAAAATGAAGTAGAGCTCCAAAAAATCAATGAAGTTAGACCTCTTCTTAGAGTTTTAGTGTTAAAGTGTTTGACAACATTTTTTGTGCTCTTCTACAGAGTTTGGGAGCCACACCAAACACGCTCAACGAGAGTGGTGTGACCGGTCCGTATATAACAGAAAGCGATCTTGGGCTGTGGGCTGTGGTCTGTGGACTGGAAGCATGCAAATAAGCTCGGCCGAGATCCGGCTGCTCATATCGGTCTGTAGCTTGCCAGTCCGTAACGGGCTACGTGGACCAAGGTTAATGGGGCCGGAAGTCGGGCCAGGCTTCTACCGATGGCCCACGTCTTTCCTCGACCCGGGGCATCCCGCCGCGCCAGAAGAGAGGCCAGAGCAGAGAGCATCGGAGCAAGAGCCGCCGCCGCCACCGCCACGGAGAGATGAAAGACGAGAGAGGGATCCGCTTGAGCGCGGTTAATTTGACGGCCTCCTCTCTCATCCGTGTGAGGCTATGAGCTGACCGATAGATGGATCGAGCAGCGAGAAGACAGGAACTTCGACCAACGCAGGTGGCTTCCATCTCACGTGATCATCATTAATGCGGACAGCAAACATTCAAC